>JBBDGP010001170.1:1200000-1800000 GCA_037952835.1 Lithobates septentrionalis
GCATAAGACTTACCATACCTGCAACGAAAAAAACAATAAAACATAGTAAAAATAAAACATTGCAATCTGTGCCTAAAAAAATATATGCTGAAGAATGGGGGCATCCGCCCTAAAAGTTAGGAGCAAATCGTTCCTCCACCCCTGCTGCCCCCATGCTTCGGCATATATGCTCTTTTTTTTAACTGTGGTGATGAAATCACCTCAGACAGCGCTGGAGTCACGGCTTTATGTATCGTAGGAGCAAATGCTGTTGCTGTCAAGATAAATAAACCCATGCTGCAGCTGAATGGCGTACCTGCAAAGCAAATAATGGAGTTCGAGTCAAACCCATGTTCAACTCGAACATCGCATGTTAGACCGTTTGCCGAATTACGAACGATATGGGCCGTTCGCGCCAAATTCAAGTGGCGCGTCACAGCCCATAATTCACTGTGCCATCGCAGTGCATTGCTGGCTGATGATTGGCCAAGCATGCACTATGACCCGCATGCTTGGCCAATCACAGCGCCGTCTGTACAGATAGCCGTAATTGGCCAAAGTCAGGGTGGCTATGGCCAATTATGGTTTAGGGGGTTTAGTACACGCCCCACACTATATTATGCCGATTGCCCGTCGGCCCTGTGTAGTGAGTTCCGGCGTTGAGAGAGAGATAGACAAAGAGAGAGACAGTGTCCTTTGATTTAAGTTAGCCGAGTAGGCAGGCGAGTCAGTTAGCTGCACTTACATACCTGCAACATACCTTACATAAGACTTACCATACCTGCAAAGAAAATACAATAAAACATAGTAAAAATAAAACATTGCAATCTGTGCCTAAAAAAATATATGCTGAAGAATGGGAGCATCCGCCCTAAAAGTTAGGAGCAAATCATTCCTCCACCCCTGCTGCCCCCATGCTTCGGCATATATGCTCTTTTTTTTTAACTGTGGTGATAAAATCACCTCTGACAGCGCTTGAGTCACGGCTTTATGTATCGTGAGAGCAAATGCTGTTGCTGTCAAGATAAATAAACCCATGCTGCAGCTGAATGATGTACCTGCTAAGCAAATAATGATTAACAATAGGGATGAGCTTAGAGTTCGAGTCGAACCCATGTTTGACTCAAACATCGCATGTTAGACCGTTCGTCAAATTACGAACGATATGGGCCGTTCGCGCCAAATTCAAGTGGCGTGTCACGGCCCATAATTCACTGTGCCATCGCAGTGCATTGCTGGCTGATGATTGGCCAAGCATGCACTATGACCCGCATGCTTGGCCAATCACAGCGCCGTCTGTACAGATAGCCGTAATTGGCCAAAGCCAGGGTGGCTTTGGCCAATTATGGCTCAGGGGGTTTAGTACATGCCCCACACTATATAAGGCAGCCTGCATGTCGGCTCTGTGTAGTGTGTTCTGGCGTTGAGAGAGAGATAGAGAGAGACAGTGTCCTTTGATTTAAGTTAGATAGAGTAGGCAGGCGAGTCAGTTAGCTGCACTTACATACCTGCAACATACCTTACATAAGACTTATCATACCTGCAAAGCAAATACAATAAAACATAGTAAAAATAAAATATTGCAATCTGTGCCTAAAAAATTATATGCTGAAGAATGGGGGCATCCGCCCTAAAAGTTAGGAGCAAATCGTTCCTCCACCCCTGCTGCCCCCATGCTTCGGCATATATGCTCTTTTTTTTTAACTGTGGTGATGAAATCACCTCCGACAGCGCTGGAGTCACGGCTTTATGTATCGTGGGAGCAAATGCTGTTGCTGTCAAGATAAATAAACCCGTGATGCAGCTGAATGGCGTACCTGCTAAGCAAATAATGGTTAACAATAGGGATAAACTTAGAGTTCGAGTCAAACCCATGTTCGACTCAAACATCGCATGTTAGACCGTTTGCCAAATTACGAACGATATGGGCCGTTCGCGCCAGATTCAAGTGGCGCATCACAGCCCATAATTCACTGTGCCATCGTCAGCCTCAGTCGTCAAATGAGGCGAGAATGTGTGATGACACGCTGTGAGGTTACGGCTCTATCTCAGGACTACTGAAGGCCGACCATCGCAGATGAGATCCAGTGCAGCTGCCCACCAGATATATACCCAGGCTTGTCTGACCCCCTGTAATTAAGGGGTCCACCATTTCCGTGATAGATTTTGCGCTGTTCTGAAGCTACAAAAAGGCGAGCTTATTCTTTTGGAAAACAACAGAATTACTAGCTGGATCACCACATGAAAATAAAGGAAAGAAAGTCTACGAAAGAAAACAAATGTAACAATTACATCTAAGAATTGATATCATCTGCCGCTCACGGGCATCGTTTACTGAGGTTGTGGGGAGACCTATATATTCCCTGTGTCGTTTATGACTGCCGTAATAGCAGTCACCGGGATCTGGTAAGCGCATCTGATATTCCACCTTGGGTGTGAAGAGTCATAGAGGATTTCCCCATCTGCATCTTTATCTTCTTTTTGGCACTTTTTTTGGCACTTTTCTTTTCAATCACGGATCCCCCCCTTCTTTGGTTTTTTTTTTGGACTTCAATTAATTATTTTTGGGATGTCTTCACTGATTTGCATATACCTATTCACTATTGGCAATTAATCATTATCAACTTTTTGGTTATCAATGTATGAATTTGCTTATATTCTACGTTTACTCACCTTATATTGATTTTTTATTGGATATTAGTGTATAATTTTGTTTTTATCCCTATGTTCATTCACCTCATAACTATTTATTTCTTGAGTGGTTTTTTCAATCTTATTTATTAATTTAATGAGTGGTTTGTTTAATCACATTTTAGCACCGCATCTTTTTTATTATTTTCTATGATGAGATTTGGAGACTAGATCTTGGTGCAGGCTGCTTTGGTTTCACAACACATTTTATCTGATTATAACCCTGAGCGCAGCTTTTAACCTGTTTTTTCCATCGCAGTGTATTGCTGGCTGATGATTGGCCAAGCATGCACTATGACCCGCATGCTTGGCCAATCACAGCGCCGTCTGTACAGAGAGCCGTAATTGGCCAAAGCCAGGGTGGCTTTGGCCAATTATGGCTCAGGGGGTTTAGAACACGCCCCACATTATATAAGGCCGCCTGCACGTCGGCCCTGTGTAGTGTGTTCCGGCGTTGAGAGAGAGATAGAGAGAGAGAGAGACAGTGTCCTTTGATTTAAGTTAGATAGAGTAGAGTAGGCAGGGGAGTCAGTTAGCTGCACTTACAGTGTATTGTGTATATATCTATATATATATCTATATATATATATATATATCTATACATATATATATATATACATATACATATATATATACACTGTATTCAGTTTAGCTAGATCCGTTCCTGTTATTTTCTTCCTACTGACAGGCAGGCAGGTGTTTTTACAGTGTGTAAAGCTACCTGGAGAAAATTGCTGGTGTTCTTCCTATCCTATTAGTCCTATTAGCTACAGTATTTACAATTAGTGCAGTGCGTCCTCTGCACAGTGTGCACCTAAAGCTACCTGAAGAAAATTGGTGGTGTTCTTCTGATCCTATTAGTACCGCAGGCAGCTGCAGTATTTACAAGTTAGTGTAGTGCGTCCTCTGCACAGTGTGCACCTAAAGCTACCTGAATAAAATTGGTGGTGTTCTTCTGATCCTATTTGTAACGCAGGCAGATGTAGCATTTACAAGTTAGTGTAGTGCGTCCTCTGCACAGTGTGCACCTAAAGCTACCTAAAGAAAATTGGTGGTGTTCTTCTGATCCTATTAGTACCACAGGCAGCTGCAGTATTTACAAGTTAGTGTAGTGCGTCCTCTGCACAGTGTGCACCTAAAGCTACCTGAAGAAAATTGCTGGTGTTCTTCTGATCCTATTAGTACCGCAGGCAGCTGCAGTATTTACAGTTAGTGTAGTGCGTCCTCTGCACCGTGTGAACCTAAAGCTACCTGAAGAAAGTTGGTGGTGTTCTTCTGATCCTATTAGTACCGCAGGCAGCTGCAGTATTTACAAGTTAGTGTAGTGCACCCTCTGCACAGCGTGCACCTAAAGCTACCTGAAGACAATTGCTGTTGTTCTGCTCCTATTAATACCACAGGCAGGCAGCTACAGTATTTACCATTAGTGTACTGTGTCCTCTGCACATTGTGCACCTAAAGCTACCTGAAGAAAATTGGTGGTGTTCATCTGATCCTATTAATACCACAGACAGGCAGCTACAGTATTTACAGTTAACGTACTGTGTCCTCTGCACAGTGTGCACCTAAAGTTACCTGAAGACAATTGCTGTTGTTCTGCTCCTATTAATACCACAGGCAGGCAGCTACAGTATTTAAAGTTAGTTTTCTGCATCCTCTGCACAGTGTGCACCTAAAGCTACCTGAACACAATTTCTGTTGTTCTGCTTCTATTAATACCACAGGCAGGCAGCTACAGTATTTACAGTTAGTGTACTGTGTCCTCTGCACAGTGTGCACCTAAAGCTATCTGAATAAAATTGGTGGTCTTCTGATCCTATTAGTACCACAGGCTGGCAGCTACAGTATTTACAGTTAGTATACTGCGTCCTCTGCACAGTGTGCACCTAAAGCTACCGAACAAAATTGCTGTTTTTCTGCTCCTATTAATACCACAGGCAGGCAGCTACAGTATTTACAGTTAGTGTACTGTGTCCTCTGCACAGTGTGCACCTAAAGCTACCTGAATGAAATTGGTGTTCTTCTGATCCTATTAATACCACAGGCAGGCAGCTACAGTATTTACAGTTTGTGTACCTCGTCCTCTGCACAGTGTGCAGCTAAAGCTACCTGAAGACAATTGCTGTTGTTCTGCTCCTATTAATACCACAGGCAGGCAGCTACAGTATTTACAGTTTGTGTGCCTCGTCCTCTGCACAGTGTGCAGCTAAAGCTACCTGAACACAATTTCTGTTGTTCTGCTTCTATTAATACCACAGGCAGGCAGCTACAGTATTTACAGTTAGTATACTGCGTCCTCTGCACAGTGTGCACCTAAAGCTACCTGAACAAAATTGCTGTTGTTCTGCTCCTATTAATACCACAGGCAGGCAGCTACAGTATTTACAGTTAGTGTACTGTGTCCTCTGCACAGTGTGCACCTAAAGCTACCTGAATGAAGTTGGTGTTCTTCTGATCCTATTAATACCACAGGCAGGCAGCTACAGTATTTACAGTTAGTGTACTGTGTCCTCTGCACAGTGTGCACCTAAAGCTACCTGAATGAAGTTGGTGTTCTTCTGATCCTATTAATACCACAGGCAGGCAGCTACAGTATTTACAGTTAGTGTACTGTGTCCTCTGCACAGTGTGCACCTAAAGCTACCTGAATAAAATTGGTGGTATTCTTCTGATTCTATTAATACCACAGGCAGGCAGCTACAGTATTTACAGTTTGTGTACCTCGTCCTTTGCACAGTGTGCACCTAAAGCTACCTAAACACAATTGCTGTTGTTCTATTCCTATTAATACCACAGGCAGGCAGCTACAGAATTTACAGTTAGTGTACTGTGTCCTCTGCACAGTGTGCACCTAGAGCTACCAGGAGAAAATTGGTGGTGTTCTTCTGATCCTATTAATACCAAACACAGGCAGCTACAGTATTTACAGTTAGTGCACTGTGTCCTGTGCACAGTGTGCACCTAAAGCTACCTGAATAAAATTGGTGGTGTTCTTCTGATCCTATTAGTACCACAGGCAGGCAGCTACAGTATTTACAGTTAGTATACTGCGCCCTCTGCACAGTATGCACCTAAATCTACCTGAACAAAATTACTGTTGTTCTGCTCCTATTAATACCACAGGCAGGCAGCTACAGTATTTACAGTTAGTGTACTGTGTCCTCTGCACAGTGTGCACCTAAAGCTACCGAAATGAAATTGGTGGTGTTCTGATCCTATTAATACCACAGGCAGGAAGCTACAGTATTTACATTTTGTCACGGAACGTCCCACACTCCGCTTGAGTGCTTCCGTCATTTACCACTTCCTCCCAGTCTGTATACAGATATCAGATATTCCAACCTCTCTGAGCACAAAACAAGGCGACACTTGCTTGTTGCTACCATTAACTGTTTATTATGAATCAAAGTTACAAGACTTTATATGCCGTTGGAACCTCCTCTAACAATACAACTGTAACCTAATTAACATAATTAACATGAGCTAATTAACTAAAAAATTTACTCAGACCAGATGACAGACTTGTGGGCACCGAGCTTCACACGGTAGTATAAACACAATTGCTGCAGCTCCAATAGGAGTCGTCCCGTCTCTTACATTGTATAGAGGACAATGTGATCAGCTCATTCAATTAACATAAACACAGGTAGTTGGAATTGATGACATCAGCATCTCCTCACAGGATGTGTCCCAACAGAATGAATCAGTCTTATCAGCAGGGGGCTGCTGGAGGAATCCCCCCTCTCTCTTCACTGACACAAATCTACAGTAAGGAGTCCCCAACAGAATCAAACAACATACAATATATACATATATACACAACGGAGTCCGATTAGTACAGTTCAGACTGGATTTCTCATTCACCTCACAAAGAGTATTGTTCCATTGAAAATCCAGGGCCCATAATCAAAAGGCAACAGGCTTGCATTCAGTCCTCTCCAACAGCCTCTGTCCCGGCTATGTCTGTCACATTTCTCCCCTTGCAGGAGACTAACACAGGAGGAGACCCCAGACGGGTTGACTCCGAAGTTAGTCCATAGTTCCAGTCCTCTACTGCCTGTACCTACACAGTACCCCAAACAAATTATTCCAAACAGAGTATTACTCACCCAGCCATCCTCTGCCTCTCTCAGAAAACATATCCGCCGCTGGGGAGAGGCCCAGACTGGCCCTTCTCCCTGGAGTCCTTTCTGCTGCTGGAGAAAAGACAGGGGGACTGGGCTCACTGCATCCTGCTGTTGGGAATCTGGGCCGACTGCCCAGCATCCCTGGGGTATACAGGTGGGGACTGAAGCCCCATCAACCGACACCAGATCAAGCTGCAGTTGTGAGGTGATGACTGCATTCTCTCCTTGGACCCTGATCTGCAGCTCACGATAGACTGCCACCTCCTCACCTTGGGCCTCCACAATTGCTGCAGGTGTGGGGCAGAGGTCTTAGACCCTCTGTCCGGTTGCCAGCACTTCTCCTGGGGGTTTGCCAGGTGGTTCCTCCTCTACAGAAACGTCTATTAAATCCCCAGTCTCTGGAATTGGTAAAAGTGTGGGACAGAGGTCTTGGACCCTCTGTTCAGTTACCAGATCTTCAGCTGGAGAAGTTTGTTTTAACTCCATAGATGCTGCTGGCAGAAAATCACATGTCCCTGTCAGTGTTGTGGGAGAAAGGCCGACTACCTCTTCTCTCAAGAAGGCCGAAGCCACTGTTGGTGCTGGGCAGAGCACAGTGAACTTTGGCCCTGATAGCAGCTCTTCTGCTGGAGGCTCATCAGGTTGTTCTTCCTCAGCAGAAAAGTCTATCAAATCCCCTGTCTCTGCAACTGATGTCTGGGGATAGAGGTATACCATCTCCTGTCCATGGAACCCAGAAGATGCTATCATTTCTGGGCAGAGGTTAGCAGAGCTCTGCCCTGTTGTCAGCACTTCAGGCTTGGGGACGGCAATCTCTGGATTTTCCACTGCCGATTCTCTGGCATGCTGCTGAACTTGTTCTAGCAGTTTCCTGTATGCCTTTTCCAGATGCTGTTCCTTCCTTAGCAAATGGTCCAGATATGGTTTGAGCTCTGAGAGCCCTGCAAGACCGAGCATAGACTCTCTATATTCTCTCAGGTCTTCAAGGTCAGGTTCCCCTTCATCGCCAAACATAAAAAGATCTGTAAGGCTCTCCCACAGCAATCCAGGGCCGCCAAAGTCATATCCCTCCGGAGAGCATTCTGTTGTCTCCCCTAAATATCCCTCCTCTGCATGCCATTGCAGAGCCTGATAACGATAGTCCAGCTCTATCTCCTGCTAGACCAGCCTGTCCAACTCAGTCACCCATTGCTCCTGGGGCCGCTCTCCCAGGAATGCCATCCGCAATGCCCGTTGGTCACTGGTCCGTTGCTCTTGGGTTGGAAAGCATTTGCCCTGTTTTATACCAGCGAGCTGAAGGGCTTCAATCCAGAGCTTCACCCGAATCAGCTGCCTGAGCTCCAGGTATTCATCCTCAGACACAGTCCTGGTGTATGTTGAAAGGATGATCCGCAGCAGCCCTGGGAATTCAGATGCCAGGTCCATATCTCCGCTGGGGTGACTGAAGTCTGCTATGCTGATCTTGGATCCAGTTGGAGGTTTGGATGTCCCAGACTGCAGGAAGCTTTCCCGCTGCTTGCCACCAATGTCACGGAACGTCCCACACTCCGCTTGAGTGCTTCCGTCATATACCATTTCCTCCCAGTCCGTTTACAGATATCAGATATTCCAACCTCTCTGAGCACAAAACAAGGCGACACTTGCTTGTTGCTACCATGAACTGTTTATTATGAATCAAAGTTACAAGACTTTATATGAAGTTGGAACCTCCTCTAACAATACAACTGTAACCTAATTAACATAATTAACATGAGCTAATTAACTAAAAAAATTACCCAGACCAGATGACAGACTTGTGGGCACCGAGCTTCACACAGTAGTATAAACACAATAGCTGCAGCTCCAATAGGAGTCGTCCCGTCTCCTACATTGTATAGAGGACAATGTGATCAGCTCATTCAATTAACATAAACACAGGTAGTTGGAATTGATGACACCAGCATCTCCTTACAGGATGTGTCCCAACATAATGAATCAGTCTTATCAGCAGGGGGCTGCTGGAGGAATCGCCCCTCTCTCTTCAGGGACACAAATCTGCAGTAAGGAGTCCCCAACAGAATCAAACAACATACAATATATACATATATACACAACGGAGTCCGATTAGTACAGTTCAGACTGGATTTCTCATTCACCTCACAAAGAGTATTGTTCCATTGAAAACCCAGGGCCCATAATCAAAAGGCAACAGGCTTGCATTCAGTCCTCTCCAACAGCCTCTGTCCCGGCTATGTCTGTCACACATTTTGTGTACCTCATCTGCACAGTGTGCAGCTAAAGCTACCTGAAGACAATTGCTGTTGTTCTGCTCCTATTAATACCACAGGCAGGCAGCTACAGTATTTACAGTTAGTGTACTGCGTCCTCTGCACAGTGTGCACCTAAAACTACCTGAACACAATTGCTGTTGTTCTGCTCCTATTAATACCACAGGCAGGCAGCTACAGTATTTACAGTTAGTGTATTGTGTCCTCTGCACTGTGTGCACCTAAAGTTACTTGAAGAAAATTGGTGGTCTTCTTCTGATTACTATTAATACCACAGGCAGGCAGCTACAGTATTTACAGTTAGTTTACTGCGTCCTCTGCACAGTGTGCACCTAAAGCTACCTGAAGACAATTGCTGTTGTTCTGCTCTATTAATACCACAGGCAGGCAGCTACAGTATTTACAGTTAGTGCACTGTGTCCTCTGCACGGTTGGCACCTAAAGCTACCTGAATAAAATTGGTGGTGTTCTTCTGATCCTATTAATACCACAGGCAGCTACAGTATTTACAGTTTGTGTACTGCGTCCTTTGCACAGTGCGCACCTAAAGCTACCTGAACACAATTGCTGTTGTTCTGCTCCTATTAATACCAAAGACAGGCAGCTACTATATTTACAGTTAGTGGACTGTGTCCTCTGCACAGTGTGCACCTAAAGCTACCTGAAGAAAATTGGTGGCGTTCTTTTGATCCTATTAATACCACAGGCAGGCAGCTACAGTATTTACAGTTAGTGTACTGTGTTCTCTGCACAGTGTGAACCTAAAGCTTCCTGAAGAAAATTGGTGGTGTTCTTCTGATACTTTTAATACCACAGGCGGGCAGCTACAGTATTTACAGTTAGTGTAATGCGTCCTCTGCACAGTGTGCACCTAAAGCTACCTGAACACAATTGCTGTTGTTCTGCTCCTATTAATATCACAGGCAGGCAGCTACAGTATTTACAGTTAGTGAACTGTGTCCTCTGCACAGTGTGCACCTAAAGCTACCTGAATAAAATTGGTGGTGTTCTTCTGATCCTATTAATACCACAGGCAGGCAGCTACAGAATTTACAGTTTGTCTACCTCATCCTTTGCACAATGCGCACCTAAAGCTACATAAACACAATTGCAGTTGTTCTACTCCTATTAATACCACAGGCAGGCAGCTACAGTATTTACAGTTAGAGTATTGTGTCCTCTGCACAGTGTGCACATAGAGCTACCAGAACAAAATTGGTGGTGTTCTTCTGATCCTATTAATACCAAACACAGGCAGCTACAGTATTTACAGTTAGTGCACTGTGTCCTCAGCACAGTGTGCACCTAAAGCCATCTGAATACAATTGGTGGTGTTTTTCTGATCCTATTAGTACCACAGGCAGACAGCTACAGTATTTACTGTTAGTATACTGCACCCTCTGCACAGTATGCACCTAAAGCTACCTGAACAAAATTGCTGTTGTTCTGCTCCTATTAATACCACAGGCAGGCAGCTACAGTATTTACAGTTAGTGTACTGTGTCCTCTGCACAGTGTGCACCTAAAGCTACCTGAATGAAATTGGTGGTGTTCTTCTGATCCTATTAATACCACAGGCAGCTACAGTATTTACAGTTTGTGTACTGCGTCCTTTGCACAATGCGCACCTAAAGCTACCTTAACACAGTTGCTGTTCTTCTGATCCTATTAATACCACAGGCAGGCAGCTACAGTATTTACAGTTTGTGTGCCTCGTCCTGTGCACAGTGTGCAGCTAAAGCTACCTGAAGACAATTGCTGTTGTTCTGCTCCTATTAATACCACAGGCAGGCAGCTACAGTATTTACAGTTAGTGTACTGCGTCCTCTGCACAGTGTGCACCTAACGCTACCTGAACACAATTGCTGTTGTTCTGCTCCTATTAATATCACAGGCAGGCGGCTACAGTATTTACAGTTAGTGTACTGTGTTCTCTGCACAGTGTGAACCTAAAGCTACCTGAATAAAATTGGTGGTGTTCTTCTGATCCTATTAATACCACAGGCAGGCAGCTACAGTATTTACAGTTTGTGTACCTCATCCTTTGCACAGTGCGCACCTAAAGCTACATAAACACAATTGCAGTTGTTCTACTCCTATTAATACCACAGGCAGGCAGCTACAGTATTTACAGTTAGAGTATTGTGTCCTCTGCACACTGTGCACATAGAGCTACCAGAACAAAATTGGTGGTGTTCTTCTGATCCTATTAATACCAAACACAGGCAGCTACAGTATTTACAGTTAGTGCACTGTGTCCTCTGCACAGTGTGCACCTAAAGCCACCTGAATACAATTGGTGGTGTTCTTCTGATCCTATTAGTACCACAGGCAGACAGCTACAGTATTTACAGTTAGTATACTGCATTCTCTGCACAGTATGCACCTAAAGCTACCTGAACAAAATTGCTGTTGTTCTGCTCCTATTAATACCACAGGCAGGCAGCTACGGTATTTACAGTTAGTGTACTGTGTCCTCTGCACAGTGTGCACCTAAAGCTACCTGAATGAAATTGGTGGTGTTCTTCTGATCCTATTAATACCACAGGCAGGCAGCTACAGTATTTACATTTTGTGCACCTCATCCTCTGCACAGTGTGCAGCTAAAGCTACCTGAAGACAATTGCTGTTGTTCTGCTCCTATTAATAGCACAGGCAGGCAGCTACAGTATTTACAGTTAGTGTACTGCGTCCTCTGCACTGTGTGCACCTAAAACTACCTTAACACAATTACTGTTGTTCTGCTCCTATTAATACCACAGACAGGCAGCTACAGTATTTACAGTTAGTGTATTGTGTCCTCTGCACAGTGTGCACCTAAAGTTACCTGAAGAAAATTGGTGGTGTTCTTCTGATCCTATTAATACCACAGGCAGGCAGATACAGTATTTACAGTTAGTTTACTGCGTCCTCTGCACAGTGTGCACCTAAAGCTACCTGAAGACAATTGCTGTTGTTCTGCTCTATTAATACCACAGGCAGGCAGCTACAGTATTTACAGTTAGTGCACTGTGTCCTCTGCACAGTGGGTACCTAAAGCTACATGAAGAAAATAGGTGGTGTTTTTCTGATCCTATTAATACCACAGACAGGCAGCTACAGTATTTACAGTTAGTGTACTGTGTCCTCTTCACAGTGTGCACCTAAAGCTACCTGATTAAAATTGGTGGTGTTCTTCTGATCCTATTAATACCACAGGCAGCTACAGTATTTACAGTTTGCGTACTGCGTCCTTTGCACAGTGCGCACCTAAAGCTACCTGAACACAATTGCTGTTGTTCTGCTCCTATTAATACCACAGGCAGGCAGCTACAGTATTTACAGTTAGTGTACTGCGTCCTCTGCACAGTGTGCACCTAAGGCTACCTGAACACAATTGCTGTTGTTCTGCTCCTATTAATACCACAGGCAGGCAGCTACGGTATTTACAGTTAGTGTACTGTGTCCTCTGCACAATGCGCACCTAAAGCTACCTTAACACAGTTGCTGTTCTTCTGATCCTATTAATACCACAGGCAGGCAGCTACAGTATTTACAGTTTGTGTGCCTCGTCCTGTGCACAGTGTGCAGCTAAAGCTACCTGAAGACAATTGCTGTTGTTCTGCTCCTATTAATACCACAGGCAGGCAGCTACAGTATTTACAGTTAGTGTACTGCGTCCTCTGCACAGTGTGCACCTAAAACTACCTAAACACAACTGCTGTTGTCCTGCTCCTATTAATACCACAGGCAGGCAGCTACAGTATTTACAGTTAGTGTATTGTGTCCTCTGCACTGTGTGCACTTAAAGTTACCTGAAGAAAATTGGTGGTGTTCTTCTGATCCTATTAATACCACAGGCAGGCAGCTACAGTATTTACAGTTAGTTTACTGCGTCCTCTGCACAGTGTGCAGCTAAAGCTACCTGAAGACAATTGCTGTTGTTCTGCTCCTATTAATAGCACAGGCAGGCAGCTACAGTATTTACAGTTAGTTTACTGCGTCCTCTGCACAGTGTGCACCTAAAGCTACCTGAAGACAATTGCTGTTGTTCTGCTCTATTAATACCACAGGCAGGCAGCTACAGTATTTACAGTTAGTGCACTGTGTCCTCTGCACAGTGGGCACCTAAAGCTACCTGAAGAAAATTGGTGGTGTTTTTCTGATCCTATTAATACCACAGACAGGCAGCTACAGTATTTACAGTTAGTGTACTGTGTCCTCTTCACAGTGTGCACCTAAAGCTACCTGATTAAAATTGGTGATGTTCTTCTGATCCTATTAATACCACAGGCAGCTACACTATTTACAGTTTGTGTACTGCGTCCCTTGCAGAGTGCGCACCTAAAGCTACCTGAACACAATTGCTGTTGTTCTGCTCCTATTAATACCATAGGCAGGCAGCTACAGTATTTACAGTTAGTGTACTGCATCCTCTGCACAGTGTGCACCTAAAACTACCTGAACACAATTGCTGTTGTTCTGCTCCTATTAATACCACAGGCAGGCAGCTACAGTATTTACAGTTAGTGTACTGTGTCCTCTGCACAGTGTGCACCTAAAGCTACCTGAATGAAATTGGTGGTGTTCTTCTGATCCTATTAATACCACAGGCAGCTACAGTATTTACAGTTTGTGTACTGCGTCTTTTGCACAGTGCGCACCTAAAGCTACCTTAACACAATTGCTGTTGTTCTGCTCCTATTAATACCACAGGCAGTCAGCTACAGTATTTAAAGTTTGTGTGCCTCGTCCTCTGCACAGTGTGCAGCTAAAGCTACCTGAAGACAATTGCTGTTGTTCTGCTCCTATTAATACCACAGGCAGGCAGCTACAGTATTTACAGTTAGTGTACTGCGTCCTCTGCACAGTGTGCACCTAAAGCTACCTGAACACAATTGCTGTTGTTCTGCTCCTATTAATATCACAGGCAGGCAGCTACAGTATTTACAGTTAGTGCACTGTGTCCTCTGCACAGTGTGCACCTAAAGCTACCTGAAGAAAATTGGTGGCGTTCTTTTGATCCTATTAATACCACAGGCAGGCAGCTACAGTATTTACAGTTAGTGTACTGTGTTCTCTGCACAGTGTGAACCTAAAGCTACCTGAATAAAATTGGTGGTGTTCTTCTGATCCTATTAATACCACAGGCAGGCAGCTACAGTATTTACAGTTTGTGTACCTCATCCTTTGCACAGTGCGCTCCTAAAGCTACATAAACACAATTGCAGTTGTTCTACTCCTATTAATACCACAGGCAGGCAGCTACAGTATTTACAGTTAGAGTATTGTGTCCTCTGCACAGTGTGCACATAGAGCTACCAGAACAAAATTGGTGGTGTTCTTCTGATCCTATTAATACCAAACATAGGCAGCTACAGTATTAATAGTTAGTGCACTGTGTCCTCTGCACAGTGTGTGCCTAAAGCCACCTGAATACAATTGGTGGTGTTCTTCTGATCCTATTAGTACCACAGGCAGACAGCTACAGTATTTACAGTTAGTATACTGCACCCTCTGCACAGTATGCACCTAAAGCTACCTGAACAAAATTGCTGTTGTTCTGCTCCTATTAATACCACAGACAGGCAGCTACAGTATTTACAGTTAGTGTACTGTGTCCTCTGCACAGTGTGCACCTAAAGCTACCTGAATAAAATTGGTGGTGTTCTTCTGATCCTATTAATACCACAGGCAGCTACAGTATTTACAGTTTGTGTACTGCGTCTTTTGCACAGTGCGCACCTAAAGCTACCTGAACACAATTGCTGTTGTTCTGCTCCTATTAATACCACAGGCAGGCAGCTACATTATTTACAGTTAGTGCACTGTGTCCTCTGCACAGTGTGCACCCAGAGCTACCTGAAGAAAATTGGTGGTGTTCTTCTGATACTATTAATACCACAGGCAGGCAGCTACAGTATTTACAGTTTGTGTACCTCATCCTTTGCACAGTGCGCTCCTAAAGCTACATAAACACAATTGCAGTTGTTCTACTCCTATTAATACCACAGGCAGGCAGCTACAGTATTTACAGTTAGTATACTGCATTCTCTGCACAGTATGCACCTAAAGCTACCTGAACAAATTTGCTGTTGTTCTGCTCCTATTAATACCACAGGCAGGCAGCTACAGTATTTACAGTTAGTGCACTGTGTCCTCTGCACAGTGTGCACCTAAAGCTACCTGAATGAAATTGGTGGTGTTCTTCTGATCCTATTAATACCACAGGCAGGCAGCTACAGTATTTACAGTTAGTGCACTGTGTCATCTGCACAGTGTGCACCTAAAGCCACCTGAATACAATTGGTGGTGTTCTTCTGATCCTATTAGTACCACAGGCAGACAGCTACAGTATTTACAGTTAGTATACTGCATTCTCTGCACAGTATGCACCTAAAGCTACCTGTACAAAATTGCTGTTGTTCTGCTCCTATTAATACCACAGGCAGGCAGCTACGGTATTTACAGTTAGTGCACTGTGTCCTCTGCACAGTGTGCACCTAAAGCTACCTGAATGAAATTGGTGGTGTTCTTCTGATCCTATTAATACCACAGGCAGGCAGCTACAGTATTTACATTTTGTGTACCTCATCCTCTGCACAGTGTGCAGCTAAAGCTACCTGAACACAATTGCTGTTGTTCTGCTCCTATTAATACCACAGGCAGGCAGCTACAGTATTTACAGTTAGTGTACTGCGTCCTCTGCACAGTGTGCACCTAAAACTACCTAAACACAACTGCTGTTGTCCTGCTCCTATTAATACCACAGGCAGGCAACTACAGTATTTACAGTTAGTGTATTGTGTCCTCTGCACTGTGTGCACCTAAAGTTACCTGAAGAAAATTGGTGGTGTTCTTCTGATCCTATTAATACCACAGGCAGGCAGCTACAGTATTTACAGTTAGTTTACTGCATCCTCTGCACAGTGTGCACCTAAAGCTACCTGAAGACAATTGCTGTTGTTCTGCTCTATTAATACCACAGGCAGGCAGCTACAGTATTTACAGTTAGTGTACTGTGTCCTCTGCACAGTGTGCACCTAAAGCTACCTGAATAAAATTGGTGGTGTTCTTCTGATCCTATTTATACCACAGGCAGCTACAGTATTTACAGTTTGTGTACTGCGTCCTTTGCACAGTGTGCACCTAAAGCTACCTTAACACAATTGCTGTTCTTCTGATCCTATTAATACCACAGGCAGGCAGCTACAGTATTTAAAGTTTGTGTGCCTCGTCCTCTGCACAGTGTGCAGCTAAAGCTACCTGAAGACAATTGCTATTGTTCTGCTCCTATTAATACCACAGGCAGGCAGCTACGGTATTTACAGTTAGTGTACTGTGTCCTCTGCACAGTGTGCACCTAAAGCTACCTGAATGAAATTGGTGGTGTTCTTCTGATCCTATTAATACCACAGGCAGGCAGCTACAGTATTTACATTTTGTGTACCTCATCCTCTGCACAGTGTGTAGCTAAAGCTACCTGAAGACAATTGCTGTTGTTCTGCTCCTATTAATAGCACAGGCAGGCAGCTACAGTATTTACAGTTAGTTTACTGCGTCCTCTGCACAGTGTGCACCTAAAGCTACCTGAAGACAATTGCTGTTGTTCTGCTCTATTAATACCACAGGCAGGCAGCTACAGTATTTACAGTTAGTGCACTGTGTCCTCTGCACAGTGGGCACCTAAAGCTACCTGAAGAAAATTGGTGGTGTTTTTTCTGATCCTATTAATACCACAGACAGGCAGCTACAGTATTTACAGTTAGTGTACTGTGTCCTCTTCACAGTGTGCACCTAAAGCTACCTGATTAAAATTGGTGGTGTTCTTCTGATCCTATTAATACCACAGGCAGCTACACTATTTACAGTTTGTGTACTGCGTCCCTTGCAGAGTGCGCACCTAAAGCTACCTGAACACAATTGCTGTTGTTCTGCTCCTATTAATACCACAGGCAGGCAGCTACAGTATTTACAGTTAGTGTACTGTGTCCTCTGCACAGTGTGCACCTAAAGCTACCTGAATGAAGTTGGTGTTCTTCTGATACTATTAATACCACAGGCAGGCAGCTACAGTATTTACAGTTAGTGTACTGTGTCCTCTGCACAGTGTGCACCTAAAGCTACCTGAATGAAGTTGGTGTTCTTCTGATCCTATTAATACCGCAGGCAGGCAGCTACAGTATTTACAGTTAGTGTACTGTGTCCTCTGCACAGTGTGCACCTAAAACTACCTGAAGACAATTGCTGTTGTTCTGCTCTATTAATACCACAGGCAGGCAGCTACCGTATTTACAGTTAGTGTACTGTGTCCTCTGCACAGTGTGCACCTAAAGCTACCTGAATAAAATTGGTGGTGTTCTTCTGATCCTATTTATACCACAGGCAGCTACAGTATTTACAGTTTGTGTACTGCGTCCTTTGCACAGTGCGCACCTAAAGCTACCTTAACACAATTGCTGTTCTTCTGATCCTATTAATACCACAGGCAGGCAGCTACAGTATTTAAAGTTTGTGTGCCTCGTCCTCTGCACAGTGTGCAGCTAAAGCTACCTGAAGACAATTGCTGTTGTTCTGCTCCTATTAATACCACAGGCAGGCAGCTACAGTATTTACAGTTAGTGCACTGTGTCCTCTGCACAGTGTGCACCTAAAGCTACCTGAATAAAATTGGTGGTGTTCTTCTGATCCTATTTATACCACAGGCAGCTACAGTATTTACAGTTTGTGTACTGCGTCCTTTGCACAGTGCGCACCTAAAGCTACCTTAACACAATTGCTGTTCTTCTGATCCTATTAATACCACAGGCAGGCAGCTACAGTATTTAAAGTTTGTGTGCCTCGTCCTCTGCACAGTGTGCAGCTAAAGCTACCTGAAGACAATTGCTGTTGTTCTGCTCTATTAATACCACAGGCAGGCAGCTACAGTATTTACAGTTAGTGCACTGTGTCCTCTGCACAGTGGGCACCTAAAGCTACCTGAAGAAAATTGGTGGTGTTCTTCTGATCCTATTAATACCACAGGCAGCTACACTATTTACAGTTTGTGTACTGCGTCCCTTGCAGAGTGCGCACCTAAAGCTACCTGAACACAATTGCTGTTGTTCTGCTCCTATTAATACCATAGGCAGGCAGCTACAGTATTTACAGTTAGTGTACTGCATCCTCTGCACAGTGTGCACCTAAAACTACCTGAACACAATTGCTGTTGTTCTGCTCCTATTAATACCACAGGCAGGCAGCTACAGTATTTACAGTTAGTGTACTGTGTCCTCTGCACAGTGTGCACCTAAAGCTACCTGAATGAAATTGGTGGTGTTCTTCTGATCCTATTAATACCACAGGCAGCTACAGTATTTACAGTTTGTGTACTGCGTCCTTTGCACAGTGCGCACCTAAAGCTACCTTAACACAATTGCTGTTGTTCTGCTCCTATTAATACCACAGGCAGGCAGCTACAGTATTTAAAGTTTGTGTGCCTCGTCCTCTGCACAGTGTGCAGCTAAAGCTACCTGAAGACAATTGCTGTTGTTCTGCTACTATTAATACCACAGGCAGGCAGCTACAGTATTTACAGTTAGTGTACTGCGTCCTCTGCACAGTGTGCACCTAAAGCTACCTGAACACAATTGCTGTTGTTCTGCTCCTATTAATATCACAGGCAGGCAGCTACAGTATTTACAGTTAGTGTACTGTGTCCTCTGCACAGTGTGCACCTAAAGCTACCTGAAGAAAATTGGTGGCGTTCTTTTGATCCTATTAATACCACAGGCAGGCAGCTACAGTATTTACAGTTAGTGTACTGTGTTCTCTGCACAGTGTGAACCTAAAGCTACCTGAATAAAATTGGTGGTGTTCTTCTGATCCTATTAATACCACAGGCAGGAAGCTACAGTATTTACAGTTTGTGTACCTCATCCTTTGCACAGTGCGCTCCTAAAGCTACATAAACATAATTGCAGTTGTTCTACTCCTATTAATACCACAGGCAGGCAGCTACAGTATTTACAGTTAGTGCACTGTGTCATCTGCACAGTGTGCACCTAAAGCCACCTGAATACAATTGGTGGTGTTCTTCTGATCCTATTAGTACCACAGGCAGACAGCTACAGTATTTACAGTTAGTATACTGCATTCTCTGCACAGTATGCACCTAAAGCTACCTGTACAAAATTGCTGTTGTTCTGCTCCTATTAATACCACAGGCAGGCAGCTACGGTATTTACAGTTTGTGCACTGTGTCCTCTGCACAGTGTGCACCTAAAGCTACCTGAATGAAATTGGTGGTGTTCTTCTGATCCTATTAATACCACAGGCAGGCAGCTACAGTATTTACATTTTGTGTACCTCATCCTCTGCACAGTGTGCAGCTAAAGCTACCTGAACACAATTGCTGTTGTTCTGCTCCTATTAATACCACAGGCAGGCAGCTACAGTATTTACAGTTAGTGTACTGCGTCCTCTGCACAGTGTGCACCTAAAACTACCTAAACACAACTGCTGTTGTCCTGCTCCTATTAATACCACAGGCAGGCAGCTACAGTATTTACAGTTAGTGTATTGTGTCCTCTGCACTGTGTGCACCTAAAGTTACCTGAAGAAAATTGGTGGTGTTCTTCTGATCCTATTAATACCACAGGCAGGCAGCTACAGTATTTACAGTTAGTTTACTGCGTCCTCTGCACAGTGTGCACCTAAAGCTACCTGAAGACAATTGCTGTTGTTCTGCTCTATTAATACCACAGGCAGGCAGCTACAGTATTTACAGTTAGTGTACTGTGTCCTCTGCACAGTGTGCACCTAAAGCTACCTGAATAAAATTGGTGGTGTTCTTCTGATCCTATTTATACCACAGGCAGCTACAGTATTTACAGTTTGTGTACTGCATCCTTTGCACAGTGCGCACCTAAAGCTACCTTAACACAATTGCTGTTCTTCTGATCCTATTAATACCACAGGCAGGCAGCTACAGTATTTAAAGTTTGTGTGCCTCGTCCTCTGCACAGTGTGCAGCTAAAGCTACCTGAAGACAATTGCTGTTGTTCTGTTCCTATTAATACCACAGGCAGGCAGCTACGGTATTTACAGTTAGTGTACTGTGTCCTCTGCACAGTGTGCACCTAAAGCTACCTGAATGAAATTGGTGGTGTTCTTCTGATCCTATTAATACCACAGGCAGGCAGCTACAGTATTTACATTTTGTGTACCTCATCCTCTGCACAGTGTGCAGCTAAAGCTACCTGAAGACAATTGCTGTTGTTCTGCTCCTATTAATAGCACAGGCAGGCAGCTACAGTATTTACAGTTAGTTTACTGCGTCCTCTGCACAGTGTGCACCTAAAGCTACCTGAAGACAATTGCTGTTGTTCTGCTCTATTAATACCACAGGCAGGCAGCTACAGTATTTACAGTTAGTGCACTGTGTCCTCTGCACAGTGGGCACCTAAAGCTACCTGAAGAAAATTGGTGGTGTTTTTCTGATCCTATTAATACCACAGACAGGCAGCTACAGTATTTACAGTTAGTGTACTGTGTCCTCTTCACAGTGTGCACCTAAAGCTACCTGATTAAAATTGGTGGTGTTCTTCTGATCCTATTAATACCACAGGCAGCTACACTATTTACAGTTTGTGTACTGCGTCCCTTGCAGAGTGCGCACCTAAAGCTACCTGAACACAATTGCTGTTGTTCTGCTCCTATTAATACCATAGGCAGGCAGCTACAGTATTTACAGTTAGTGTACTGCATCCTCTGCACAGTGTGCACCTAAAACTACCTGAACACAATTGCTGTTGTTCTGCTCCTATTAATACCACAGGCAGGCAGCTACAGTATTTACAGTTAGTGTACTGTGTCCTCTGCACAGTGTGCACCTAAAGCTACCTGAATGAAGTTGGTGTTCTTCTGATACTATTAATACCACAGGCAGGCAGCTACAGTATTTACAGTTAGTGTACTGTGTCCTCTGCACAGTGTGCACCTAAAGCTACCTGAATGAAGTTGGTGTTCTTCTGATCCTATTAATACCACAGGCAGGCAGCTACAGTATTTACAGTTAGTGTACTGTGTCCTCTGCACAGTGTGTACCTAAAGCTACCTGAAGACAATTGCTGTTGTTCTGCTCTATTAATACCACAGGCAGGCAGCTACAGTATTTACAGTTAGTGTACTGTGTCCTCTGCACAGTGTGCACCTAAAGCTACCTGAATAAAATTGGTGGTGTTCTTCTGATCCTCTTTATACCACAGGCAGCTACAGTATTTACAGTTTGTGTACTGCGTCCTTTGCACAGTGCGCACCTAAAGGTACCTTAACACAATTGCTGTTCTTCTGATCCTATTAATACCATAGGCAGGCAGCTACAGTATTTACAGTTAGTGTACTGCATCCTCTGCACAGTGTGCACCTAAAACTACCTGAACACAATTGCTGTTGTTCTGCTCCTATTAATACCACAGGCAGGCAGCTACAGTATTTACAGTTAGTGTACTGTGTCCTCTGCACAGTGTGCACCTAAAGCTACCTGAATGAAGTTGGTGTTCTTCTGATACTATTAATACCACAGGCAGGCAGCTACAGTATTTACAGTTAGTGTACTGTGTCCTCTGCACAGTGTGCACCTAAAGCTACCTGAATGAAGTTGGTGTTCTTCTGATCCTATTAATACCACAGGCAGGCAGCTACAGTATTTACAGTTAGTGTACTGTGTCCTCTGCACAGTGTGTACCTAAAGCTACCTGAAGACAATTGCTGTTGTTCTGCTCTATTAATACCACAGGCAGGCAGCTACAGTATTTACAGTTAGTGTACTGTGTCCTCTGCACAGTGTGCACCTAAAGCTACCTGAATAAAATTGGTGGTGTTCTTCTGATCCTATTTATACCACAGGCAGCTACAGTATTTACAGTTTGTGTACTGCGTCCTTTGCACAGTGCGCACCTAAAGCTACCTTAACACAATTGCTGTTCTTCTGATCCTATTAATACCACAGGCAGGCAGCTACAGTATTTAAAGTTTGTGTGCCTCGTCCTCTGCACAGTGTGCAGCTAAAGCTACCTGAAGACAATTGCTGTTGTTCTGCTCCTATTAATACCACAGGCAGGCAGCTACGGTATTTACAGTTAGTGTACTGTGTCCTCTGCACAGTGTGCACCTAAAGCTACCTGAATGAAATTGGTGGTGTTCTTCTGATCCTATTAATACCACAGGCAGGCAGCTACAGTATTTACATTTTGTGTACCTCATCCTCTGCACAGTGTGCAGCTAAAGCTACCTGAAGACAATTGCTGTTGTTCTGCTCCTATTAATAGCACAGGCAGGCAGCTACAGTATTTACAGTTAGTTTACTGCGTCCTCTGCACAGTGTGCACCTAAAGCTACCTGAAGACAATTGCTGTTGTTCTGCTCTATTAATACCACAGGCAGGCAGCTACAGTATTTACAGTTAGTGCACTGTGTCCTCTGCACAGTGGGCACCTAAAGCTACCTGAAGAAAATTGGTGGTGTTTTTCTGATCCTATTAATACCACAGACAGGCAGCTACAGTATTTACAGTTAGTGTACTGTGTCCTCTTCACAGTGTGCACCTAAAGCTACCTGATTAAAATTGGTGGTGTTCTTCTGATCCTATTAATACCACAGGCAGCTACACTATTTACAGTTTGTGTACTGCGTCCCTTGCAGAGTGCGCACCTAAAGCTACCTGAACACAATTGCTGTTGTTCTGCTCCTATTAATACCATAGGCAGGCAGCTACAGTATTTACAGTTAGTGTACTGCATCCTCTGCACAGTGTGCACCTAAAACTAACTGAACACAATTGCTGTTGTTCTGCTCCTATTAATACCACAGGCAGGCAGCTACAGTATTTACAGTTAGTGTACTGTGTCCTCTGCACAGTGTGCACCTAAAGCTACCTGAATGAAATTGGTGGTGTTCTTCTGATCCTATTAATACCACAGGCAGCTACAGTATTTACAGTTTGTGTACTGCGTCCTTTGCACAGTGCGCACCTAAAGCTACCTTAACACAATTGCTGTTCTGCTCCTATTAATACCACAGGCAGGCAGCTACAGTATTTAAAGTTTGTGTGCCTCGTCCTCTGCACAGTGTGCAGCTAAAGCTACCTGAAGACAATTGCTGTTGTTGTGCTCCTATTAATACCACAGGCAGGCAGCTACAGTATTTACAGTTAGTGTACTGCGTCCTCTGCACAGTGTGCACCTAAAGCTACCTGAACACAATTGCTGTTGTTCTGCTCCTATTAATATCACAGGCAGGCAGCTACAGTATTTACAGTTAGTGTACTGTGTCCTCTGCACAGTGTGCACCTAAAGCTACCTGAAGAAAATTGGTGGCGTTCTTTTGATCCTATTAATACCACAGGCAGGCAGCTACAGTATTTACAGTTAGTGTACTGTGTTCTCTGCACAGTGTGAACCTAAAGCTACCTGAATAAAATTGGTGGTGTTCTTCTGATCCTATTAATACCACAGGCAGGCAGCTACAGTATTTACAGTTTGTGTATCTCATCCTTTGCACAGTGCGCTCCTAAAGCTACATAAACACAATTGCAGTTGTTCTACTCCTATTAATACCACAGACAGGCAGCTACAGTATTTATAGTTAGTGCACTGTGTCCTCTGCACAGTGTGTGCCTAAAGCCACCTGAATACAATTGGTGGTGTTCTTCTGATCCTATTAGTACCACAGGCAGACAGCTACAGTATTTACAGTTAGTATACTGCACCCTCTGCACAGTATGCACCTAAAGCTACCTGAACAAAATTGCTGTTGTTCTGCTCCTATTAATACCACAGACAGGCAGCTACAGTATTTACAGTTAGTGTACTGTGTCCTCTGCACAGTGTGCACCTAAAGCTACATGAATAAAATTGGTGGTGTTCTTCTGATCCTATTGATACCACAGGCAGCTACAGTATTTACAGTTTGTGTACTGCTTCCTTTGCACAGTGCGCACCTAAAGCTACCTGAACACAATTGCTGTTGTTCTGCTCCTATTAATACCACAGGCAGGCAGCTACATTATTTACAGTTAGTGCACTGTGTCCTCTGCACAGTGTGCACCCAGAGCTACCTGAAGAAAATTGGTGGTGTTCTTCTGATACTATTAATACCACAGGCAGGCAGCTACAGTATTTACAGTTTGTGTACCTCATCCTTTGCACAGTGCGCTCCTAAAGCTACATAAACACAATTGCAGTTGTTCTACTCCTATTAATACCACAGGCAGGCAGCTACAGTATTTACAGTTAGTGTACTGTGTTCTCTGCACAGTGTGAACCTAAAGCTACCTGAATAAAATTGGTGGTGTTCTTCTGATCCTATTAATACCACAGGCAGGCAGCTACAGTATTTACAGTTTGTGTACCTCATCCTTTGCACAGTGCGCACCTAAAGCTACATAAACACAATTGCAGTTGTTCTACTCCTATTAATACCACAGGCAGGCAGCTACAGTATTTACAGTTAGTGTACTGTGTCCTCTGCACAGTGTGCACCTAAAGCCACCTGAATACAATTGGTGGTGTTCTTCTGATCCTATTAGTACCACAGGCAGACAGCTACAGTATTTACAGTTAGTATACTGCATTCTCTGCACAGTATGCACCTAAAGCTACCTGAACAAAATTGCTGTTGTTCTGCTCCTATTAATACCACAGGCAGGCAGCTACGGTATTTACAGTTAGTGTACTGTGTCCTCTGCACAGTGTGCACCTAAAGCTACCTGAATGAAATTGGTGGTGTTCTTCTGATCCTATTAATACCACAGGCAGGCAGCTACAGTATTTACATTTTGTGCACCTCATCCTCTGCACAGTGTGCAGCTAAAGCTACCTGAAGACAATTGCTGTTGTTCTGCTCCTATTAATAGCACAGGCAGGCAGCTACAGTATTTACAGTTAGTGTACTGCGTCCTCTGCACTGTGTGCACCTAAAACTACCTTAACACAATTACTGTTGTTCTGCTCCTATTAATACCACAGACAGGCAGCTACAGTATTTACAGTTAGTGTATTGTGTCCTCTGCACAGTGTGCACCTAAAGTTACCTGAAGAAAATTGGTGGTGTTCTTCTGATCCTATTAATACCACAGGCAGGCAGATACAGTATTTACAGTTAGTTTACTGCATCCTCTGCACAGTGTGCACCTAAAGCTACCTGAAGACAATTGCTGTTGTTCTGCTCTATTAATACCACAGGCAGGCAGCTACAGTATTTACAGTTAGTGCACTGTGTCCTCTGCACAGTGGGCACCTAAAGCTACCTGAAGAAAATAGGTGGTGTTTTTCTGATCCTATTAATACCACAGACAGGCAGCTACAGTATTTACAGTTAGTGTACTGTGTCCTCTTCACAGTGTGCACCTAAAGCTACCTGATTAAAATTGGTGGTGTTCTTCTGATCCTATTAATACCACAGGCAGCTACAGTATTTACAGTTTGTGTACTGCGTCCTTTGCACAGTGCGCACCTAAAGCTACCTGAACACAATTGCTGTTGTTCTGCTCCTATTAATACCACAGGCAGGCAGCTACAGTATTTACAGTTAGTGTACTGCGTCCTCTGCACAGTGTGCACCTAAAGCTACCTGAACACAATTGCTGTTGTTCTGCTCCTATTAATACCACAGGCAGGCAGCTACGGTATTTACAGTTAGTGTACTGTGTCCTCTGCACAGTGTGCACCTAAAGCTACCTGAATGAAATTGGTGGTGTTCTTCTGATCCTATTAATACCACAGGCAGGCAGCTACAGTATTTACATTTTGTGTACCTCATCCTCTGCACAGTGTGCAGCTAAAGCTACCTGAACACAATTGCTGTTGTTCTGCTCCTATTAATACCACAGGCAGGCAGCTACAGTATTTACAGTTAGTGTACTGCGTCCTCTGCACAGTGTGCACCTAAAACTACCTAAACACAACTGCTGTTGTCCTGCTCCTATTAATACCACAGGCAGGCAGCTACAGTATTTACAGTTAGTGTATTGTGTCCTCTGCACTGTGTGCACCTAAAGTTACCTGAAGAAAATTGGTGGTGTTCTTCTGATCCTATTAATACCACAGGCAGGCAGCTACAGTATTTACAGTTAGTTTACTGCGTCCTCTGCACAGTGTGCACCTAAAGCTACCTGAAGACAATTGCTGTTGTTCTGCTCTATTAATACCACAGGCAGGCAGCTACAGTATTTACAGTTAGTGTACTGTGTCCTCTGCACAGTGTGCACCTAAAGCTACCTGAATAAAATTGGTGGTGTTCTTCTGATCCTATTTATACCACAGGCAGCTACAGTATTTACAGTTTGTGTACTGCGTCCTTTGCACAGTGCGCACCTAAAGCTACCTTAACACAATTGCTGTTCTTCTGATCCTATTAATACCACAGGCAGGCAGCTACAGTATTTAAAGTTTGTGTGCCTCGTCCTCTGCACAGTGTGCAGCTAAAGCTACCTGAAGACAATTGCTGTTGTTCTGCTCCTATTAATACCACAGGCAGGCAGCTACGGTATTTACAGTTAGTGTACTGTGTCCTCTGCACAGTGTGCACCTAAAGCTACCTGAATGAAATTGGTGGTGTTCTTCTGATCCTATTAATACCACAGGCAGGCAGCTACAGTATTTACATTTTGTGTACCTCATCCTCTGCACAGTGTGCAGCTAAAGCTACCTGAAGACAATTGCTGTTGTTCTGCTCCTATTAATAGCACAGGCAGGCAGCTACAGTATTTACAGTTAGTTTACTGCGTCCTCTGCACAGTGTGCACCTAAAGCTACCTGAAGACAATTGCTGTTGTTCTGCTCTATTAATACCACAGGCAGGCAGCTACAGTATTTACAGTTAGTGCACTGTGTCCTCTGCACAGTGGGCACCTAATGCTACCTGAAGAAAATTGGTGGTGTTTTTCTGATCCTATTTTTTTTTTTTGAAAAATATTTATTGGGTTTTATAGCATACAAAAGTATATAAACTTAGTGTAACCAGGGTTACAGAGTAGTATTCGTGACAATCTATGACATATAGTGACTTCTCATAATAATTAAAATACAGGCTTGCCATATCAGTTAGAACAAGGGAGAAGTAGCAAAAAGTATAAAAATAAAAAGAAAAATTAGGGGAAAGGGAAGACGGGGGAGTTCATGTTTGCCATCTTATCAACACTATGAGGTGTAACTTTGCTTAACATATGAAATCTTAACATTTAAATACCTTCAGGAGTGGAGGCAGCGTTTGAATAAATGTGGGGGGGTGGATGCCAAGGGGCATAATGGATTTGTGGATATCCTACGGTGGGTTAAAAGTAAAGGAATCTGGGGTGGGGGGTATTTTGAGTCGGCCAAGAGAGTTGGTGAGATCTTTTGTCAAGTACCACTTTGTGTAGCGAAATGGGTTCATTATCTCGATCAGTGCCTGCGAAGCGAATGTGGCTTCAATGTATTTCCTCCATCTGTTGAAGAAACGGGAAGTCGATCTGAGATTTAGGGTGATAGTGTCCAGTCTCTCCAGGTGAAAGAGTGATGCCAGGGCCTTTTTAAACAATGTTAGGGTAGGAGGAGTAGCTGATATCCAATGAGCCATAATAGTCCTGCGAGCCACTAGGAGACATAAGTGAGCCCAGTGTGGGATATTTTGTGGGACCGTCGTTGGCGATGAGGATGAAGGGGGTATGCTGAACAGGCACAATAGGCGGTCCTTAGTGCATTGAATTTTGTGAACCTCGTTGATGTAATTGATCACCTTAGTCCAGTAGGCATCAATCTTGTTACATTCCCAAAGCCTGTGCAGTAAGGTGGGGCGAGGTAAGTTACACCAGGAACATTTCGCTTGGGTGGGGTCCTCCTTGTTGAAGCGGAAAGGGAAATAGGCCCTGTGAATGATTTTGAATTGTGTTTCCCTCCAGGATTCAGAAGCTGTAAGGTTGCGGACTGTCTTGTACCCTTCAAGGATTTTTTCAGGCAGAGATTCGTCATCTAATAAATGTGACCATTTTTGAAAAGGTTTGAGGGCATATTTCCGTGCTTGATGTTGTATGAGGCAGGAGTATATATTGGAGATGGAGTAGCTATTGCTTTTGATGAGAGTATCAATGCAAGATGTTTCAAGTGGGTTGGTGCTAGGTCCCGAGCATGATTTGAGATAACTGATGAGTTGGTGGTAGAAGAAGACGTGGGCTGGTGGCAGGGAGTATTCCCTCATCAGGTTTTGGTATGGTTTGAATTTCCCTGGTTTGTTGAGATAAAGAGATGAGACGTCTGTGAGGCCTTTAAGCTTCCATTGGCCAAAGGCTTTATGGGTGGTAGATGGAAGGAACATAGGGTTTCCTTGTATTTTGAGGAATTTGGAGATACTGGATGGCATTTTGAGCAATTTCCTAACTTCTCTCCATGCAATGACCGTGTCCTTAATGATTACACTTGTTTTGAGTTGGAGGGGTAATGCATTGGGATTAGAGTGAAGGATGGCCGAGAGGTCATATGGGTGCACCATAGCCTCCTCTAAGGATAGGTTAGAATATTTAGACCCACCAGTGAGCCAGTCCAAGCCCTGTCTAAGTAAACATGCCAGGTTGTAGAAACGCATATTGGGGAGTCCCGCCCCGCCCTCGCCCTTCGGGAGACATAATTTCTGTAGCGCTATGCGAGGTTTCTTGCGAGACCATATAAAGGCAGTTAGGGCCTTCTGGAGTTTTTGGATGTCTGAATGCTTGATTAGAAGAGGTATGGTCTGCATTGGGTAAAGTAGGCGTGCGAATGACACCATTTTGAAAAGGTGGCATCTCCCAAAGAGCGAGAGAGGTAGGGAACCCCAAGCCTCCAGCTCCTTCACAATTTTGGTTATCAATGGGGGGTAGTTTAAAGAGTACAAAGATGATGGTTCACGTCCTATCTTAATGCCCAGGTATGTAATATGTTGGTTGGCTATGGCCAGGGGGGATAAATGTTTCCATTTACTGGAGAGATGGGGGTGTAATGGCAGGATCTCGCTTTTGTCAAAATTGATTCTGAATCCCGAGCAAAGTCTGAAGTCTGAAAAAAGTTGTTTAAGTCTGTCAAAGTCAGTTATGGGGTCGGTGGAGAACAACAGTATGTCGTCTGCAAATAGCGCCGAACGGAGAGTGTGGCTCTTCAGAGTGATGCCGCTGACTCCATCAGCTGAATTTAGTATTCTGGACAGGGGTTCTATTGCTAAATTGAACAGGAGTGGAGACAGGGGGCAGCCCTGTCTCGTTCCTTTTGTTAATGGAATCGTGTCCGAAATAAAGTCAGGGGTGACCAGACGTGCAGTAGGGGATGTGTACATTTGTAAAAGGAATCTCATAATCGGACCTGAGAATCCAAATTGTGACATCACTCTGAAGAGCCAAGAGAAACTAATGTTGTCAAAGGCCTTTTCCGCGTCTAATGACATGATGGCAATGTCTTGGTTAGGGTGAGTTTTGGCGTATTCCAGAGCCATTAACACTTTGCGAATGTTTAGGGTGGCTGATCTGCCCGAAACAAAGCCAGATTGGGCTGGGTGTAATAATGATGGCAGTAGGGGAGCCAATCGCGACGCAATTATTTTGGATAGGATTTTGACATCGACATTGATTAATGATATCGGTCGGTATGAGCCCGGTAATAGGGGATCTTTCCCTTTCTTGGAGATTAGTTTTATGTGGGCCTGTGTTCCCGTGGGAAGATAGGGCCCTCCGTCCCACATAGCTGCGTATACATGTTTTAAGGTGTCCGGGATAAATTCCCTGGTCATTTTAAAGAATTTGGCGGTGTATCCGTCGGGTCCCGGGGCTTTGGCCGAAGCCATGTCCTTGATCGTGAATCTAATGTCATCAACCGTAATGGGGGCATTAATTGTCTCTAATTGTGTGTGATGGAGTTTGGGTAGATGTATTTTGCTAAGCAGTAAGTCAGTAGTGGGTATGTCAGTTGGGTCAGCTTTGTATAAATTAGTGTAGTATTCCACAAGTAGGTTGCTAATTTCGGCTGGGGAGGTGACCAGAGAGCCTGTCTTAGCTCTAAGAGCAGAGATACGGGTAGGACGTCTGGGGCCTGAGCACATCTTGGCCAGGAGCCTACCAGCCTTGTTTCCAAATCTATGAAAATGCAACTGAGAGTATGACGTTTTGGCCGCTTCATGCTGTTCTGCCCAGAGGTCAAATGTGCTTTTGGCCTGTCTCCATTTTTGTATGTTCTCTGTGGTGCAGTTTAATGTGAGCTGTTCATGTGCCAAGCGTAGGGCTTCGCTTGACTCACTATATTGTTGCTTGGCTCTTTTTTTAAACTGTGTTGTGTATGAGATTATCTTACCCCGTAAGAAGGCCTTGCCTGCTTCCCAGAATAGGTTAGGGTTTGTAATGTGAGCTCCGTTGGTGGAGATGTATTCCTCCCAGGCACAGTACAGGGTATGTTGAAAGTCCTCATTGTCAACTAGATAGGAGGGAAAGCGCCAAGTAGGGGAGGGGGAGGAGCGAGCTGTTTGAGTTAGATGAACCACGATTGGGCTGTGGTCTGAGATCACTGCGTCTTGTATGGCTGGTGCGTTGATTAGAGAGCTTAGGGCCGGGGAGGCAAAAAAATAGTCTATACGTGAGAACGTATTGTGTGGAGGCGAGAAAAATGTGTATTCCCGATCTGTTGGGTACATTAAGCGCCAGACATCCACAAATTGCATGGAGGCGATGGCTTGTGACAGTAGGGTAGATGTAGATGACGTGGGGGTACGGGTGTGTGATCTATGTGTAGGGGAACCTGTGCGATCAGCTAGGGAGGACATGACTGAATTAAAGTCCCCACCTAATAGGTGTAGCGTCTCTGGCGTGGTTAGCACCCATTTTACTAAGTCTTGAAAGAAGGAGGTGTCAGGAGAATTGGGAGCATAAATGTTGGTCAGTGCTACGGGTTTGTCATCTATAGTCAGGTGTAGAGTCAGTTTCCTTCCTTCCTTGACAGTGTGCTGTAAGTTCTTGTGCAAAAGGATTGCAACACCTGCTTTACGGCCTACTGCTGGTGAACCATACACAGAGCCCACCCACAATTTACGAAGTCGCTGTAGGTCGTCTGCGGCCAGATGTGTCTCCTGAAGCAGAGCCACATCCGCCCGGAGACGACGCAAGTGTCTGAGGATAGACATGCGTTTGTTTGGGGAGCGTAGCCCCTTAACATTCCACGAGACAAACTTTAGGTGACTCCCAATTGCAGATTGTGACATATTTGATATATTTGATAGGTAACAGCGTTTTGGTTGAGGGGTTCATACACGGACCCCTTTGTAGATGTGTTATCTACCTTTTGAGAGCCACCAAAGCGCCTCAGAGCCCCTGAAGACATATGGACCAAGCTGGCAAACATGAACATAAACATAAACTTCTCTAAGTAGCAACAAGTTATAAACATTGATAAGGCAGTATATCGTATAAGGAAATACATAACGTGGATTGTGGACTTCTCTTTTTTCCACATGAGGTCACACCTATCAAGTTAGCATAGCTCCCATTGATTGCGAGCTCCTCACTTAGGGGCAGGGTGGTGGCATCGGGGGGGGGGGGGATAGGAGTGGTAGGGGACAGGAAGGGAGGCTGGGGGGGGGCACAGGGTAGGGAAGGAGAGTAGTTTCAGGGGGGGATCCCCTGAGGGGGTAGTTTAAGCTTAAGTTATCAATGGTGAGGTATGCTAAACACAGGGGAGGGCCCCCTCTTAAAATTAAAATTAAGCAGAAACAAACCATAAAGTAGAAAATATAGGAAAATATAACATTGTAATTGTCCCTGATAAGGGAAGTTTCCCAGGTAGTGGGGGATTAACTTTGTTATTGAGTCACATGACCCTAGCAGTATAGCTGCATAACTTTTAGCTGCATAGTTGCGGCTACATGTTGGGAAGGGTGGTGCTCCACATAGAGCATGTACGGCAGTTTATACATGTCTCGATAGCCTCATCTTGAAAGAGAAAAAGTATAAGTATAAGATGGGTTGATACTACCCGTTAGAAGATGGCGGTGTGGAAAAGGTGGTGATGTGGGGTCCTTGGACGATGCCATCAACGATTCCCAGAGCGGTCTTCCTGGTTGGTGGAGCGGCTGCGTTTGTATGGAGGTTTGGTCGGGGTTCGGGGGTGTTTAGGGGGTCCATATGTATGCTGCGAAGCTGACGATGGAGATCCCTCTGTCGCGGCGCTGTGTTCCATTTCGGAGCTTCTGTTGGATAGGTAATTTTCCGCCTCTTCAGGTGTATGGAAGGTGAGTTGCTCCCCTTCAGATGTTTGAACGCGGAGGACAGCTGGATAGGCTAGGGAGAATCGGGTTTGTGAGTGGTGCAGAGTGGAGCATACCGAGGAGAATGCTTTACGTTGCTTCATTACCTCTATGGAATAGTCCGCGAAAAGCAGCAGTTTCGCGCCGTCTACCACCAGTGAGCGCGTGCGACGAAATTTTTGCATTATGGCGTTTTTGTCGACGTAGTTTAAGTATTTCACTATCACATGCCGAGGTTTAGCGCGCGTGTCAGAATATTGGCCCATGCGGTGCGCTCGTTCAACAGTGCATGGTATGCGGAGGCCAAGTTGCTCTGGGATGGTTTTCGCGCATATGTTTGTGAGGTGGGAAGCTGGGATCGACTCTGGTAAGCCAATGATGCGCAGATTGTTCCTTCTTGAACGATTTTCCAGATCGTCCAGCTTGTCCCAAATGTCCCTGTAAGATGCATTGATACGTGCAAGTGCTGCAGATGAGACTGTGCAGTCATCTTCAATTATAGAGATCCTTTCCTCCACCTGAGTGATGCGCTGGGCCTGAGCCTGGAGCTCTATGTGTAGTTGTTCCAGCCCTCTGTGTACCGCTGCGTCCACAGTGGCTGTTAGTGTTGGCCCCAGTAGTTGGACTACAGCCTGGGCAATGCTGGCAGGGGATGCGGGGTCAGTTTCTGCCATAGCAGGGGCAGGGGGAGGTTGTGTCTGCTGCTGAGGCCGCTCTGCTGTGTCCGGAGCGGCCGCCATCTTGGCTGTGTCTGCCGCTATGTCTCCCGCCGGCGGAGCTGTGGAGGGGGGCGAGGACAGCGCCCGGGCGTAGGATCGCTCCACGAAGCGATCCATGTCTGCCTGGGATGGAGCGGAGGTGGTGGGGGTTCCCCCCGGTGCTGAGGCTGGCTTAAATGCCGGTTATGTGAGGAGCTGTGCGGGAGCTGGAGCTGCTCACCTCCTCCTCATGTGGCGCCGGAACCGGAAGTCTCTGATCCTATTAATACCACAGACAGGCAGCTACAGTATTTACAGTTAGTGTACTGTGTCCTCTTCACAGTGTGCACCTAAAGCTACCTGATTAAAATTGGTGGTGTTCTTCTGATCCTATTAATACCACAGGCAGCTACACTATTTACAGTTTGTGTACTGCGTCCCTTGCAGAGTGCGCACCTAAAGCTACCTGAACACAATTGCTGTTGTTCTGCTCCTATTAATACCATAGGCAGGCAGCTACAGTATTTACAGTTAGTGTACTGCATCCTCTGCACAGTGTGCACCTAAAACTACCTGAACACAATTGCTGTTGTTCTGCTCCTATTAATACCACAGGCAGGCAGCTACAGTATTTACAGTTAGTGTACTGTGTCCTCTGCACAGTGTGCACCTAAAGCTACCTGAATGAAATTGGTGGTGTTCTTCTGATCCTATTAATACCACAGGCAGCTACAGTATTTACAGTTTGTGTACTGCGTCCTTTGCACAGTGCGCACCTAAAGCTACCTTAACACAATTGCTGTTGTTCTGCTCCTATTAATACCACAGGCAGGCAGCTACAGTATTTAAAGTTTGTGTGCCTCGTCCTCTGCACAGTGTGCAGCTAAAGCTACCTGAAGACAATTGCTGTTGTTCTGCTCCTATTAATACCACAGGCAGGCAGCTACAGTATTTACAGTTAGTGTACTGCGTCCTCTGCACAGTGTGCACCTAAAGCTACCTGAACACAATTGCTGTTGTTCTGCTCCTATTAATATCACAGGCAGGCAGCTACAGTATTTACAGTTAGTGTACTGTGTCCTCTGCACAGTGTGCACCTAAAGCTACCTGAAGAAAATTGGTGGCGTTCTTTTGATCCTATTAATACCACAGGCAGGCAGCTACAGTATTTACAGTTAGTGTACTGTGTTCTCTGCACAGTGTGAACCTAAAGCTACCTGAATAAAATTGGTGGTGTTCTTCTGATCCTATTAATACCACAGGCAGGCAGCTACAGTATTTACAGTTTGTGTACCTCATCCTTTGCACAGTGCGCTCCTAAAGCTACATAAACATAATTGCAGTTGTTCTACTCCTATTAATACCACAGGCAGGCAGCTACAGTATTTACAGTTAGAGTATTGTGTCCTCTGCACAGTGTGCGCATAGAGCTACCAGAACAAATTTGGTGGTGTTCTTCTGATCCTATTAATACCAAACACAGGCAGCTACAGTATTTACAGTTAGTGCACTGTGTCATCTGCACAGTGTGCACCTAAAGCCACCTGAATACAATTGGTGGTGTTCTTCTGATCCTATTAGTACCACAGGCAGGCAGCTACAGTATTTACAGTTAGTTTACTGCGTCCTCTGCACAGTGTGCACCTAAAGCTACCTGAAGACAATTGCTGTTGTTCTGCTCTATTAATACCACAGGCAGGCAGCTACAGTATTTACAGTTAGTGTACTGTGTCCTCTGCACAGTGTGCACCTAAAGCTACCTGAATAAAATTGGTGGTGTTCTTCTGATCCTATTTATACCACAGGCAGCTACAGTATTTACAGTTTGTGTACTGCGTCCTTTGCACAGTGCGCACCTAAAGCTACCTTAACACAATTGCTGTTCTTCTGATCCTATTAATACCACAGGCAGGCAGCTACAGTATTTAAAGTTTGTGTGCCTCGTCCTCTGCACAGTGTGCAGCTAAAGCTACCTGAAGACAATTGCTGTTGTTCTGCTCCTATTAATACCACAGGCAGGCAGCTACGGTATTTACAGTTAGTGTACTGTGTCCTCTGCACAGTGTGCACCTAAAGCTACCTGAATGAAATTGGTGGTGTTCTTCTGATCCTATTAATACCACAGGCAGGCAGCTACAGTATTTACATTTTGTGTACCTCATCCTCTGCACAGTGTGCAGCTAAAGCTACCTGAAGACAATTGCTGTTGTTCTGCTCCTATTAATAGCACAGGCAGGCAGCTACAGTATTTACAGTTAGTTTACTGCGTCCTCTGCACAGTGTGCACCTAAAGCTACCTGAAGACAATTGCTGTTGTTCTGCTCTATTAATACCACAGGCAGGCAGCTACAGTATTTACAGTTAGTGCACTGTGTCCTCTGCACAGTGGGCACCTAAAGCTACCTGAAGAAAATTGGTGGTGTTTTTCTGATCCTATTAATACCACAGACAGGCAGCTACAGTATTTACAGTTAGTGTACTGTGTCCTCTTCACAGTGTGCACCTAAAGCTACCTGATTAAAATTGGTGGTGTTCTTCTGATCCTATTAATACCACAGGCAGCTACACTATTTACAGTTTGTGTACTGCGTCCCTTGCAGAGTGCACACCTAAAGCTACCTGAACACAATTGCTGTTGTTCTGCTCCTATTAATACCATAGGCAGGCAGCTACAGTATTTACAGTTAGTGTACTGCATCCTCTGCACAGTGTGCACCTAAAACTACCTGAACACAATTGCTGTTGTTCTGCTCCTATTAATACCACAGGCAGGCAGCTACAGTATTTACAGTTAGTGTACTGTGTCCTCTGCACAGTGTGCACCTAAAGCTACCTGAATGAAGTTGGTGTTCTTCTGATACTATTAATACCACAGGCAGGCAGCTACAGTATTTACAGTTAATGTACTGTGTCCTCTGCACAGTGTGCACCTAAAGCTACCTGAATGAAGTTGGTGTTCTTCTGATCCTATTAATACCACAGGCAGGCAGCTACAGTATTTACAGTTAGTGTACTGTGTCCTCTGCACAGTGTGCACCTAAAGCTACCTGAATAAAATTGGTGGTGTTCTTCTGATCCTATTTATACCACAGGCAGCTACAGTATTTACAGTTTGTGTACTGCGTCCTTTGCACAGTGCGCACCTAAAGCTACCTTAACACAATTGCTGTTCTTCTGATCCTATTAATACCACAGGCAGGCAGCTACAGTATTTAAAGTTTGTGTGCCTCGTCCTCTGCACAGTGTGCAGCTAAAGCTACCTGAAGACAATTGCTGTTGTTCTGCTCCTATTAATACCACAGGCAGGCAGCTACGGTATTTACAGTTAGTGTACTGTGTCCTCTGCACAGTGTGCACCTAAAGCTACCTGAATAAAATTGGTGGTGTTCTTCTGATCCTATTATTACCACAGGCAGGCAGCTACAGTATTTACAGTTTGTGTACCTCATCCTTTGCACAGTGCGCTCCTAAAGCTACATAAACACAATTGCAGTTGTTCTACTCCTATTAATACCACAGGCAGGCAGCTACAGTATTTACAGTTAGAGTATTGTGTCCTCTGCACAGTGTGCACATAGAGCTACCAGAACAAAATTGGTGGTGTTCTTCTGATCCTATTAATACCAAACATAGGCAGCTACAGTATTTATAGTTAGTGCACTGTGTCCTCTGCACAGTGTGTGCCTAAAGCCACCTGAATACAATTGGTGGTGTTCTTCTGATCCTATTAGTACCACAGGCAGACAGCTACAGTATTTACAGTTAGTATACTGCACCCTCTGCACAGTATGCACCTAAAGCTACCTGAACAAAATTGCTGTTGTTCTGCTCCTATTAATACCACAGACAGGCAGCTACAGTATTTACAGTTAGTGTACTGTGTCCTCTGCACAGTGTGCACCTAAAGCTACCTGAATAAAATTGGTGGTGTTCTTCTGATCCTATTAATACCACAGGCAGCTACAGTATTTACAGTTTGTGTACTGCGTCCTTTGCACAGTGCGCACCTAAAGCTACCTGAACACAATTGCTGTTGTTCTGCTCCTATTAATACCACAGGCAGGCAGCTACATTATTTACAGTTAGTGCACTGTGTCCTCTGCACAGTGTGCACCCAGAGCTACCTGAAGAAAATTGGTGGTGTTCTTCTGATACTATTAATACCAAAGGCAGGCAGCTACAGTATTTACAGTTTGTGTACCTCATCCTTTGCACAGTGCGCTCCTAAAGCTACATAAACACAATTGCAGTTGTTCTACTCCTATTAATACCACAGGCAGGCAGCTACAGTATTTACAGTTAGTATACTGCATTCTCTGCACAGTATGCACCTAAAGCTACCTGAACAAATTTGCTGTTGTTCTGCTCTTATTAATACCACAGGCAGGCAGCTACAGTATTTACAGTTAGTGCACTGTGTCATCTGCACAGTGTGCACCTAAAGCCACCTGAATACAATTGGTGGTGTTCTTCTGATCCTATTAGTACCACAGGCAGACAGCTACAGTATTTACAGTTAGTATACTGCATTCTCTGCACAGTATGCACCTAAAGCTACCTGTACAAAATTGCTGTTGTTCTGCTCCTATTAATACCACAGGCAGGCAGCTACGGTATTTACAGTTAGTGCACTGTGTCCTCTGCACAGTGTGCACCTAAAGCTACCTGAATGAAATTGGTGGTGTTCTTCTGATCCTATTAATACCACAGGCAGGCAGCTACAGTATTTACATTTTGTGTACCTCATCCTCTGCACAGTGTGCAGCTAAAGCTACCTGAACACAATTGCTGTTGTTCTGCTCCTATTAATACCACAGGCAGGCAGCTACAGTATTTACAGTTAGTGTACTGCGTCCTCTGCACAGTGTGCACCTAAAACTACCTAAACACAACTGCTGTTGTCCTGCTCCTATTAATACCACAGGCAGGCAGCTACAGTATTTACAGTTAGTGTATTGTGTCCTCTGCACTGTGTGCACCTAAAGTTACCTGAAGAAAATTGGTGGTGTTCTTCTGATCCTATTAATACCACAGGCAGGCAGCTACAGTATTTACAGTTAGTTTACTGCGTCCTCTGCACAGTGTGCACCTAAAGCTACCTGAAGACAATTGCTGTTGTTCTGCTCTATTAATACCACAGGCAGGCAGCTACAGTATTTACAGTTAGTGTACCGTGTCCTCTGCACAGTGTGCACCTAAAGCTACCTGAATAAAATTGGTGGTGTTCTTCTGATCCTATTTATACCACAGGCAGCTACAGTATTTACAGTTTGTGTACTGCGTCCTTTGCACAGTGCGCACCTAAAGCTACCTTAACACAATTGCTGTTCTTCTGATCCTATTAATACCACAGGCAGGCAGCTACAGTATTTAAAGTTCGTGTGCCTCGTCCTCTGCACAGTGTGCAGCTAAAGCTACCTGAAGACAATTGCTGTTGTTCTGCTCCTATTAATACCACAGGCAGGCAGCTACGGTATTTACAGTTAGTGTACTGTGTCCTCTGCACAGTGTGCACCTAAAGCTACCTGAATGAAATTGGTGGTGTTCTTCTGATCCTATTAATACCACAGGCAGGCAGCTACAGTATTTACATTTTGTGTACCTCATCCTCTGCACAGTGTGCAGCTAAAGCTACCTGAAGACAATTGCTGTTGTTCTGCTCCTATTAATAGCACAGGCAGGCAGCTACAGTATTTACAGTTAGTTTACTGCGTCCTCTGCACAGTGTGCACCTAAAGCTACCTGAAGACAATTGCTGTTGTTCTGCTCTATTAATACCACAGGCAGGCAGCTACAGTATTTACAGTTAGTGCACTGTGTCCTCTGCACAGTGGGCACCTAAAGCTACCTGAAGAAAATTGGTGGTGTTTTTCTGATCCTATTAATACCACAGACAGGCAGCTACAGTATTTACAGTTAGTGTACTGTGTCCTCTTCACAGTGTGCACCTAAAGCTACCTGATTAAAATTGGTGGTGTTCTTCTGATCCTATTAATACCACAGGCAGCTACACTATTTACAGTTTGTGTACTGCGTCCCTTGCAGAGTGCGCACCTAAAGCTACCTGAACACAATTGCTGTTGTTCTGCTCCTATTAATACCATAGGCAGGCAGCTACAGTATTTACAGTTAGTGTACTGCATCCTCTGCACAGTGTGCACCTAAAACTACCTGAACACAATTGCTGTTGTTCTGCTCCTATTAATACCACAGGCAGGCAGCTACAGTATTTACAGTTTGTGTACTGTGTCCTTTGCACAGTGCGCACCTAAAGCTACCTTAACACAATTGCTGTTGTTCTGCTCCTATTAATACCACAGGCAGGCAGCTACAGTATTTAAAGTTTGTGTGCCTCGTCCTCTGCACAGTGTGCAGCTAAAGCTACCTGAAGACAATTGCTGTTGTTCTGCTCCTATTAATACCACAGGCAGGCAGCTACAGTATTTACAGTTAGTGTACTGCGTCCTCTGCACAGTGTGCACCTAAAGCTACCTGAACACAATTGCTGTTGTTCTGCTCCTATTAATATCACAGGCAGGCAGCTACAGTATTTACAGTTAGTGTACTGTGTCCTCTGCACAGTGTGCACCTAAAGCTACCTGAAGAAAATTGGTGGCGTTCTTTTGATCCTATTAATACCACAGGCAGGCAGCTACAGTATTTACAGTTAGTGTACTGTGTTCTCTGCACAGTGTGAACCTAAAGCTGCCTGAAGAAATTTGGTGGTGTTCTTCTGATACTTTTAATACCACAGGCAGGCAGCTACAGTATTTACAGTTTGTGTACCTCATCCTTTGCACAGTGCGCTCCTAAAGCTACATAAACACAATTGCAGTTGTTCTACTCCTATTAATACCACAGGCAGGCAGCTACAGTATTTACAGTTAGAGTATTGTGTCCTCTGCACAGTGTGCACATAGAGCTACCAGAACAAAATTGGTGGTGTTCTTCTGATCCTATTAATACCAAACATAGGCAGCTACAGTATTTATAGTTAGTGCACTGTGTCCTCTGCACAGTGTGTGCCTAAAGCCACCTGACTACAATTGGTGGTGTTCTTCTGATCCTATTAGTACCACAGGCAGACAGCTACAGTATTTACAGTTAGTATACTGCACCCTCTGCACAGTATGCACCTAAAGCTACCTAACAAAATTGCTGTTGTTCTGCTCCTATTAATACCACAGACAGGCAGCTACAGTATTTACAGTTAGTGTACTGTGTCCTCTGCACAGTGTGCACCTAAAGCTACCTGAATAAAATTGGTGGTGTTCTTCTGATCCTATTAATACCACAGGCAGCTACAGTATTTACAGTTTGTGTACTGCGTCCTTTGCACAGTGCGCACCTAAAGCTACCTGAACACAATTGCTGTTGTTCTGCTCCTATTAATACCACAGGCAGGCAGCTACATTATTTACAGTTAGTGCACTGTGTCCTCTGCACAGTGTGCACCCAGAGCTACCTGAAGAAAATTGGTGGTGTTCTTCTGTTACTATTAATACCACAGGCAGGCAGCTACAGTATTTACAGTTTGTGTACCTCATCCTTTGCACAGTGCGCTCCTAAAGCTACATAAACACAATTGCAGTTGTTCTAATCCTATTAATACCACAGGCAGGCAGCTACAGTATTTACAGTTAGTATACTGCATTCTCTGCACAGTATGCACCTAAAGCTACCTGAACAAATTTGCTGTTGTTCTGCTCCTATTAATACCACAGGCAGGCAGCTATAGTATTTACAGTTAGTGCACTGTGTCCTCTGCACAGTGTGCACCTAAAGCTACCTGAATGAAATTGGTGGTGTTCTTCTGATCCTATTAATACCACAGGCAGGCAGCTACAGTATTTACATGTTGTGTACCTCATCCTCTGCACAGTGTGCAGCTAAAGCTACCTGAACACAATTGCTTTTGTTCTGCTCCTATTAATACCACAGGCAGGCAGCTACAGTATTTACAGTTAGTGTACTGCGTCCTCTGCACAGTGTGCACCTAAAACTACCTGAACACAACTGCTGTTGTTCTGCTCCTATTAATACCACAGGCAGGCAGCTACAGTATTTACAGTTAGTGTATTGTGTCCTCTGCACTGTGTGCACCTAAAGTTACCTGAAGAAAATTGGTGGTGTTCTTCTGATCCTATTAATACCACAGGCAGGCAGCTACGGTATTTACAGTTAGTTTACTGCGTCCTCTGCACAGTGTGCACCTAAAGCTACCTGAAGACAATTGCTGTTGTTCTGCTCTATTAATAACACAGGCAGGCAGCTACAGTATTTAAAGTTTGTGTACTGCGTCCTTTGCACAGTGCGCACCTAAAGCTACCTTAACACAATTGCTGTTGTTCTGCTCCTATTAATACCACAGGCAGGCAACTACAGTATTTAAAGTTTGTGTGCCTCGTCCTCTGCACAGTGTGCAGCTAAAGCTACCTGAAGACAATTGCTGTTGTTCTACTCCTATTAATACCACAGGCAGGCAGCTACAGTATTTACAGTTAGTGTACTGCGTCCTCTGCACAGTGTGCACCTAAAGCTACCTGAACACAATTGCTGTTGTTCTGCTCCTATTAATATCACAGGCAGGCAGCTACAGTATTTACAGTTAGTGTACTGTGTCCTCTGCACAGTGTGCACCTAAAGCTACCTGAAGAAAATTGGTGGCGTTCTTTTGATCCTATTAATACCACAGGCAGGCAGCTACAGTATTTACAGTTAGTGTACTGTGTTCTCTGCACAGTGTGAACCTAAAGCTACCTGAATAAAATTGGTGGTGTTCTTCTGATCCTATTAATACCACAGGCAGGCAGCTACAGTATTTACAGTTTGTGTACCTCATCCTTTGCACAGTGCGCTCCTAAAGCTACATAAACACAATTGCAGTTGTTCGACTCCTATTAATACCACAGGCAGGCAGCTACAGTATTTACAGTTAGAGTATTGTGTCCTCTGCACAGTGTGCACATAGAGCTACCAGAACAAAATTGGTGGTGTTCTTCTGATCCTATTAATACCAAACATAGGCAGCTACAGTATTTATAGTTAGTGCACTGTGTCCTCTGCACAGTGTGTGCCTAAAGCCACCTGAATACAATTGGTGGTGTTCTTCTGATCCTATTAGTACCACAGGCAGACAGCTACAGTATTTACAGTTAGTATACTGCACCCTCTGCACAGTATGCACCTAAAGCTACCTGAACAAAATTGCTGTTGTTCTGCTCCTATTAATACCACAGACAGGCAGCTACAGTATTTACAGTTAGTGTACTGTGTCCTCTGCACAGTGTGCACCTAAAGCTACCTGAATAAAATTGGTGGTGTTCTTCTGATCCTATTAATACCACAGGCAGCTACAGTATTTACAGTTTGTGTACTGCGTCCTTTGCACAGTGCGCACCTAAAGCTACCTGAACACAATTGCTGTTGTTCTGCTCCTATTAATACCACAGGCAGGCAGCTACATTATTTACAGTTAGTGCACTGTGTCCTCTGCACAGTGTGCACCCAGAGCTACCTGAAGAAAATTGGTGGTGTTCTTCTGATACTATTAATACCAAAGACAGGCAGCTACTATATTTACAGTTAGTGGACTGTGTCCTCTGCACAGTGTGCACCTAAAGCTGCCTGAAGAAATTTGGTGGTGTTCTTCTGATACTTTTAATACCACAGGCAGGCAGCTACAGTATTTACAGTTAGTGTACTGCGTCCTCTGCACAGTGTGCAGCTAAAGCTACCTGAAGACAATTGCTGTTTTTCTGCTCCTATTAATACCACAGCCAGGCAACTACAGTATTTACAGTTACTGTAGTGTATTACTGGTCTTTTCATACTAATAATACTACTCACTGCAGCTCATTAGTATGTCTGGAAGGCCAACAAGGAGAGACAGACAGTCACAAGAAAATAAAATAGGGCAAGCAGGCTCTGTGTCTAGAGGCAACCCTGCTGGTCATAGAGATGGTGCATCCTCATCAGCACGTGGCCGTTCGACGCGTTTGTCCTTTTTTTCGGCAGCTGGCCGCGATGAGCCGCAACATGTGGAAGACTTGGTAGAGTGGATGACCAAGCTGTCCTCATCCTCCTCGTCCTCTCTCACCCAGGCTCAGGGTACTTTGTCTGGCAAAGCAGCTGCCAACGTGGCCTCTTCCCTCGGCTCAATGGCATCAGTCACTCCTTCCCTAGCCCCACCATGTCCTCCTGAGGAGTCCCCCGAACTGTTTGACCACAGTGTTGGGTACACGCTTCAGGAGGATGCCCATCGTTTTGAAGGCTCCGATGATGGTACCCAGCTAGAGGAAGGCAGTAACGTGAGCCCAGAGAGAGGGGGTGCCCAAGAAGGACATCACTTTAGCAGTCATGTTCCCCCAGCTGCAGCATACTGCCAGCTTTGCTCCAGTGATAAGGAGGGAGGGGATGATGAGGTCACTGACTCCATGTGGGTGCCTGATAGGAGAGAGGAGGAGGAGGAGGCACATCACCAACGAGGCAGGATGCCCTCCAGGGGCCAGCTTAAGGGCAGCACACCAACTGCATCACACCGCAGAGCTCTGCATGTGCAGGGTGCTGCTGTCTCTGCGCGTTATTCCAAAAGTTCTTTGGTGTGGGCCTTTTTTGAGACGAGTGCATCAGATCTCACCGCTGCTATTTGCAACATATGTCTCAAGCGTATCTCGCATGGCCAAAACATCACCCGCTTGGGCACCACATGCTTGACCAGACATATGTCAACCTGCCATGCAGTTCGTTGGCAAGTGTATCTAAAAAACCCACACCAAAGAACAAAGAGGACCTCTCCTTGCTCCTCATCAGCTGGTATCTCCAACCCCACTATACCTTCAGTCCTCCCTGAGACCTGCACTGAGAGGAATGAAGGTGTAGAATTAGGTGTGTCACAGCCAAGTACTTGGGGGCAATCTGCTATCGGTACACTGACGTCAGATTGTACCAGGTAAATTTCCCTGCCCCAGCTGCTGCACCGCCGAAAGAAGTTCTCTCCCAGCCATCCACATGCCCAGCGGTTGAATGCTAGCTTAGCTAAATTGCTAGCACTTCAACTGCTGACTTTTCAGTTGGTAGACTCTGCCCCCTTCTGTGAGTTTGTGGAATGTGCGGTTCCTCAGTGGCAGGTTCCCAAACGCCACTTTTTCTCACTGAAGGCGATCCTGGCTCTCTACCGGCATGTGGAAAGCAATGTCTTGGCCTCGCTGGACAGGGCGGTCAGCGTAACATGCATATTACCACTGACTCATGGTTTAAACGGCATGGACATTACCTATCTTTCACCGCAAAATGGGTGACACTTCTGGCAGCTGGGAAGGATGCAGGACAGGGTGCAGTAGTGTTGGAGGTTTTTCCACCACCACGCCTCCAAAATTCTACTAGTAGTGATTCTGCCACACCTCTCTCCTCCATCCACTCCTCTTCTTCTTCCTCCATGGCCTCTTCCTGTGCTGATTTGTCCTCGGAACCAGCGGTGCTCCATAGGTGTTCAAGGGCTACGCAAGCACCCAGGCAAAAAAATGCCATGCGGTGCTTGAGCTGGTGTGCTCAGGGGACAGGAGCCACACTGGGGCAGAGATTCTGTCAGCTCTGCAGGGGCAGGTTCAGAGGTGATTGACGCCACACCAGCTTAATGCAGGTATAGTGGTTTGCGACAATGGCACAGACTTCCTCTCCACCCTCCGACAGGGACAAATGACCCATGTGCCCTGTTTGGCTCACGTCCTTAACTTGGTGGTGCAGTGGTTCTTGGGCAGGTACCCGGGCTTACAGGATGTCCTGAGGCAGGCCAGGAAAGTCTGTGTGCATTTCCGCAGGTCATATAATGCCAGTGCTTGGCTGGCTGACCTCCAAAAGGAATTTAACCTGCCCAAGAACCGTCTAATCTGTGACATGCCCACCAGGTGGAACTCAAGGTTGGCCATGCTGCAGCGGCTGCACACGCAGCAGAGAGCCATCAATGAGTACCTGTGCAACTATGGCACCAGGATAGGGTCAGGGGAGCTTGATTTTTTTTCCCCACGCCAGTGGGCTATGATCAAGGGTTCAAGCACTCTCCTGTCACCGTTTGAGGAGGCCACAAGGATGGTGAGCAGTGACAGTGCATGCATCAGTGACACTGTACTTCTTGTCCACCTGTTGGAGCACACACTGCGTGGAATAATGGATAGGGCTCTTGAGGCAGAACAGAGGGAGGAAGAGGTGGACTTCCTTACCTCTCAAGGCCCCCTTTATCCAGACAGCATTCCTGCGTGCCCGCCGATCACACAGGAAGAGGACGATGAGGAGGAGGAGAGGATTGTGTCAGCATGGAGGTGGAGCCTGGCACTCAGCATTAGCAGCAGTCTTCAAGGGATCATTTACAGTCCCAAGAAACCCATGGACTTGTACGTGGCTGGGAGGAGGTGGCTGTGGATCATGTGGTCCTTAGTGTCCCAGAGGACTCCGGACCGAATGCCTCAACAAACCTACGCTGCATGGCCTCCCTGATCCTGCAAAGCCTGCGGGAGGATCCTCGTATTCGTGGTTTTAAGGAAAGGGATCAATACTGGCCGGCAACCCTCCTTGATCCACATTACAAGGGTAAGGTTGCGGACCTTATCTTGCCATCGCAGAGGGAGCAGAGGGTGAAACATCTTCGGGAGGCCTTGCAGAAAGGTCTGTGCAATGCGTTCCCAGAGACTGGGAGGTTACAAACTCCTGTTCCTGAACAACGTGTTGCTGAGGCTTCGGTCAGTCAAAGAAGGAGCGTTGGAGATGGTGGCCGTCTGACCGATGTGTTCAGACAATTTTTTAGTCCGCAGCCCCAAGGTATGATCGGTTCCAGCAACCATCGCCAGTGTCTGTTTTACATGGTGCAGGAATATCTAGGGGCAAGATCTGACTTGGACACCTTTCCCACCAAAAATCCTCTGGGTTACTGGGTCTTGAGGATGGATCACTGGCCAGAGCTTGCACAGTATGCAATTTAAATACTGGCCTGTCCTGCATCCAGCGTTCTTTCGGAACGCACATTCAGTGCTGCTGGAGGCTTTGTAACCGATCGCAGTGTGCACCTGTCCATCAACTCGGTCAATCGACTGACCTTCATAAAAATGAATCAGTCTTGGATCACCACCAGCTACCAGGCACCTGATGATGATGTAACCAAATAATTTTTTTTGAAATGTCAGATCCCTTCAAGACTGCCTATGCTGAGTGACTGTCCTGTTATGCTGAGTGATTATCCTCTTCCTCCTCAATGATCATGCTAATAGCTTGGTTCTGGGCACCGCCACCAGTGGCTAAGGCCCAATTTTTTCAGCCCCTGTTTAACAGGGGTGTGTAATTACAATTTTTGATGCAATACTTGGGCTTGTTCCTGCACTCAGCAAGAGAATCTGTGAGGTGTTGCAGTGTTGTGGCACCAGCACCAGTGCCTAAAGCCCAATTTTTATGCCCCTGTTCAACAGGGACATGTAATTACAATTCTTGATCTAATATTTCACAGCAGGACTCATTCCTGCGCCCACCAAGAGTAACTGTGAGGGTCTACAGTGTTGTGGCAACACCACCACCAAAGGCCCAATTTTTCTGCCCCTGTTCAACAGGTGCATGTAATTACAATTCTTGATATAATATTTCACAGCAGGGCCCATTCCAGCACCCACCAAGATCAACTGTGAGGACTTACAGTGTTGTGGCACCAGCAGCACCACCACCACCAAAGGCCCAATTTTTCTGCCCTTGTTCAACAATGGCATATAATTACAATTCTTCTCGTACAAAGTTTTTATTATTTGCAGAAGAAACAGATACAAGTTATACATCCATAGATAGGTACAATGCAGCATAACAAAAAAAATACCTCCTATAGGCACTGACTGGTGAAGCTCACTCACATCTATGAAAAACAAATAAATATTGTTCAGTGTGAGAATTCTGAGGCGGGTTAGACAATGTCTCTCGATATAGGTGCCCTGCAATGTCTGGTTCCAGACGTCCTGGGGAGCTCTCCCGACACCCCTAAAGGGATCACACTGTGCCGGAACAGACACTCCAGGACATCTGGATTGCAGTCACTCGCAATGGTGGGTAATAAGTACTGCTTGTGTTGAGATGGCATGAGCATCCAGCCTCAGAGCCTCTAGAGGGAGGGCTCTTCTACTTAAGAGCCCGGAGGCACTTGTATTCCTCCTATACGTAGGGCGTTGTATAAGTCTACATCATACCTAAGTGAGGTAGGTTAGACAAGTAAGAAAAATATGAATTAAATTAGAAAATAGAAAAAGGTAAAGAGAGGAAGGAGAAAGGAGGGAGGAGGAGGGGAAAGGACTAGGAGCCATTCAGCAGGTAGTCGGCTGTAGGGACATTGGTGAAGCTTACTTGTTATGCTTGCATCCCAGGTATGAGGGAGACTCCCACGTGTTTGGCTCAAGGTTCCCAGATGGATTCAAATTGTGCTTTGGAGTCTAGCAAAATACTGGTCAATTTCTCTTGGGACATCAGCCATGATATTTTGCGCTTGGCAGCTGAAAAAGATACCCCTGGCTGTTTCCAAGCCTTGGCAATTGTCAGCTTAGCGCCCAGGAGAATAAAGTGAATAAGTTTGCGATTCCATTTAGGAGTTTTTGGGATGTTAGCATTTCAAAGGAAAAAAAGTCATTTAAAACTACTCGCGGCTGTTAATGAATTGCCGGTCCGACAATTCACATAAAAGTTCATTGATAAAAACGGCATGGGAATTCCCCACAGGGGAACCCCGAACCAAAATTATAAAAAAAAAAATGAAGTGGGGGTCCCCCTAAATTCCATACCAGACCCTTCAGGTCTGGTATGGATATTAAGGGGAACCCTGGCCAAAATTTAAAAAAAAATGGCGTGGGGTCCCCCTCAAAATTTATACCAGACCCTTCAGGTCTGCTATGGATTTTAAGGGGAACCCCACGCCAAAATAAAAAAAAATGGCGTGGGGTCCCCCAAAAAATCCATACCAGACCCTTATCCGAGCACGCAACCTGGCAGGCCACAGGAAACGAGGGGGGGACGAGAGAGCGCCCCCCCCCTCTAGAACCGTACCAGGCCACATGCCCTCAACATTGGGAGGGTGCTTTAGGGGAACCCCCAAAACACCTTGTCCCCATGTTGATGGGGACAATGGCCTCATCCCGACAACCCTTGCCCGGTGGTTGTGGGGGTCTGTGGGCGGGGGGCTTATCGGAATCTGGAAGCCCCCTTTAACAAGGCGACCCCCAGATCCCGGGCCTCCCTCCCTGTGTGAAATGGTAAGGGGGTACAAAAGTACCCCTACCATTTCACAAAAAACTGTCAAAAATGTTAAAAATGACAAGAGACAGTTTTTGACAATTCCTTTATTTAAATGCTTCTTCTTTCTTCTATCTTCTATCTTCTTTCTTCTATCTTCTATTTTCCTTCGGTTTCTTCCTCCATCTCCTTCTTCTTCTGGTTCTTCTGGTTCTTCCTCCGATGTTCTCGTCCGGCATCTTCCTCCGTGGCGTGTTCTTCCCTTCTTCTCCTCGGCCGCTCTGCATCCATGGTGGCATGGAGGGAGGCTCCCGCTGTGTGATGCTTCTCCTCTTCTGACGGTTCTTAAATAACAGGGGGGGACTTGACGCACGGGGACTTGACGGGGACTTCCCTGTGGCATTCTCCGTGACGTCAGAAGGGGGCGGGGTTACATAACGGGTGACCCCTCTGACATCACGGGGAATGCCACAGGGAAGTCCCTGTCAAGTCCCCTGCGTCAAAGGGGCGGGGTCACCGGGTGGCCCAGCCCCGTTATTTAAGAACCGTCAGAAGAGGAGAAGCATCACACAGCGGGAGCCTCCCTATGCCATCATGGATGCGGAGCGGCCCGAGGAGAAGAAGGGAAGAAGATGCCGCGGAGGAAGATGCCGGATGAGAACACCGGAGGAAGAACCAGAAGAAGATGAAGATGAAGGAAGAAACCGAAGGAAGATAGAAGATAGAAGATAGAAGATAGAAGAAACATTTAAATAAAGGAATTGTCAAAAACTGTCTCTTGTCATTTTTAACATTTTTGACAGTTTTTTGTGAAATGGTAGGGGTACTTTTGTGCCCTCTTACCATTTCACACAGGAGGGAGGGCCGGGATCTGGGGGTCCCCTTGTTAAAGGGGGCTTCCAGATTCCGATAAGCCCTCCGCCCGCAGACCCCCACAAGCACCGGGCAAGGGTTGTGGGGATGAGGCCATTGTCCCCATCAACATGGGGACAAGGTGTTTTGGGGGGCTACCCCAAAGTACCCTCCCAATGTTGAGGGCATGTGGCCTGGTACGGTTCAGGAGGGTGGGGGCGCTCTCTCGTCCCCCCCCCCCCTCTTTTCCTGCCAGCCAGGTTGCATGCTCGGATAAGGATCTGGTATGGATTTTTGGGGGGACCCCACGCCATTTTTTTTAAAATTTTGGCACAGGGTTCCTCTTAAAATCCATACCAGACCTGAAGGGTCTGGTATAGATTTTGAGGGGGACCCCACGCCGTTTTTAAAAAAAAATTTGGCCGGGGTTCCCCTTAATATCCGTACCAGACCTGAAGGGCCTGGTATGGAATTTAGGGGGACCCCACATCATTTTTTTCTTAAATTTTGGTTCGGGGTTCCCCTGTGGGGAATTCCCATGCCATTTTTATCAATGAACTTTTATGTGTATTGTCGGACCGGCAATTCATTAATAGCCACGAGTAGTTTTAAATTACTTTTTTTCCTTTGAAATGTCATTTTGCTGTCAGACTGTTCTAAACACGGGAAACATGCGCCCCTTTACAGACATACTATAGACACCCCCCAAGTATGAAATTTAAAGGAATATTACACTTTTATTGTTTCACTTTAAGCATCATTAAAATCACTGCTCCTGAAAAAACGGCCGTTTTTGAAACTTTTTTTTGCATTGATCCATGTCCCCTGGGGCAGGACCCAGGTCCCCAAACACTTTTTATGACAATAACTTGCAAATAAGCCTTTAAAATTAGCACTTTTGATTATTCATGTTCGTGTCCCATAGGCTTTAACGGTGTTTGCGTGTTCGAACAAATTTTTTGCCTGTCCGCAAGTTCTGGTGCAAACCGAACAGGGGGGTGTTCGGCTCATCCCTAGTCTAGCCCCTGTCTTCCTGGAATAAACCCAACTTGGTCCTTGTGGACATACCGAATAATAAAGGAGGCTAAGCGGTTGGCTAGGATTTTTGTTAGAATCTTTATTAGAATCTTTAGGTCATTATTAATGAGGGAGATTGGTCTGTAATTCTCAACCTCTTCTGGATTCTTATTGGGTTTGGGGATTATTGTTACGTAGGCGGTATTGAGCTGAGGATCTGAGGGAGAGCCAAGTGTCTTTGCGTTAAAGAATTTTGCCAAATGAGGTGCTAAAATGTCTTTGAAGGCTTTGTAATATGGCACGGATAGATCGTCGGGCCCCGGCGCTGAGCCTGTTTTTAGGTTTTTAATGACCTTCCTTATTTCGTCAACCGTGATGCTCGCCTCCATAACGTCCCTGTGGTCTCGGTCAACCTTGGGATCAGTAGGTCCCGGAGAAAACTGGATAACAAGGGGTCTTTATTCGATGGAGTCCTGCTATAGAGGTTGGTTGTCAGGGAAATAGGCGCATCCCTATGCATAGTCCTGCTAGGTTAGCAAACCAGCACAGGCAAGGTAGCGCTAACGCGCATCAACGCACACGGATGTGCAATGTTTCTACAAGGCGGACGCCTGGCGCCACGTTCGGACGAATGCGCGTGCGTAACAACGTCGTGATGGTACGAACACACGTACGGAAAGGTGCGCGTACGACGTGATACTGCGCCTTGTTTATTTAAACGTTGCACTGACAGTGCCACATTGCTGGATTATTATCAGCTCTTCCTGTGTTCCTGTGAGTGTGATTCCTGTTGTCCTGACCTCCTGTGTACCGACCCGGCTTGTTATATACTCCTTTGGACTTCCTGTGTACCGACCCGGCTTGTTATCTACTCCTCTGGACCTCCTGTGTACCGACCCGGCTTGTTATCTACTCCTCTGGACCTCCTGGCTTACCCACCGGCTTGCTTCTGACTCTTCCTGTCTGCTTCCTGCATCTGACTCCGGCTTGGCTAAACGCACTCCGCATTCCTCTGTCTCCTGTACCTGGACTTGTTGCTTAGTTTCTCGGACTGCTTTACTGTGTTTGACCCCCTGGCCTGGCTTCTGATTTCCTATTGGACTTCCATTGGTCCCCTCCTTGGACCTTAAGCACGTTGCCTCCAGTGACTTTGCTCTATCAAGCCACCAACACCGGCTCCTACTTCCAGGCAACTCGTGCTTCTGTGAGCACTGCATCCCTGTGTCATCTTCAGGGTTGTGCTGCACTCGGCCGCAAGGGGAGCCCTCTCAGCAACTCGGTCTCCTACCAAGATCCTGACATTGGTGTAGAAACCTCGAAAGGCTTCTAAAATTTTGTTAGGGTCAGCTGAGGGGGGATTGCCTGCTACTCTAATCTTAGGTAGACAATGCGTGTGCAATCATGGGGAAATCTTAGAGGCCAACATCGGTCCTATTTTATCTTTTTGGTTGTAGAATCTAGCTCCACTCCAGCAGATGTGTTTCTCCGATTTTACTGTGAGGGCCAAATTCAGTTCCAGCCTGACAATGTCCAATCGATCTAGTAGGGTTTTAGAGGGGTTCTTCTTGTGTTGGCTTTTGAGGTCCGCAAAAGTCTTTTCAAGTTTTTTAATGTCTAACAGTCTTTCTTTCTTCAGTCGGGTTGCTATGCTGATAATTTTGCCCCTAATGGTGGCTTTGTGTGCAGCCCAGAGGGTCTCGGGGGAGATGTTATCTACATTGTTGAGTAGGAAGTATTCCTTCAGGGATTTCTCTGTAATGTTTATAGGGTCACTCAGGATGCATTTGTTAAGTCGCCAGTGCGTACCCATTGGCCTAGTAAGGGAATTCTGCGTCGCGAGGAGGACTAGCGAGTGGTCTGACCAGGCAGCGTCAATAATGGTTGCCTTCTGCATCGAAGGTATAAGAGTGGTGGGTACCAGAATATGATCAATTCTGGCGTAAGCCTGATGGGGGCTGAGAAATGTGTATAGTCCCTTTTTGAGGGATTAAGTTCCCTCCATATGTCGATCAGTCCGTGAGAGTGAAGGGTTTTTGCTATGTTCAGGCTGGCTTTGGTAGGGCGTGTCAATTGGTCCTTAGGGGGTTTTGATTTGTTGAGTCCCTGATCGAAAGCTATGTTTGAATCCCCTCCAAAGATGACCTTGCCTTCTACTAGGGGTAACAGGGTTTTGAGGAGTATTTGGAAGAATTTGGTTTGGCCTTTCTTGGGGGCATAGTAGGAGATTATTGAGTAAATGTTGCCCTCAATAGAACCCTTGACAACGATAAATCTACCCTCTGGGTCTCTGTAGTCAGGGATGTGGGAAAACTTGCTATTCTTCGAGAACAGTATTGCTACTCCTTGAGTTTGGTTAGCGGCGTTCGCTAGATAGAAAGTTGGGTAGTGTGAGTGTAGGAATTTGGGGCTGTATCGGATTGGAAAATGTGTCTCTTGGACCAAGACTATGTTTAATTTCAGGGAACGGTAGTTTTCAAACGCTAGTCTACGTTTACTAGGGGAATTTAAACCTTGTGCATTGTGGGTGGCAGTTCTAAGGTCCATCCCTGTCACATTCACATTAAGCATCTGGACAGAGTGGTGGAATGCTGTAGGAGTGTCTGCCACTTACCCCTTGATGGCTTCTCCTTAAGGGTCCTGGAAGTTGAGGGGGCTGCATTCGTAACACACCTGGGATCCAGTGCGTCAAATTACCTGGTGAATGGCTCGAGAAAAAGAAGAGATTAGGCAGGGAGGGGGAGAAAGGAAAAGAGCAAAACAGAGAATAGCGTCTTCTAGGAAGACGTTCAGCACCTGGCGAGGAAAAGTCCCACCAGGCACCATCCATTAGGCCTCGGCAACCTCTAACAGAGGGCCGATGACCCATGCCACAGAGGAGAAAAATCCACTTCTGTGGGATGGGTGGAGTCGCAAGGGTGTCACCCCTGACCCTTGCTTCTATGTTGAACTTGGTAGTCTAAGAGCACAACTAACACAGCGTAATTGCAGCGTTTAAAACATAAGAAGAATAAATAAGGGGGAAAAACATCAGATTAATAATAAAGAAAAAAGAAAGCAACCTGAGGTCAAGGAGCATGGCCTATATTGTGTTCATCTGCAGCGGTTGTCCCCCCGTACCCTGCACCCCCCAATCGAGGGGAGGGGGAGGGTGGGGGGAGATCCCCCCGCAATTTGAGAGCCGTTTAGTGTCCCTATAGTCATCCATGTTGGGATACTATACTGGGTCCAGCAGGGTATCCCTGAGCTCATCAGGTTCTTATGGTCTTGTTTCTTCTTGCTGAATACCCGACGTGTGGCAAAGAGACTGCAGGGAGAGAGCCCAATTAGCATACGTGGAAGTTCTTAACAGTCTCCTGGAGGTATGCCTGACCTAGCCAAAGATGTCCAAATGTTCATGGACGAGTGTCACTGGCAGGACTCTCATACGGCTTCAAAGGGCCCAAAATACCAGTAACTTGTGTGGAACGATGAACTGGGAGTTCAAACGGGAGAAAGCCTGAAGATCGGCAACTAAGGGAAGGTAATGAGTCCTAGCTCCTTCGACAGAGGGGATTACTGTCCCATATTAGGATGACCTACAGAGGACAATTTGAAAAAGTAGCTTTGTGAGGTCTCCTTAAGGAGGTCTTCCTTCTTTGGCCTTCTTGGTTTTTCCTGTATTCCAGAGTGGGGAAACCGGGCTTTATGGTGGAGGTCTTTTGGTGGAGCCCCCCGGTGCCAAAGTGTGAAGTCCATGGACGCTTCATGGGAAATCAGTTTTAGGTGAAGAAAGAGTTTCTCCCCCTCTGGGAGGGTGGAGAAGGAGTAGGCTCTACCTTGAATTGTGAATTTCACTCCAAATGGGAAGGCCCAGCGATATTAGTCCTGTTGGGACAATACAGTGAGGAGCGGTTTGAGGGTTCGATGCTTCTGGATAGTTGACGGAGCCAGATCTGCGAATATTTGTATTTGGTGGCCTCAGCAGTTGACTCGCTGTTTGAGGCGGGACTGTCTCATACCTTCCTCCTTTACGGCGTAAAAGTGGGGCTTGACGATTACATCCCTCGGGGAGCCGTCCTTCCTGAGGGGACAGAGGGCTCTGTGGGCCCTATCCAGTTCTAGGCGGTGGGGGGGAGTGTTAGGAATAAGCTCCTTGATGAGGTCCTGTATCGCTGGGGGGATGTCTGCGATGTTTTCGGGGAGGCCTCGGACTCGGAAATTGTACCTCCTGGACCTGTTCTCGAGGTCGTCTATCCTTGAGAGGGCAGTATCCAGTTGGTCCTGAAGGACCTGGATGTGGGCTGCGTTCTGATTGGTATGAGTGACTGTAATGTCCAGTTTGGTTTCTATTGCTTCCATTCTGGCGCCTAAGTTGGTGAAATCAGATTTGATGTCTCTGGTGATTTGGGAGGCAGTATTAGCGAGACCCCTCTCCAAAAGAGCTGAGAATTTGGTGAAGAGGTCGTCCTGCGGAGAGGACTGGCCCTGATATGGTAGACTGGGGAAGGGGAGGCATGGAGGAGCTGGCCCGGGCAGGGACAAGTTGTATTGCTCCATCGTCCTGCTCAGCAGTGATTCAGTGGAGGCTGGGGAGGAAACTTGAGGGTATTGGGGGGCTCCCTGGGCTACTTGGGAGTATGCCAGTGTGGCTGGTGAAATCACTTGCCTCATGTCTTGAGTCTGCTCTCCGTAGGCCGCGTGTGGCTGTGTTAAAGAAGGGGTGGCGGCCATCTTGGTTTGCCCGCCTCAATCTGCTTTGTCAAATTCCGGTCCCAGGTCTCGTCTAACTGCCAGACCGGGCATCCAGGGGGGGTCTCAGGGGCGTACTGCTTGCTGGTGGGTCTCTGTTCTCCCTTGCAGAGATGTGCTGTGCTTGCTGTGGAGGCTGGAGCTCTCTCCTCAGGAGGAGGCGGCGGCCATCTTGGTACTAGCATCGCTACTTGCTCTGTGGTAATCTGGTCCCAGGACGCTTCCCCCAGGCGGTCCGGATATCGAGGGGGGTCCCGGGGGAGTCCTAACTGATAGTTGGTCCTTGATCTCCCCTGCAGGAATGTGCTGTGTCTGCTGTGGAGGCCGGAGCTCCCTCCCTAGGAGGAGGAGGTGGCGGCCATCTTGGTATACCCACCACGGCTTGCTACGTAGAAATTAAGTCCCAGGACGCCTCTCCCAGCCTGTCTGAGCATCCAGGGGAGATCCCGGGGGCTGCCGGTTCGTGGGCTTGTGTTTTTTTGTCCCATTCAGGGACTTGCTGTGCCCGCTGTGACGATCGTGGGGTAGGGGTGATGCGGAGCTCCTGGTTCAGTCAGCCATATCGGAGCTCCCGCGCAGGGCCCTGTGAGGGCTTACAGTGTTGTGGCAACACTAATGCCGCGTACACACGAGCGGACATTACGGCGGACTTTGCCCGGCGGACTGGATTTCGTCGGACAATTCGATGTGTGTGGGCTCCAGCGGACTTTGTTTTCTCAAAAGTTCGACGGAATTAGATTTGAAACTTGTTTTAAATTTATCCGTTGAAATCGAGTCCGGTCGAAAAGTCCGCCGTCTGTATGCTAGTTCGACGGACAAAAAGCCACGCTAGGGCAGCTATTGGCTACTGGCTATGAACTTCCTTGTTTTAGTCCGGTCGTACGTCATCACGTACGAATTCGACGGACTTTGGTGGATTGTGTGTAGGCAAGTCCGTTCATTCACAAAGTCCGTCGGAAAGTACGTCGAAAAGTCCGCCGGGCAAAGTCCGCCGTAATGTCCGCTCGTGTGTACGCGGCATTACACCTAAGGCCCCAATTTCTGCAGAGTATATAGGACAGACCCCTAATTTCAAACATCCAACTTACAAACAACTCCTACTTGCAAACGGAAGGAGACAACAGGAAGTGAGATGAAATCTACCCCTAGGAAGGGAAATTCTCTCCTGTAAGAGTTAATATGGGAAAAATGTGTCTCCTCTCCACTGATGCTTTATCACCAATCCTTGTTTCACTAAAAACCCCACATTTTCAAAAAACATTTGTCATTGGGACAGAAAGTGAGGTGAAATCTTCTGAAGAGGTGCATAGACAGCAAAACAAATGTTACAGGAGTGATAACCCTTCCCTATGTTTTCCAAAAAGCTTAAAAAATTATTTTTTGGCTGGAGCTACACTTTAAAAATGTACCAGTTCAAAATTGCAAACAGATTCTACTTAACAACAAACCTACAGTCCCTGTCTTGTTTGCACCACCTGTATACTGCTGTTCAGAGTATATAGGGCCTGGGGCCCCACGCCTTTCCTTTTTTAAATTTTTTTAATGACTTTTATTCCTTTAAAAATGTCATTTTGTGCAGGGACTGTTCTAAGCACGGGAAACACATGCCACTTTACAGGCATACTATAGACACCCCCCAGGTACGATATTTAGAGAAATATTTCACTTTTTTTTCACTTTAAGCATCATTAAAATCACTTCTCCCAAAAAAGGCAGTTTTTAAAACTTTTTTTTGCATTGATACACGTCTCCTGGGGCAGGACCCGGGTCCTCAAACCCTTTTTAGGACAATACCATGCATATTAGCCTTTAAAATGAGCACTTTTGATTTTGAACGTTCGAGTCCCATAGACTTTAATGGGGTTCTAAAGTTTGCATGAACTTTCGGTCCGTTCGCAGGTTCTGGTGGGGGGGGGGGGGGTGTTCGGCTCATCCCTAGTTAACAATAAAACAAACATTACAGTATAACATACCATACCTGCAAAGCAAATACAATAAAACATAGGAAAAATAAAACAGAGAGAGAACGATAGATATAGAACAATGGTGAGCGAACAGTAGAGCGGACATTAGAGAGCGAACATAAGAGAGAGAGAACGAGAGAGAGAGAGAAGAAAAATACAACCACAACTATTTTTGGCTTTTTATTTTTTATTTTTTTTGTGTTTTTGTGTGTGTTTTTTTATTTTATTTGTTTCACTTTTTTCACTTTTATAAAAACTGTAAAAAAAAACTTCAAACTGAACCTGCAGATTAGGGTCTCTCAAAATGTGATGGCCATCACACTTTTTGAGACCCCAAGACCCTGTGTTAGTGTGCCTATGACTGTGCGGTGCTGTACCCTATGCTAATACTCAACTACTGTGTGGTAGCATTTGAAACATTCACCAATGCAGAGACCAAGTTGGTCAGGACAGGAGGGACAATAAAAGCGAGTGTCACGCCTAAATCCGCGTTTGCTGCAGACACGACATCTTCTTTGGGGTGTTCTTTGGGTAGGGGTACCAGGGAGGACAAAAGGAAAATGTCTCTCATGCAGCCGGCTCACTACATTTGCTTTGGGAAGTTAGGCAAGAGCACCGTCTGGAAACAGAAGGGCTCTGACGATCTCTTCCTGGAATTTAAGGAAGGATCCAGTCCGTCCTGAAGCCTTGTATAGCACAAAAGCGTTCAGCAAAGCCAATTGAAATAAATAAACAGACACTTTTTTGTACCAGCGTCTGGCCTTATGGGCAATTAGGTACGGCGCCAACAACTGGTCGTTGAGGTCCACCCCTCCCATGTTAAGGTTGTATTCCTGGACACAGAGTGGTTTCTCCACAATACCAGTCGCTGTAGGAATTTGGACTGCTGTGTCTGCGTGAAGCGAGGAAAACAAAACAAAAACATTCCGTGAATCCCTCCACTTCGCTGCTAACAAATTATTACACTTCAAGCAGGCTCTCTCCCCCCATCTAAGTCAGGATTCTACAAGCCATTGGGGGAAGCTCCGGCGATTAGATTGCATGGTGCCACATGCGCCAATTCCACAATCAAAAAGGTGACTAAAAAGTGGCACGCTCGTGTAATAACTGTCCATGTACAAGTGGTACCCCTTTCCGAATAAGGGTGACACCAAGTCCCACACTCTCTTACCAGCGCTCCCTATGTAGTCTGGGCAGGTCTCCGGCTCGACGTGACTATCTTTTCCCTAATAAAGTGTAAAACTACATGTATAGCCTGTGGCCCTGTCACAGAGCTTATACATCTTGACCCCATATCTGGCACGTTTGCTGGGAAGATACTGTTTGATAGACAAGCGGCCAGAACACTTAATCAGGGACTCTTCAACGCAGACAACTTGATCTGGAGTAAACAAAGCTGCAAAACTTTGGTTGAAGTGGTTAACGAGGGGTTGAATTTTGTAGAGCCGATCAAATCCAGGGTCACCCCGAGGACGACAGAGTTCATTATCATTGAAATGCATGAACTGCAAGACCTGCTCATATTGCGTCCTGGTCATGGAGGCAGAGAACATGGGCGTATGGTGAATTGGGTCAGTGGACCAATATGACCGCAACTCACTCTCTTTAGTTACTCCCATGAGGAGGGATAGGCCCATTCGGAGACCGTAATTGGTCTCCAATCTCTGGCAAGGGTCAGCTAGGGATTAGCGGCAATGAATTGACCAGCATACAAATTGCTTTGGTCCAGAATAGATCTATAGAGATCTTCAGTGAAAAACAGCGAATAAAAATCAAGTGACGTAAAATCAACTGTTTCCACCTGAATTCCGGGTTGGCCAGTGAATGGGGGAAGTACAGGTGCTGCAGAAGTGGTGGGTTCCCAATTAGAATTGGCAAATGCAGCAGGAAGGGCACTATGGGCTCAACGGGCCTGTGTTTGTCTTCATCTTGTTGGCAGCAGGACACTACTCATGCTTGCCATCTCGCCAGCTTGAACTGCACTTATGGGACTCGCCATGTAACCAAGTATTACTGCAGTGCTGGATGTACAACCATGATGTACTAGGCCGCTGGTTCTTGTCAGTTCACCAGAAGGAATAGCGGCGCTAGTACTGGTTCTCTGCTCTATACGAGAGCCCTGCGGTTCTTGCACCTCAACGACAGCAGAAGAAGATCGGGGTCTGGTACGCCTGACCTTGGCAGGGACCACAACTCCGTCGTCAGAGCTATCTGTCAGGGTGCCGCTGCTGTCTACATGTTCGTATTCTGAGCCTGAATCTGACAGATGAGTGACTTCCTCTTCATTGTCATGCTCAGAAACGTGTAGGCCTCTTCACTAGTGTACCTTTGATTTGCCATTTTGGGCTCTAAATTTACTAGTACACTAGTGAGACTCATAGGTAAAAAAGCTCCTGACTGTTAGCGACTGATTCAAATGCTACCAAAAAAACTGTTAGCATTCGCAGGGATCAGGCCTGACTCTGCGAATGCTGCAGTTATGTGTTTTGTGTTTTGTAAGTGACACTGATTGGGCTGGGTGGAGTGGCTAAACGCAGGTGCTTGCAGGTATCTGGACTGATCCTGCTAACACTGCATTTTTGGGAACTCTAAACTGCTGGGGACGCAAGTATAGATCTGATCTCGATCCGTTTAGACACTATACTACTAAGGGAGGCGTATGGTGCGTGCGTGGGAGTTAGCAGTACTGGCACTAATCTGACACTGCCTGGGGCGATGCAGACCCCATCTGATGCTAAAACCTAACTTTTATCACCTGCTGGGTGATCGGGGGTTAAACCTTTATTGGGTAAAATACGACGGGTACCCTGACGCTATAAAAAAATAACTAGCTAAACTGCATCACCCGTGACACTTATGCCCCGTATACACGGTCGGACATTGATCGGACATTCCGACAACAAAATCCTAGGATTTTTTCCGATGGATGTTGGCTCAAACTTGTTTTGCATACACATGTCACACAAAGTTGTCGGAAAATCCGATCATTCTGAACACGGTGACGTAAAACACGTACGTCGGGACTATAAACGGGGCAGTAGCCAATAGCTTTCATCTCTTTATTTATTCTGAGCACGATGGAAAATGTGTGATGGAGCCTACACACGGTCGGAATTTCCGACAACAAGGTCCTATCACACATTTTCCATCGGCAAATCTGACCGTGTGTACGGGGCATAATACTGTGATCACAGGTGACAGGGGGTAATCAAGGGGTTAAACCTTTATTGGGGGGGTTAGGGGGGTCCCTAGACCTATCTGGGCCTAAGACGAATTACCCTAACACCGATTTTTGTCACTAATGATACTAGTACAGCGATAAAAAAGAAATCTGATTTCTGTACTGGGGAAGTGATCGGGGGGTGATCGGGGATGAAATTGTGTGCCTATGTGACCTGGTGTCAGTGTAGTGTTGTGCAACTCACTGTTTGATGCTCTCTCCTCTCAGTCTGGAACGGAAAAGACCGACACGAGGAGAGATGACATCACTTCCCCTGTCAGTGTTTACAGTTACATAGACAGGGGAAGGATCTCATTCATCAGGACCGATCACTGGGTCCAGGCCAGATTTCATGCCACCTGAAGAACCTATAGCTACGCTATTTCGAGCAGCCGGGCCAACCTGCCACAGTATAACTGCGGCGACTGGTCCGAATGAGTATTAATGCTCATCCCCACAAAATTTTACATGAACCTTTTATATGGTAATAACTAGTGGCGGCCGCTCCATTAGATGCGCAGGGGAGCCATCCCCTAATTAATGCGCCTGGCCCTTAATCTACATGCAAGGCACCAGATGCATGGATTTCAATGTTTTTGTTTTTTTTTAATCACATGATTAAAGCCTAAGACTCTAATTGGCTTCAAAAAAGGGTGGGCTCAGGGGCACAGAGCAGTAGTTGTGTGACAATAGTAAATTAATATTCACTATTGTCTTCCTGCTTCTCCTCCCAGCCAATCAGGAAGCGGGTCTTAAGACCTGATTGGCTGAGAATAGAAGCGATCATATTGGCAGGAAGCAGTGGGGAAGCGCCAAGGAGGAGACTCAGGGGGAATCCACCAAAGCTGCCCACGGCCTGAATGGGGTAAGTGTGGGGCTGATGTTTGGAGGGGCGAGTGATGGGGGATTCCACCGAGCGATGGGGGGGTTTGACCGACTGACCGACTAAACAAACGGGGGCGGGGGGATGTATTGGTTTGCTTGCCGCCCCCCACCCAGAAAAATAGAGCACCAGCCACCACTGGTAATAACAATAATATTGTTTCACTTGTAGAATGCAGCTCTAAACAAGCTTGGCCCTCTTATTCTTGGCCCTCAGTTATGAGCTAACAGCTAACAACCAGTAAACCCCCTGTAGTCACAATGCATCAGGCTAGCTGCTCAGCAGTGTCTACGTCAAAGATTTCAAGCTTCTAGGGGCTTTGGCCAGATATGGTAAATACATACAATATCTCACAAAAGTGAGTACACCCCTCACATTTTGTAAATATTTTATTATCTTTTCATGTGACAACACTGAAGAAATGACACTTTGCTAGTGAGTGTACAGCTTGTATAACAGTGTAAGTTTACTGTCCCCTCAAAATAACTCAACACACAGCCATTTATGTCTAAATGGCTGTGAAAAAAGTGAGTACACCCCTAAGTGAAAATGTCCAAATTGGGCCCAATTAGCCATTTTCCCTCCCTGGTGTCATGTGACTCATTAGTGTTACAAGGTCTCAGGTGTGAATGGGGAGAAGGTGTGTTAAATTTGGTGTTATCGCTCTCACTCTCTCATACTGGTCACTGGAAGTTCAACATGGCACCTCCTGGCATAAAAATCTCTGAGGATCTGGAAAAAATGAATTGTTGCTCTACATAAAGATGGCCTAGGCTATAAGAAGAATGCCAAGACCCTGGAACTGAGCTGCAGCACGGTGGTTAAGACCATACAGCAGTTTAACAGGACAGGTTCCACTCAGAGCAGGCCTTGCCATGGTTGACCAAAGAAGTTGAGTGCATGTGCTCAGCATCATAGCCAGAGTTTATCTTTGGGAAATAGACGTATGAGTGCTGCCAGCAATGCTGCAGAGGTTGAAGGGGTGGGGGGTCAGCCTTTCAGTACTCAGACCATACATCGCACACTGCATCAAATTGATCTGCATGGCTGTCATCCCAGAAGGAAGCCTCTTCTAAAGATTATGCAGAAGAAAGCCCACAAACAGTTTGCTGGAGACAAGCAGACTAAGAATATTGATTACTGGAACCATGTCCTGTGGTCTGATAAGACCAAGATAAACTTATTTGGTTTAGAAGGTGTCAAGCGTTTGTCAAGCAGGTGAGTAGTACAAAGACAAGTGTTTCTTGCCTACAGCCAAGCATGGTGGTGGGAGTGTCATGGTCTAGGGCTGCATGCATGCTGGGGAGCTACAGTTCATTGCGGGAACAATGAATGCCAACATGTACCGTGACATTCTGAAGCAGAGCATGATCCCCTCCCTTCGGAGACTGGGCCGCAGGGCAGTATTCCAACATGATAACGACCCCAAACACACCTCCAAGATGACCACTGCCTTGCCAAAGAAGCTGAGTGTAAAGGTAATGGACTGGCCGAGCATGTCTCCAGACCTAAACCCTATTGAGAATCTGTGGGGCATCCTCAAACGGAAGGTGGAGGAGCACAAGGTCTCTAACATCCACCAGCTCTGTGATGTCATCATGGAGGAGTGGAAGAGGACTCCAGTGGCAACCTGTGAAGCTCTGGTGAACTCCATGTCCAAGAGGGTTAAGGCAGTTCTGGAAAATAACGGTGGCCACACAAAATATTGACACTTTGGGCCCAATTTGGACATTTTCTCCTAGGGGTGTACTCACTTTTGTTTCCAACGGTTTAGACATTAATGGCTGTGTGTTGTGTTATTTTGAGGGGACAGCAAATTTACGCTGTTATACAAGCTGTACACTCACTACTTTACATTGTAGCAAAGAGACATGTACGGAGTTGTATTAAAAAGGAAGCAAAGTACAGACATGAAAGGGTGCAAGGAACTTAGAGAAGGAATAAGTTAGGAAGAGGAGGGGTTTAAGGAAGTTAGGGATATGTTGGGATTGGTGAATCAGTGTAGAAGGGGAGGAGAGTTTTTAATTATTGTTGAAGCTGGGGGAGTGAAGCAGCAGTCGTGAGTTGGAGAGTCAGGAAGAACGTTCCCGGGGTAACTGAGCGACGGCAGGTAGCAGAATGAGTGGCTTAGTCAACTCTGGATACAGCTTAGGGAGGCAGCGGTGACTCACGGTGCAGAATGGCTTCAGAGCCAGATTGCCTCCACATTACAGGGGGTTGAGCAGGGCCCATCCACTGCGAGGCCTGCCTCATCACGAGCTAGGAGGTCTAGACCTCCGGAGCGCCTTAGTCCCGACATCACAGGACTCAGAGGAGACTGGGGAGCCCGAGTCGGACCCCCTCTGGACCCCCTCCGGCAAAACAGACACCAAAAAGAATGGGCGGGGGGGCAGACAGGAGAGACGGATCGCCACATAGTCACAGGCGGGGAGGCTTAATGCAGGCACCCAGGCCGCCCCCCGCCGGTGCATCTCCGCAAGTCAGACAGCAGGCTGCCACCTCCGGCGATGCTCCGGTCGGGGTGGCAACCCAGCGAGGGAGAAGGGGACGGTCGGGCGCCGGCCTTGCCAGTGAAGCGGCCTGCGGCTTGCCTCGTGGTGGCGCCATCTTACCTCAGGGTGGAAGTTCAGCCAGTCAGAAAAGGGATCGTCAGTCGGGAGGCCCCACCTCCAGGTTCAGTGAAGGGCCTGGGAGGGTTGGCCAGCGCAATGCCTGCGTGAGAGACAGGTCGCCGAGTGATGACGTAATTTCCCTTCACGATGGGAACGGAGGACGGAACCCTCAGAAGGATGTCGCCCCCCCTCCTGACGCTCAGGCCGTGGGACGCAAGTCTGCCAGAAGAACAGCGGTGGAAGAGCAGCAACTGATGCAGAGGGACAGCAGCAGCAGCAGCAGCGAGGAGGGCGAGCTGAGCGTTGATCCACAGGAGGCAGCGGTGGAGTCGGGTCAGACGGCTGGTGGGTCCTCTCACCTAAGGCAGCCTGGTAAGCAGCAAACTTCTGTTTCTTTTACTAATGTCTCTGGGCTGACAGATGCAGGGGGATCCAGGGTGGGGGGGAATGTGCAGGGTACCTTAAGGGGGGGGAGTTATGGGACTCAGTGAGGGAGTTACTTTGTCGCCTGGAGAGCGGGGCTCCACAACCCTCATCCCCCATCAGCCCCTAGGTACCACAACCCCCGAGTGTTAGGGAACCCCCAGTTGTAGTGGACCCCCCGCAAAGGCCGATAACTTTGGTGGTGGATGAGACGCAGACGGGAGGTGACGGCGTGGGAGATTCTACAAAAACCACAATGCAGGAAAAGGATGTGGACAAGGTGAGATTGGTGGATGCAGCCAAGTGTGAGGTCTACGTTTGCTTCGAGGGACCTTTGGGGGCGCATTTGAAAAAAGAGGTAAGAGAAAAAATTTGGAAAAACGAGTTTGTGGAGATTTTCTCCCTGCTCCCGTTAGAAAAGTTTAATTTAGACAGGGTAAAGCCAGATGAGAGTAAAAAAGAGGAGGAAGAGAAGAGAAGGTACAGATTAATTCCGCGCACGTTTGCTAACTGGTTGCAAGCATTTGCGATTCTGGCAAGCGTGATTGGGGAAAAAGCTCCCGAGAATTGCTTGGCATTATTTTGTTACCTAGAAGCAATTAGCGAGGCACATCGAGTATATGGGGGTTTGGCATGGCTTCGATATGACGAACAGTTTCATCAAAGGAAGGCTGTTCGTCCCTCGATTAGATGGGACCATAAAGATATAAGTCTCTGGATGAAGTTGATGACTTCATCCAGGGCTGCGAGCCCGTTTTTTCAAGGGGGGGTCGGCGGCACCTCCTCCGCTGGATCCCCAAAAAAGAAAGGGGTGTGTTGGCAGTTCAATGAAGGCAGTTGTCGGTTCAGCAATTCATGTCGCTACAAGCATGAATGCTCCGGATGCAGTGGGGGTGCCCCCTTTTGTGCACTCCTTCAAGCAAGGAAAAGGTCGCACAGGGGACATCGCTGGAAAAAGGGATGATGCCGGTGAGACTAGAAAGGATGCTACCTTTCCTAAATAGGTACCCAGATAGGGCGGCGGCAGTTTTATTAGAGACAGGGTTCAGGGAGGGTTTTCGAATTCCGAGTTCATTACGGGAGGTTCCGCCATTTGCAGACAATTTGAAGTCGGCACGCCTACACACGGAGGTGGTGTCGGCTAAGCTGTTTAAGGAAGTTGCATTGGGCCGGATGGCTGGACCATTTACTTCCTCGACGTTAACAGGGTTGATAGTTTCCCCGTTGTGAGTTGTTCCGAAGAAGGAGTTGGGGCAATATAGGATGATACATCATCTGTCCTACCAAAGAGGTGGCTCAGTGAACGATGGTATTGACCCGCAGGATTGTGCGGTTACCTATACATCCTTCGATGCAGCTGTCTCTTGGGTCAGAAAATATGGTATGGGCACCCTCATGGCTAAAACTGATGTGGAATTGGCATTTAGATTATTGCCGGTACACCCCCATAGTGTGCATTTGTTGGGATGCTGTTGGCAAGGGTCGTACTTTGTTGACCGTTGCTTGCCAATGGGTTGTTCCATTTCGTGCGCACTGTTTGAGGCGTTTAGCTCGTTCTTTGAATGGGCAGTTAGGGAAGCGGCAGGGATAAATTCAATTATCCATTATTTGGATGATTTCTTGTGCATAGGCCCCCCAGACTCCAGATGTTGTGGAGTATTGTTGGGAACGTTACAACACCTGGCTGAAAGATTCGGGATTCTGCTGGCGGCCGACAAGACGGAGGGCCCAACATCAGAATTAGTTTTTTTGGGCATCACTATTGATTCCATGCCTATGGAATGTAGGCTGCCAGAGGACAAATTGGTGGCGTTACGGAAGGAGGTGGGTATGGCGGGCAAGAAGCGTAAGCTGCAGCTGAAGGAATTGCAATCCTTATTGGGAAAATTGAATTTTGCATGCAGAATCATTCCCATGGGTCGTATATTCTGTAGGAGATTGGCGGCTGCCACGGCTGGGGTGAGAGTTCCCAATCACTTCGTCAGATTGACCAGAGAGCTGCAGGCGGATTTAAAAGTGTGGGATGCATTTTTGGAGTGTTTTAATGGGCGATCGGTGTGGCAAGTGGGACTAGTCAGCAATGCTGACTTGGTCCTGTTTACGGATGCGGCAGGATCGGCAGGATATGGGGCGTATTGCCGAGGTAGATGGAGCGCTGGGCCATGGCCGGAGATTTGGAGAGAGGCGGGTTTCCTGCGAAACCTGGTCCTCCTGGAACTGTTTCCTATTGTGTTGGCAGTAGAACTGTGGGGGGAGGAATTACGTAACAAGAAAGTTAGGTTCAATTGCGACAATTTGAGGGTGGTTTGGGCGATTAATAACATCTCGGCTTCATCCCCACCGGTGATTAGTTTGTTAAGACACCTGGTGCTCAGTTGTTTGCGCATAAATGCATTTATTTATGCTGTGCATATCCCTGGAGTGGACAATAAGTTAGCGGATGCTTAGTCTCGTTTCCAGTGGGAAGAATTTTGCAAACTGGCACCGGAGGCGAACCGGGTAGGGGAGCCATGCCCGTCGGAACTGTGGAGAGTTGCGTTGGAATCACCGCAGGATTGATCCGGCAGTCCCTCAGCGCAGGAACATTGAGGGCTTATGAAAAAGTGTGGCAAGAATGGTTGGCCTTGATGGAGGAGGTAGGAGGGTCAGAGGACTCTGCTGATGTACAGACTTGGGTTTGTGTTTTATTTGTAGGAATTATGAAAAAGGGGTCTCTGGGAATAGGAAAGAAGATGGCGGCTTTAGCCTTTTTATTCCAATTAAAAGGACTCAGGGATTTCACAAAATCCTTTATGATTCGCAGGGCTTTGAGGGGTTATAAAAAAGGTTCTCACAAGAAGGACTCCAGACGCCCAGTGTCATTTGAGGTGCTGGGGACGATTCTGACACGCCTCAACAAGGTGTGTTCAGAGTACTTTGAGCAAACACTCTTCCGAGCAGCCTTTTCGGTGGCATTTTTTGGAGCATTTAGAATCGGGGAGTTGGTCTCGCCATCAAAAGGGGTGGTGGGAGGTCTAAGGTTGGGTGATGTGCAGTTTTCAGATCAGTCAGTTCTGATTTGGATACGGCGATCAAAAACGGACCAGGAAGGAAAAGGGGTCAGAGTGGAGTTGTTCAAGGGGGTAGAAACCCAGTTTTGTCCGGTAACAGCTCTGAGGCAGTTCTTGGATATGCGCCCGACAGGGGAGGGAGCACTGTTTATCCATAAGGATGGGTTGTACTTATCCAGGTTTCAGTTTACAGCGGTGATGAGGAAGTGTTTAAAAGAAGGAGGGCTTTCCCCGGGAGAATATGCAGGGCATTCCTTCCGCATAGGGGCAGCCACGGAGGCAGCTCGCTGGGGACTTCCAGAAAATGTAATAAAGAAGATAGGCAGATGGGAGTCAAACAGATTTCAGATATATGTTCGCCCACAGTTATTGTGAAGATAGTTGGTTGTATATGTTAAGATTAGTAGGCGGTTAAAAAATGTTGGAATGTCGCTGGTATGTTTCTTTGTTATTTCTTTTAAGATCCCCCCAGATGTCTCATTTGCGAACTGGCACCGGAGGCGAACCGGGTAGGGGAGCCATGCCCGTCTGAACTGTGGAGAGTTGCGTTGGAATCACCGCAGGATTGATCTGGCAGTCCCTCAGCGCAGGAACATCGAGGGCTTATGAAAAAGTGTGGCAAGAATGGTTGGCCTTGATGGAGGAGGTAGGAGGGTCAGAGGACTCTGCTGACGTACAGACTTGGGTTTTGTGTTTTATTTGTAGGAATTATGAAAAAGGGGTCTCTGGGTCGGGAATAGGAAAGAAGATGGCGGCTTTAGGCTTTTTATTCCAATAAAAAGGACTCAGGGACTTTGTTCGGACATTCCGACAACAAAATCCTAGGATTTTTTCCGACGGATGTTGGCTCAAACTTGTCTTGCATACACACGGTCACACAAAGTTGTCGGAAAATCCGATCATTCTGAACGCGGTGACGTAAATCACGTACGTCGGGACTATAAACGGGGCAGTGGCCAATAGCTTTCATCTCTTTATTTATTCTGAGCACGCGTGGCACTTTGTCCGTCGGATTTGTGTACACACGATCGGAATTTCTGACAACGGATTTTGTTGTCGGAAAGTTTTATATCCTGCTCTCAAACTTTGTGTGTTGGAAAATCCAATGGAAAATGTCCGATGGAGCCCACACACGGTCGGAATTTCCGACAACACGCTCCGATCTGACATTTTCCATCGGAAAATCCGACCGTGTGTACGGGGCATAACAGTGTAAATTTGCTGTTCCCTCAAAATAACTCAACACACAGCCATTAATGTCTAAACCGCTGGCAACAAAAGTGAGTACACCCCTAATCGAAAATGTCCAAATTGGGCCCAATTATCCATTTTCCCTCCCCGGTGTCATGTGACTCGTTAGTGTTGCAAGGTCTCAGGTGTGAATGGGGAGCAGGTGTGTTGAATTTGGTGTTATCGCTCTCACTCTCTCATACAGGTCACTGGAAGTTCAACATGGCACCTCATGGCAAAGAACTCTCTGAGGATCTGAAAAAAAAAAAGAATTGTTGCTCTACATAAAGATGGCCTAGACTATAAGAAGCTTGCCAAGACCCTGAAACTGAGCTGAAGCATGGTGGGCAAGACCATACAGTGGTTTAACAGGACAGGTTGCACTCAGAACAGGCCTTGCCATGGTCAACCAAATAAGTTGAGTGCATGTGCTCAGCGTCATATTCAGAGGTTGTCTTTGGGAACTAGACGTATGAGTGCTGCCAGCATTGCTGCAGAGGTTGAAGGGGTGGGAGGTCAGCCTGTCTGTGCTCATACCATACACCGCACACTGCATCAAATTGGTCTGCATGGCTGATGTCCCAGAAGGAAGCCTCTTCTAAAGATGATGCACAAGAAAGCCTGCAAACAGTTTGCTGAAGACAAGCAGACTAAGGACATGGATTACTGGAACCATAATCTCTGGTCTGATGAGACCAAGATAAACTTATTTGGTACAGATGGTGTCAAGCGTGTGTGGCGGCAACCAGGTGAGGAGTACAAAGACAAGTGTGTCTTGCCTACAGTCAAGCATGGTGGTGGGAGTGTCATGGTCTGGGGCTGCATGAGTGCTGCCGGCACTGGGAAGCTACAGTTCATTGAGGGAACCATGAACGCCAGCTTGTACTGTGACATACTAAAGCAGAGCATGATCCCCTCTCTTCAGAGACTGGGCCACAAGGCAGTATTTCACCATGATAATGACCCCAAACACACCTCCAAGATTACCACTGCCTTGCTAAAGAAGCTGAGGGTAGAGGTGATGGGCTGGCCAAGCATGTTTTCAGACCTAAACCCTATTGAGCATCTGTGGTGCATCCTCAAACGAAATGTGGAATAGCGCAAGGTCTCTAACATCCACCAGCTCTGTGATGTTGTCATTGAGGAGTGGAAGAGGAACTCCATGCCCAAGAGGATTAAGACAAGAGTAAAAGATAGAGCACACAGGCCCTAGTGTGACACCATTTATTAAAAAAGTTATAGACAAATGGAAGTAGTACACTCACATTGTGTAGATAAAAACAAGTGCATCCATAGAGGCTGTGGTTGCTCTCCTGAGTCCAGAAATCCAAGCAGGATGTGAAGCGAACTGACAGTCTCTGTCTAATAGTCCACGAGCAGCCACCGACAAACTGCACAAGAGCCGCCCACACAAGGACACATGCACATAATCCTCAGAAGCCAGCTGATAAATGACGCTTGGTGGTTGCAATGACTATGCATTTTAGAGGGTGTGGCCTCCTTCTTCAGGTCTACCATGTGGTCTCATAGGAGCACTAAAAGGGGATTAACCACTTAACAACCGGCCCATAGCCAAATGACGGCTACAGGGCAGTTGTTTAACTCTGGGAGGGCGTCCAGGGACGTCCTCCCAGAATTTGTCTCTTGCGCGCCCCCTCGAGAGCATCCGTGACCGCCGGGTGCAGAGGACCCGGCCCATCATGGATCCCGGTAAATGGCTGCTGATCGCGGCCGTTTACCATCTGATCGCGCCGTCAAATGACAGCGCGATCACATGTAAACAAACCTCATCATCTGATGACGCCGGTTCCTCTCCTCCCCTCCTGTGTACCGATCGGTACACTGTGAGCGGAGAGGGGGATGGATGGCTGCAGCGTTGTGGGCTGCATCTGTAGTGCCCACAGCGCTGCACAGAGACATCCAGCCATCCATCCATGCTCAGCCATCCCTCACTGCTCTGCAATGCCCCACAATACTCTGCCATACCCTGCAATGCCCCGAAATACCCCGCAATACTCTGCCATACCCTGCAATGCCCCCCGAAATACCCCAAAATACTCTGCCATACCCCGCAATACTCTGCCATACCCCGCAATACCCCAAAATACCCCGCAATACTCTGCCATACCCTGCAATACCCCGCAATACCCCAAAATACTCTGCCATACCCCGCAATGCCCCGCAATACTCTGCCATACCCCGCAATACCCCAAAATACTCTGCCATACCCTGCAATACCCCGCAATACCCCACAATACTCTGTAATACTCCACAATACTCTGCAATATCCCACAATACTCTGCAATATCCCACAATACTCTGCAATACCCCACAATACTCTGCAATACCCCACAATACTCTGCAATACCCCACAATACTCTGCAATACCCCACAATACTCTGCAATACCCCACAATACTCTGCAATACCCCACAATACTCTGCCATACCCCACAATACTCTGCCATACCCCGCAATGCCCCGAAATACCAGCAATACTCTGCAATACCCAGCCATGCTCAGCCATACCCTGCCATGCTCAGCCATACCCAGCCTCTGTATGTGGCCAGGCTGTGGAAGTCTCACACATGTGGTATCGCCGTACTCAGGAGGAGTAGGAGAATCTATTTTGGGGTGTCATTTTTGGTATGTACATGTTATGTGTTAGAAATATTGTATAAATGGACAACTTTGTGTTAAAAAAAAAAAAAAGCGTTTTAACCACTTCCCGCCTTCCGTCATACGACGTCCTTGACTTTGTGCGGGGATATCTGAATGATGGGTGCAGCTACAGGCATCATTCAGATATCTGCTTTTTCAGCCGGCGATTCCCTACACCATAAGAATGATCATAGCGGCTGTTACACTGCTTGATCATTCTTACGGGAGGCGAGAGGGGACGTCCCCCCCTCCCGCCGCCCTCCGGTGCTTCTACCGACTCACCGCTACGATCGAAGCCAGGATCTTTTTTTTTTATTTTTTATTTTTTTTATTTCAGGCACAGCCTAGAGGTGAGATGTGGGGTCTTATTGACCCCATATCTCACTGTAAAGAGGACCTGTCATGCCATATTCCTATTACAAGGGATGTTTACATTCCTTGTAATAGGAATAAAAGTGATCAAAAAAAATTTTTGGGAAAAAAGTGTCAAACTAAAATAAATAAAGTAAAATGAACAATAAAAAAAAAAAAAAAATTAAGCGCCCCTGTCCGTGTGCTCGCATGCAGAAGCGAATGCATACGTAAGTCCCGCCCACATATGAAAACGGTGTTCAAACCACACATGTGAGGTATCGCTGCGTTTGGTAGAGCGAGAGCAATAATTTTGGCTCTAGACCTCCTCTGTAACTCAAAATTTGTAACCAGTAAAAAATTTTAAAGCGTCGCCTATGGGGATTTTTAAGTAGCGAAGTTTCCAAAAAAACGCGTTCGAAAAATTGCTGAGCAAATATCGTGTGAGATGAAAAGTTGCAATGACCGCTATTGTATTCTCTAGGGTCTTTGCTAAAAACATATATAATGTTTTGGGGTTCTATGTAATTTTCTAGCAAATAAATTATGATTTTTACATGTAGGAGAGAAATGTCAGAATTGGCTTGGGTGCTCCAGAACGCCTGAAGGTGCTCCCCTGCATATTGGGCCTCTGTATGTGGCCACGCTGTGTAAAAGTCTCACACATGTGGTATCGCCGTACTCGGGAGTAATAGTAGAATGTGTTTTGGGGTGTAATTTGTGGTATGCATATGCTGTGTGTGAGAAATAACCTGCTAATATGACAATTTTGTAAAAAAAAAAAAAAGAAAAGAAAAAAAAAAACTTGATTTTGCAAAGAATTGTGGGAAAAAAAGACAACTTCAAAAAACTCACCATGCATCTTTCTAAATATCTTGGAATGTCTTCTTTCCAAAAAGGGGTCATTTGGGGGGTATTCGTACTTTTCTGGCATGTTAGGGTCTCAAGAAATGATAGGCCATCAGTACTTCAGGTGTGATCAATTTTCAGATATTGGCACCATAGCTTGTGGACACTATAACTTTCACAAAGACCAAATAATATACACTAATTTGGGTTATTTTTACCAAAGATATGTAGCGGTATAAATTTTGGCCAAAATATATGAAGAAAAATTACTAATTTTCAAAATTTTATAACAGAAACAAAGAAAAATGTATTTTTTTTACAGATTTTTCGGTCTTTTTTCTTTTATAGCGCAAAAAATAAAGAACCCAGCGGTGATTAAATATCACCAAAATAAAGCTCTATTTGTGTGAAAAAAAAGAACAAAAATTTTATAGATACAGTGTTGCATGACTGAGTAATTGTCATTCAAAATGTGAGAGCACCAAAAGCTGAAAATTGGTCTGGTTATTAAGGGGGTTTAATTGCCCAGTGGTCAAGTGGTTAAGACTGAAGTGCTGGAAAATAATGGTGGAAAATAATTAAAAAAAAAAAAAAAAAAAAAAAGAGAGAGAGGAAATGGGACTTTATATGAGGCAAGTCATTGGATTGTTCAGTTTATTAAGAAATAGCAGATTACATTAAGGAAAGCATCAATCTGTAATACAGGACACAATCCAGTGTAATACATTTGCATGAATATAAAACAATTGTACAGAAGAAAGTACAGAATAATAAATAAACATCTTAATTACAAAAGGACACTCATTCATTCATAAAAGTTCAATGAACATGATCGATTTTTCATGGTAGACCAAAATTGTTTAAAGCATCAGTTTGATATAACTCGACGCACGTTTCATGGCTCTTGCCAATCATCAGGAGTAAGATGCTCTGAAAATAAATCAGTAATGTTTATAAGTAGGGATATCCTTTAAACAGAGAAACAATCTCTCAAAAATAAAGGTGTGTAACTTACAGCGCGGCCAAATGGTGGCGCCCAACCTAGAATCCAAAGGAAGAAGGGGGACAAGGATAATCATCTCACCCGGGGCTGAGGTGAGGAATCCCATCCAGGCCAGAAAACAGCAGCCAGGAGAGGACCAGGTGACCATGTCACAACCATGTGGTTCTGGTGTGGGCTTATCAGTCCAAACTGCTCTCCAATAGTAAGAAAATGAAATCATGTGAAATTGATGTGAGTAAGTAATGAGTGGAGCCTATATCAGTAGGTGAGTGAAGTGATGAATGGTGTTGTGATAAAGTGTATGAACTAAAAAACAAAGAAAAAAACCAGCAAAAACAAAATAAAAAAGTACGTGATTGTATCCAAATCAAAAATGAATGGTGGACTGTGTAATGTGAAAGCTATGAATAAACCCAAAGGAATGTAGTGACAAGTATGAAGCAAATGAAATTACCTTGTGTGTGGGTCTGTGACTGGAGACATAACTGCTGTCCTGCTTGTGTGAAAGGTTGATGTGAAATGGTCAGCCGGCCAGCCTGTGCAGCTTATATCAGGCATAGGGCGGGTCCCCACCAACACCATGAGCCCCAATAGGATGGAGAGAGGGAGTATGCACAAAGCCCAGGCAAATAAATGCACCGAGCAGAGCATTAACTCATGATGCCGATGCATAGGAGGCAAGGCCCCAGCCCCCCAACCTGTTTTTCCTGTTGCTGGAGTATCTGGTCAAAATCACCCCTTCTAGAGGAGAGATTGAGGACATAGATACCCTTCACCTTCATGCCGGAGATTTTGCCCTGATGGAATTGGGCGAAGTGCCTAGCTACCCTTTTTTCCGGATTTTTTTCTTCAATTTCTCTCATGTGTTCACCAAGACGGATTCTAAGTTGTCGTTTTGTTTTACCTATATACATTTTTTTGCATGGACAGGTGATCATATAGATAACCCTCTTGGTGGTACAGTTAATTAGATTTTTTATGTGGAACTCTGTTTTATTTTGGGAGTCACTAAAAACCGTAGTTCTATGGACAAATGGGCATACTTGGCAATGCCCACAGGGGAACATCCTCTTGGTTCTGGGAAACTGGGAGAGCCAGGACGCCATGCTTGGGCACCACACCCTATTGGTGCTCAGGGGCACATGATGTCATGGGAGGAATCCGATCATGTGATCACATGATATCGAGGAGGAACAGAGGAGGAGACCGCTGAGACTGCACACAGAAATGACCTGTTGAGCCTCTCAGAAATACTGAACTTCGTGCACCCGGCACTCAGCGCAAGGACCCTGAATACCATACAGCGGTGCAGTGATCCCGCGCCGAGGACGCCAGCCCCTTTACATGCACGACGGCACCCGTCTGAGACGGTAAAGTAACTAGGTCTCTCTACTGCTTAGTCTACACAGCATGATGTACTGATCTCTTTACAAGGTGATATCTGTTTCCTGTTACTCGCTGCCACGAGTGTGATGTATTTCCACACAGCAGGACACTTACCTACAAGTCCCTTTATTATAGCATATATGGACACACCATCTGATGTACATCAGCAAGATAATAGGTTTTGATACAGTTATCAGCTCTCACATGCTTGACGGACTTTCCAAAAGATCCTTCCAACAGTCTTCAGCCCCTCCTCCCCCCTCTTCTTCCCCCCCCCCCGTGCCCCTCCACCCCTGGGATTGATGTCAGCCCTGTAACCCCACAGAGCATTGGCTCCTTCACGCCCCACTGGACAACAGGACTGACATCAACTTACTGTGTGTCCGGACGCTGGTTTTTGTTTTGTTATATGTTATTTGTATTATGTCAGTCTGTTCCCCCTGTCTGTAGACGCGGCAGATCCACCCTCACAGGCGATCGGCGTCATTTTTATAATTACAGTACTGCACTGGGTCATTACCCTGCTACCTGTCAATATGTGTTCATGCCAATAAAATGCCACTTTTTGCTATTTAAACCTGGTCGTTGCTTCTCCATTCAGCCCTGCTTTTCTTTCCCCACCTGTTTGGGATATTTTTTAGTGTTCGCACAGGAGTGCGCCGGCGCATAGGCACATGCACACGCCCAGGTCTGGTGCCGGTGGCTCCCTGACATTGCCCTCCCCCAGGGGCAACTTCCGGATGCCCATAAGCCTTCTCTTCTCAGGGTGGGTAGAGAAATAGGCGCGAACTAAACGCCTAGCATGAACATTACTGTCTGGTTCCCATGAGTTACTTTCTGGGCCATAGCCTTTCCATTTAATTAGGAATTGGTTTTGTCCCTGTCTTCTTCTACAATCAAGGATAGCCTCAACCTCAAATTCCTCGCTGCCATCAATCAAAACAGGTTCAGGTGGTCTAGTTCCTCTACCAGGGAAGGGATCAGGTACAGCAGGTTTAAGAAGAGAGACACATGGAATACTGGGTGAATCTTAAGAAAGTCAGGCAAGGTCAATTCGTAAGAAACTTCATTGATTTTCCTCTTAACCGGAAAAGGTCCCATAAATCTAGGTGCCAACTTCTTAGAAGGACATGCTAATTTGATATTATTGGTAGAAAGCCATACCTGGTCACCAAGCTGTAACTTCAACTCCCCTCTTCTTTTTCGGTCGAAGCTTCTCTTGCCGTCTGCCTGGGCCTTGGACACTGCTTCCTGCAACATCTGGTAGTTGTGACTGAGGAAATCCACTGTACTCTGTACTGCCGGAACTGAAGACTCTGGAAGGAAATGGGGTAAAAAAGTTAAATGAAAGCCATAATTGGCGAAAAAGGGGGATTGACCGGTGGCAGAATGTTTGGCATTGTTGTAAGCAAATTCTGCTAAAGGCAGCAGGGATACCCAATCGTCCTGTGAGAAGAATGTAAAGCATCTGATGTATTGTTCAAGGGTCTGATTGGTCCTCTCTGTCTGCTCATTAGTTTGAGGATAATAGGCCGAGGACAAGGCCAGTTTGATTTTTAAAGTTTCACACAGGGCTCTCCAAAAACGTGAGGTGAATTGTACCCCTCTATCAGAGATTATGTTTACAGGAACTCCATGAAGTCTGATGATTTCCTTGATAAATATACGAGCCGTTTCAATAGCCGATGGGGTTCCCCTTAACGGAAGAAAATGGGCCATCTTGGTTAAACAGTCCACCACCACAAAGATGGCAGAACACCCCTTGGGCTAGTTGATTCCAGGAAAAACGGGTATTCTGTTTGGTCAACTGCGTGATGGGTGCAATTATGGCTGAGAACCCCCTGATGAACTTTCTGTAAAAGTTTGCAAACCCGATAAACCGCTGAACCCCCTTCTTGTCCAGGGGTACCGGCCAGTCCAGAACAGCGGAAACCTTCTGCGGGTCCATCTTGATGCCAGTTGAAGAAATTATCAACCCCAGGAATTGAATGCTCTGTTGCTCGAACTCGCATTTCTCTGCTTTTGCATAAAGTCTGTGTAAGCGGAGATGACCCAACACCCTGCGGACATGTTCTCGATGTAGATCCAGAGATTCCAAAAAGATCAAGATATCGTCCAGATAAGCGATCACAAACACATCTATAAAGTCCCTGAGAACATTGTTAATCAGGTGTTGGAAGGTCGCAGGGGCTTTGCAGAGTCCGAGGGGCATAACTAGGTATTCATAATGCCCGAATCGGGTCCGAAAAGCTGTTTTCCACTCGTGCCCAGCCCGCATACGGATCAGATTATAGGCCCCTCTTAGGTCAAGTTTAGTAAAAATGACGGCAGTCCTTAATTTCTGGAATAGTTCAGGTATCAAGGGTAGGGGATACCGATTCTTGACCGTGATTTTGTTCAGTTCTCGGTAATCTATACATGGGCGGAGAGACTTGTCCTTCTTAGCGACAAAGAATATTCCGGCACCAGCTGGGGAGGTGGAGTGGCGAATGAATCCCTTGGCCAGGTTTTCATCTATATATGTCTTTAGTACTTCCTGTTCTTTTTCTGATAAAGGAAAGATGCGTCTGAATGGAATTTCGGATCCTGGCAGCAACTCGATGGGGCAGTCATAAGGGCGATGAGGTGGAAGAGAGTCTGCCCCCTTTTTTACGTGATAATGATTAGGTATGGCCTGGCAATTTTTCTGGTCGGTGTCCAAACAAAGCAGAGTGGCTGAGGAATCCAGATCTTTCATCAAACAATGCTCTTGACAGTAGGATGACAGGAATTTTACGTCTCCGGATGCCCAGTGGATATGTGGATTGTGGGCCTGCAGCCAGGGAATACCCAGGATAATGGGGGGCATAGGAAAGGTGATGGCATCAAGGACCAACAGTTCCTTATGTTGGGAAGAAATGGTAGCAGGCAATGGCAGGGTCTCTTGCGTTACTTGTCTGGATCTGATGCGGGAACCATCAGCTAGAAATACAGAGAGTCCATGGGCTTTAGTCCGTAAAGGAATGTTATGTTGGCTGGCAAAAGTTAAATCAATAAAGCAGCTGCATGCTGCGGAGTCAATAATGGCGTTGACTGAGATCATCTCTTCTTGGAGGTGTAACGAGAGAGGAATGGCAAGGTGGGTAGAATTCGTAGATAAAGCAGAGAGACTGGTATGCACAGGAGATGGGCACTTACTTATTTTAACTGGACAATTTTGGACATAGTGCCCGGTTCCACCGCAATAGAGACACAGATTAAGTTTCCGACGTCAGGCACGTTCTTCGGACGACAGGGCAGGCCGCATCAGTCCTAATTGCATCGGTTCAGAGGTGTCAGGCGTGACATTAGCAGGATTCATACTGGGTGAGGGCAAGTAGCGTGCTGCAGGAACCGGAGCTCGTGCTGTCATCCAGGTCGGGCGGGATTGTTGAGCAGAGCGTTCAGATCGACGTTCTTGGAGGCGACGATCGATCTGAATGGTTAAGGAGATCAAGGCCTCAAGAGTATTTGGAACACCCACTCGAGCAAGTTCATCTTTTAGTCCTCCAGATAGACCCATGCAGAACTGGTGGCGCAGGGCCGCATCATTCCACTGTGTGTCCGCGCTCCAACGCCTGAAGTCAGTGACATAGTCCTCAGCGGGTCTGCGGTCTTGTTGGAGTGCGAACAGAGCTGATTCGGCGGTGGCAGTCTGTTGGGGGTCCTCATATAGTTGCGCCATGGCTTCAAAGAAAGATGATAAAGATTGGGTTAGGGCTGAGTCCCCCTCAAGTAAACGGTGGGCCCAGGTCTGAGGTTCTCCTTGTAGGAGGGAAATCACAAATCCCACCTTGGTGACTTCCAGTGAGAAAGTTCGGGGCTGTAGGGCAAAGAAGAGCTGGCAGGCATTGTGAAAGGCCCGAAACTTAGCCCGGTCTCCGGAGAATCTTTCAGGAATAGGGACCCTCGGTTCAGGTGGAAGTATAACAACTGAAAGGGCTGAAACAGTCTGTGCTGGAGCTGCAGCTGAAGAGGAGGCTGTAGGGTTAGACCCTGCAAGATTCTGAACTTGTCCTTCCAGTCTGTTATAGTTATCCTGAAGGGATTGCACTGCTTGAGTGAGGGCCGCAAGGTGCGTACATATTTCCTTCATTGGAGAGGTGTCTCCTGCAGGCTCAGTCATGGCTACTTCGAACTGTTTGGTACCTGGTAGTAGAGCCTGACTTGTAGGAGAAGACCTCTCATACAACACTGGTTCAGGAGCCGCTGGAGTGGGGACAGTGGTCTCCTGAGTGCAGTGGGGTAGGAGTGCCTGTAGAGTCTCTAATGCTGAAGTGAAGTAGAGATCCCTCCAGGGATGGCTGGGCTGCAGGTCAGGTGGAGACTGGAGGCAGCAGGCTGGAACACTGGAGATGCAGAGATCACTGAAGCTGAAGGTGCAACAGCAAGAACAAACAGCAGGCACAAGCAAGGTCAGACAGTCCGGGTCAGCAGGTAGGTGAGACAGGCAATAACGGCAGGCAGAGGCAGAGTTGGTAGGCAAGCAGAGATCGGCAATGGTATCAGGCAGGAGCAGTAGAATAGTCAGGCAGGCCGGGTCGGATTGGAGCGGGACGGATGGTCAGACAAGCCGGGTCAAATCGGGTAACAATCAATCAGTTGCAGGTTAACAGGAATCACAGAGCTGAGACGAAGCAGCAATGTGCCCAAGGCACAGGGGAACTTTTATGCGCTCTTTGGCGCCAAAACGGCGCTGACGCGAATGAGCGCGCACACGCACGCACCCGAGCGCCACGCTGATGCCTGGAAACAGCAGAAGTTTGTAGCAGTGTTCGCACAGGAGCGCGCCAGCGCATAGGCACATGCACACGCCCAGGTCTGGCGCCGGTGGCTCCCTGACACTCCTTACCAAAAACAATGACCACAACGGCGGTCTCACCAAGCATAGGGATTTTGGTCTCCCAAAAACCTAGCAGTGGATGTCTCCAGTTCCTGGATCTTTAATACTCGGAAACATAAACAAGAATTGCGCCCATAGTGCAGTATTTAAAAAAATATTTATTAAGCTCAATCAAATTGCACTTACAACATGAAGCTGATAAGCGTGCGGCGTGTCAATATAAAATATGGCGGCGTCTCCTCGGGCTTTCTCTGCCTGCTGCTCCCTATACTATCGATCTCCGTAGAGAAAAACGTGATGAGGTCAGAATCACAGGCCCACCCTACGCGTTTCGTCACAATAGGACGTCTTCGGGGGATTGGCTGCTGTGAATTAGTCATCACGTACATCATTTAAATACTAATGCAGCGCCATTTTGACTAAGGACCGCTGCAAGTAGGACGATGGAACATATAAGCTAACGCCATATTAACTAATGGCAAGTTAGCCATGAACTAAGCAAAGCGAGGAAGCGGTGGCTATTATAGCCATCTAGTGGTAAGCTGGAATATTACACCTAAAATTCTAAATAATAACAACTATGGCCATCTAGTGTTAAATTAAGATATTACTAAACTGATGCTAACAAAAACGATCATAGCAAGAAACAGGAGTTGGAAGCCAAGGAAGATATGAAACAGCAAATAATTGATCAACTGTAAATACACCTCTGCAATATATACCTTATATAATTTTGCAGTCTAAATGGCACAGACATCAATTATCCATGGTAAATAATGAAACAAATTAAATAAATAAAATTATAAAACATTGTTAAAAATGAATAAGTTAAAACAAATTACGCCCCATTCAATGTTTAAGCCGAAGGGCACATAGGACTTCACATTAAAAATCCATTTAGTCTCAAGCCTGGAAATTGATCTAATTTTATTAACACCTCTCCAATCAGGTCTGATCTTATCAATAGCCAGAAAAAGTGTTCCCTAAAGTTTTTTGTCATGATGTTTAGCATAATGTCTGGATAGATTGTGTTTGGTAAAACCATGTTTGATATTACCTACATGCTCATACAAGCGGACATGTAGCGCTCTTTTGGTATGTCCGATATATTGTTTAGAGCAAGGGCATTGGATGAGATATACCACGCATTCAGTAGAACATGTAATAAAAGATTCTATATTATAGGATCTATTCGCTTTTTTGGCAGATATTACACCTTCTACAAGGGGAAAAGCCTGTCATAGTTTGGAAAAAGGATATTGTTTTTGGAGGATCTATAACATTAGGAGCAATGTTATGACGCAAAGAAGGAGTGCCTCTATAAATGACCACTGGTTGTCAGGGATGACCGGACCAAGAATATTATCATTTTTTAAAATGTTCCAATATTTATTAAAAATGTTTTTGACTGAAAAGTGTTGGTTAGAATATCTCGTGATCATAGAGAAGCCAAATTTACTATCCAGCATTGGAATAACTCTCCCTGAACCATTTAGCATATTGTTTCTATCCATCTTACCCACAATTTTAATTGTCTCATTAATAGCTTTTTCCATGTAACCCTTATCTAAAAATCTCGATTTTATAACCAAAGCTTGCTGGAAATAATCTAAAAGAGAAGTGCAATTCCGCCTAATTCTTTGGAATTGGCCTTTGGGAACCGCATTAAGCCATGTTGGATGATGGCAACTCGATAAGGGTATAAAGGCATTGCGGTCAGTATCTTTAAAATGAGTAGTGGTTGTTAGATTTCCATCTTTCACAAAAATATTAAGATCGAGGAAATGGATCTGTGTTTCACTCATGTCATACTGTAAGGAGATTCCTCTATCGTTAATGTTGAGTCTAGCGAAGAAGGCCTCAAGTGAGGGTCGATCACCCTCCCATAGGAGAAGTACATCATCGATGTACCTTCTCCAAAGGCGTAATTCACTCAGAGGGTTGGCATCAATGACTTCCCTTTCGCAGTAGGCCATGAATAAATTTGCCAAGCTCGAGGCGAACTTGGCGCCCATGGCAACGCCACAGGTTTGTAAGAAAAAATTTCCCCCAAACCAAAAATAGTTGTGACTAGTGGCAAAAACTAGAAGGGTAGTGATAAAATCTTTCTAAATGGTTGTTAAAGTGTAATTCTGATCTAAACAGAATTTCACCGCTTGCAAACCGTGCTGATGGGATATGACAGTGTATAAAGAAGCAACGTCAGCAGTTGCCAGAATACAGCCGTATTCGTATACTTCCATTCAAAATCACCCAATAACTTGATAACTTGGGTGGTGTCTTTTAGGTATGACGGAGTTGTTACTACCAATGGTTGGAGAAGTTTGTCTACTTATTTGCCTATTCTAGCTGTCACAGAATCTATGCCGCTGATGATAGGGCGGCCTGGAGGGTTAGATAGATTCTTGTGAATTTTGGGCAAATAATACATAACTGTTACCCTTGGAGCAGAGGGCACCAGGTATGCTTTTTCATTCTTATTGACAATGCCCATTCGAAAGCCATTATCAACTATGGATAAGAGTTCCCTCTTGTATTTAGCAATAGGATTCGGGGTCAATTGCTGATAAGTCGTATTGTCAGAAAGGAGCCTGTCCATCTTCTTCTGATAATCCTCTTTGTTTAAAATAATGACACCACCGCCTTTATCCGCTGTGCGGATAACAATGTCATTGCGTGCGCAGATCTGTTTCATACTTAATTGGAAATGATCATTGTCTCTGAGTCTGGGTGTTTTAAGAGCTACTAGGTCTTTAATAACCATCTCTTTAAAGATTTGCACTGATGGGGCAACAAAACCAGGGGGGTTAAATAACGAAGCGTTTGACAATTTGGTATGTCGAATAGAGGTCATGGTATTACCACCATCCTGAGAGGGAGCAACAACTCCATGAGTATTAAACTAAGAGTTGGCTAAAGGCATCACGTTGCTGCCTAAGGGGGCACTAATAGCAATCCGATTACTCCGGTTGCCTCAGGAATTAAGTAAAAAGTGTCTTTTAATATTTATCTTACGAATGAATTTGTGGACATCAATAAATGTCTCAAACTTGTTAAGTCTGCGAGGGGGGGGGGGGGGGCGAATTTCTGTCCATGATTAAGAATTTTTTGCTCACCTTCAAATAGTTGAGCAGTGCTCAAATTAAAAACGCCACTAATGTTTATTTTTTTCTTTTCTTTGGACCTGATCCTCCTACCTCCTCTGACTCCTCTCTTTCTTCGTGGCCCCTTTTGGTTCTGTTGTCGCTCATGGAAAAAAAACAGGAGGACTCCCTGCTTCCAAAATCCACAGGAGAATCTTGTGGGTCCTGTCTATATCTCAAGGGGTAGTCCATAAATTGATTGGGATGTCTAGAAATGACAGGTCCTGCTTCATAATTATCATCCCTATAATAGGAAAGTGGAGCATATCTATTTTGAAGAGGGATGCAATTATCTCTGGGGGTCTGCCTATTGAAATTAGCTCCATATTGGTTAGTATAGTCAGGGGGGTCACCTCTATATTCAATATCGTTTCTATAATTGTTTCTATAGGGTGTTCTTTGCTGTTAATAGGTTCCCCTATTAGTAACAGCACCAGATGAACCATTTTGCCGAGGTTGTTGGTGAAAATTATCATATTCATTTTTGGATTTATTTTTATTTTTGTTGTGAGTTTTAGTTTTAACAGAGGTAGGTCCCCTCCGATTATTTGGAGCTTTTTGACCCATCTGTCCATTATTGCTCCTTTCAGTTTGTGGTAAATCCAATGCTGGCCTGTTAGGGAGCAATTGAGGATTGGATTGTGTAGATGTGGAAGGTCGATGGTCATCACTATCCTCCATAGGGTCATCAACTGTAATCTGCCATTTAAAAACCACCTTATTAGAGTAGTCGGCAAGATCCCGGTTATATTTTTTTCTTTTTCTTGGTTTTCTGATCAGAGTCTTCTTTTTCAAGAAAAAGTTTTAATTGGTCAGACTTTTGTTTGTAAGCATCTTGCTAAACATCATGATAAAAAACTTAAGGGAACACTTTTTCTGGCTATCGATAAGATCAGACCTGATTGGAGAGGTGTTAATAAAATTAGATCAATTTCCAGGCTTGAGACAAAATGGATTTTTATTATGAAGTCCTATGTGCCCTTCGGCTTAAACGTCGAATGGGACATTAATTGTTTTATTAATAATGCGTAATTTGTTTTAACTTATTCATTTTTAACAATGTTTTATAATTTTATTTATTTAATTTGTTTCATTATTTACCATGGATAATTGATGTGTGTGCCATTTAGACTGCAAAATTATATAAGGTATATATTGCAGAGGTGTATTTACAGTTGATTAATTATTTGCTGTTTTATATCTTCCTCGGCTTCCAACTCCATGATTGTTTTTGTTAGCATCAGTTTAGTTATATCTTAACTTAACACTAGATGGCCATAGTTGTTATTATTTAGAATTTTAGGTGTAACATTCCATCTTACAACTAGATGGCTATAATAGCCACCGCTTCCTCGCTTTGCTTAGTTCACGGCTAACTTGCCATTAGTTAATATGGCGTTAGCTTATATGTTCCATCGTCCTACTTGCGGCGGCCCTTAGTCAAAATGGTGTCGCGTTAGTATTTAAATGATGTACATGATGACTAATTCACAGCAGCCAATCCCCCGAAGACATCCTATTGTGACGAAACGCATAGCCTGCGGGCCTGTGATTCTGACATCATCACGTTTTTCTCTACGGAGATTGATGGTATAGCGAGCAGCAGGCAGAGGAAGCCCGAGGAGACACCGCCATATTTTATATTGTCACACCGCACGCTTATCAGCTAATGTCGTGAGTGCAACTTGATGAGCTTAATAAATATTTTTTTACATACTGCACTATGGGTGCAATTCTTGTTTATGTTTCCGAGTATTAAAGATCCAGGAACTGGAGACATCCACTGCTAGGTTTTTGGGAGACCAAAATCCCTATGCTTGGTGAGACCGCCGTTGTGGTCATTGTTTTTAGTAAGGAGACTACATACTCACTTCGGGTGTATATATCTACTTGGAGATTGGGTTCTTCTTTACAAACCTCATGGCCACAATTCATCTTCACACCCACATGGATGCCTTCTGATTCTTTGGTTATTAGTAATGGGACTATGGAGAAGCTTCAATATTTATATCTCTTGATCACTTTTTGATGCTCCACGGACACGTGCTTTCATTCATTTAGATCACGTTTGTGGGTTCACCATTTATAATTTTTGGACTATTCGTTACAACATTTGGTATATGTTCATATTATTTGCTATTTATAGGTTACGTATTGTCCATTTGGGTTCGCTATTCATGTAATACCATATATTTTACATTGAAGACTCTGCTTTAGTTTTCCTTTTTAACTTACATAGGTTTTTTACCACTTTTGAATATTTGACACATTTTTAGTTTTTGTGTTTTTTTTGTTACAGTATTATTAGCGCTGAATTCACTTATATGTTTTTCACAGTTTGGAGTTTGTTTATAGAACTTTTTGATGCTGGCAGCTTTTTCTGATTTATTTCACTTTTTCTTTTTTACAAAAGTTTTTTGAGCGCAATGTTCACCATCTGGTGTTCTTTTCTAATCTGACTCACTTTTGTTGCCAGCCGTTTAGACATTAACCACTTAACAACCGGCCCATAGCCGAATGACAGCTACAGGGTGGTTTCTTAACTCTGGGAGGGTGTACAGTGATGTCCTCCCAGAATTCCGCTCTTGCGCGCCCCCTGGGGCACGCACCCGAAAACATCCGTGACCGCCGGGTACAGAGGACCTGGCGCATCACGGATCACGGTAAATGGTTGCTGATCACGGCCGTTTACCGTGGGATCGCTCCGTCAAATGACGGAGTGATCACATGTAAACAAACCGGCGTCATGTCATGACGTCGTTCCTCTCTCCCTTCTCTGTACAGATCGGTACGGAGGGGGAGGGATCGGATGGCAGCTGCGCTGTGGATGTGTAGTGCTCACAGCGCTGCTCTGTGACATGTGCAGTCACATCCAGCCATCCATCCATCCATGCTCAGCCATCCCTCCATGCTCAGAAATACCCTGTGCAAAACTCTGCAATTCCCTGTGCAATACTCTGCAATTCCCTGCGTAATACTCTGCAGTCTGCAATACCTTGTGAAATACTCTGCAATACCCTGCAATACTCTGCAATACTCTGCAATAGCCTGCAATACTCTGTGCAATACTCTGCAATACCCTGTGCAACACCATGTGCAATACTCTGCAATAGCCTGCAATACTCTGCAATACCCTGTGCAATACCATGTGCAATACTCTGCAATACTCTGCAATACCCCGCAATACTCTGCAATACCCCGCAATACCCTGCAATACCCCGCAATACCCAGCAATACCCCTCAATACGCTGCAATACTCTGCAATACCCCACAATACCCTGCATACCCTGCAATACCCCGCAATACCCCGAAATACCCAGCAATACCCTGCAATACTCTGCAATACCCTGCAATACAACGCCATACCCAGCCATACTCTGCCATACCCAGCCATGCTCTGCCATACCCAGCAATACCCTGCAATACCCAGCAATACCCTGCAATACCCCGCAATACCCTGCAATACTCTGCCATACCCTGCAATACAACGCCATACCCAGCCATACTCTGCCATAGCCAGCCATACTCTGCCATACCCAGCAATACCCTGCAATATCCTGCAATACCCAGCAATACTCTACAATACCCAGCAATACCCTGCAATACTCTGCAATACCCTACAATACCCCGCAATACCCTACAATACCCCGCAATACCCTGCAATACCCTGCAATACCCCACAATACCCCACAATACCCTGCAATACCCTGCAATACCCAGCAATACTGTGCAATACAATGCCATACCCAGCAATACCCAGTCATACTCTGCCATACCCAGCCATACTCTTCCATACCCAGCCATGCTCGGCCATACTCTGCCATGCTCAGCCATACTCTGCCATACTCTGCCATGCTCAGCCATACTCGGCCATGCTCTGCCATGCTCAGCCATACTCGGCTGTACTCGGCCTCTGTATGTGGCCAGGCTGTGGAAATCTAACACATGTGGTATCTCCGTACTCAGGTGGAGTAGGAGAATCTATTTTGGGGTGTAATTTTTGGTATGTACATGTTATATGTTAGAAATATTGTATAAATGGACAACTTTATGTTAAAAAATGTTTTAACCACTTCCCGCCCGCCGTCATATGACGTCCTTGACTTTGTGCGGGGATATCTGAATGATGCCTGCAGCTACAGGCATCATTCAGATTTCAGCTTTTTTCAGCCAGCAATTCCCTACACCATAAGAATGATCATAGCAGCTGTCCCCCCTCCCGCCACCCTCTGATGCTTCTACCGACTCACTGCTACGATCAAAGCCAGGATCTTTCTTTTTTTTTTAATTTCAGGCTTCCCAGGCTAAAGGTGAGATGTGGGGTCTTATTGACCCCATATCTCACTGTAAAGAGGACCTGTCATGCCATATTCCTATTACAAGGGATGTTTACATTCCTTGTAATAGGAATAAAAGTGATCAAAACATTTTTTGAAAAAAGTGTCAAACTAAAGTAAAATGAACAAAAAAAAAAAAAAATGTAAAGCAGCCCTCTCCCCGTGTGCTCGCATAAAGAAGCGAACGCATATGTAATTTCCGCCCACATTTGAAAACGGTGTTCAAACCACACATGTGAGGTATCGCTGTGATCGGTAGAGCGAGAGCAATCATTTTGGCCATAGACCTCCTCTGTAGCTCAAAACATGTAACCAGTAAAAAATTTTAAAGCGTCACCCTATGGGGATTTTTAAGTAGCAAAGTTTGGCGCCATTCCACTAGCGTGTGCAATTTTGAAGGGTGACATGTTAGGCATCTATTTACTCGGCATAACTTCATCTTTCACATTATGCAAAAACATTGGGCTAACTTTACTGTTTTGTTTTTTTTTTAACCACTTTAGCCCCGGACCATTATGCTGCCTAAGGACCAGAGGTCTTTTTCCAATTTGGCACTGCGTCGCTTTAACTGCTAATTGCACGGTCATGCAATGCTGTACCCAAACGAAATTTTCCCACAAATAGAGCTTTCTTTTGATGGTATTTGATCACCTCTGCGGTTTTTATTTTTTGCGCTATAAACGGAAAAAGACTGAAAATTTTGAAAAAAATTATATTTTCTATTTTTGCTATAAAAAAAATCAAATAAACTCAATTTTAGTCATACATTTAGGCCAAAATGTATTCAGGATAAAGATAAAGTAAGTAAAGAGACTTGACTCATATACTAGTGTTCAATGCCTATAAGTTATAGGCCATAAATTGAGAGTGACTGCGCTCTAACCCCAAAAAATGAGCAGTAAAAAGTATCCCAAACAGATGGGGAAAAAAGAAAAGCAGGGCTGAATGGAGAAACAGTGACCAGGTTTAAATAGAAAAATCAAACAATTTATTGACATGAACACTTATTGGCAGGTAGCTGGGTAGTGACCCAGTACAGCACTGTTATAATAAAAATGACGCCGATCACCTATGAAGGTAGATCTGCCGCGTCCACAGACAGGGGGAACAGACTGACAAAATACATAAAACATAAAACAAAACAAAAACAGCGTCCGGACGCAAAATAGGTTGATGTCAGTCCTATAATGCAATAGAGCGTGAGGGAGCAAATGCTCTGTGGGTTACAGGGCTGACATCAATCCCAGAGGTGGTGGGGCACAGGGAGGAGGGAGGGGAAGGGAAGGAGGAGGGGGGGGGATGACTGGGGCTAGAATGAGATGTTGAAAATGTCCCACAAGCATCTGAGAGTTAAAGGTGGTGTCAGAGCTGTTTAATTCACTGAAATATATCAGACAGTATGTCCACGTATTCTATCACCACGGGACATGTAGCACCTGGGTGTCCTGCTGTGTGGAAAATATCTCACAATCGTAGCAGCAAGTTTGTAGAAAACAAATGTCAGCTGGTAAACAGTTCAATACTCCAGGCTGTGTGGGCAAGGTGTAGAAATGACCAGGTTACGTTACCCTCTCATACGGATGTCATCATGCCTGTAAGGAAACTGGCGTCCTCCGCGTGGAATCACCGCATCACTGCGTGACATGTATGGCCGTTGCGCTGAGTGCCAAGTGCATGAAGTCCGGTATCTCGGAGAGGCTCAGCAAGTCGGCTGGTCCTGTGTAGTGTGTAGTCTCAGCGTTCCCCTGCTCCGTTCCGCCTCAGTGACGAGAGTCACATGATCCAAATCCTCCCAGATAGTCATGTGCCTCTAAGCACCAATAGGGAATAGTGCCTGGGCATGGCGTCCGGGCGGAAGTGACGTAACGCGTTTCACAACTGGGAGTGTGTAGCTTCGTCTGACGTAGTGGGTGATTCCCGAGGGCTCCTTTTGTAGTGATGTTCCCGCTTTGGTTACACCCACCAAAGAGGATTAGTAAAGAAGGAGGGGCTATCCCTGTGCTGTGTGCTGCTCAGATTGCTGTAAATTGCTCGGCATTTGCTTATTTGGAAATCTCTTGATTGTGGTTAATGCTGTTGCAAGCATATAGCCAGTTCCAGACTCATAATTCTTTTGAAAAAGTTTAATTGGATTAAAAGGCCCGGGAAACAGGCCATAGAGTAATGTGGATATAGGTATGCCAGATCAATTGAGGTGCCCATCCACCCATCTATGCATGTATATCTAGGGTAGAGAATGGTACATTAGGCATTAAAAGGTCAGGCATAGGCTTATGTAAGGTTGATGAAAAATCTACCCTCAGGGGTATGTGGATTTAGGTCAACAGAAAAGGCTGCACATTTAGTTCAGTATTGAGGCCCATAGGCACTAGACAGCCTAATCGGAAGATCCAACGTTTTTCCTGTTGTTGGAGTATCTGGTCAAAGTCGCCTCTTCTAGAGGAGAGGTTGAGGACATAGATACCCTTCACCTTCATGCCGGAGGTTTTGCCCTGGTGGAATTGGGCAAAGTGCCGAGCTACCGGTTTTTCCGGATTTTTTTCCTCAATTTCTCTCAAGTGTTCACCCAGACGGATTCTAAACTGTCGTTTTGTTTTACCTATGTACATTTTATTGCATGGACATGTAATCATGTAGATCACCCTCTTGGTGGCGCAGTTGATTAGATTTTTTATGTGAAACTCAGTTTTATTCTGGGAGTCACTGAAAACCGCAGTTCTATGAACAAATGGACATACTTGGCAATGTCCACAGGGGAACATCCCCTTAGTTCTGGGAAACTGTGAGAGCCAGGTGGTGTTCTGGCTCCTGACATGTTCTGAGTGAATGAAATGGTCACCGAGGTTACGTGCCCTCCTAGCCGTCATGGTTGGGGAGGGTCCCACTATTTGTGCTAGGCCTGGAGTGTTGGTCAAAATCCCCCAGTGTTTTTGTAATATAGACCTAACGGTATTCCATTGGGTACCGTACTGTGTGATGATCCTCACCGGTCCAGGATCGGTCACGAGGGGGGGGGAGGAGACAGAATGAACCTGATCTGATTTTTGTAAAAGGGCAGAACGATCCCGTGCTGCCGCTTTTCGCTTGGCCCTGCGAATTTGTTTGTGGGAATATCCACGCTCACGGAAGCGTCGGTAAAGATCGTTGCTTTCCCGTCTATAATCTTCCGCATTGGTGCAGTTGCATTTTATGCGAAGGAACTGGCCCACTGGAATACCGTCCTTGAGCCAGTGTGGATGGTGGCTATCAGCTCGCAAAAGCGTATTAGCCGAAGTTGCCTTTCGATAGGTACGGGTGACGAGAGAAAGGTCCTCAATCCCAATGGAGAGGTCCAAAAAGGGAATCCTTGTATGATCGCATGTAAAAGTTAATTTGATATTGCGATCATTACAGTTAAGAGTATCGATGAAGTCCCTGAGGGAATTCCTGTCACCCATCCAGATGACAAACACGTCGTCGATGTATCTGAGCCACGTATGCACGTGGCCCAGATACATTGGCGAGGTATAGACCAGGTTCTCCTCCCACAGTCCCAGATGCAGGCAAGCATATGCTGGGGCCCATGGTGCACCCATGGAGGTGCCCTTAATTTGTTGATAAAAGGTGCTTAGGAATTGGAAGTAGTTATTTTGAAGGGCAAAGGTGAGTAGGTCCACCAGGAACTCGTTTTGTGGTTCACTATTCGGGAAGTGTTTTCCAAGGAACGTTTCCACTGCCTTTATGCCCCACTCATGGGGGATCGAGGTATACAGCGATTCCACGTCGATCCCCACGAGGAGTGGGGTCCCGGGTAAGTCGATCTGGGCTATTTGTCCAAGAACATCACCTGTGTCTCTGACATATGACCTGAGGTCGGTGACGATATCTTTGAGGAGGTTATCAAGGTATTTTCCCACCCGCTCAAGTGGTCCCTTGATGGCCGAAACGATGGGTCTCCCGGGGGGGTTGACTAGGGACTTGTGCACCTTAGGGATAGCGTAAAAAGTGGGGATGTTGTATTCCTCCACTAGGAGGTAGTTTAGTTCACGCTTACTTAGTAGGCCCTCCTCACTTGCAAAGCGCAGCATAGTGTTAAGGTTGACAATTAAGTTGGGGAAGGGGTCTGTAGACATTTTCCTATAGGTATTGGTGTCTCCCAGGAGGCGGAATACCTCTTTCTCGTAATCTCTCTCATTAAGGAGAACCACATTGCCTCCTTTATCACTATTCTTTATGATCAATTGCTGTGCTTCAGTAAGCTCCCTAATAGCCCTTCGTTCTTCAGGTGTGAGATTGTCGGTGATCTTGGAGTCCCAGTCAACCTTAGCCAGATCGATCTGTATAAGATCGAGGAAGAGGGTCAGCCATTTGTTTTTGCTTAAAGGGGGCATCTTATTTGATCTTATTGTGAGTTTAGATGGTCTTTTATATGGGCCAAGGTCCTTCTCTTCTATCTCCTCGTTCTCCTCCAAGAGGGAATTTAGAATTTCCAGGGTCTCCCTGTCTTTGCTGTTGTGTAACTCATCTTTATTGTCAGGTCGGGACTCAGGTGTGTATAGGGAATGGAAGAAGACCTTGCGGAGAAACAGGGAGATATCTTTAAAAACTGTGAATTCGTCCATACAGTTTGTGGGTGAGAAGGACATGCCACGCTGTAAGAGATCTAAGTGTCTTTGTTCAAGCTTAAAGTTGGAAAGGTTGATAATTTTCATGTCAGCCTGTCCCTCTTCGCCTGTTGTTCCTATTAATTTTGTTGACTCCTGGTGCGGGTTCCTCCTCTGTGTGGGTATCGTTCCCTGTTTGCTTTCTTTGTTTTGGGGGCCTGGTGTCTCTGTGTGTGCGGTGTCTCGTCCCGTCTGTCCTCCCCACCCTCGCCCACTACCCCCTCGTTTTCTAAAAAAGTCACACTTTTAGTTACATTTTCCTCATCAGTGTCACTGTGGGGTTTGTGGCCCCTAGAGGAAGATCTACGCCTGGATCTACTTCGGCTGCGGCGTTGGTGTGAGATCAAAGATCTCACCTCTCTCCCAGTCTCCCAGGTCACGTCTGAATTTTGATTGTTTTGTCGCCTTCAGTGTCTGTTGTGTTTTCTCTATCTCTTTCTTTAGTGTATCATTCAATTTCTGGAACTCCTCATGATTTTTAAACGGGTCCAGGCCTGTGGAGCTCTCAGAAATAGCTGCTGCCAGCTCCCCAAACTGGATCCTTTCTTCCTCTATTATGAGTTTCATCACTGAGATTCCATGATTGATACACAACTCTTTCCATTTTTCAAGGAATCCAGGACTATGGAGGTGTTCAGCGGGTATTGTTTTATCTCTCAACCCTCTCAGGACTATTTTATTAGTGATATAGGTTTCTAAAAAACAAATGTCCCATTTTCTATTTAAATGTTTAATAAGCAGTTTTTTATGATCTTTAAATCGTGATTTTATCTCCTCTTCCTGTGATGGTATAGAAACTGAATCTTTTTTGAAAGCCTGATTTATTTCCTGGTCTATATCTTCCCCCAAAAACAAAGGCCATGCTGGGGTGCTAGAACATGGGAAACTTTTCAACAAGAATACCAATAGCAATTACAGCATATCTGGAAACAGTGCTGGGTCAGAAACCTGGTACCATAGAGTGACTCATGAATGGATCACAGGTGATCCGAAAAAACTGGATAAAGATAAAGTAAGTAAAGAGACTTGACTCATATACTAGTGTACAATGCCTATAAGTTATAGGCCATAAATTGAGAGTGACTGCGCTCCAACCCCAAAAAATGAGCAGTAAAAAGTATCCCAAACAGATGGGGAAAAAAAGAAAAGCAGGGCTGAATGGAGAAACAGTGACCAGGTTTAAATAGAAAAATCAAACAATTTATTGACATGAACACTTATTGGCAGGTAGCTGGGTAGTGACCCAATACAGCACTGTTATAATAAAAATGACGCCGATCACCTATGAAGGTAGATCTGCCGCGTCCACAGACAGGGGGAACAGACTGACAAAATACATAAAACATAAAACAAAACAAAAACAGCGTCCGGACGCAAAATAGGTTGATGTCAGTCCTATAGTGCAATAGAGCGTGAGGGAGCAAATGCTCTGTGGGTTACAGGGCTGACATCAATCCCAGAGGTGGTGGGGCACAGGGAGGAGGGAGGGGAAGGGAAGGAGGAGTGGGGGGGCTGACTGGGGCTAGAATGAGATGTTGAAAATGTCCCACAAGCATCTGAGAGTTAAAGGTGGTGTCAGAGCTGTTTAATTCACTGAAATATATCAGACAGTATGTCCATGTATTCTATCACCACGGGACATGTAGCACCTGGGTGTCCTGCTGTGTGGAAAATATCTCACAATCGTAGCAGCAAGTTTGTAGAAAACAAATGTCAGCTGGTAAACAGTTCAATACTCCAGGCTGTGTGGGCAAGGTGTAGAAATGACCAGGTTACGTTACCCTCTCATACGGATGTCATCATGCCTGTAAGGAAACTGGCGTCCTCCGCGTGGAATCACCGCATCACTGCGTGACATGTATGGCCGTTGCGCTGAGTGCCAAGTGCATGAAGTCCGGTATCTCGGAGAGGCTCAGCAAGTCGGCTGGTCCTGTGTAGTGTGTAGTCTCAGCGTTCCCCTGCTCCGTTCCGCCTCAGTGACGAGAGTCACATGATCCAAATCCTCCCAGATAGTCATGTGCCTCTAAGCACCAATAGGGAATAGTGCCTGGGCATGGCGTCCGGGCGGAAGTGACGTAACGCGTTTCACAACTGGGAGTGTGTAGCTTCGTCTGACGTAGTGGGTGATTCCCGAGGGCTCCTTTTGTAGTGATGTTCCCGCTTCGGTTACACCCACCAAAGAGGATTAGTAAAGAAGGAGGGGCTATCCCTGTGCTGTGTGCTGCTCAGATTGCTGTAAATTGCTCGGCATTTGCTTATTTGGAAATCTCTTGATTGTGGTTAATGCTGTTGCAAGCATATAGCCAGTTCCAGACTCATAATTCTTTTGAAAAAGTTTAATTGGATTAAAAGGCCCGGGTATGGTGTGAAAAAAAGGGGGATGCAATTCACACCATTATTAGGCATGATTTATTTTCCATCATTCATTGTTAATAGGGGGTAAGATAATTGCATGTCCAGGTTAAGGAGAAAGGGAAGGGGGGGGAAATGGGGGAGAGGAAGACGGGGGAGGGGGGGGGGGAAAGAAGGGGGGAGGGGGGGAAGGGGACAAGGGGGGAAGGGGGAGGGGGAGAGGAGAATGGAAGGGAAAGGAGAATGTGGGAACAACAAGCTTAGACATGCCTGAACAGGAAACAGGCCATAGAGTAATGTAGATATAGGTATGCCAGATCAATTGAGGTGCCCATCCACCCATCTATGCATGTATATCTAGGGTAGAGAATGGTACATTAGGCATTAAAAGGTCAGGCATAGGCTTATGTAAGGTTGATGAAAAATCTACCCTCAGGGGTATGTGGATTTTAGGTCAACAGAAAAGGCTGCAAATTTAGTTCAATATTGAGGCCCATAGGCACTAGACAGCCTAATCGGAAGATCCAACGTTTTTCCTGTTGTTGGAGTATCTGGTCAAAGTCGCCTCTTCTAGAGGAGAGGTTGAGGACATAGATACCCTTCACCTTCATGCCGGAGGTTTTGCCCTGGTGGAATTGGGCAAAGTGCCGAGCTACCGGTTTTTCCGGATTTTTTTCCTCAATTTCTCTCAAGTGTTCACCCAGACGGATTCTAAACTGTCGTTTTGTTTTACCTATGTACATTTTATTGCATGGACATGTAATCATGTAGATCACCCTCTTGGTGGCGCAGTTGATTAGATTTTTTATGTGAAACTCAGTTTTATTCTGGGAGTCACTGAAAACCGCAGTTCTATGAACAAATGGACATACTTGGCAATGTCCACAGGGGAACATCCCCTTAGTTCTGGGAAACTGTGAGAGCCAGGTGGTGTTCTGGCTCCTGACATGTTCTGAGTGAATGAAATGGTCACCGAGGTTACGTGCCCTCCTAGCCGTCATGGTTGGGGAGGGTCCCACTATTTGTGCTAGGCCTGGAGTGTTGGTCAAAATCCCCCAGTGTTTTTGTAATATAGACCTAACGGTATTCCATTGGGTACCGTACTGTGTGATGATCCTCACCGGTCCAGGATCGGTCACGAGGGGGGGGGAGGAGACAGAATGAACCTGATCTGATTTTTGTAAAAGGGCAGAACGATCCCGTGCTGCCGCTTTTCGCTTGGCCCTGCGAATTTGTTTGTGGGAATATCCACGCTCACGGAAGCGTCGGTAAAGATCGTTGCTTTCCCGTCTATAATCTTCCGCATTGGTGCAGTTGCATTTTATGCGAAGGAACTGGCCCACTGGAATACCGTCCTTGAGCCAGTGTGGATGGTGGCTATCAGCTCGCAAAAGCGTATTAGCCGAAGTTGCCTTTCGATAGGTACGGGTGACGAGAGAAAGGTCCTCAATCCCAATGGAGAGGTCCAAAAAGGGAATCCTTGTATGATCGCATGTAAAAGTTAATTTGATATTGCGATCATTACAGTTAAGAGTATCGATGAAGTCCCTGAGGGAATTCCTGTCACCCATCCAGATGACAAACACGTCGTCGATGTATCTGAGCCACGTATGCACGTGGCCCAGATACATCGGCGAGGTATAGACCAGGTTCTCCTCCCACAGTCCCAGATGCAGGCAAGCATATGCTGGGGCCCATGGTGCACCCATGGAGGTGCCCTTAATTTGTTGATAAAAGGTGCTTAGGAATTGGAAGTAGTTATTTTGAAGGGCAAAGGTGAGTAGGTCCACCAGGAACTCGTTTTGTGGTTCACTATTCGGGGAGTGTTTTCCAAGGAACGTTTCCACTGCCTTTATGCCCCACTCATGGGGGATCGAGGTATACAGCGATTCCACGTCGATCCCCACGAGGAGTGGGGTCCTGGGTAAGTCGATCTGGGCTATTTGTCCAAGAACATCACCTGTGTCTCTGACATATGACCTGAGGTCGGTGACGATATCTTTGAGGAGGTTATCAAGGTATTTTCCCACCCGCTCAAGTGGTCCCTTGATGGCCGAAACGATGGGTCTCCCGGGGGGGTTGACTAGGGACTTGTGCACCTTAGGGATAGCGTAAAAAGTGGGGATGTTGTATTCCTCCACTAGGAGGTAGTTTAGTTCACGCTTACTTAGTAGGCCCTCCTCACTTGCAAAGCGCAGCATAGTGTTAAGGTTGACAATTAAGTTGGGGAAGGGGTCTGTAGACATTTTCCTATAGGTATTGGTGTCTCCCAGGAGGCGGAATACCTCTTTCTCGTAATCTCTCTCATTAAGGAGAACCACATTGCCTCCTTTATCACTATTCTTTATGATCAATTGCTGTGCTTCAGTAAGCTCCCTAATAGCCCTTCGTTCTTCAGGTGTGAGATTGTCGGTGATCTTGGAGTCCCAGTCAACCTTAGCCAGATCGATCTGTATAAGATCGAGGAAGAGGGTCAGCCATTTGTTTTTGCTTAAAGGGGGCATCTTATTTGATCTTATTGTGAGTTTAGATGGTCTTTTATATGGGCCAAGGTCCTTCTCTTCTATCTCCTCGTTCTCCTCCAAGAGGGAATTTAGAATTTCCAGGGTCTCCCTGTCTTTGCTGTTGTGTAACTCATCTTTATTGTCAGGTCGGGACTCAGGTGTGTATAGGGAATGGAAGAAGACCTTGCGGAGAAACAGGGAGATATCTTTAAAAACTGTGAATTCGTCCATACAGTTTGTGGGTGAGAAGGACATGCCACGCTGTAAGAGATCTAAGTGTCTTTGTTCAAGCTTAAAGTTGGAAAGGTTGATAATTTTCATGTCAGCCTGTCCCTCTTCGCCTGTTGTTCCTATTAATTTTGTTGACTCCTGGTGCGGGTTCCTCCTCTGTGTGGGTATCGTTCCCTGTTTGCTTTCTTTGTTTTGGGGGCCTGGTGTCTCTGTGTGTGCGGTGTCTCGTCCCGTCTGTCCTCCCCACCCTCGCCCACTACCCCCTCGTTTTCTAAAAAAGTCACACTTTTAGTTACATTTTCCTCATCAGTGTCACTGTGGGGTTTGTGGCCCCTAGAGGAAGATCTACGCCTGGATCTACTTCGGCTGCGGCGTTGGTGTGAGATCAAAGATCTCACCTCTCTCCCAGTCTCCCAGGTCACGTCTGAATTTTGATTGTTTTGTCGCCTTCAGTGTCTGTTGTGTTTTCTCTATCTCTTTCTTTAGTGTATCATTCAATTTCTGGAACTCCTCATGATTTTTAAACGGGTCCAGGCCTGTGGAGCTCTCAGAAATAGCTGCTGCCAGCTCCCCAAACTGGATCCTTTCTTCCTCTATTATGAGTTTCATCACTGAGATTCCATGATTGATACACAACTCTTTCCATTTTTCAAGGAATCCAGGACTATGGAGGTGTTCAGCGGGTATTGTTTTATCTCTCAACTCTCTCAGGACTATTTTATTAGTGATATAGGTTTCTAAAAAACAAATGTCCCATTTTCTATTTAAATGTTTAATAAGCAGTTTTTTATGATCTTTAAATCGTGATTTTATCTCCTCTTCCTGTGATGGTATAGAAACTGAATCTTTTTTGAAAGCCTGATTTATTTCCTGGTCTATATCTTCCCCCAAAAACAAAGGCCATGCTGGGGTGCTAGAACATGGGAAACTTTTCAACAAGAATACCAATAGCAATTACAGCATATCTGGAAACAGTGCTGGGTCAGAAACCTGGTACCATAGAGTGACTCATGAATGGATCACAGGTGATCCGAAAAAACTGGATAAAGATAAAGTAAGTAAAGAGACTTGACTCATATACTAGTGTACAATGCCTATAAGTTATAGGCCATAAATTGAGAGTGACTGCGCTCCAACCCCAAAAAATGAGCAGTAAAAAGTATCCCAAACAGATGGGGAAAAAAAGAAAAGCAGGGCTGAATGGAGAAACAGTGACCAGGTTTAAATAGAAAAATCAAACAATTTATTGACATGAACACTTATTGGCAGGTAGCTGGGTAGTGACCCAATACAGCACTGTTATAATAAAAATGACGCCGATCACCTATGAAGGTAGATCTGCCGCGTCCACAGACAGGGGGAACAGACTGACAAAATACATAAAACATAAAACAAAACAAAAACAGCGTCCGGACGCAAAATAGGTTGATGTCAGTCCTATAGTGCAATAGAGCGTGAGGGAGCAAATGCTCTGTGGGTTACAGGGCTGACATCAATCCCAGAGGTGGTGGGGCACAGGGAGGAGGGAGGGGAAGGGAAGGAGGAGTGGGGGGGCTGACTGGGGCTAGAATGAGATGTTGAAAATGTCCCACAAGCATCTGAGAGTTAAAGGTGGTGTCAGAGCTGTTTAATTCACTGAAATATATCAGACAGTATGTCCATGTATTCTATCACCACGGGACATGTAGCACCTGGGTGTCCTGCTGTGTGGAAAATATCTCACAATCGTAGCAGCAAGTTTGTAGAAAACAAATGTCAGCTGGTAAACAGTTCAATACTCCAGGCTGTGTGGGCAAGGTGTAGAAATGACCAGGTTACGTTACCCTCTCATACGGATGTCATCATGCCTGTAAGGAAACTGGCGTCCTCCGCGTGGAATCACCGCATCACTGCGTGACATGTATGGCCGTTGCGCTGAGTGCCAAGTGCATGAAGTCCGGTATCTCGGAGAGGCTCAGCAAGTCGGCTGGTCCTGTGTAGTGTGTAGTCTCAGCGTTCCCCTGCTCCGTTCCGCCTCAGTGACGAGAGTCACATGATCCAAATCCTCCCAGATAGTCATGTGCCTCTAAGCACCAATAGGGAATAGTGCCTGGGCATGGCGTCCGGGCGGAAGTGACGTAACGCGTTTCACAACTGGGAGTGTGTAGCTTCGTCTGACGTAGTGGGTGATTCCCGAGGGCTCCTTTTGTAGTGATGTTCCCGCTTCGGTTACACCCACCAAAGAGGATTAGTAAAGAAGGAGGGGCTATCCCTGTGCTGTGTGCTGCTCAGATTGCTGTAAATTGCTCGGCATTTGCTTATTTGGAAATCTCTTGATTGTGGTTAATGCTGTTGCAAGCATATAGCCAGTTCCAGACTCATAATTCTTTTGAAAAAGTTTAATTGGATTAAAAGGCCCGGGTATGGTGTGAAAAAAAGGGGGATGCAATTCACACCATTATTAGGCATGATTTATTTTCCATCATTCATTGTTAATAGGGGGTAAGATAATTGCATGTCCAGGTTAAGGAGAAAGGGAAGGGGGGGGAAATGGGGGAGAGGAAGACGGGGGAGGGGGGGGGGGAAAGAAGGGGGGAGGGGGGGAAGGGGACAAGGGGGGAAGGGGGAGGGGGAGAGGAGAATGGAAGGGAAAGGAGAATGTGGGAACAACAAGCTTAGACATGCCTGAACAGGAAACAGGCCATAGAGTAATGTAGATATAGGTATGCCAGATCAATTGAGGTGCCCATCCACCCATCTATGCATGTATATCTAGGGTAGAGAATGGTACATTAGGCATTAAAAGGTCAGGCATAGGCTTATGTAAGGTTGATGAAAAATCTACCCTCAGGGGTATGTGGATTTTAGGTCAACAGAAAAGGCTGCAAATTTAGTTCAATATTGAGGCCCATAGGCACTAGACAGCCTAATCGGAAGATCCAACGTTTTTCCTGTTGTTGGAGTATCTGGTCAAATTCGCCTCTTCTAGAGGAGAGGTTGAGGACATAGATACCCTTCACCTTCATGCCGGAGGTTTTGCCCTGGTGGAATTGGGCAAAGTGCCGAGCTACTGGTTTTTCCGGATTTTTTTCCTCAATTTCTCTCAAGTGTTCACCCAGACGGATTCTAAACTGTCGTTTTGTTTTACCTATGTACATTTTATTGCATGGACATGTAATCATGTAGATCACCCTCTTGGTGGCGCAGTTGATTAGATTTTTTATGTGAAACTCAGTTTTATTCTGGGAGTCACTGAAAACCGCAGTTCTATGAACAAATGGACATACTTGGCAATGTCCACAGGGGAACATCCCCTTAGTTCTGGGAAACTGTGAGAGCCAGGTGGTGTTCTGGCTCCTGACATGTTCTGAGTGAATGAAATGGTCACCGAGGTTACGTGCCCTCCTAGCCGTCATGGTTGGGGAGGGTCCCACTATTTGTGCTAGGCCTGGAGTGTTGGTCAAAATCCCCCAGTGTTTTTGTAATATAGACCTAACGGTATTCCATTGGGTACCGTACTGTGTGATGATCCTCACCGGTCCAGGATCGGTCACGAGGGGGGGGGGGAGGAGACAGAATGAACCTGATCTGATTTCTGTAAAAGGGCAGAACAATCCCGTGCTGCCGCTTTTCGCTTGGCCCTGCGAATTTGTTTGTGGGAATATCCACGCTCACGGCAGCGTCGGTAAAGATCGTTGCTTTCCCGTCTATAATCTTCCGCATTAGTGCAGTTGCGTTTTATGCGAAGGAACTGGCCCACTGGAATACCGTCCTTGAGCCAGTGTGGATGGTGGATATCAGCTCGCAAAAGCGTATTAGCCGAAGTTGCCTTTCGATAGGTACGGGTGACGAGAGAAAGGTCCTCAATCCCAATGGAGAGGTCCAAAAAGGGAATCCTTGTATGATCGCATGTAAAAGTTAATTTGATATTGCGATCATTACAGTTAAGAGTATCGATGAAGTCCCTGAGGGAATTCCTGTCACCCATCCAGATGACAAACACGTCGTCGATGTATCTGAGCCACGTATGCACGTGGCCCAGATACATCGGCGAGGTATAGACCAGGTCCTCCTCCCACAGTCCCAGATGCAGGCAAGCATATGCTGGGGCCCATGGTGCACCCATGGAGGTGCCCTTAATTTGTTGATAAAAGGTGGTTAGGAATTGGAAGTAGTTATTTTGAAGGGCAAAGGTGAGTAGGTCCACCAGGAACTCGTTTTGTGGTTCACTATTCGGGAAGTGTTTTCCAAGGAACGTTTCCACTGCCTTTATGCCCCACTCATGGGGGATCGAGGTATACAGCGATTCCACGTCGATCCCCACGAGGAGTGGGGTCCCGGGTAAGTCGATCTGGGCTATTTGTCCAAGAACATCACCTGTGTCTCTGACATATGACCTGAGGTCGGTGACGATATCTTTGAGGAGGTTATCAAGGTATTTTCCCACCCGCTCAAGTGGTCCCTTGATGGCCGAAACGATGGGTCTCCCGGGGGGGTTGACTAGGGACTTGTGCACCTTAGGGATAGCGTAAAAAGTGGGGATGTTGTATTCCTCCACTAGGAGGTAGTTTAGTTCACGCTTACTTAGTAGGCCCTCCTCACTTGCAAAGCGCAGCATAGTGTTAAGGTTGACAATTAAGTTGGGGAAGGGGTCTGTAGACATTTTCCTATAGGTATTGGTGTCTCCCAGGAGGCGGAATACCTCTTTCTCGTAATCTCTCTCATTAAGGAGAACCACATTGCCTCCTTTATCACTATTCTTTATGATCAATTGCTGTGCTTCAGTAAGCTCCCTAATAGCCCTTCGTTCTTCAGGTGTGAGATTGTCGGTGATCTTGGAGTCCCAGTCAACCTTAGCCAGATCGATCTGTATAAGGTCGAGGAAGAGGGTCAGCCATTTGTTTTTGCTTAAAGGGGGCATCTTATTTGATCTTATTGTGAGTTTAGATGGTCTTTTATATGGGCCAAGGTCCTTCTTATCTATCTCCTCGTTCTCCTCCAAGAGGGAATTTAGAATTTCCAGGGTCTCCCTATCTTTGCTGTTGTGTAACTCATCTTTATTGTCAGGTCGGGACTCAGGTGTGTATAGGGAACGGAAGAAGACCTTGCGGAGAAACAGGGAGATATCTTTAAAAACTGTGAATTCGTCCATACAGTTTGTGGGTGAGAAGGACATGCCATGCTGTAAGAGATCTAAGTGTCTTTGTTCAAGCTTAAAGTTGGAAAGGTTGATAATTTTCATGTCAGCCTGTCCCTCTTCGCCTGTTGTTCCTATTAATTTTGTTGACTCCAATGCAATGCTGTACCCAAACAAAATTTTCCCACAAATAGAGCTTTCTTTTGATGGTATTTGATCACCTCTACGGTTTTTATTTTTTGCGCTATAAACGGAAAAAGACTGAAAATTTTGAAAAAAATTATATTTTCTATTTTTGCTATAAAAAAAATCAAATAAACTCAATTTTAGTCATACATTTAGGCCAAAATGTATTCAGCCACATGTCTTTGGTAAAAAAAATGTCAAGTGTATATTTATTGGTTTGCGCAAAAGTTATAGCGTCTACAAACTAGGGTACATTTTCTGGAATTTACACAGCTTTTAGTTTATGACTGCCATTTCTTGAGGTGCTAAAATGACAGGGCAGTACAAACCCCCCCCAAATGACCCCATTTTGGAAAGTAGACACCCCAAGGAAATTGCTGAGAGGCATGTTGAACCCATTGAATATTTATTTTTTTTGTCCCAAGTGATTGAATAATGACAAAAAAAAAAAATATTTACAAAAAGTTGTCACTAAATGATATATTGCTCTCACAGGCCATGGGCCTATGTGGAATTGCACCCCAAAATACATTCAGCTGCTTCTCCTGAGTACGGGGATACCACATGTGTGGGACATTTTTGGAGCCTAGCCGCGTACGGGGCCCCCGAAATCCAATCACCGCCTTCAAGATTTCTAAGGGCGTTAATTTTTGATTTCACTCCTCACTACCTATCACAGTTTTGAAGGCCAGATGGCACAAACCCCCCCCAAATGACCCCATTTTGGAAAGTAGACACCCCAAGCTATTTGCTGAGAGGCATGTTGAGTCCATGGAATATTTTATGTTTTGAAACAAGTTGCGGGAATGTGACACATTTTTTATTTTTTTTATTTTTTTTATTTTTATTTTTTTTTGCACAAAGTTGTCACTAAATGATATATTGCTCACACAGGCCATGGGCATATGTGGAATTGCACCTCAAAATTAGCTGCTTCTCCTGAGTATGGGGATACCACATGCGTGGGACTTTTTGGGAGCCTTAGCCGCGTACGGGGCCCCGAAAACCAATAACCACCTTCAATATTTCTAAGGGTGTAAATTTTTGATTTCACTCTTCAGTGCTATCACAGTTTCGGAGGCCATGGAATGCCCAGGTGGCACAAACCCCCCCCCCCCAAATGACTCCATTTTGGAAAGTAGACACCCCAAGCTATTTGCTGAGAGGCATGGTGAGTATTTTGCAGCTCTCATTTGTTTTTGAAAATGAAGAAAGACAAGAAAAAACTTTTTTTTTTTTTTTTTTCAATTTTCAAAACTTTGTGACAAAAAGTGAGGTCTGCAAAATACTCACTATACCTCTCAGCAAATAGCTTGGGGTGTCTACTTTCCAAAATGGGCATTCCATGGCCTCTGAAACTGTGAGAGTGAAATAAAAAATTCACGCCCTTAGAAAGCCTGAAGGCGGTGCTTGGTTTTCGGGGTCCCGTACGCGGCTAGGCTCCCAAAAAGTCTCACACATGTGGTATCCCCGTATTCAGGAGAAGCAGCAGAATGTATTTTGGGGTGTAATTTCACATATTCCCATGGCATGTTTGAGCAATATATCATTTAGTGACAATTTTGTGCAAAAAAAATAAAAAATTTGTCTCTTTCCCGCAACTTGTGTCACAATATAAAATATTCCATGGACTCTCAGCAAATAGCTTGGGGTGTCTACTTTCCAAAATGGGGTCATTTGGGGGGGGTTTTGAACTGTCCTGGCATTTTATGCACAACATTTAGAAGCTTATGTCACACATCACCCACTCTTCTAACCACTTGAAGACAAAGCCCTTTCTGACACTTTTTGTTTACATGAAAAAACATTTTTTTTTTGCAAGAAAATTACTTTGAACCCCCAAACATTATATATTTTTTAAAGTAAATGCCCTACAGATTAAAATGGTGGGTGTTTCATTTTTTTTTTTACACAGTATTTGCGCAGCGATTTTTCAAACGCATTTTTGGGGGAAAAACACACTTTTTTAAATTTTAATGCACTAAAGCACACTATATTGCCCAAATGTTTGTTGAAATAAAAAAGATGATCTTAGGCCGAGTACATGAATACCAAACATGACATGCTTTGCAATTTTGCACAAACGTGCAGTGGCAACAAAATAAATACATTTTTAAAAGCCTTTAAAAGTCTTTACAGGCTACCACTTTAGATTTACAGAGGAGGTCTACTGCTAAAATTACTGCCCTCGATCTGACCTTCGCGGTGATACCTCACATGCATGGTGCAATTGCTGTTTACGTTTGATGACAGACCGCCGCTTGCGTCCGCCTTAGCGTGAGAGCAGGGGTGCTTTTTTTTTTTTTCTTATTTTTTTGCTTTTTTATCTTATTTTTAAACTGTTCCTTTCATTATTTTTTTTAATCAATTTTATTGTTATCTCAGGGAATGTAAATATCCCCCATGATAGCAATAGGTAGTGACAGGTACTCTTTTTGAAAAAATTGGGGTCTATTAGACCCTAGATCTCTCCTCTGCCCTCAAAGCATCTGACCACACCAAGATCGGTGTGATAAAATGCTTTCCCAATTTCCCAATGGCGCTGTTTACATCCGGCAAAATCTAAGTCATGAAATGCTCGTAGCTTCCGGTTTCTTAGGCCATAGAGATGTTTGGAGCCACTCTGGTCTCTGATCAGCTCTATGGTCAGCTGGCTGAATCACCGGCTGCATTCTCAGGTTCCCTGTTGAGACAGGAGAGCCAGAGAAAAACACGGAAGACGGTGGGGGGGGGGGCATTCCCTCCCACTGCTTGTAAAATCAGTCTAGAGACTAGCCACTTAGCCGCTAGGATTGCTTTTACATGAAAGCCGACCGCTGGCTGAAACGAATGATACCAAGATGATACCTTAACCTGCAGGCATCATTCTGGTATAACCACTCAAAGTTGTGAATGGCATACCTGAAGACAAAAAAATGGTTAACCATAAAACACAGTAAACGGTAAAGTATAAAAAATTGCATACCTGAAAAACAAACATGATAAAACATAATAACAATAAAACATTGCAGAATAGAATACAGTAAAAAAAGAGCAGAACAATAGAGAGAGTGAATAGAGAGAGAGAGAACAATAAAACGACAATTTATATATATATATATATATATATATATATATATATATATATATATATTTTTTTTTTACACTTTTTTTGTAACTAACTTTTATAACCGTAACCGGTTCCAGGTTCGGGTCTCTCAAAATGTGATGGCATCTTGGGAGACCCTGTGAAAGTGTGCCTAGTCTGTGCAATGCTGTACCCTAGGCTAATACTCAACTAGTGAATGGTAGCGTTCAAAACATTCACCAATGCAAAAACCAGGATTGTCAGGACAGGAGGGACAATAATAGCGGGTGTCACGCCTATATCCACACTTGCTGCAGACACGACATCTTTTTTGGGGGTGTTCGTTGGGTAAGGGTACTCGGGAGGACATAAAGAAAATGCCTCTCATGCAGCCGACTGCATTTGGTTGGGGATGTGAATTGGGGTAGTACGGGCGCTGCAGAAGTGGTGGGTCCCCAATTAGGATTGGTGAATGCAGCAGGAAGGGCATTATGGGCACAACGGACCTGTGTTTGTCTTCTTGGTGGTAGCGGGACACTACTTGTGCTTGCCACCACACCGGCTTGAACTGCACTTATGGGACTCGCCACGTCACCAAGTGTTACTGCAGTGCTGGTTTGACTGCGACCGGGGTGTACTAGGCCCCTGGTGCTTGCCAGTTCACCAAAACGCTACCAAAAAAACTGTTAATTGATCGCAGGGATCAGGCCTGACTCTGCGAACGCTGCAGTTATGCGTTTAGTGTTTTGTAAGTGACAGTGATCGATCAATGCTGCACTTGGGTGGGCTGGGCTGGGCTGGGCCGGGCGGAGGGGCAAAACGCAGGTGCTAGCAGGTATCTGGGCTGATCCCGCTAACACTGCGTTTTTGGGAACCCTAAACTGCTGGGGACGCTAGTATAGATCTGATCGGATCAGATATTGATCCATTCAGATACTATACCACTAAGGGAGGCGTATGCTGCGTGCGTGGGTGTTAGCGGTACTGGCGCTAACCTGACGCTGCCTGGGGCTGGTGCTTGCCAGTTCACTAAAACGCTACCAAAAAAACTGTTAGCAATTGCAGGGATCAGACCTGACTCTGCGAACGCTGCAGTGATGTGTTTAGTGTTTTGTAAGTGACAGTGATCGATCGATACTGCACTTGGGTGGGCTGGGCTGGGTTGGGCGGAGGGGCAAAACGCAGGTGCTAGCAGGTATCTGGGTTGATCCCACTAACACTGCGTTTTTGGGAACCCTATACTGCTGGGGACGCTAGTATAGATCTGATCAGATATTGATCCGACGCATATCACCGCCGGGCAATCAGGGGGCTAAACCTTTATTCGGTAATAAACGACGGGTGCCCTGACACTATAAAAAATAAACAAACTAACCAGCGTCACCCGTAACACTTATACGGTGATTAGTGGTGAAAGGGTTAACTAGGGGGCAATCAAGGGGTTAAAACATTTATTAGGTAGTATATGGGGGTCCCTGTCGCTATAAAACGCTGACGGCAAACCTAAATATTTACGTCCCTAACTAGCGTCACCAGCGACACTAATACAGCGATCAGAAAAATGATCGCTTAGCGACACTGGCGACGGAGTGATCAAGGGGTTAAAACTTTATTAGGGGGTGTTAGGGGGGTACCCTAGACCTAAAGGGGGCTAACAGTAACTGCCCTACCACAGTAACTGTCACAAACTGACACCATGCAGTAATCAGAAAAAAAAAAAAAATGCTTGGTGTCAGTGTGACGGGGGGGAGGGGTGATTGGGGGGTGATTGGGGGGTGATCGGGGGGGGGTGTTTTGTGTGCCTGGCATGTTCTACTGAGTGTGTGTGTTTTACACTCACATTGATGTCTTCTCTCCTCGACGCCGGAACGGAAAATACCGAGCCGAGGAGAGATGACATAATTTCCTTTGCTGCTGTTTAGCATACAGCAGCAAAGGAATGTTCTGATTGGCCTGCGGCGATCGCGAGGGGGGGGCCACGAACGGATGGCCTCCCCCTCACCTCCGATCGCCGGGGGACAAAAGAGGACCGCCTCCGGCATGGGGGGGAGGTCCGATCGGACCCCCACCCGCGGGAGGCAGATCACGTATATTTACGTGATTTTGCCTGCCCGTGCCGCCTTGCCGACGTATATCGGCGTGAGGCGGTCCTTAAGTGGTTAAAGCACAAAACTGTTTTTTAGTAAAAAAAAGCGTTCGAAAAATTGCTGCGCAAATACCGTGCAAGATAAAAAGTTGCAATGACCGCCATTGTATTCTTTACGGTCTTTGCTAAAAAAACATATATAATGTTTTGGGGTTCTATGTAATTTTCCAGCAAATAAATGATGATTTTTACATGTAGGAGAGAAATGTCAGATATGGCCTGGGTGCTCCAGAAGGCCTGAAGGTGCTCCCTGCATGTTGGGTCTCTGTATGTGGCCACGCTGTGTAAAAGTCCCACACATGTGGTATCACCGTACTCGGGAGTAATAGCAGAATACGCTGCAATACTCTGCAATACCCCACAATACCCTGCATACCCTGCAATACCCTGCAATACTCTGCAATACCCTGCAATACAACGCCATACCCAGCCATACTCTGCCATACCCAGCCATGCTCTGCCATACCCAGCAATACCCTGCAATACCCAGCAATACCCTGCAATACCCCGCAATACCCTGCAATACTCTGCCATACCCTGCAATACAACGCCATACCCAGCCATACTCTGCCATAGCCAGCTATACTCTGCCATACCCAGCAATACCCTGCAATATCCTGCAATACCCAGCAATACTCTACAATACCCAGCAATACCCTGCAATACTCTGCAATACCCTACAATACCCCGCAATACACTGCAATACCCTGCAATACCCCACAATACCCCGCAATACCCTGCAATACCCTGCAATACCCCGCAATACTGTGCAATACAATGCCATACCCAGCAATACCCAGTCATACTCTGCCATACCCAGCCATACTCTTCCATACCCAGCCATGCTCGGCCATACTCTGCCATGCTCAGCCATACTCTGCCATACTCTGCCATGCTCAGCCATACTCGGCCATGCTCTGCCATGCTCAGCCATACTCGGCTGTACTCGGCCTCTGTATGTGGCCAGGCTGTGGAAATCTAACACATGTGGTATCTCCGTACTCAGGTGGAGTAGGAGAATCTATTTTGGGGTGTAATTTTTGGTATGTACATGTTATATGTTAGAAATATTGTATAAATGGACAACTTTATGTTAAAAAATGTTTTAACCACTTCCCGCCCGCCGTCATATGACGACCTTGACTTTGTGCGGGGATATCTGAATGATGCCTGCAGCTACAGGCATCATTCAAATTTCAGCTTTTTTCAGCCAGCAATTCCCTACACCATAAGAATGATCATAGCAGCTGTCCCCCCTCCCGCCACCCTCTGATGCTTCTACCGACTCACCGCTACGATCAAAGCCAGGATCTTTCTTTTTTTTTTAATTTCAGGCTTCCCAGGCTAAAGGTGAGATGTGGGGTCTTATTGACCCCATATCTCACTGTAAAGAGGACCTGTCATGCCATATTCCTATTACAAGGGATGTTTACATTCCTTGTAATAGGAATAAAAGTGATCAAAACATTTTTTGAAAAAAAGTGTCAAACTAAAGTAAAATGAACAAAAAAAAAAATGTAAAGCAGCCCTCTCCCCGTGTGCTCGCATAAAGAAGCGAACGCATATGTAATTTCCGCCCACATTTGAAAACGGTGTTCAAACCACACATGTGAGGTATCGCTGCGATCGGTAGAGCGAGAGCAATCATTTTGGCCATAGACCTCCTCTGTAGCTCAAAACATGTAACCAGTAAAAAATTTTAAAGCGTCACCCTATGGGGATTTTTAAGTAGCAAAGTTTGGCGCCATTCCACTAGCGTGTGCAATTTTGAAGGGTGACATGTTAGGCATCTATTTACTCAGCATAACTTCATCTTTCACATTATGCAAAAACATTGGGCTAACTTTACTGTTTTGTTTTTTTTTAACCACTTTAGCCCCGGACCATTATGCTGCCTAAGGACCAGAGGTCTTTTTCCAATTTGGCACTGCGTCGCTTTAACTGCTAATTGCACGGTCATGCAATGCTGTACCCAAACGAAATTTTCCCACAAATAGAGCTTTCTTTTGATGGTATTTGATCACCTCTGCGGTTTTTATTTTTTGCGCTATAAACGGAAAAAGACTGAAAATTTTGAAAAAAATTATATTTTCTATTTTTGCTATAAAAAAAATCAAATAAACTCAATTTTAGTCATACATTTAGGCCAAAATGTATTCAGCCACATGTCTTTGGTAAAAAAAATGTCAAGCGTATATTTATTGGTTTGCGCAAAAGTTATAGTGTCTACAAACTAGGGTACATTTTCTGGAATTTACACAGCTTTTAGTTTATGACTGCCACTTCTTGAGGTGCTAAAATGACAGGGCAGTACAAACCCCCCCCCAAATGACCCCATTTTGGAAAGTAGACACCCCAAGGAAATTGCTGAGAGGCATGTTGAACCCATTGAATATTTATTTTTTTTGTCCCAAGTGATTGAATAATGACAAAAAAAAAAATATTTACAAAAAGTTGTCACTAAATGATATATTGCTCTCACAGGCCATGGGCCCATGTGGAATTGCACCCCAAAATACATTCAGCTGCTTCTCCTGAGTACGGGGATACCACATGTGTGGGACATTTTGGGAGCCTAGCCGCGTACGGGGCCCCCGAAATCCAATCACCGCCTTCAAGATTTCTAAGGGCGTTAATTTTTGATTTCACTCCTCACTACCTATCACAGTTTTGAAGGCCATAAAATGCCCAGATGGCACAAAACCCCCCAAATGAACCCATTTTGGAAAGTAGACACCCCAAGCTATTTGCTGAGAGGCATGTTGAGTCCATGGAATATTTTATATTTTGAAACAAGTTGCGGGAATGTGACACATTTTTTATTTTTTTTATTTTTTTTTGCACAAAGTTGTCACTAAATGATATATTGCTCACACAGGCCATGGGCATATGTGGAATTGCACCTCAAAATTAGCTGCTTCTCCTGAGTATGGGGATACCACATGTGTGGGACTTTTTGGGAGCCTAGCCGCGTACGGGGCCCCGAAAACCAATCACCGCCTTCAGTATTTCTAAGGGTGTAAATTTTTGATTTCACTCTTCAGTGCTATCACAGTTTCGGAGGCCATGGAATGCCCAGGTGGCACAAACCCCCCCCCCCAAATGACTCCATTTTGGAAAGTAGACACCCCAAGCTATTTGCTGAGAGGCATGGTGAGTATTTTGCAGCTCTCATTTGTTTTTGAAAATGAAGAAAGACAAGAAAAAACTTTTTTTTTTTTTTTTTTCAATTTTCAAAACTTTGTGACAAAAAGTGAGGTCTGCAAAATACTCACTATACCTCTCAGCAAATAGCTTGGGGTGTCTACTTTCCAAAATGGGCATTCCATGGCCTCTGAAACTGTGAGAGTGAAATAAAAAATTCACGCCCTTAGAAAGCCTGAAGGCGGTGCTTGGTTTTCGGGGTCCCGTACGCGGCTAGGCTCCCAAAAAGTCTCACACATGTGGTATCCCCGTATTAAGGAGAAGCAGCAGAATGTATTTTGGGGTGTAATTTCACATATTCCCATGGCATGTTTGAGCAATATATCATTTAGTGACAACTTTGTGCAAAAAAAATAAAAAAATTGTCTCTTTCCCGCAACTTGTGTCACAATATAAAATATTCCATGGACTCTCAGCAAATAGCTTGGGGTGTCTACTTTCCAAAATGGGATCATTTGGGGGGGTTTTGAACTGTCCTGGCATTTTATGCACAACATTTAGAAGCTTATGTCACACATCACCCACTCTTCTAACCACTTGAAGACAAAGCCCTTTCTGACACTTTTTGTTTACATGAAAAAAATTTTTTTTTTGCAAGAAAATTACTTTGAACCCCCAAACATTATATATTTTTTTAAAGTAAATGCCCTACAGATTAAAATGGTGGGTGTTTCATTTTTTTTTTTACACATTATTTGCGCAGCGATTTTTCAAACGCATTTTTGGGGGAAAAACACACTTTTTTAAATTTTAATGCACTAAAACACACTATATTGCCTAAATGTTTGTTGAAATAAAAAAAGATGATCTTAGGCCGAGTACATGAATACCAAACATGACATGCTTTGCAATTTTGCACAAACGTGCAGTGGCAACAAAATAAATACATTTTTAAAAGCCTTTAAAAGTCTTTACAGGTTACCACTTTAGATTTACAGAGGAGGTCTACTGCTAAAATTACTGCCCTCGATCTGACCTTCGCGGTGATACCTCACATGCATGGTGCAATTGCTGTTTACGTTTGATGACAGACCGCCGCTTGCGTCCGCCTTAGCGTGAGAGCAGGGGGCGACAGGGGTGCTTTTTTTTTTTTTTTTTTTGCTTTTTTTTTTGCTTTTTTATCTTATTTTTAAACTGTTCCTTTCATTATTTTTTTTAATCATTTTTATTGTTATCTCAGGGAATGTAAATATCCCCTATGATAGCAATAAATAGTGACAGGTACTCTTTTTTGAAAAAATGGGGGTCTATTAGACCCTAGATCTCTCCTCTGCCCTCAAAGCATCTGACCACACCAAGATCGGTGTGATAAAATGCTTTCCCAATTTCCCAATGGCGCTGTTTACATCCGGCAAAATCTAAGTCATGAAATGCTCGTAGCTTCCGGTTTCTTAGGCCATAGAGATGTTTGGAGCCACTCTGGTCTCTGATCAGCTCTATGGTCAGCTGGCTGAATCACCGGCTGCATTCTCAGGTTCCCTGTTGAGACAGAAGAGCCAGAGAAAAACACGGAAGATGGTGGGGGGGGGGGCATTCCCTCCCACTGCTTGTAAAATCAGTCTAGAGACTAGCCACTTAGCCGCTAGGATTGCTTTTACATGAAAGCCGACCGCTGGCTGAAACAAATGATACCAAGATGATACCTTAACCTGCAGGCATCATTCTGGTATAACCACTCAAAGTTGTGAATGGCGTACCTGAAGACAAATAAATGGTTAACAATAAAACACAGTAAACGGTAAAGTATAAAAAATTGCATACCTGAAAAACAAACATGATAAAACATAATAACAATAAAACATTGCAGAATATAATACAGTAAAAAAAGAGCAGAACAATAGAGAGAGAGAATAGAGAGAGAGAGAACAATAAAACAACAATTATATATATATATATATATATATATATATATATATATATATATATATATATATATATACACTACCGTTCAAAAGTTTGGGGTCACATTGAAATGTCCTTATTTTTGAAGGAAAAGCACTGTACTTTTAAATGAAGCTAACTTTAAACTAGTCCTAACTTTAAACAAATATACTCTATACATTGCTAATGTGCTAAATGACTATTCTAACTGCAAATGTCTAGTTTTTGGTGCAATATCTACATAGGTGTATAGAGGCCCATTTCCAGCAACTATCACTCCAGTGTTCTAATGGTACAATGTGTTTGCTCATTGGCTCAGAAGGCTAATTGATGATTAGCAAACCCTTGTGCAATCATGTTCACACATCTAAAAACAGTCTAGCTCCTTCCAGAAGCTACAAAACTGACCTTCCTGTGAGCAGATTGAGTTTCTGGAGCATCACATTTGTGGGGTCAATTAAACGCTCAAAATGGCCAGAAAAAGAGAACTTTCATCTGAAACTCGACAGTCTATTCTTGTTCTTAGAAATGAAGGCTATTCCATGCGAGAAATTGCAAAGAAATTGAAGATTTCCTACAACGGTGTGTACTACTCCCTTCAGAGGACAGCACAAACAGGCTCTAACCAGAGTAGAAAAAGAAGTGGGAGGCCGCGTTGCACAACTAAGCAAGAAGATAAGCACATTAGAGTCTCTAGTTTGAGAAACAGACGCCTCACAGGTCCCCAACTGGAATCTTCATTAAATAGTACCCGCAAAACACCAGTGTCAACATCTACAGTGAAGAGGCGGCTGCGGGATTTTGGGCTTCAGGGCAGAGTGACAAAGAAAAAGCCATATCTGAGACTGGCCAATAAAAGAAAAAGATTAAGATGGGCAAAAGAACACAGACATTGGACAGAGGAAGACTGGAAAAAAGTGTTGTGGATGGATGAATCCAAGTTTGAGGTGTTTGGATCACAAAGAAGAACGTTTGTGAGACGCAGAACAAATGAAAAGATGCTGGAAGAATGCCTGACGCCATCTGTTAAGCATGGTGGAGGTAATGTGATGGTCTGGGGTTGCTTTGGTGCTGGTAAGGTGGGAGCTTTGTACAGGGTAAAAGGGATTCTGAATAAGGAAGGCTATCACTCCATTTTGCAACGCCATGCCATACCCAGTGGACAGCGCTTGATTGGAGCCAATTTCATCCTACAACAGGACAATGACCCTAAACACACCTCCAAATTGTGCAAGAACTATTTACAGCAGAAGCAGGCAGCTGGTATTCTATCGGTAATGGAGTGGCCGGCACAGTCACCAGATCTGAACCCCATTGAGCTGTTGTGGGAGCAGCTTGACCGTATGGTACGCCAGAAGTGCCCATCCAACCAATCCAACTTGTGGGAGCTGCTTCTAGAAGCGTGGGGTGCAATTTCTCCAGCTTACCTCAATAAATTAACAGCTAGAATGCCAAAGGTGTGCAATGCTGTAATTGCTGCAAAAGGAGGATTCTTTGATGAAAGCAAAGTTTGATGTAAAAACAATGTTATTTCAAATACAAATCATTATTTCTAACCTTGTCAATGTCTTGACTCTATTTTCTATTCATTTCACAACGTATGGTGGTGAATAAGTGTGACTTTTCATGGAAAACACAAAATTGTTTGGGTGACCCCAAACTTTTGAACGGTAGTGTATATATTTTTTTTTTTACACTTTTTTTGTAACTAACTTTTATAACTGTAACCGGCTCCAGGTTCGGGTCTCTCAAAATGTGATGGCATCTTGGGAGACCCTGTGAAAGTGTGCCTAGTCTGTGCAATGCTGTACCCTAGGCTAATACTCAACTAGTGAATGGTAGCGTTCAAAACATTCACCAATGCAAAAACCAGGATTGTCAGGACAGGAGGGACAATAATAGCGGGTGTCACGCCTATGTCCACACTTGCTGCAGACACCACATCTTTTTTGGGGGGGTTCGTTGGCTAAGGGTACTCGGGAGGACATAAAGAAAATGCCTCTCATGCAGCCGACTGCATTTGGTTGGGGATGTGAATTGGGGAAGTACGGGCGCTACAGAAGTGGTGGGTCCCCAATTAGGATTGGTGAATGCAGCAGGAAGGGCATTATGGGCACAACGGGCCTGTGTTTGTCTTCTTGGTGGCAGCGGGACACTACTTGTGCTTGCCACCACACCGGCTTGAACTGCACTTATGGGACTCGCCATGTCACCAAGTGTTACTGCAGTGCTGGTTTGACTGCGACCGGGGTGTACTAGGCCGCTGGTGCTTGCCAGTTCACCAAAACGCTACCAAAAAAACTGTTAATTGATCACAGGGATCAGGCCTGACTCTGCGAACGCTGCAGTTATGCGTTTAGTGTTTTGTAAGTGACAATGATCGATCAATGCTGCACTTGGGTGGGCTGGGCTGGGCTGGGCCGGGCGGAGGGGCAAAACGCAGGTGCTAGCAGGTATCTGGGCTGATCCCACTAACACTGCATTTTTGGAACCCTAAACTGCTGGGGACGCTAGTATAGATCTGATCGGATCAGATATTGATCCATTCAGATACTATACCACTAAGGGAGGCGTATGCTGCGTGCGTGGGTATTAGCGGTACTGGCGCTAACCTGACGCTGCCTGTGGCTGGTGCTTGCCAGTTCACTAAAACGCTACCAAAAAAACTGTTAGCGATTGCAGGGATCAGGCCTGACTCTGCGAACGCTGCAGTGATGTGTTTAGTGTTTTGTAAGTGACAGTGATCGATCGATACTGCACTTGGGTGGGCTGGGCTTGGTTGGGCGGAGGGGCAAAACGCAGGTGCTAGCAGGTATCTGGGTTGATCCCACTAACACTGCGTTTTTGGGAACCCTAAACTGCTGGGGACGCTAGTATAGATCTGATCAGATATTGATCCGATCAGATACTATACCACTAAGGGAGGTGTACGGTGCGTGCGTGGGTGTTAGCGGTACTGGCGCTAATCTGATGCTGCCTGGGGCGACGCATATCACCGCCGGGCAATCAGGGGGCTAAACCTTTATTCGGTAATAAACGGCGGGTGCCCTGACACTATAAAAAATAAACAAACTAACCAGCGTCACCCGTAACACTTATACGGTGATCAGTGGTGAAAGGGTTAACTAGGGGGCAATCAAGGGGTTAAAACATTTATTAGGTAGTATATGGGGGTCCCTGTCGCTATAAAACGCTGACGGCAAACCTAAATATTTACGTCCCTAACTAGCGTCACCAGCGACACTAATACAGCGATCAGAAAAATGATCGCTTAGCGACACTGGCGACGGAGTGATCAAGGGGTTAAAACTTTATTAGGGGGTGTTAGGGGGGTACCCTAGACCTAAAGGGGGCTAACAGTAACTGCCCTACCACAGTAACTGTCACAAACTGACACCATGCAGTAATCAGAAAAAAAAAAAAAAAACTGCTTGGTGTCAGTGTGACGGGGGGGGGGGGGGAGGGGTGATTGGGGGGTGATTGGGGGGTGATCAGGGGGGTGTTTTGTGTGCCTGGCATGTTCTACTGAGTGTGTGTGTTTTACACTCACATTGATGTCTTCTCTCCTCGGCGCCGGAACGGAAAATACCGAGCCGAGGAGAGATGACATAATTTCCTTTGCTGCTGTTTAGCATACAGCAGCAAAGGAATGTTCTGATTGGCCGGCAGCGATCGCGAGGGGGGGGCACGAACGGATGGCCTCCCCCTCACCTCCGATCGCCAGGGGACAAAAGAGGACCGCCTCGGGCATGGGGGGGAGGTCCGATCGGACCCCCACCCGCAGGAGGCAGATCACGTATATTTACGTGATTTTGCCTGCCCGTGCCGCCTTGCCGACGTATATCGGCGTGAGGCGGTCCTTAAGTGGTTAAAGCACAAAACAGTTTTTTAGTAAAAAAAAGCGTTCGAAAAATTGCTGCGCAAATACCGTGCAAGATAAAAAGTTGCAATGACCGCCATTGTATTCTTTACGGTCTTTGCTAAAAAAACATATATAATGTTTTGGGGTTCTATGTAATTTTCCAGCAAATAAATGATGATTTTTACATGTAGGAGAGAAATGTCAGATATGGCCTGGGTGCTCCAGAAGGCCTGAAGGTGCTCCCTGCATGTTGGGTCTCTGTATGTGGCCACGCTGTGTAAAAGTCCCACACATGTGGTATCACCGTACTTGGGAGTAATAGCAGAATGTGTTTTTGGGTGTAATTTGTGGTATGCATATGCGGTGTGTGAGAAATAACCTGCTAATATGACAATTTTGTGAAAAAAAAAATAAAAAAAAATCTTGACTTTGCAAAGAATTGTGGGAAAAAATGACAACTTCAAAAAACTCATCATGCATCTTTCTAAATACCTTGGAATGTCTTCTTTCCAAAAAGGGGTCATTGGGGGGGTATTTGTACTTTTCTGGCATGTTAGGGTTTCAAGAAATTAGATAGGCCATCAGTAATTCAGGTGTGATCAATTTTCAGATATCGGCACCATAGCTTTTGGACTCTATAACTTTCACAAAGACCAAATAATATACACCAATTTGTACTTATTTTTACCAAAGATATGTAGCAGTATAAATTTTGGCCAAAATTTATGAAGAAAAATTCCTTTTTTTTACAGAATTTTCAGTCTCTTTTCTTTTATAGCGCAAAAAATAAAAAACCCAGTGGTGATTAAATACCACCAAAAGAAAGCTCTATTTGTGTGAAAAAAGGACAAAAATTTCATATAGGTACAGTGTTGCATGACTGAGTAATTGTCATTCAAAATGTGAGAGCACCGAAAGCTGAAAATTGAAACTTTTAACAAATTACTGTTCCTTGCCAATTTTTTTCCATTTGTACATGTTCCCCAGGGGAGTACCAATCCCCCTAGGCTATTTTTTTATACACCTTTGCCTATTAGCCTATACAATTAGCATTTTTAATTTAACAAATTTGGCTCCCATTGATTTTAATGGGCTTTGGGTTTAGCATGAGAACTTTTTTGAAGTTTACTGAATCCTGATGTATCTTCCTCCAGGATCAAGGGTCATAAAGAGAGGCTAAAAATAAATTGTATTACATAAGACGGGAAAAACGTCAGCCCAAACCTCTACCAACCCATGTGTACACCTTAAAGTGCTATTTTAAAACTAAACTATTCAGAGAACAATTACTCATATGGGTCTGAAAATAGGTTCTCCCAAAAGAACTATGGCTTAAGTTAAATTAAGTTACTGCTGCTCACACTTATTTATTCCCATAAGATGCAAGCAATACAAAATATATACAATAGTGGCGCACAGTACTGAATATTAATGTTCCTTATAAATATGTGAACAAGTGTCATAAACTACAATAAAGAAATTAAAAATGTGAAACTAATAAAGCAAAATAATGAAAAAAAGCTAATTGTCTGTGTGTGTTTCTTTAAAAATAAACAAACAACAACATGTTTGTGTGTATTCCTTTAAATAACTGTAGTCCTGTTATAGGGTGGGGGGGTCATATGAAGTTGCTCTCTCCACACTATGACAATAACTAGTAACTCACGCAAAATAACTGACAGCAGTAGTACTAATACACCCAGCATAGATTTCTAAGAGTAAAGATATGCAGACATACCAGCAGGTGAAGTGTAACTTTATATATGATAAAATGATGACATTATATACAACCAAAGCAATAACAGGAAGACTGTACACATGTCTGAGAAGAACAGTGTTTATATGTAGCTATATATCTGGATATATAACTAAAGGCCTTTAACACCAATACCTCCAATTAGGCACTGTGACACAGTTCGGTTGCAGGGGCCCCTGATGAGCTGACTTGCAAGGCGTAACACAATCCGGCTTGAGAGGACAAACGCTGACGCATCTGTGGAGTGGTGGTTTCCTGGGGACGCTTGTACAGATGAACAAACCGATGGCGAAGAAGTCTGGAACACGCCACCTGCAAGGCAAATCAGGCCTATCTAGCCTATCTTTTGGTCCCTAACCTTACTATAGGCTATCAGTGCTACTGGACCTCTACCTACCTAAATGGCCAATAAAAGCCTATCCCGTCGCTACCCTAAGCTGTTTACCATTCCCTAGGTTAATACTAGCTAGGAACCCCCCCAGACCAAAAAGGGACACTGTTGCTTTAAATAATGAAGTGACAAATATACACTTCAACACAAACCAGTCACTTGATAGGTTATAATCAAATGAGTTTCGCTCTCATACACTTGAGAATAGCCCAAGTATATTGCAGTTTTAGTGAATCAGAGAAGCCTCTTACAGATATCTCTGATTCCCACACAGGAGTGACAATAACATAACAAACAGTAAGCTACACAGTGCAGTAACACTTGCCTATTGTCCCTTTTCAGCCTGGATGGATACAGCACAAAATCAGCCTGCAGCACCTCTGGCTTGCTCAGCATCTGGCTGGCCACTATCTCTCTTCACTTTCTGTAAGACACCCATATATATAACATTGAAGGGTTTCCTGTCCCTTAAGCAAGGGCAGGAAACAACCTCTTAAGAGGAAGAATCTGTTTGTAACAATAACTCTATAGTAGTTACCAGGCATGAATGTAAACAACCTCATAGACCTTACATAACAAATGATGTTGAACCCACCAAATTGTTTGTATGCGTCCTTTTAAATCATCATAGTATCTCTTAAAAATGAAAAACAAAATGTATCCATGTGTACTTAATATTGTCCATATGTACCACTTGCTATATCCAAGAAGTTGAAAATTCTTCAAAAACTGTTCATAATTCCACCATGCCTTTAAATATATAGAGCGTCCAGTGCTCTCACCTAATAGTCAGACCTAACTATCAGTAGATCATATGCGCCTTCCCCTTTAAATGGGGTTCTCATAAGTTCAATGCTTAGTGGCTCCACAATCCACTTCCATTCTCCATGATGTTTGTATCCAGGGTGAAAAAAACGCTCAAAAAGAAGATTGAAGTCATGTGAAAAATGACGCAAAATGAGTTGGGAAGCACCGTGTATGTCACAGGAAGTGTGCAGATGACCATTTTGTTGGAGGTTATCCTATTGTAAATGCCTTATACTGCAGTGCACCAGTACAATGTGCACTTTTTAAGTTAAGTGCAATAATATATTTTTAGCAGAGAGCACTATATATTTGTCTTCTTTTTTTCACCCTGATCTAAACATCATGGAGGATGGAAGTGAATTGTGGAGCCACTAAGCATTGGAGTGGAGACTGCCATTGTCTCTTATGAGAACTCCATTTAAAGGGGAAGGTGCATATTACCTAATGACATTTAGGTCTGACTATAGAGATGAGAGCATTTGCATTATGGCGATGGGGCTTGGCACTATTGGATTCTTTTTTTTTTTTCCAAAAATGTTTTATTGGATAACAGTATCAAGATTACAGTATTATCACAAATTTGTTGAGGAATCAAAGAACATTGGTTGTTATGGGTAAAACAGGTGTGTTAAAGGCATATAACCAACAATGAATATCTTTAGTATCCAACTTAAAATCCAAAGGGAGATAAAGTATTATGCAGGGTACAAAGATCAACTAATAAAAAATAAGAAAGTCGCGCTGGAAAAAAATGTGAGAGTGGCAACAAACAAGTGCCTTAAAACCTCATAGAGGGATATGAATATAAGTGGTGATCACTGTGCAAATAATTCAATGATAATCAGTGTATCACAATAAATTCATAAAACACAGATATTAATTCTATGTCCGTAGAAAAGAACAATAATGTGACATAATAAAGGCAGCAAATGAATGCCTCAAAACACCATGACAAAATATATCAATGTGACAAGTGAATGCCTCAGAAAACCATAACAAAACATAAAAAATTAAAATAATAATCAATATATATTATGAACAGATCTTATGAGGCCCAGATATTGTCCTTGGCTGCACGCACAAAAACAATAGTGGTTAAAGTCCATACATTCTGTATAGCACAAATAAAAATTGAGTGAAGAACATCCACAAGTGCTGAGTGAATATTGAAAAACTTGCTGCAGTGAATAGGGTGCGTAGATAAACCTCCACCTTCAAAAACTGCTGCCTCTTACCAAAAAGCGTTGGTCTCTTAACTATAGGAGACCTAAATGGGCGGATGGCTGCAACCCCAGCCCGGGATCTGTAAGACAGGTGCTAGATGTCATCCGGTTTGCAGGAACCCTCTCCGCCAGTCATAACAGGATGGATTGGATGTGTCACCATAAAAGAGATAAACAGCTCCACATAGCATAAAATCTAACGTTTATTGATTAAAAAAGCCAGAAAATGCACTTACAAACATCAGTTGTATAAAGGCGTACAAAGAAAACCGGCCGGCTCCAGAACAACCCGTAACTTCCGGGTACTCGGATAGCGGTGTCGTCGGGACGTAGCTCCTCCTCCCTACATTGTTTCGTCACAACAGGACATCATTCATTTGCTGCCTTTATTATGTCACATTATTGTTCTTTTCTACGGACATAGAATTAATATCTGTGTTTTATGAATTTATTGTGATACACTGATTATCATTGAATTATTTGCACAGTGATCACCACTTATATTCATATCCCTCTATGAGGTTTTAAGGTACTTGTTTGTTGCCACTCTCACATTTTTTTCCAGCACGACTTTCTTATTTTTTATTAGATTGCATGGTTTACTACTTTTTAGTCGCAGCTCACATAGGTCTCAGTTTTTGTTAGCGCAGTATTTATTTTATACATTTACAAAGATCAACTGTAGTTAAACTCAGAGTGAATATTACTAAATACCGTAACAAGTCTTTCTGTCTTGTGCTAAAAGTAATCAGGGTAGATTCCATATGCATGAAAAATGATGTGGGCATTTGTATGATAATTTGATCCAAAGGAATATGATGTTGCTAACTTGGTGCTCTGTCTTGAACACCTGATTAGCAAAAGGGCAGTAAAAGGGGTTTAGTAGATGATGTAAGACAGTCATAGAGGTAAAAGTATGGGGGATAACCAATGAAAAAAATTGACATGGGACCTTCCGAACTCATCCCTTGGGTAGGGGTGGGAGGTCCATGCCCCCTGGTAAAGAAGAAGAGAAAAGGGGGGTTTGGGTGAGATATGATGTGAAATCAATATAAGCGGCGCTACTATTGGTGATATAATTTAACCCAGTGTTCAAAGTGTACGACCAGTGTACTGTAATAGTGTAAGTGACACTTATATTTATATCACTCCAACCTATATAAAAAAAAATATATATAAAATATCATCAAAAGAGTCCAGAGGTCAGTGATATAAAATAACCCAGTGTTCAAAGTGCAGATCCAGTGTACTGAAATGGTATAAATGACACTTGTGTATATCACTCCAAACGATAAAGTAGATCAAAAATCCATCATATGTAGAATAAAATATAAAAGTAAATCCGTAGAAATGTCCATAGAAGAGAACACTGTGAAAAAGTGTGCAAATTGCTGAAAATGTCCACCAAATCAAACGTGCCAGTGATTCCTCTCCCTCTGAATTCAACACTCACCGAATGAACATGCCTCACACTCTCGTGTTTTGGCAAAAGCGCATGAAACACTGTACACTCAAGGTAGAGTGAAAAATCCACGTTCCATCCAACCCAGTGTCATTTCATTCCATATGTAAAAAAAAAAATGTGCACATAGTGTGATACCGTAAAACACAACATTTACATTTAAAGTGGCAGCTATGTTTCACATACTTCACGTTTTAATTTATACAAAGTGGTGTAATAGACACTTTTCCTGAGCGCAGTGGTGGGGACTCAAGGAGGGCGCAGTTTTTTTTGGGTACAGTGTTTACATGATGTGAAATCAGTAAGTGTTTATCATAGGTGGGCAGATCATGGTAAGGGGTTATCTCATTAATGTCAGATATCTATTCGTTGTTCGGAAGTGGTTCCAACAGGCCCATGTCTTTGAGTATTTAGCTGGGGAATCCCGGGCAATAAAAATGAGTTCTTCCATTTCAGAAATTTTGTTAATTTGTTTGAACCATTCTGGGATGGTCGGTATAAGAGGAGAGCCCCAGTGTCGGGGAATACACATTTTGGCTGCATTGATTAGAGGTAGAATTAGTGTTTTATGATAATCATGTGCAGATATGTTATGCCATGTACACACGGTCGGACGCAACGCGTCAGGTAGGGAGGAGCCAGGTGCCACCGATTCCGGGTACGGCTGAACCCGGAAACTAGTACTTTTATCGCTGATCACTCTGATTTTTATGTAAGTTTCTGCAGTGTTTTGCAATAAATTATTTTAAACTTACTACACTATGGAGCCACTTTTTTCCTTTCACCATTGATCTGAGAATACCGGCTGAGTGTGGGAGAGTGCCATTCTTACCTTGCCAATGTATGCCCCCCCGGGAGCTGGGACCACTATTGGAAGCCGATCCTGTGCACACAGTGTTGTCTACCTGTGGGTTCACGCTTGATTTGGCCCATTGGGGGCCGCTACTACAGGTGCGAGGCTGGGGGAAATGGTTGCCGCACACCGGAACAAGACTGGATACATTTTTTTAGACATTTGCTGCCACTGCACTTGCACTTTCTTCACCCATAGAAGATTTCCTCCTGCTGACATTGGGAGTCGCATTGGGAGTCGCATTGCATGCTTTTTTGGACTGCACTTTATATTTTTCACCTTTATTATTATTACTACTCCATTTGATGTTATTATATGTCATCAGTTCACATGGGTTACACTTTACCTGATTGGACACACATTATATTATTACGTGGCATTGTTCACATTTTTTGTTTCTATTTTGTTTGTTGCATATTATTTCCTCATTGTGTGCACACTGCACTTTCTTGGAATATTTATATATTATCTTTGCACGTATCCACATATTCATTGATCATTTATTTAGGTCATAGATCATCTACTATTTTATTTTTTAATTTTATTATTTGGTTTGAGTTGTTGCACTGAGACTGAGGTAGCGCCACATAGTTTTAATATATAATTTATTGGAGATCAAATATTGTTGGAGGCTAGATTAGGAGCACAAGTGTTCAAATGAAGTGAATGAGAGGGTTGTTGGTGAGATTAGGCACTAACGTGAAATGTTCTAAAAAAGAGTCGTCACGAAAAAATATTTCTGGGTGTTGCCATTTATTTGTTAGGAATTGTGCGGACATATCAGGGAGGAAGGCAGGGTTAAGTCTTATAGGAGTAAAGGGTCCTGGAACGGAAGAGATGTGTCATTTTTTTACATGTCTCCCTGAAACAATGAAGTGTCGGGTCAATGAGAGGGTGTTCCTTGAGTGTGGAGGTGAGGGGATATGGTTAAGCAACAACCAGGGTGCCGATCGTAATAGTAGAGGAGATAGGGAGTTTTCTAGTTGAATCCAATCTTTGCAGTGACTATGTAGTGCCCAATCAACAATTCTGGAAAGATGGCAGACCCAGTAGTACTTTTTGAGGTCTGGGAGACCAATACCCCTTTTCGTTTTGTGTCGTGTCAAAAGGTCATACGTTATTCTCGGGTGTTTTTGTTTCCATAAGAATCCTGTACATATCCTTCTATAGGATAGGAAAAAGGATGGGGGGTGTTTAATGGGAATAGTTTGTAGGATGTACGAAATACGGGGTAGAATATTCATTTTTAAGATTGCTCCATGGGCGAACCAGGAAAATTGTGGTTTATTTCATTTTTTAAGATCATCTGATATAGTTTTGAGAATGGGATATAATTTTTTGGAAGGGATATGGTTAAGCAACAACCAGGGTGCCGATCGTAATGGTAGAGGGGATAGGGAGTTTTCTAGTCAAATCCAATCTTTGCAGAGACTGACTAATTTTTTGGCAAAAAGATTGGAAAGGTTTGTTGTTAGGAAGATCCCTAGGTATTTAATCGTATTGTGTCGCCATTGAAAGGGAAAATTATTTTCACAATGTTTAACCGTCTCTCATGGAAGAGTGATATTAAGAGCATGGGATTTTGTAAAATTGATTTTGAAATTGGAGAGTTGTTGGAAGAGTTTGAAATCTTTCAATAGATTCGGGATTGATTTGTGTGGGATAGTAAGATGTCGTCGGCAAAAGCTGCTAATTTATATGTGCGGTCTGCTATGAATACACCTTTGATGCTGTCGTTGTTCCTGAGGCAACATAGGAGTGCCTCCAGGGTCAAAATAAATAGAATAGGGAGAGTTGGCAGCCCTGTCTTGTCCCATTGGTTATGGAGAAGGCGTTTGACAGATGGCCATTAATCCGGACCCTGGCAGTTGGTGTCATATATAGGGACATGATTGAGTTAAACATTCGGTTTTGAAGTCCTAAGTGCCTTAATACTGCTCCCATATAGTCCCGGGCCATTCTGTCGAATGCCTTCTCCGTGTCCAATGATAGAAAGAACCCTTTATGTTTGTTGATGGTCATCCAGTGCTGCAGATTTATAGCCTTTGTAGTGTTATCTCTTGCTTCTCTTCCTGGAATAAAAAGAACTTGGTCCTTTTGTATTAGAGACAATAGGAGAGTGTCAGGGCTGGGCTCAGCCCTTCCTTCTGTGAGCTGGCCGCTCAGCTGTCGGATAATTGCCAGCTCCTATCTCTCCACAGTTACTCAGCTGTTGATGATATCCTGCTCATCAGTCCTGCCTATTTAAGCCATCCAGTCCAGAGGAGCTCTGCCTTTGCCTTGGTCACATCACAGAAATGATCTCCTGTGATCCTGTTCAAGACTTGCTTTGGTGACATCCCTTCTGGCTCCAGATACTGCTTGCTTTTCCACTACGGTACATTGATTCCTGACTTCTGGCTTGGCTGACTTTCCCTTCTGGTTACTGAACTTTGGCTATGTTTTGACTACGTTTGTTCTTTTTACTTTTATTATTAAACAAGTGTGATTTAACTGTACTTCTGTCTCTGCCTGATTTAATGGTTTCTGACAGAAAGGAAGCAAGCGCTTAGCAAGGATTTTGGCAAAGAGTTTTATGTCGATGCTCAAAAGTAAAATTGGCCTGTAGTTGGTAACTGATGTGATGGCCTTCCCTTCCTTTGGCATAAATGTAATGTGTGCTTCGAGAAGTCTGTGGAAGGTAAGTGTGGGAATGAGAGGGAGTTAAAGGCCTTGAGGAAAGGACCAGTGAGTATATCTGTAAAAGTTTTAAAATAGGTGGCTGTAAACTCGTCTGGGCCGGGGATTTTTCCGGCCTTAAGCTGCTTGATCAGTTTTTTTAGTTCGTTTTCTGAGATGGGATTTCCTAATTGGCGGGCATCCTCTTTGTCGATTGGGTTTAGGACAGTGTTTTTTTAGAAAGTTCTTAATAAGGGAACTTTGAGTGTTGTTTGCTGTAGAGCCTACTGATTGCGTATTGAGGTTATATAATGTAGAATAGTATGCTTCAAATTGGGATGCTATATCTGGAGCCATGACTTTAGGTCTATCCTGGGAGTCATTATTAGTATGAATGTTGGTGTTTGCTTTGTTCGTTTGAATTGCTTTGGCTAAATACTTTCCACATTTGTTCCCAAATTCATAGCATAGTTTTTGTTGTAAAACAAATTTACGTCTTGTTTTGTGATTTAATTCTTTAAGTAGGAGCTCTCTGGTCTGTGTAAGGTCGTGATATGTCTGTTGTGCCTGAGTCTGCTTATGAGCAAGCTCCAGACCTTTAATTTTGGATCAAGTTTGTGGTTCTGGCTTGATGGGCGTTCTTCCAGATGTTTTTAATGCAAGGAATTTTCCCCTTAAGACACACTTGTGGGCTTCCCATTGGGTGAGCGGAGCTGTTTTGTTATTGTCGTTGTCTAATAAGAATTTGTGTATGGCTTTCCTAATGTCTTTGATATCAGTCTCCATTGTTAATAGAGCTGAATCTAAGCGCCAAGTCTTTGAGAAAAGATTTTTGTCTGGGAAAGCCAATGTCATAGTGATTGGGTGATGATCAGATAGGAGCATCGGCTCAATAGTCGCATGGGAAAGGAAAGGGAGGTCCGTCTGGGAGAGAAACAGGTAGCGGATTCTAGAGTATTTATTATAAGGGGTGTAGAAGTACGTGTAATATTTTTCATTGGGATGGAGAGTATGCCATGTGTCATGCAAGAGTAGCTCTTAAAATTGTAATTTGATTTGGAGTAGGGTCCTATAAGGTAGAGATGTGGAACCTGACAAGGTGTCCAATAGTGGGTATAGGGCGACATTAAAGTCCCCTCCGAATATGGTAAATCCTGTGGAAAAAACTGCCAGGAGTTGGGAAATCAACCTAAAAAAGCTGACTTGTGCGGAGTTAGGGCTGTAAATGTTGGCCAAAGTTACAGGTCTTCCCTGAATCCTACCTTTTAAAAAGATGTATCTGCCTTCCTTTTCTATAAGAGAGTCAACGAGCCAATTAAGGTTTTTGGAGATCAGAAGTGAAACTCCTTTCTTTTTTGCAAGCGGGTTAGTTGAATGATAGGAAGTGGGAAATAAATGGTTTGTGAGATTAGGGATCTTGTCTGTGTGAAAATGCGTTTCTTATTGGCTTTTAATTTGTGCATCTGAGTGAAAACTTGGCTGCGTTTCTCAGGGATATTGAGCCCTTTTGCATTTCGGGAGGTTATTTTTAGCATGGTGTGTTTGGTGGTAGATCTTATATGTGACATAATGTGTGAGAGGTAGGGTTGTAATTATGTGGAAGGATCCAAGGTATTTTTTGGTTATCTCACCTAAGTGTGAATAGGGTAAGTCATGAGGATAGTAGTATCCAGGGGGATAGGACAGTGACTGTGGTATTGGGGTAGCAGAGACTGAGGAGGAAGGGCGGAGAAGGGTGAAGGAAGGGATAGAGAGAGAGAGAAAGAAAAAGAAAAAAAAGAAAAAAAAAAGAGGGGAGAAAAAAAGGGGGAGAGAGAAGGTGAGAGGAGATAGTGGCAAAAGAATGAGGGGGGGGGGGTGAGAGGGTAATGTGATATCAAGTACTGTGAGTATTCAGCCATTAATTATGCACGACAAAACAAAAAAAAAGGGGGGGATATAACAAATAAAACTCATAAATAATTGCACTATTACAGAGAATGAAAATAATAGTTGTCAGCATCAAACAGTGTGGTACACCGTGCAGTAAAGATATATAAATGGTAAGTAGATGCAGCGCTAGATATAATAAGTGACAATGTGACGTGTTCACATCCTATATAAAATTTATATAGTGGTTATTGCAGGTGATGCTTATAAACTAAAAATAGACAAAATAAACAAAATAAACAGACAGTCCCAAATAACTAAAAAATGTCCATGGTGATTTAAAAATCCGTCGACCTGTGCAGTACAGTGTTCTTAAAGTGAAATGAGGACAAAGAGCGAGTGCAGATGATGATTTTAATTCAGGAAAAAATCCTCATGCATTCGGATCAACATATAAGTGGCAGAAGTGATACTCTTACCGGAGGAGATGGACACAATCACTGTACGGTGGGGTGTCATGCGAGCTTTGGGGATCAAACAATCCCAGGAGTACTGTGCTGGAAAACACTGGTGGTAGGTTCCATCCAGGACAACCGTAGTTACAGGATGATGTGTGGTTTCGGATTCATGCCCTATGTGGAGATTTTCTTTCCTTCTCATGAACTGAACTCATATGGGATGGAAGTCATCTCCCCCAGCAGCCTGCTTCCTGTGAAAATCATCCCCCCATCTGCTGTGGATCCACACATCATCCTGTAACTACGGTTGTCCTGGATGGAACCTACCACCAGTGTTTTCCAGCACAGTATCCCTGGGATCGTTTGATCCCCAAAGCTTGCATGACACCCCACCGTATGGTGATTGTGTCCATCTCCTCCGGTAAGAGTATCCACTTCTGCCAATTATATGTTGATCCGAATGCATGAGGATTTTTTCCTGAATTGAAATCATCATCTGCAATCGCTCTTTGTCCTCATTTCACTTTAAGAACACTGTACTGCACAGGTCAACGGATTTTTAAATCACTATGGGGGATATAACAGTCTCCAACAAGAACCAACAAAAATAAATAATAAACAATATCCCCCTTTTTTACTAGCATTCTTGGCTTACCAAGCAACTTTGCCTCGTCTGGAGACTGTAGAGTGATTCAGTATGCCCTTGGGTGTGGAGGATGGGGCAAATTCACATGGAGGATGTGCCCTACAGGGGCAGGGCACATCTAAGAGATATCCAATGTGGGGCAGCTTAACGGTTGCATTGGTCGTGAGGCCTATTCTTAGCTGTAAGCTGACTTTTAAGAAGGGGGGGTTAAGTGCATATAAAAGTATTTTCTCAACGAGAGGGATGAATTGCCTTGAGCTGGTTTGTGAGGGATAATGTGACAATAATAGTCTATTTTAGATTTTGTGTGAAGTCACCTCTCCGGAGAGGGATTCTCTAAGCAGTATATATCACAAGGAACAGTTTTTCAAAAGAGGCCTATGGATTAATACAAGAAGTCATTATCATAAGTGCTCCAACTATGTAATCTACTAGAAGAATTAACTATGAAAGTGGAAGTGGAACTATGAAATCCCCTCCCCCATCTCAGGTGTAGCTGATAATTATCGGCTGTGCCTGCTATTGGAGGGAGAGGAGTATATTAGAGACGCTCTTGCAGACATGGCTGGCATCCACCTAAGGGTCTGGATGCCAGGACATGTCTTCATGTGGCTACTTCTTATCCACTAAGGTATGAATTATTATAGATATCAGTGATATCTTGATACTTGCTAATACCACTGTTGTTCTCATAGACATTGTTCTATCTGCCTCAGTGTTAAGGTTTAACAGCACTAGACACACACATAAGCCTCAAGTTTTTTGTCATCGCTGATAGCATTTACTCTGATGGAGGATAAAAACAGATGGGCTTTATATACTCCGATATTACATCAAGACTAGCTACAGGGCTCATCATTAGCCAATCAGAAAGTTACTCACATACAGTGCCTTGCAAAAGTATTCACCCCCTTGGCATTTTTCTTGTTTTGTTGCCTCACAACCTGGAATTAACATGGATTGTTTGAGGAAATGCATCATTTAATTTACAGAACATGCCTACAACTTTGAAGATGTTTTGTTTTTTTATTGTGAAGCACACAACAAATAGGACAAAATAACAGAAAAAGTCAATGTGCATAATTATTTACCACTAAAGTCAATACTTTGTAGTGCCACCTTTTGTGGCCATCACAGCAAGTCGCTTTGGATAAGTCTCTATGAGCTTGCCACAGCTTACCACTGGGATTTTTGCCCATTCCTCCTTGTAAAACTGCTCCAGCTCCTTCAAGTCAGATGGTTTGCGCTTCTGAACAGCAATTTTGACCACAGTCTGACCACAGATTTTCTATTGGATTGAGGTCTGGGCTTTGACTAGGCCATTCCAACACATTTACATGTTTCCCCTTAAACCAATCAAGTGTTGCTTTAGCAATGTTTGGGGTCATTGTCCTGCTGCAAGGTGAACCTCCATCCTAGCCTCAAATCACACACAGAGTGGTACAGGTTTTGCTCAAGAATATCCCTGTATTTAGCACCATCCATCTTTCCCTCAACTCTGACCAGTTTCCCAGTCAAGATTGCTGAAAAAAATCCCCACAGCATGATGCTGCTACCACTATGTTTCACTGTGGAGATGGTGTTCTTTGGGTGATGTGATGTGTTGGGTTTGCACCAGACATAGCTTTTTCTTTGATGGCCAACAAGTTCAATTTTAGTCTCATCAGACCAGAGCACCTTCCTCCATACATTTTGGGAGTGTCCCACATGCCTTTTTGCAAACTCAAAATGTGCCATTTTGTTTTTTGCTGAAAGCAATGGCTTTCTTCTGGCCACTATTCCATAAAGCCCAACTCTATGGAGCATATGGCTTATTTTCGCTCTATATACAGATACTCCAGTCTCTGCTGTGGAACTCTGCAGCTCCTCCAAGGTTACCTTAGGTCTCTGTGCTGCCTCACTGATTAATGCCCTCCTTGCCCGGTCTGTAAGTTTTTGTGTGCGGCCGTCTCTTGGCAGGTTTGCTGTTGTGCCATGTTCTTTCCATGTGGTATGGTAGATTTGACGGTGCCCCTAGGGATCATCAAAGTTTGGATATCTTTTATAACCTAACCCTAACTTGTACTTCTCAACAACATTGTCCCTTACTTGTTTGGAGAGTTCCTTGGTCTTATGGCAATGTTTGGTTAGTGGTGCCTCTTGCTTAGGTGTTGCAGCCTCTGGGGCCTTTCAAAAAGGTGTGTATATCTAATGACCATCATGATCATGTGACACTTAGATTGCACACAGGTGGACATAATTTCACTAATTATGTGACTTCTGAAGGTAATAAGGATTATTAAAATTATCAAAAATTAAATCTAGATACATATATATATATCTACATAAATGACCTTTTGTCATGCATCTATTATTTTTCAGTTGACACCAACTACACATTGCTCTATAACAACCTTTCATCAATTATTTGTTTCTACTGAGTACAGGTAGTATATATATGAAGAAGGAGACATTGATACTCTGAAATGCGTCGGGTGAATTGTGAGAACTTTACAGTCAATCTTTGTGGTGATTCTGTACCTTGTACACAGTAACTGTAACCATTCCAATATACTCTGTTTTTATCTTGCTTATTATGTTTAATAAAATACGCTTTTTCTATCAATCATGTTAGTGCCTTAAAAGTCCACTTAGGGGATACTATCCTGTTGTTTAGTTAGTTTGAATGTGGCACCCTACAGGGACATAAGAAGGTTTCAAGTGTGGGTGTGGCGCTGTTCTAATTTAGAATGAATATTATACCTCTGCGGTGAATATAATGGCTCTATGATATATCAAAAAGAGCAGTGTAGCGCTGGACTAATGGGAAAGTGAACATGTATGTAGTTAAACACGTGTAAAGTGTTATATTATGACCAAAGATTATTAAACCATTAAGGTTAGGATACAATAGTGAAAACAATAAGTGATATTAGCTAGTGTAAAACCATACCATATAGGGTGTATAAATGGTAAAACACAAATGCAAATAATTTAAATAAAGTTCATAAACTGTGGTCAGTGATAAAGTGACTTAATAAGACAATAATACTTTAGATAGTCCTTTTAAAGTTTACATGTGAAATATAGCGCTGACAGCTTAATCCTCTCGATAGACAAATAAATTCAGTGCAGTCCTCTTATTCTTATTTTCATTGGTGACAGTATTTTTAAATCTCGTGCTCTTATGCCCCGTACACACGGTCGGATTTTCCGATGGAAAATGTCTGATCGGAGCGTGTTGTCGGAAATTCCGACTGTGTGTGGGCTCCATCGAACATTTTCCATCGGATTTTCCGACACACAAAGTTAGAGAGCAGGAGATAAAATTTTCCGACAACAAAATACGTTGTCGGAAATTCCGATCGTGTGTACACAAATCCGACGGACAAAGTTCCACCCATGCTCAGAATAAATAAAGAAATGAAAGCTATTGGCCACTGCCCCGTTTATAGTCCCGACGTACGTGTTTTACGTCACCGCGTTCAGAATGATCGGATTTTCCGACAACTTTGTGTGACCATGTGTATGCAAGACAAGTTTGAGCCAACATCCGTCGAAAAAAATGCTAGGATTTTGTTGTCGGAATGTCCGAACAAAGTCCGACCGTGTGTACGCCCTACTAATGTGCAAACACTCACCAACTTTTTTCACCTCTGCAGGGGTATCATGCAGTCACAGTCTATGCCACTGTGCGGCGGTTCCTGGCACTCTCGTGTTTGTGTTTAACATAGAAGAGAAGGGATGCCCATAACGTAAAAACGTTTTTCAAACTTTTATTTCCAAAAATAACAGAGCGGTACTCACATACTAGCAGCTCATATCAAGCAAAAAAGATATCGGATTGAACCGTCAACAAGTCCTGTGTTCTTTGGGAGATTATGCAAGACATAGATTAGGCCACGGCCTACGCGATTCGTCATTGGACGTCTACGGGAGCACGAGATTTAAAAACACTGTCACCAATGAAAATAAGAATAAGAGGACTGCACTGAATATATTTGTCTATCGAGAGGATTAAGCTGTCAGCACTATATTTCACATGTGCACTTTAACTACTTGACAACCGCCGCACGACTATATACATCCACAGAGCAGCACGGGCAGGCAAAAGGACATACATATACGTCCTTGCCTTCCCGCGGGTGGGGGGTCCGATCGGACCCCCCCGGTGCCAGCGGCAGTCGCCTTTGGTCTGGCAGTGATCAGAGATGAGGGGGAGGCCATCCGATTGTGGCCCCCCCCTCGCGATCGCTGCCAGCCAATGAGATTCTTCCCCTGCGTCTGTGTAGTACACAGAGGCAGGGGATGTGATGTCATCTCTCCTTGGCTCGGCAGTTTCCGTTCTGGCGCCAAGGAGAGAAGACTGAAATGTGAGTGCACCAAACACACACACACAGTAGAACATGCCAGGCACACATTACACCCCCTTTACCCCCCGATCCCCCCCGATCACCCCCCGATCACCCCTCCCCCCTGTCACACTGACACCCAGTTTTTTTTTTTTTTGATTACTGCATGGTGTCAGTTTGTGACAGTTAGTGTGTTAGGGCAGTGAGTGTTAGCCCCCTTTAGGTCTATTGTACCCCCCTAACCCCCCTAATAAAGTTTTAACCCCTTGATCACCCCCTGTCGCCAGTGTCACTAAGTGATCATTTTTCTGATCGCTGTATTAGTGTCACTGGTGACGCTAGTTAGGGACGTAAATATTTAGGTTCGCCGTCAGCGTTTTATAGCGACAGGGACCCCCATATACTATCTAATAAATGTTTTAACCCCTTGATTGCCCCCTAGTTAACCCCTTCACCACTGATCACCGTATAACTGTTACGGGTGACGCTGGTTAGTTCGTTTATTTTTTATAGTGTCAGGGCACCCGTCGTTTATTACCGAATAAAGGTTTAGCCCCCTGATCGCCCGGCGGTGATATGCGTCGCCCCAGGCAGCGTCAGATTAGCGCCAGTACCGCTAACACCCATGCACGCAGCATACGCCTCCCTTAGTGGTATAGTATCTGAACGGATCAATATCTGATCCGATCATATCTATACTAGCGTCCCCAGCAGTTTAGGGTTCCCAAAAAGGCAGCGTTAGCGGGATCAGCCCAGATTCCTGCTAGCACCTGCGTTTTGCCCCTCCGCCTGGCCCAGCCCACCCAAGTGCAGTATTGATCGATCACTGTCACTTACAAAACACTAAACGCATAACTACAGCGTTCGCAGAGTCAGGCCTGATCCCTGCGATCGCTAACAGTTTTTTTGGTAGCATTTTGGTGAACTGGCAAGCACCAGCCCCAGGCAGCATCAGGTTAGCGCCAGTACCGCTAACACCCACTCACGCAGCATACGCCTCACTTAGTGGTATAGTATCTGAATGGATCAATATCTGATCCGATCAGATCTATACTAGCGTCCCCAGCAGTTTAGGGTTCCCAAAAACGCAGTGTTAGCGGGATCAGCCCAGATACCTGCTAGCACCTGCGTTTTGCCCCTCTGCCCGGCCCAGCCCAGCCCACCCAAGTGCAGTATTGATCGATCACTGTCACTTACAAGACACTAAACGCATAACTGCAGCGTTCGCAGAGTCAGGCCTGATCCCTGCGATCGCTAACAGTTTTTTTGGTAGCGTTTTGGTGAACTGGCAAGCACCAGCGGCCTAGTACACCCCGGTCGTAGTCAAACCAGCACTGCAGTAACACTTGGTGACGTGGCGAGTCCCATAAGTGCAGTTCAAGCTGGTGAGGTGGCAAGCACAAGTAGTGTCCCGCTGCCACCAAGAAGAAGACAAACAGGCCCGTCATGCCCATCATGCCCTTCCTGCTGCATTCGCCAATCCTAATTGGGAACCCACCACTTCTGCAGCGCCCGTACTTCTCCCATTCACATCCCCAACCAAATGCAGTCGGCTGCATGAGAGGCATTTTCTTTATGTCCTCCCGAGTACCCCTACCCATCGAACCCCCACAAAAAAGATGTTGTGTCTGCAGCAAGCGCGGATATAGGCGTGACACCCGCTATTATTGTCCCTCCTGTCCTGACAATCCTGGTCTTTGCATTGGTGAATGTTTTGAACGCTACCATACACTAGTTGAGTATTAGCGTAGGGTACAGCATTGCACAGACTAGGCACACTTTCACAGGGTCTCCCAAGATGCCATCACATTTTGAGAGACCCGAACCTGGAACCGGTTACAGTTATAAAAGTTAGTTACAAAAAAAAGTGTAAAAAAAAAAAAATATATATATAAAATAAAAAAAATAGTTGTCGTTTTATTGTTCTCTCTCTCTCTCTATTCTCTCTCTATTGTTCTGCTCTTTTTTACTGCATTCTATTCTGCAATGTTTTATTGTTATTATCACGTTTGCTTTTCCGATATGCATTTTTTTATACTTTACCGTTTACTGTGTTTTATTGTTAACCATTTTTTTGTCTTCAGGTACGCCATTCACGACTTTGAGTGGTTATACCAGAATGATGCCTGCAGGTTTAGGTATCATCTTGGTATCATTCTTTTCAGCCAGCGGTCGGCTTTCATGTAAAATCAATCCTAGCGGCTAATTAGCCTCTAGACTTTTACAAACAGTGGGAGGGAATGCCCCCCCCCCACCGTCTTCCGTGTTTTTCTCTGGCTCTCCTGTCTCAACAGGGAACCTGAGAATGCAGCCGGTGATTCAGCCAGCTGACCATAGAGCTGATCAGAGACCAGAGTGGCTCCAAACATCTCTATGGCCTAGGAAACTGGAAGCTACGAGCATTTCATGACTTAGATTTCACCGGATGTAAACAGCGCCATTGGGAAATTGGGAAAGCATTTTATCACACCGATCTTGGTGTGGTCAGATGCTTTGAGGGCAGAGGAGAGATCTAGGGTCTAATAGACCCCAATTTTTTCAAAAAAGAGTACCTGTCACTACCTATTGCTATCATAGGGGATATTTACATTCCCTGAGATAACAATAAAAATGATTTAAAAAAAAAAATGAAAGGAACAGTTTAAAAATAAGATAAAAAAGAAAAAAAATAATAAACAAAAAAAAAAAAAAGCACCCCTGCCCCCCCCCTGCTCTCGCGCAAAGGCGAACGCAAGCGTCGGTCTGGCGTCAAATGTAAACAGCAATTGCACCATGCATGTGAGGTGTCACCGCGAATGTCAGATCGAGGGAAGTAATTTTAGCAGTAGACCTCCTCTGTAAATCTAAAGTGGTAACCTGTAAAGGCTTTTAAAGGCTTTTAAAAATGTATTTAGTTTGTCGCCACTGCACGTTTGTGCGCAATTTTAAAGCATGTCATGTTTGGTATCCATGTACTCTGCCTAAGATCATCTTTTTTATTTCATCAAACATTTGGGCAATATAGTGTGTTTTAGTGCATTAAAATTTAAAAAAGTGTGTTTTTTCCCCGAAAAATTCGTTTGAAAAATCGCTGCGCAAATACTGTAAGAAAAAAAAATGAAACACCCACCATTTTAATCTGTAGGGCATTTGCTTTAAAAATATATATAATGTTTGGGGGTTCAAAGTAATTTTCTTGCAAAAAAAAATAATTTTTTCATGTAAACAAAAAGTGTTATGCCGCGTACACACGAGCGGACTTTACGGCGGACTTTGCCCGGAGGATTTTTCGACGTACTTTACGACGGACTTTCTGAATGAACGGACTTGCCTACACACAATCCACCAAAGTCCGTCGAATTCGTACGTGATGACGTACGACCGGACTAAAACAAGGAAGTTCATAGCCAGTAGCCAATAGCTGCCCTAGCGTGGCTTTTTAGTCCGTCGAACTAGCATACAGACGGCGGACTTTTCGACCGGACTCGATTTCAACGGATAAATTTTAAACAAGTTTCAAATCTAAGTCCGTCCAACTTTTGAGAAAACAAAGTCCGCTGGAGCCCACACACATCGAATTGTCAGACGAAATCCAGTCCGCCGGGCAAAGTCCGCCGTAAAGTCCGCTCGTGTGTACGCGGCATTAGAAATGTCTTCAAGTGGTTAGAAGAGTGGGTGATGTGTGACATAAGCTTCTGAATGTTGTGCATAAAATGCCAGGACAGTTCAAAACCCCCCCAAATGACCCCATTTTGGAAAGTAGACACCCCAAGCTATTTGCTGAGAGTCATGTCGTGTCCATGGAATATTTTATATTGTGACACAAGTTGCGAGAAAGAGACAATTTTTTTTTTTTTTTGCACAAAGTTGTCACTAAATGATATATTGCTCAAACATGCCATGGGAATATGTGAAATTACACCCCAAAATACATTCTGTTGCTTCTCCTGAGTATGGGAATACCACACGTGTGAGACTTTTTGAGAGCCTAGCCGCGTACGGGACCCCGAAAACCAAGCAACGCCTTCAGGCTTTCCAAGGGCGTAAATTTTTGATTTCACTCTTCACTGCCTATCACAGTTTTGGAGGCCATGGAATGCCCAGGTGGCACAAAACCCCCCCAAATAACCCCATTTTGGAAAGTAGACACCCCAAGCTATTTGCTGAGAGGTAAGTGAGTATTTTTCAGACCTCACTTTTTGTCACAAAGTTTTGAAAATTGAAAAAAAAAAAAAGTTTTTTCTTGTCTTTCTTCATTTTCAAAAACAAATGAGAGCTGCAAAATACTCACCATGCCTCTCAGCAAATAGCTTGGGGTGTCTACTTTCCAAAATGGGGTCATTTGGGGGGGTTTGTGCCACCTGGGCATTCCATGGCCTCCAAAACTGTGATAGGCAGTGAAGAGTGAAATCAAAAATTGACACCCTTAGAAATCCTGGAGGCGGTGATTGGTTTTCGGGGCCCCGTACGCAGCTAGGCTCCCAAAAAGTCCCACACATGTGGTATCCCCATACTCAGGAGAAGCAACAGAATGTATTTTGGGGTGAAATTCCACATATGCCCATGGCCTGTGTGAGCAATATAACATTTAGTGACAACTTTGTGCAAAAAAAAAAAAATGTCACTTTCCTGCAACTTGTGTCAAAATATAAAATATTCCATGGACTCAACATGCCTCTCAGCAAATAGCTTGGGGTGTCTACTTTTCAAAATGGGTTCATTTGGGGGGTTTTGTGCCATCTGGGCATTTTATGGCCTTCAAAACTGTGATAGGTAGTGAGGAGTGAAATCAAAAATTTACGCCCTTAGAAATCCTGAAGGCGGTGATTGGTTTTCGGGGCCCAGTACGCGGCTAGGCTCCCAAAAAGTCCCACACATGTGGTATCCCTGTACTCAGGAGAAGCAGCTGAATGTATTTTGTAAATATTTTTTTTTTTTGTCATTATTCAATCACTTGGGACAAAAAAAAAAATATTCAATGGGTTCAACATGCCTCTCAGCAATTTCCTTGGGGTCTTATGAATGTACGGTTTTTCCTAGGTAAAATATCCACCCTGTACTAGGTCAACCCCCACTGCACCTTGGATAATTAACCTAGATGATAATATACACCCGGTTAATAACACCTACCTATAGCTGACACTTAATGTATGTAAGACAGTGTAAATGAGATTTAAATCTGTACTAAGTGGTGAGTGCACAACACCCCAAGTGACGAATTAAATTGTGGCGCTATTTCCAAAAAATCTTTTCCACCTCCTGTAGTGAAAATCGAAAATCTAACGAACACCCCTTTACTGGTGTATATCTACATATAGTGCAAATAAACTTGCAAATAAAAGTAATATAAATGTGTACAATAGATATATAGTGAAAATATCCTATTGATAGCTATTGTGGGGCTATCAATAGGATATTTTCACTATATATCTATTGTACACATTTATATTACATTTATATTACTTTTATTTGCAAGTTTATTTGCACTATATGTAGATATACACCAGTAAAGGGGTGTTCGTTAGATTTTCGATTTTCACTACAGGAGGTGGAAAAGATTTTTTGGAAATAGCGCCACGATTTAATTCGTCACGTGGGGTGTTGTGCACTCACCACTTAGTACAGATTTAAATCTCATTTACAATTTCCTTGGGGTGCCTACTTTCCAAAATGGGGTCATTTGGGGGGGTTTGTACTGCCCTGCCATTTTAGCACCTCAAGAAATGACATAGGCAGTCATAAACTAAAAGCTGTGTAAATTCCAGAAAATGTACCCTAGTTTGTAGACGCTATAACTTTTGCGCAAACCAATAAATATACGCTTATTGACATTTTTTTTTACCAAAGACATGTGGCCGAATACATTTTGACCTAAATGTATGACTAAAATTGAGTTTATTGGATTTTTTTATAACAAACATTAGAAAATATAATTTTTTTTCAAAATTTTCGGTATTTTTCCGTTTATAGCGCAAAAAATAAAAATGGCAGAGGTGATCAAATACCATCAAAAGAAACCTCTATTTGTGGGAAGAAAAGGACGCAAATTTCGTTTGGGTACAGCATTGCATGACCGCGCAATTAGCAGTTAAAGCGACGCATTGCCAAATTGGAAAAAGTCCTCTGGTCCTTAGGCAGCATAATGGTCCGGGGCTGAAGTGGTTAAAAGGACTAAAGCATTATTGTCTTATTACTTGGTATTTTAAGCACAAGTCACTTTATCACTGACCACATTTCCCCCACCCCCTGTTTTCCTTTCCCCCCCTTTTTTTCCCATCCCTTTCCCTCCACACTAATGTATGTTATGTAACCATGTACGGCAGCATTACCAAATATTTTAATAGATGGTAGGAATATATATCTACTTGAACAATTAATCACATACAATATTATTTGATTTTGTCGTCACATTTTTTGTTTCAAAATCACTCTTGGCATTTATTCTTTTGAGCCATAGATACTCATACCAACCACCTTTTCACCTTTATTTCACCCATTAGAGGTGAGTTCAGTATGGTATCATAGAGTCATTATATTTACCGCAGAGGTATAAAATTCATTCTAAATTAGAACAGCGCCACACCCACACTTGAAACCTTCTTACAGCTCAGCTTTTTCCACTTTGGTGGCGATCACATTTGTGGAGGCAGCAGTTCTAAACCAATTTTTCACCTATTTCCATTGCGTGGGTTTACCACCAAATTTCTAACCCTACAGGGACACTCTCACTGATATAGTTATTGCTCTAGTGGTAGGAGTGTTACGAGCCGTGAGGGATTGAGAAGGGGTTGGGTAAGGGGGAGGAAATAAGGAAGTGGAGAGGATATGGTAAGGGGGAGACTGCTTGGGGGACTAGCTGGTAGTCCAAGAGATTAGATATCTCACAGCATGTGCATGCTAAACTTGTGTGTCAATGGTCAAGTTGTCAATGACTATTATGCATTGCAAAGGTTACTATTCATTTCCTTTAGTGAAGGTGTAAGTTCTTGCTTCTTGGGTAGAAGTATGATAATGGAGTGGAGGGAGGCCTGGTATCTAGGCGTGGGTGAACATTGGGGCCAAGACAAGTGGCAACAGCCTTTTCCTGTTCATCTTAGTTTGAGGAAGGGTGTGGGAATGTGACCCACTAGGGATAGATAGATTTTTCCCCCAATTGAACATACTGGGGAGGCAGTGAATGTGGCATGTGAAATGTGGATCAGTTCATCTATAAAGGCGGCATTCTTTCCATTTGTGAAGGTAACTCTTGATGATCGTGGAAATGGGTAGCTTGATATGCTATCAAAGATATATCGGTTTTGAGGATTTCAGGTGAAAAGGAAAAAAGACAATCAGTCATTCTGGACCTCCATGACGAGGTCTTCTGTGAGCTGGAGAAGCCGTGGGACTATTATTCTTGGTGTTCCTGGATCCTGAGGATGCGGTGGGTCTAGGTGAGTTGGATCTGCGTCGCCGAATGTGGAATTCATCATGGACTGGGATGGCATCCATGGTGATAGACCTCCTGAGGTGAGGATGGTGGAGGGTTTTATACGTCAGGTATTTCAATGCAGAGTATGTTTAGTGTCTCACAGAAGGCAGGTAAATCCTCTGGTACCCACAAGTTGGCCATGCGCCCTTGTGCTGAGACAGATAGACAGAAGGGAAATTTCCAGCGGTACCGGATTCCATTAGAGCATAGTAGCTCAAGGAGGGGACGCAGGTCTCTTCTATTTTTGAGAGTGATGGGTGAGAAGTCTTAAAAATGTTTTATAAATGTGCCTTGGTATAGTAGGTTGCAGCAATCCCTGGCCCTTCGCAGGATTTCTTCCTTCAGTTTAAAGTTAACCAGGCAGCATACTACGTCTCTGGGGAGGGTCAGTGTCACTTCCCCTGGGTCTGAGAGCTCTGTGCAATTGCTCATAGTCAATGGGTGATTCAAGGGGTCTGCCTAAAAGATCATTGAATATGGCTATAGTAGACTGGGCCGGTTGGTTATGGTCAATTGTTTCTGGAAAGCCTCTTACCCGTATATTGTGACGCCGACCACGATTGTCCAGGTCTTCCATGTATCTGTGAAGGTCTCGAGATCAAGCCGGTGTGATCTCCAGTATACATCCTGGATTTGGTTCCCCTGGGTGAGTGGGACCGAGTTGGGGATGAATTCCCCGTTGCTTCCCCCATGTCTGCAGGGGAAGATGGCTCCGCTGGACTGATAGAGGCACCTCTGGAAACTGGAGCACAGGGATTATGCGGCCATTAGAGTCCAGCACCAAACCACTCCCCCCTGGATTCTATATATATTTATATACATGGTGGAAATATGAAGAGTATTTAAAGAATTGTCATCCTCTTAGTTATAGCAACTGGTACATATGGACAATATTCAGTACACTTGGATACATTTTGTTTTTCAGTTTTAAGAGATATCATAACGATTTAAAAGGACACGTGCAAACATTTTGGTGTGTTCAACAGATTTGTTATTTGAAGGAATACACACAAACATTTTGTTTTTGTTTATTTTTAAAGGAACACACATGGACAGTTTTGCTTTATTCATGTCACATTTTTGATTAATTTATTGTAGTTAACTGCTTGCCACCCACCGGCCATCATATGACAGCCAGGCAGTGCGGCTCTTGTTCTGGGCGGGTATCATATGACATCCGTCCATTTAAACAGGGCATGCTCGCATTCGTGTGCGAGCAGCCCTGTACCTTCGGTGGAGGCGTGTCACTGAGACACCGCTCACCACCGAGGGGGGTCAACAGCCATTAGGCATGGCTGTTTACTACGTGACTGGCCGTGACTTCATCACAGATGGTACCTCCCCGCTTTGCACGTGATCCTTTCGAAGCTGATCACTAAATGTAAGCACAGAGCGGTAACAAGATGTTACCGGGTTCTCCTCCTTACCTACATTGTACACCAATCACACTGATTGCGCCCTTAATAAAGAGGACCTGTCACCACCCATCAAAGTACCTGTCACAGTTCATCTGAGTACCTGAGTATCTGTCACAGACATCTGAGTATCCGAGTACCTGTCACTGTTCATCAGAGTACCTGTCACAGTCCATCTGAGTACCCGAGTACCTGTCACAGTTCATCTGAGTACCCAAGTACCTGAGTACCTGTCACAGTCCATCTGAGTACCCGAGTACCTGTTACAGTCCATCTGAGTACCCGAGTACCTGAGTACCTGTCACAGTCCATCTGAGTACTCAAGTATCTGTCAAAGTCAATCTGAGTACCTGAGTACCTGTCACAGTCCATCTGAGTACCTGAGTACCTTTCACAGTTCATATGATGACCGAGTACCAGAGTACCTGTCACAGTCCATCTGAGTACCTGTCACCGCCCTTCAGAGTACCCGAATACCAGTCACCAGCCCATCAGAGTACCCGAGTACCTGTCACCAGGGCATCAGAGTACCCGAGTACCTGTCACCAGCCCATCAGAGTACCCGAGTACCTTTCACCAGCCCATCAGAGTACCCGGGTACCTGTCACCAGCCCATAAGGTAACCAAGTACCTGTCACCAGTCCATCAGAGTACCTGAGTACCTGTCACCAGCCCATCAGAGTAACCTAGTACCTGTCACCAGCCCATCAGAGTACCCGAGTACCTGTCTGCAGCTCATCAATTTACCCGAGTACCTGTCTCCAGCCCATCAGAGTACCTGAGTACCTATCTGCAGCCCATCAGAGTAACCGAGTACCTATCTGCAGCCCATGCCTCATACAATATATGTTGGGGTGTTTGCTTTCTAAAATGGGGTCATTTTGTTGGTAATTGCACTGTCCCGGTGCTCAAGGACCTTCAAAAGTGTGATAGGTAGGAATGAAATGAGATGTGTAATGTATGCTCCTAGAAGGCCTGAAGGTACTACTTCAATGTTGGGCCTCTGTATGTGGCCAAGCTGTGTAAAAGTCGCACATATGTGGTATCGCCATACTCGGCAAGAGTAGTAGAATGTACTTTGGGGTGTAATTTTTGCTATATACATGCTATGTGTTAGAAATATCTTATAAATTGACAACTTTGTGTAAAAAAATGCGTTTTCAATTTTTTCCACATTTTCCAAAAACTTCTGGAAAAAAATGAACCGTTCAAAAGACTTATCATGCCTTATAGATTATACGTTTGGGTGTTTGCTTTCCAAAATGGGGTCATTTTGTGGGCAATTCCATTGTCCTGGTGCTCCAGGGCTTTCAAAAATACAATAGGTGGTTGAGAAATGAGATGTATCATTTATGCTCTTAGAACGCCGGAAGGTGCTACTTCAATGTTGGGCCTTTGTATGTGACCAGGCTGTGTAAAAGTCTCACACATGTGGTATCGCCATACTCGGGAAGAGTAGTAGAATGTATTTTGGGGTGTAATTTGTTGTATGCATATGCTGTGTGTGAGAAATAATCTGATAATATAATTTTGTAAAAAAAAAAAAATCTTCATTTTGCAAAGAATTGTGGGAAAAAATTACACAATTACACAAAAATTAAAAAAACTCACCATGCTACTTACTTAATACCTTGGAATGTCTGCTTTTTAAAAAGGGGTCATTTGGGGAGTATTTGCACTTTCTTGACTTGTAAGGCCCCTTTCACACTGGAGCGGTTTTCAGGCGGTATTGCGCTAAAAATACCGCCTGAAAACCGCCCCTAAACGGCCTCCGCTGTTTGTTCAGTGTGAAAGCCCGAGGACTTTCACACTGAAGCGGTGCGCAGGCAGTGCGGTGAAAAAAGTCCTGCAAACCGCTTTTTTGGAGCGGGGAAGGAGCGGTGTATTCACCGCTCCTTCCCCGCTCCTGCCCATTGAAAGGATAGGAGAGGGGGAAGGGGGGGAGGGGGAGAGGAAAGAAAGGGGGAGAAAAAATGGGGGGGGGGGAAGGAGGGGATAGGATCAATTGGGATAGGACAGAATGGGGGGGTTTTTTGGGGGGAGGAGAAAGGGGGAGAGGACGGAAAGGGAAGGGGGGGAAAAAAGCAGAGGAGGGGGGGGAAAGAAGTGTGGGAAGGAGGGGAGGGGAGGGTGGAAGGAAAAGAGGGGGGAGGAAAGGAGGAAAAGGAAAGGGGGAAAAGGGAAAAAGGGATGGGGGGGAAAAGGGGGGGCCCTTCCCCCCTTCCCCCTCTCCTATCCTTTCCTCCCCCCACCCCTCCCCCTCAGTCGCTCTTGACCCCAGTTTCTTGGCCACTCTATTTCCTTCCTTCCTTCCTCCATTCTCACCTTACCTCAACTCTGGCACTTCCGGATGATCCTTAAACAGAACACACCGTATGACCTTTTTATGACCTATTGAATTCTTTACAATAGCAATACCCCAATCTGCCTCCCTGGCCCGCCCCCGGGGGAACGCCTTTTGAGGGCGTCTCACAGTATCGCTCCAGAGAACCTTTCAGGTTATAGTTTGGTGAGTGCAATTTTGCAATTTTTAAATTCTAAGTATGTTCTCCAATATCAATTGTGTACCCTTGAAAACTACTTATGTATTTGTGCTTGTCATGTTGATACTGTATTGTTTTTTCATCTTCATAGACTATATACTATCAGACGCCTCCTGAAGAAGCGGCTGTGACCGCGAAACCGTAGAGGTTACGTCTGCAAGTATCACACTATATAACCTCTGTCCATGCACCTGTGTGGGCATTAGCTATACCAACTTAGTGTCAACAATGCTGTAAACAATCATTACTGTTTATGTATGTCAAATCATGAATATGTACAATATATGTCCCCTACAGGACTTTTTATTATTCTTGAAATAAATTTATATACTTTTAAACAAGGTTTTTTCCTTATGGTACCGCAACAGTCCTTTTCTTTTTGAAAGAGGCAGGATCCTATTGGAGAGGTCCCTGCCCTGGTTTCTCTTTCAACCCCACTCCTCGGCCTTAAGGCACAGATCAGGCCAAGGTTACAAAAAAAATTCTTCTGCACTTAAGGTTCCTAAGAGCACAGTGGCCTCCATAATCTTTAAATGGAAGACGTTTGGGATGACCAGAACCCTTCCTAAAGCTGGCCGTCCAGCCAAACTGAGCTATCGGGATAGAAAAGCCTTGGTGAGAGAGGTAAAGAAGAACCCAAAGATCACTGTGGCTAAGCTCCAAAGATGCAGTCGGGGGATAGGAGAAAGTTGTAGAAAGTCAACCATCACTGCAGCCCTCCACCAGTCGGGGCTTTATAGCAGAGTGGCCCGATGGAAGCCTCTCCTCAGTGCAAGACACATGAAAGCCCGCATGGAGTTTGCTAAAAAACACCTGAAGGACTCCAAGATGGTGAGAAATAAGATTCTCTGGTCTGATGAGACCAAGATAGAACTTTGTGGCCTTAATTCTAAGCGGTATGTGTGGAGAAAACCAGGCACTGCTCATCAACTGTCCAATACAGTTCCAACAGTGAAGCATGGTGGTGGCAGCATCATGCTGTGGGGGTGTTTTTCAGCTGCAGGGACAGGACGACTGGTTGCAATCGAGGGTAAAATGAATGCAGCCAAGTACAGGGATATCCTGGACGAAAACCTTCTCCAGAGTGCTCAGGACCTCAGACTGGGCCAAAGGTTTACCTTCCAACAAGACAATGACCCTAAGCACACAGCTAAAATAACGAAGGAGTGGCTTCACAACAACTCCGTGACTGTTCTTGAATGGCCGAGCCAGAGCCCTGACTTAAACCCAATTGAGCATCTATGGAGAGACCTAAAAATGGCTGTCCACCAACGTTTACCATCCAACCTGACAGAACTGGAGAGGATCTGCAAGGAGGAATGGCAGAGGATCCCCAAATCCAGGTGTGAAAAACTTGTTGCATCTTTCCCAAAAAGACTCATGGCTGTATTAAATCAAAAGGGTGCTTCTACTAAATACTGAGAAAAGGGTCGGAATACTTAGGACCATGTGATATTTCAGTTTTTCTTTTGTAATAAATCTGCAAAAATGTCAACAATTCTGTGTTTTTCTGTCAATATGGGGCACTGTGTGTACATTAATGAGAAAAAGAAATGAACTTAAATGATTTTAGCAAATGGCTGCAATATAACACAGAGTGAAAAAATTTAAGGGGGTCTGAATACTTTCTGTCCCCACTGTATATTTTGTAAAAATAAATAGTGTCTCTGGTTGTGAAGTTAGCAAGCAGGATACAAGGACTGTTTTGTGCGAGAAGTTTGGATGAACCTGGACTTTAAAATGAGTCTCTAGAGGTAGCAGCATATCTCACTTCAAGGTTGCAACTTCTCTCCAAAACAGCAGATCTTTTGTAAGAGCAGTTTAAACCATGGACATTCAAAGAAATAATTTTAAATACTATGCTGGAGGCCATAGGCGATGGTATTTGTATTTCTGGTATCAGCCACCTTTGATTTCAGCCCTTTCACTTTAAATTCAACATATTACATTTGTAGGACTTAAACATGATTAGGGCAAGTACCTGAGGTAGTCTTGCTCTTCCATCAGGAGTCACAAGTAATTCCACAAAGTAGTCAGAGATGGCCAGAGGACAACATAATGTCTTAGAAGACAAGCAATGAACTTTACAAAGTAGGTGCAACATAAATCAGTGAGACTAGAACAGCAAACATTTTTTTTAAAGACCAAACACAACAATAAAATCTAACTGAGGAGAATCCCAGTTAAATTATTTAAATGCACAAATGGGCTGCTGTAAAGTGGTAGTGGTAATAACTGCATTGTATGTATAAGAGGTATTTAAATTTCTGGAATGGTCTTCCAGATCAGCCACCTTCAATTTCAGCCAGGTTCAGCCAGGTTAACTCCTCATGTTCATTATGTGAATCTAACAAAACTTTATGGGTAGTGGAAAACTTCATGTTAACGTGTGCTCTATGTTCTTGAATTAAAATAACATTTTTTTGTTGCTGGAAATTCCACTTTAGTGGCTTCAAGGCCTGTAAATATTTCCAGAGCCTCAAGGAGTGGTGGGGTAGCAGGGCATGTCCCTTGCCTTTCCCTCTTCCTACGTTTAGTTCTAGCAGTCTGTGGGTAAAGGGTGTATTAGAAAGCGATGACTCACTTGATTTGTTGTGCAGTACTGTTAATGGGCTAGTGTAATCTGTGGATTCAGGACAGGAAGGGGCTGGCTCTGCATTGGGGGATCCATATGTATTGCCACCATGTGCATCTAGGGATCCATATGTATTGCTGCCATGTGGAGTTGTGAGCTGTCAACTTTGGAGATGTCACCCTCCTCTTGGACATGGTGATGTTCAGATTCCAAGACCAGTGGAGTGTTCAGCGTCCTCTCTGTCACTTTGGAGGTGCTGTAGGAACTCTCTTCATAAGCGCATATGCAGCAATCTTTGTTTTCAGCTGGACACACACACACACAAATACACTTTCATTTTAATTCATAACTTGGTGTCAGCTACAAAAACAAACACAACCATAGACAATTCAAAATATGAATTATTAGTTGCTATTTTTTTAATTCAGTCTTTAAGCCAGTTTTCTATCAATTTAAATACTGCATTTTCAAAGGCTATAGATTTCAAATTATACCTTAATCATCTGGGGAAAACAGTGCCTGGCACTTTATCAAAGTAGATGTATTCTGCAACCGCAGCCACCCATTTGTCTAAGTTTTTTGCTTACTTTCTTATGAAAAGAAAGTAGATTTATTTCAGAACTCTGGTGGGTTGTCAGCTCATGTTGGATATCACCTAGGATCTTGTTTTTTTAGCAGAAAATCTTGTATTTAGTCTTTTATCAAACCTTTAAATATTTTCCTACTATAGAAGTAAAACTTAGAGAACTGTAGTTACTGGCTGAAGATTTTGATCCCATTTTAAAAATGTCTTCATTCATAGAACTTGATTTACTACACTCCCATAATGCATTAAGTTCTGTAAATAGAGGAGGAGTAGTTAAATGACAGCTAGAAGATGTATAATCCTTTACATGTTCATTATTTTTTACCTGAAGAAGGGCATAATACACATCTGAAATGTGAACCATTTGTCTACTGCAGTAAATTGGGAACTACCATTTAGATGCATTGCTGTGCCATGCTGGAAAATATTCGAATGTATTCTACCATAATACCTTATCCCTGTATCATATATGATTGCATACCTGATTCATTAGTTAAGGGATCCGTTTGTCCATTTTGAGGGGTAGTTGAAAGGTGACCTATTTATTTGTCTATCTTCTGCAGAATAAAATAGTATACGGTATGTTCACTAAAACAAGCTCAAAAAGTTCATCTAAATCTGCTTTTACATACAACAGTATTAACCAAGCATAATATTAAATATAGTAACCTATCACATTTATCTATAGAAATCACACATTTCCCAGTAAAGATAATCCTCAAAACTATTTATAAACACAAATGCATTACTTTATTTATACCATCTAGAAAGCAGTTGACTCATAATCTTCATAGCCTAATAAAAGACAGTGTATATTAGAACATCATTTTTATAATAATATTAATCTTCTAGTAAATGTCAGGACAGAGATGGAATACTTGCCAGAAGACAATTACTCTATGAGATATTGTGCAGTCATATTAATTATCTGCAATTTGGCAATGGCTGTAAATCTCAGATACCCTGAACAATCTATATAGCTTGTAGGTCTGTTTTGTAGTAACTACTTTAGGGCATTTTTTTGTGTTTTTTCTTAAGATATGTATTCTTGTCTAGTATGTAGCTCTGATATTGTATTGTATTGTATATGTATTAGTATATGAACATAAATAATAATAGTGCTTAATATTTTTTTATTGCAATATTGCAATGTTTGTCTTTAAACATTTTCCTCTTGAAAGCATTTATGAGAGATACTGCTAAATCTACAATGGTGCTTAAAGATATATTCCATTTAATGAATGTATGTTGTATATGCCCGTCCCAAAAAAACAACAATGCTCTGCGCTTAGTACAATATTCTAACGGTGTATGTGCGGCACATAAATAATTATATGACTAGTAGCAGCTGCTTAAATAATAGAACATGTATATAGGCAATAATGAATCAATTAAATTAGATAAATATATAAATACACAATTATAAATATATAAATATATAAAGTGTCTCTTCAGTATTGCAGCAGCGCTGTGCACCCCAATTAAACAGGGTCTCTTTCTTAATCTATTTCAGAAAGTTCAAACACGGATCTGATAGCCAGAGTCCCACCAATAAATAATCAAGATGTATTCTGTGAGGGTAGTAATCCTTTCACCAAGCGATACACCACGTGCTGGGGTCCCCAATGAAAACTCACTCACCAGAAATCAGATCAATAAAAGCCTTGATTAATAGTAGTAAATCTGCATCAATATCCAAAGCGACCACCAGATGTCAGTATTATTCCCAGTAGTTCCAATAGGATATGTAGAAGAAACAAAAATGCTCACATAGCGTGATACTGCTAAACATTTTTATTTGAACTATCCAAACATCCCCTTAAAACCATGCGTACCAAAATTTAATAAACATTGAGCAAAGAAAACAAAGTGCACTGTGCCTGATTGCGTCCTCCAGTCGTGAAAAGCTGTCAGGAGCGCTCCCTGTGTGTAACCACAGTCACACGCTTCCTGGTTCCTCGGTTGGTGGAGCACATGCGTCACTTCCTGTGCGACACGTCCCTAACGTTTCGTCACTTCCTGGACTTCTTCTGAGGGCGTGACACACAAGAAAGGAGGCCGGTATTTATATAAGTGGCAGGCGGAACAGCCAATCAGCAGAAGCAGACGCCCGGATGACTCACACATCCCCGCCCCTAATGCTAAATACTGTCAGCAATGTGTGAAATAACATCATCCGGACACTCTGCTCCCACAGGTCGTATTAAGCATGACAATACCGGTTCTAGTGGAAAATGACCTAATGCATAAAAAACAAGTACCTTGAATACCTGCAATCATTCAGTGTATGCGGTGCGGACATTGATCCGCAGCGCTATCATTGAGCAAGCACACTTTCGGTATTCATTAAAACTGATTAAAATATTCACTCTCAAAATATAAAAGTTTTCAGTAAACAAGAATTGTCTAGCAATTTTACATCATACATTGCTTATCCTATGAAAAGATAAAAACTGCATAGCGATTTCCTAGCACGTATTGAATAATCGCATACACTAAATTGCACCTGATGAACATATGTTGGAATATTAAAATAAATATATTGTCTAGCAATTTTACATCCAACATTGCTTATCCTATGAAAAGGTAAAAACTGCATAGCGATTTCCTAGCACGTATTGAATAATCGCATACACTAAATTGCACCTGATAAACACATGTTGAAATATTAAAATAAATATGTATTAAAATTGTATATCTAAAATGTATATATGTACATATATAAAATATATGACAATCCACATGTAAATATATGTATATAAAACATCTATATATGAAACGTGATCATATAGGAGTCAAAATTCCATTATAATAAAACATTACACTGTGATAGAATGAAACTGGAACCATACCCCAGGGTATGTCTATGTGTCACTGATAAAACAATTTATGTCAAGCTCTATGTTAAGACCCTTGGGGGCAATCACATCCACAGAATAAATCCAATGGGTTTCACGTTTGGATAACTCTCGGATGCGATTTATGCCCCTCCAATGGGATTGGAGATGTTCAACCCCCCAAAATTCCAATCCCGTCGGGTCACTATCATGTTTTAATTTAAAATGCAGTGAGACGTTATGATCCTCATAGCCTATTTTTATGTTGTTTATGTGTTCAGCTATTCTCACCCGTAATAGCCTTTTTGTACGGCCTATATAGATTAAACCGCAAGGACATTTCAATGCGTACACCACAAAGGTGCTGTTGCATGTAATGAATTGTTTAATCCCAAAACTGCGATTATTAATCGGGGAAAGGAAACTATCAATTCCTCTAAGAGGTCTGGAGACCTCCCTGCAGGCTTTGCATCTCCTGCACGCAAAAAAGCCGTTGCGATCCCAAAATGTCGGAGGACGTTTAGGAGGGTCAATCACTTTCTTCACCACTCTGTCTCCAAAACTCATGGTTTTTCTATAAATGAACTGTGGCTCAGAAGGTAATACAGTGGTGAGTTTCTTATCTAACCGGAGTATATGCCAGTGTCTTCTGAAGATCTCCTCCACTTCCTTGTATTGAGTATGAAATTGAGAAATAAAGCCCCACTCTTTATTACGATTTTTTTTTTTTTTTTTTTCTGTTGGTGCTACCTCAGAACCCACTGGCCGTGATTCTTGTAAGCATGTGATTCTAGGTATTTCAGCCACTTCCTCCACCACCTTCTTCAGTTTCTTCGGGTCATATCCCTTGGCTTCAAATCTCTCTGTAAGGACTTTAGATTGAATCCAGAACTGTGTATCTTCAGAGCAGTTTCTTCTTACTCTCATAATCTGTCCTTTTGGGATATTCCGGAGCCATAATGGATGATGACCGCTTGAGATGGGCAAATAACTGTTCCTGTCTGTTTTTTTAAAATAAACTCTTGTTTATAATTTATCGTTCACCCTATAAATGGTGACGTCTAAAAAGTTTATTTCTTCTTTATGCCATTCTGAAGTAAGCTTAATATTGTTATTATTATTATTCAAGGCCTGTATAAATGCTCCTAACGACTCAGATGTACCATTCCAGATAAAAAACAGGTCATCAATGAAGCGTTTGTAAAATATAAGTTCCGGCCTTTGTTCTCTAAAAATGGTCTTATCCTCCCACTCCGCCATGAACAAATTGGCTATGCTGGGCGCGAATTTCGCGCCCATCGCAACGCCTCTTTGTTGTGAGTAGAATGTACCGTCATACCAAAAATAGTTATGATTAAGGCAGAAATCCAAGGCATTCCTAAGGAAAATCTTTTGGTTGTGGGGGAGATCCTCTCTTTGACTAAGGGCCCAATTGAGCGCCAATAAGGCATCATCATGCTGTATGATGGAGTAAAGAGAGGAGACGTCGGCTGTGACCAAAATTGCCTGCTCTCTTCCTATCAGGCTCACATCCTGCAAACAATTTAAAAAATTCTTAGTGTCCCTTATATATGAACGGGTATTTGTGACACTCTTTTGCAAGAACCGGTCCAAGTACTGACCCAATCTGGCAGAGACCGAATCAATACTGTTGACAATAGGTCTTGCTGGAGGATTAGAGGGGTCTTTGTGAATCTTCGGCAAGGTGTAGAGCGTGGGGATCCGACTGCTGGTGGGTAACAGGAACCTTTTCTCTTTGTCCGTTAGTACACCGCTTTTTGAACCCATGTGTACTAGAATATCCAATTCATCCCTATAGGGCAGGGTGGGGTCATTCTTCAGACGTTTATATGTTACTTCATCTGAGAGCATCTCCATAATCTGGTTATGATAGAACTCCTTTGAGAGTATTACTACCCCACCCCCCTTATCGGCTGGTCTTATGATGATATCTTTTTGTTTCTCCAACATGGTAATCCCCTCACTGATATGCCTTACATTCATTTGTTTATCGGGTTTCAGACGTTCCAGATCTCGTAGTATTAACCCTTTGAATACCTCAACTTGATGGTTGGGATTGTTGAGGGGGTTAAATAGGGACTTATTTTTAAGACCACTATTGACCACCTCCCCTGGCTTATGAGTTACCGCTGATATATTAGGGGTGCATCCCAAAAAATACTTTTTAATATTTATCTTCCTAATATATTTGTGGATGTCAATGAAGACGTCGAACTTATTGATTGGTTTTTTCAAGCCACATTTTAAGCCTAGATTCAGAATATTCATCTCTTTGTGTGTTAGTTGTTTGTCAGTCAGATTGAAGATGCCCTCTACTCCGACTCCCTTCTTCTTTTTTTGGGTCCTAGATCCTGCTCTGCAACCACGATATTTTCTTCCTTTGATTGTGGGTATTGCGGCGGGTCCCTCTTTCGTTGCGGATGTTGAGTCTTCCAGTGTGGGGTATTGGGGTTGTTCTGGGGTTGCTGGTCCCTGTATTGAACCCACGGGTGGGGTCTCCCTCCGCGTCGGGGTTGGTTCCGACCTCTGGGCGAGCGACCCCTTCCTCTCCCTAAAAAAGGATGGGGGTGTGGGTGATTGTTAGCATAATTCTCTTGATTATTTCGATATTCCTGCAGGGGCTGAAACCTGTTGTGTGTGGGTATGTCATAGGTGTTGGGTTGTGAATAACCGTTCTGATTAGAACGTCTTCCATTCCCCTTTAGTTTCCTTCCTCCTTTCTGTATGGGAGTGGAACATCTAATCGGTGAATTTGCATACGAGGTGTTCCCTGCACGATCATTCGTAGATACCGGATAGTTAACCGATGGTAATCCTGGTATCAGTCGCCGGATCTGCTGTGGAGGTGCAGAAGGCTCTTGTATAGATTGATCTCCTGCCTCATTTCTACAAGGCACTTGTTGCCACGAGTAAATGGAATTCTTTTTGAAGTCCTCCAAATCCCTATGGTATTTCTTCAGTTTCTTTTTTTGTGTCTCTCTATCAACTTTTTCCAATTTCTTTTGTATTCTGGCATTAAACTCTATAATTTGTTGACTATCTTTTATTGGGTCTAATTGCTGTTGTAGATCATTGATTCTTGACTCCAAATTGGCCATTTTGCGTTTTTTTCTTTGTAGGACTAACTGTTGTAGCTTGAAACCCACACCGTTAAAAAAGTCCAACCATTCTTGCATGGAACCTTGGTCATCCAACCCATCCTGTGGGGTGACATCCCATCTAAGACTCCTAATGATGACTTTTTCCTTGATGTATTGTTCAAGACTACATATGTCCCACCAAGTCCGTACTTGTTTTTCTAACACATGGCCCAGTGCTGACATTGCTCCATTGTAATTGGTTTGTGTGGTGGTCGGTTCATAACTGGTGAACAAAGCGTCCACATCAATGTGCCTATTACTTAAATACCGTAGGACGTCCATAGCAGCAGAGAACTAAATATGTGCCTTGAGTGAATGTATGTTGTATATGCCCGTCCCAAAAAAACAACAATGCTCTGCGCTTAGTACAATATTCTAACGGTGTATGTGCGGCACATAAATAATTATATGACTAGTAGCAGCTGCTTAAATAGTAGAACATGTATATAGGCAATAATGAATCAATTAAATTAGATAAATATATAAATACACAATTATAAATATATAAATATATAAAGTGTCTCTTCAGTATTGCAGCAGCGCTGTGCACCCCAATTAAACAGGGTCTCTTTCTTAATCTATTTCAGAAAGTTCAAACACGGATCTGATAGCCAGAGTCCCACCAATAAATAATCAAGATGTATTCTGTGAGGGTAGTAATCCTTTCACCAAGCGATACACCACGTGCTGGGGTCCCCAATGAAAACTCACTCACCAGAAATCAGATCAATAAAAGCCTTGATTAATAGTAGTAAATCTGCATCAATATCCAAAGCGACCACCAGATGTCAGTATTATTCCCAGTAGTTCCAATAGGATATGTAGAAGAAACAAAAATGCTCACATAGCGTGATACTGCTAAACATTTTTATTTGAACCATCCAAACATCCCCTTAAAACCATGCGTACCAAAATTTAATAAACATTGAGCAAAGAAAACAAAGTGCACTGTGCCTGATTGCGTCCTCCAGTCGTGAAAAGCTGTCAGGAGCGCTCCCTGTGTGTAACCACAGTCACACGCTTCCTGGTTCCTCGGTTGGTGGAGCACATGCGTCACTTCCTGTGCGACACGTCCCTAACGTTTCGTCACTTCCTGGACTTCTTCTGAGGGCGTGACACACAAGAAAGGAGGCCGGTATTTATATAAGTGGCAGGCGGAACAGCCAATCAGCAGAAGCAGACGCCCGGATGACTCACACATCCCCGCCCCTAATGCTAAATACTGTCAGCAATGTGTGAAATAACATCATCCGGACACTCTGCTCCCACAGGTCGTATTAAGCATGACAATACCGGTTCTAGTGGAAAATGACCTAATGCATAAAAAACAAGTACCTTGAATACCTGCAATCATTCAGTGTATGCGGTGCGGACATTGATCCGCAGCGCTATCATTGAGCAAGCACACTTTCGGTATTCATTAAAACTGATTAAAATATTCACTCTCAAAATATAAAAGTTTTCAGTAAACAAGAATTGTCTAGCAATTTTACATCATACATTGCTTATCCTATGAATAAAGATAAAAACTGCATAGCGATTTCTTAGCACGTATTGAATAATCGCATACGCTAAATTGCACCTGATAAACATATGTTGGAATATTAAAATAAATATATTGTCTAGCAATTTTACATCATACATTGCTTATCCTATGATAAGAGATGCAAAGCCTGCAGGGAGGTCTCCAGACCTCTTAGAGGAATTGATAGTTTCCTTTCCCCGATTAATAATCGCAGTTTTGGGATTAAACAATTCATTACATGCAACAGCACCTTTGTGGTGTACGCATTGAAATGTCCTTGCGGTTTAATCTATATAGGCCGTACAAAAAGGCTATTACGGGTGAGAATAGCTGAACACATAAACAACATAAAAATAGGCTATAAGGATCATAACGTCTCACTGCATTTTAAATTAAAACATGATAGTGACCCGACGGGATTGGAATTTTGGGGGGTTGAACATCTCCAATCCCATTGGAGGGGCATAAATCGCATCCGAGAGTTATCCAAACGTGAAACCCATTGGATTTATTCTGTGGATGTGATTGCCCCCAAGGGTCTTAACATAGAGCTTGACATAAATTGTTTTATCAGTGACACATAGACATACCCTGGGGTATGGTTCCAGTTTCATTCTATCACAGTGTAATGTTTTATTATAATGGAATTTTGACTCCTATATGATCACGTTTCATATATAGATGTTTTATATACATATATTTACATGTGGATTGTCATATATTTTATATATGTACATATATACATTTTAGATATACAATTTTAATACATATTTATTTTAATATTTCAACATGTGTTTATCAGGTGCAATTTAGTGTATGCGATTATTCAATACGTGCTAGGAAATCGCTATGCAGTTTTTACCTTTTCATAGGATAAGCAATGTTGGATGTAAAATTGCTAGACAATATATTTATTTTAATATTCCAACATATGTTCATCAGGTGCAATTTAGTGTATGCGATTATTCAATACGTGCTAGGAAATCGCTATGCAGTTTTTATCTTTTCATAGGATAAGCAATGTATGATGTAAAATTGCTAGACAATATATTTATTTTAATATTCCAACATATGTTTATCAGGTGCAATTTAGCGTATGCGATTATTCAATACGTGCTAAGAAATCGCTATGCAGTTTTTATCTTTATTCATAGGATAAGCAATGTATGATGTAAAATTGCTAGACAATTCTTGTTTACTGAAAACTTTTATATTTTGAGAGTGAATATTTTAATCAGTTTTAATGAATACCGAAAGTGTGCTTGCTCAATGATAGCGCTGCGGATCAATGTCCGCACCGCATACACTGAATGATTGCAGGTATTCAAGGTACTTGTTTTTTATGCATTAGGTCATTTTCCACTAGAACCGGTATTGTCATGCTTAATACGACCTGTGGGAGCAGAGTGTCCGGATGATGTTATTTCACACATTGCTGACAGTATTTAGCATTAGGGGCGGGGATGTGTGAGTCATCCGGGCGTCTACTTCTGCTGATTGGCTGTTCCGCCTGCCACTTATATAAATACCGGCCTCCTTTCTTGTGTGTCACGCCCTCAGAAGAAGTCCAGGAAGTGATGAAACGTCAGGGACGTGTCGCACAGGAAGTGACGCATGTGCTCCACCAACCGAGGAACCAGGAAGCGTGTGACTGTGGTTACACACAGGGAGCGCTCCTGACAGCTTTTCACGACTGGAGGACGCAATCAGGCACAGTGCACTTTGTTTTCTTTGCTCAATGTTTATTAAATTTTGGTACGCATGGTTTTAAGGGGATGTTTGGATGGTTCAAATAAAAATGTTTAGCAGTATCACGCTATGTGAGCATTTTTGTTTCTTCTACATATCCTATTGGAACTACTGGGAATAATACTGACATCTAATGGTCGCTTTGGATATTGATGCAGATTTACTACTATTAATCAAGGCTTTTATTGATCTGATTTCTGGTGAGTGAGTTTTCATTGGGGACCCCAGCACGTGGTGTATCGCTTGGTGAAAGGATTACTACCCTCACAGAATACATCTTGATTATTTATTGGTGGGACTCTGGCTATCAGATCCGTGTTTGAACTTTCTGAAATAGATTAAGAAAGAGACCCTGTTTAATTGGGGTGCACAGCGCTGCTGCAATACTGAAGAGACACTTTATATATTTATATATTTATAATTGTGTATTTATATATTTATCTAATTTAATTGATTCATTATTGCCTATATACATATTCCATTTAATGCTGAGAATTCACATTCCGTTTACTGTTGAATGCTCAATATTGTATGGGATTGTGTAATTTCAAACTGTCATGTGCCTTGGAGATTGCAGTGGTAAGATTTGTATTGAACACATTACAGAAGCTCAGGACACTCTATCATGCAAACAATTCAGGCCCACTGCCTCCTGCTCTTCCTCATGATTGGTCTATCACTGGAATTGGCAGGGCCACTTGACAATACTGATGTGTGGATAGCAGGAGGGGACAAGGCTGAGCACCACGTCAGTAAGTGAAGCTGTATTTATTTAATTAAACACTCTGGAAAATAAAAACTTTTCCTAATTGCATAAAACTTGGTTGCCTGCGTTTCATGTCCTCTGGCAGTTTAGTATGTATGAAGTGAACCCAGGTTTACTTACAATGGTTTCCCTGCATCCAATTCGCATGCCAGTTCACACCTCTCCAGAGCGGCTCCGGTGCGAATTGCACAAGAGTCCTGTGCGTCTTTTGGTCTGTTTCAGGTCCAAATTCAGTCAAAAATTCAGGCTTAAATCGGACATGAAATAGTGAACAGGGATGCACCAGACCCCTGCTGTGAGCCGCACTGTGCTGTGGTGTGAACCCAGCCTTTTTACATTTCTTCAGTTTCTGCCTGGTTTCTGGCCTAGGCCAAAATTATATCATACATCCCAGGAGTCTTCAGGGGCATTTTTTTTCTTTCATCTGGAGAAGGGGAGGGAGGAACTTTCTCAGCAAAGCACACATGAATTATTTGCCTTTCTCAAAATGTCCACAGCTAGAAATTCGGGGGGGGGGGGGGGGGGGTGTTTTTCAAAGTGATTTCTTAACAAAATAAAAAAAGGAATGGAGACATGGACGTATGGGTGAGTTTGCTTTTAATATTACACATTAATTAAATAGTGTTTTCAATTTATGGTGCTCTTTGAGAATACAGCTGTACATGGCCCTTATACCAATCTATAATCTACTTTCTGTACATCAGCCTTATGCAAATGAGGTGCAGCTATCCCTTAAAAATAACCTAGAAAATTACATTAGTAAAAAATAAAAATAAATCATTTATACCTTCCCTACCACAATACAGGTGAACCTTAAATAATAAATGCATTTTCAAACCTAAGAGATCCTCCTTACCCCCTTTGCAAATTCATATTTACCAAGATCCAATACAAAAGGCCATGGATTTTTTTTACATTCCACTCCAAAGGTTCTCTGTCTCCTGCCCGCACCTGCACAGTAGAGCCCCATAAAAGTCTAAGCTTGAGATGCAGGGAGATGGTCCCCATAGACTTCTATAGGGCTGTATTGCACAGGCATAGGCAGGAGACAGATGACATGTGACATGGGATGTAAAAATTCCACAGAGGCTGTAGGCATCAGATCTTTTTTTTTTTTTTCATGTCAAATGTCTTTTTTTTTTTTTTTAAATAGTTTTTATTCAGAATTTTGTCAGTTTATAAAGATATACATCGCGTTTACAAGTTACAGGAGATATCGTAAACTGGATTAATAAAAGAGAATAAGAAAATAATAGAAAATAAAACCAAATAATAGAGGTTAACAGATATATATAGTTTGTTGTTCAGTACCATAAGTTAATTATGAGGAATAGATCAGGGCAGGAGAGGCCATGTGTCTCCGCCAGCCACCCCAATGGGAACTATCTGTGGCTCAGCGGAGGCATAGCCCCTTCATGTCTACATGTCCACATCAGTGTTAATCCTTTTATATCTGTTAGTATTTATATAACAAGAGCGTATAGCTCATAACTAGATAAAAGTAACTCTTATGTAAATTATACAGGATCAATTCAGAAACCATATGGAAAGGGAAGGCTAAGGTTCTAGGTGAGCCAAAAAAGGTTGATGTTATGCACTCTAGTAGTAGTGAGTAGTGTCATGTTGGATTGCGATGGGTGTTGTACCAATTAATCCAGTGTTGCCAGCGTGGGAGAAAAGTATCGTATTTTCCACTAATTGATGCTAACATCCTTTCATAAGTGTAATGCAAAGATAAGGTATTTACCGTTTCTTCTATGTCCGGTGGATCCAATGATCTCCATTTTCTTAGGATCACTAATTTAGCAGCTAGGAATAAGTGGGTAGTAAATTGTCTATACAATGGTGGTATGTGTTCTATGCCTATATTTAGGATGGCCAATGAAGAGGTGTTAGTTATGTTGAGATTTGTAGTTTGACATAAAATGTTGAAGACGTGGGACCAATAGGAGGTCAGGTGTTTACAATCCCATAGGATGTGGTAGATAGTGCCTGGTTGCCCACAATTCCTCCAACAAGTGGAAGGTGTCGAGCTGTCAAACTTAGCTAATCTATAGGGTGTTAAATACCATCGTTGTGTGATCTTATGTGAGAGTTCCCAGAGGTTGGTGCTTTTGGTGGCTGAATGGATGTGTTGTAAAGCTTTGTGCCATTGTTGTGGGGAAAAGGAGTCATTGAGATCTCTTTCCCATGCTAACATGGAGTTTGTTTTGGTAAATATATTTTTATCATGAAGATAAGTATAAAATAATGAAATACCTCCCTTACGAGGTAGCTTGGCATTTAAGTACACATGAATTTGCCAGAATATTTTGTATTGGATGTCATGTGTTTTGAGATAAGAGGCAATTCTGAAGTGATGAAATCTGTCTGAAGTAGGTAGGTCATAGGATTTTTGTAGATCATCAAACAGTGTTGATAGAGGGATTGACAGGGATATGGTGGGGGATGATCTAGATTTGGTGGTTATCAATGTCTTCCATGAGCTGAGTGTCACTAGAGTCGGGAGAGAGAGGTCAGAAGGTTTGGATTTAAGATGCACAAAAGCCAACAAATAATCATATAGGTTGCCACCTGGTATTGTGGATTGTTCAATAGCGCACCAAAGCGGTGGTTGGTGGTGGGGAAACCACCCTCTTAATTGTGCCAGGATTGCAGCTAAATGGTAGTCAGCAAAAATCGGTAGGCCAACGCCACCTGCTGTTTTTGTTTTACGGAGATTGATGAGCGCGCTTCTGGCTTTTTTACCTTCCCATAAGTATCTAGAAAGTGTAGATTGTAAAGTTTTAAAGTGCTGTCGAGGAACTGGAATAGGAACCGTACGAAATATATAGAGTATTTGTGGCAGAAGTTGCATCTTAAATGCGGCCAACCTACCGGACCAAGACAATGTGTGTTTGCCTATGGATTGTAGGTTCGTATTTAACGAGCATATCAAAGGAAGGTAGTTAGCATGAAATAGTTGCGTAGGGCGGGACGTTAGTTTAATACCTAAATAAGTTATTTCATGGGATTCCCAGATATACGGGTATCTGTTTTGCAAAAGTAATTTATCGTTTGCCTTTACACCAAGATCCAATATGTAAGATTTGGTTTTGTTCACTTTGTAATACGATATTAAACCATATTCGTGTAGCAATTGAGACACGTGTTGCAGAGAAGACACCGGATTTGTTAACATGAGGATTACATCGTCTGCAAAGAGACTGATGACATGTTTGCGATGATTAATAGGAAAGCCTTGTATATTAGGGTTTTGTCTGATGCTGGACGCTAGTGGTTCCATTAAGAGGTTGAAAATGAGTGGGGAGAGGGGACATCCCTGGCTGGTGCCATTTGTAATTTTAAAAGGTTTAGATAGCATACCTGAGGTGTATACTCTGGCTGATGGTGTAGAGTAGAGGGATAGTATGGCAGATAGTATGTGACCCTTAAAACCACATTTTTCCAAAGTGCTTGCGAGATATGTCCAATGTACTCTGTCGAATGCCTTCTCTGCATCCAGAGCGAGAAGCAGAGAAGGCGTCCCTTTCTTCCTGGCCATATGAATCACATCTATTAATCTTCTGGTAGCGTCAGATGTTTGTCTGCCTTTGGTGAATCCACATTGGTCAGGGTCAATTATAGTGGGGAGAATGTCAATGAGCCTTAACGCTATCATTTTAGCATAAAGCTTCAGGTCAGTATTCAGTAATGAAATCGGTCTAAAGTTTTGAGGAACATCCGGTGTCTTCCCTGGTTTAGGCAGCGTTACTATTAAAGCCTCTAACATCTCAGAAGGAAAAGAAGATGAGACAGCAGCGGCCTCAAACACCCTGAGGAGATGAGGACCTAAACATTGTTTGAAATTCCTATAATATTCCCCTGTCAGGCCATCCGGTCCTGGTGATTTATTAGCAGGTAGGGTGTCAATAACTTTCAGTAACTCAGATAATGTGAAGGGGGAATTCAAGGCTTGGATTTGTGAAGTGGATAGACTCGGTAGGTCAATGTGTTTTAGGAAATCATTTATGGCGTTTTGTGAGAAGATTGTCTTGATTTAAATTGTATAGGGAACTGTAGTATTCACTAAAAGCATTGGCGATGCTTTGAGGGTCAATCACTTTTTGTTTGGAGGAGGGGCTTAGGATGTAAGGTATTTTATTTTTGTAGCATTGGCCTTGTAATTTGCGAGCCAATGCCTTTCCAGCTTTGTTACTGGTCGAATAGTATGACATTTTGAGTCGTCGTTCTTTTTGCTCAAAGGAGTGGAGTAGTTCTAGTCTGTGATCATGTTGGAGATTAGTTAGTCGTTTACTATTCTGGCGTGTAGGATGTTTTTTTATCTAGTTCCTCTAGGGATTTGATATCTGCAAGTATGGTGTCAAGCCGCTGCTGTCTCTGTCTCCTAAGTTTCGAGGCCAATTGAATAAATATTCCTCTAATGTATGCCTTGTGAGCATTCCATAAAACAAACGGATCATTAGTGGAAGAGTGATTGATCTGGAAGTAATCAGACAAGTGGTTCTCTAATATTTTTTTGGTGGTTGGTGATTGTATTACTTGGGGGTTTGCGCGCCAGAGGTATGCTCCATTAGTAGGGTAGTTATCCCCAAGTGTCAGGAGAATAGAGGCATGGTCCGACCACGTAATGTTATTTATTTGAATTTGAGATACTTTTTGTAGCAACCACTTATCCATCAAGACCAGATCAATCCTCGAGTAAACACAATGTCTATGAGAATAAAATGTGAAATCTCGTTCACTAGCATGCGTGCATTGCCAGCAATCAAATAAGTCATGCGATCGTAGGAAAGCATGTAGAGAAGGAGATTTTTGTGAACAGGACGAGGTAGAGTCCATGTGTAGGTCGGGAGTAATATTAAAGTCTCCACAAATTATAAGGGAACCTTGTTGAATTTTTTTAACCTTTTTCATCAAATTATTGAGAAAGTGAATTTGTTTGGTATTAGGAACATACACATTCACCAGAGTATAACGGGTGGAATTGATATTGCATACAAGTATGAGGTATCGGCCCGCTTCGTGAGATATTTCGGAGTGAAGTTGAAACGATATAGAGTCCTTAATGGCCACCATGACTCCTCTCTTTTTCGCTTTCATACTGGAGAAGAAGTAGTGTTGGAAGTTTCTGTGAGAGCAGTAAGGTGGGGCTTCTTGATGGAAGTGTGTCTCTTGAACACATAGAATATCACATTGGGAAGAGTCAACTTCTTTCCAAAGAGATGCTCTTTTGGCTGGATGGTTTAAGCCATGGGCATTGATGGAAAATATTTTAACTGGCATGAGGCATGTTGAAGGGAATGCTAAACGTCAAGGATTTACAGTACTCACGGCCGATGAATGACTGCGGTGCCAGGCTGGTTTTGCCTCTAGAATATCCCTTGAAGCGGACAGTTGGAATGCAGATGTTGTAGGTTACTTTCCATGATGTCGCAGGTGGGCATGGTTCTGTAGAAAGTTGTTGATCCATAAAAACAGCAAAAAACAAAGAACAAAACAAGTTAAAGGGAAAAAAAGAGAGGTTACAGGGTGATAGGAGAATCCACAGGGGGATTCTTGATCCATAAGCACTGTTCAATAAGGTTGGGGGGTTTTGGAAAAATTTCCAAGTGTGCCTGCACTGGGGGAGTGTAGACGTAAAGATTTAGTAAAATGAGTAGGAGCGATCAGACATTTAAGCATGTTTCTTGTCGCTTTTTTTTCTTTTCACCACCTGCCATTCTGCCTGCATGTGTTGAGGAGGGTCAACCTGTATAGGAGGTGGGGATGCTTCCATCAAGATTCCCCATTGCCTGAGGATATGCAGACCTTCTTCCATAGTGGAGACCGTGGTGGTCGTGCCGTTATGGTTGATTGAGAGCGTAGCCGGGTACTTCCACCTGTGTAGAATGCGATGGTTACGGAGCGCCTTAGTGATGGTGGCTAAATTACAGCGTTTCTGGAGGGTATGCCGTGACAAATCAGGGAGTAGCTGAAGAGATGCATATTGAGGCGGGCGCTGATCAGGGTTGCGGAATGAAGCCAAAATGGTTTCTTTCGTTTTATAGAAGTGGAGCCTCAGTAGAACATCTCTGGGTACATCATCGGGTAAAAAGGAAGGTTTCGGTATTCTTTGTACCCTGTCTACCGTGAGCTCCAATGCAGATGCTGCAGGGAGCAGTGCCATGAACAGTTCTTGGACATATTGCGGTAATTGCAGCGCAGAGATAGATTCAGGAATGCCTCTTATTTTGAGGTTATTTCTCCTGGATCGGTCTTCAAGGTCAGATAATTTATCTTTGATCCAGGAAATGTCATCAGAGTGAATGGTGTGAGCATCCACCATTTTGTTGAAAGAGGACCCATGAGAGGCTAGGGTATTCTCAATGTGATCTACCCTCCCTCCTAGGGCCTGTACTTTAGCTTGACACTGTTGTACTGTCATCAGCATGTCTTGATGCAGGGATGATCTCAGGGACATTAGCATCTCTTTAAGGACAGTGTCTGATATAGGTTGTCCTGTGGTGGGGAATCCCTCTATTGTATCTGAGGCGGCTGAGGCCTGGGCAAGTGAGGGGGTATGTGTTCTCACCTCCATAGCTTGTTGTTGTTGATTCCCCTGTGGAGAAGCCGTCCTCTGCCTGGACTTAACAGGGCTTCTTGTAGTGGGGGTGGATGCTGCTGAGGACGATCCGCTGTGCTGGGTCTGTGGATCAGCGCTGTTTAGGCTGGGCGGACAGCTCGTGGATGCGGCCTGCTGCTGCTTTCGTTTCGGCTGGGCGCCATTTTGGATAGGCCGTGCTGAGGCGGAGAAATACTCCGGCAGCTTGCTGAGCTGCGGCGGAGGGTCTTTTCGTCTCCGCGGCATCCCTGCGTGTATACGGGACTCTGATGGGTCGGATGGCGGCGGATGGCACTATCGATCGCTCCGATGGCAGTGGATTCCCCCGGTGGTGTGGCGGAGCTCGGGAGCTAAGCAGCCATCTTCGGGCTCGGACGCCACGCCCCCCCTAGGCATCAGATCTTGTAAGCATGCATCTGTTGAGGAGGAAGGTATGATTGATTAGCTAAAGACAGGGGTTACAAAAACAAATGGACTTTGTCTGAAAACAACTGAGGTTTCTTAAGGCCCTAAACCTGACAAGCTGTGTATTTTTCACAGCACACTAATTATAGGACTCAAAGTGATAAAAATAGCTGCCGTATGGGCCATTCATCCCAGTATTTATAGCAATACGTCCCGTTTCTTCCCCCAAGGTGTGCCGTTACTGATGGCTACCGCGCGCAAGCGTGGGAGTGATGTCCCCCGGCTCCGGCCAGTCACAGAGCCAGAGTCTGCGGCCCCCGGAAGGAAGAGGGGCAAAGATGGACGCAGCCTGCACAGGGGACAGTGATGGATTCATTTGCAGGTAAGTGCCACGTGATGCATACTAGCCTATTATGCTTTTAATTTGCAGGCTTTGCAGGGAGCAAAAGAGGAAGTAAAACCCATCAGGGTTTACTTCCTTTTTAAGTGGCATTCATACCTGGTATCTGCAGTATTTATTTTGCAGACTAAAATCCCTTCAGCTTCCATCTTTGGGAGAACTGAAACTAATCTCCCTAAACACAATCATATATTTCTAGTTTCTGAAACCTAGTAGCATTTATTGAAACAATTACTCTATTATAGTTCTCTAAGTATCCAAAAGGTTTTTGCATCTGCTAGAAAATTTTTACAAGTCACTGGAAAATTACTTTACAGACGTGAGATTTCAGTACTTTTAGTATTTTTCCAGATAACAAATAGACTAAACATACTATGTTCCAAAATATTTTTGGCCCTGCATTTTATTGAGATTAACCTGTTGATACAGAAGTCTCTTTCCATTCCTTGTACCTTAGCAATGTTGTCACATTCTTTGTAGTCTGAGTATTGAGTCTGCTTTTTTTTATATACAGCTGTACAAGTTTTTATATTTGTCCCAAGCATGTTTGAAGACATTTACTGTTGACTGGCTCACTACCTCTCCTGGAAGTTTATTCCAAGTATCAACTACCCTTTAAGTAAAATAATACTTTCTATGATTAGTTTTGAACTTTCCTTCAGTTATCTGGAGTTCATGTCCCTGTGTTCTTGATTTTGGTTTCATATTGAAAATACTGCCCTCCTAAATCTTATTCAACCCCTTGATGTATTTAAAGCTTTTAATCATGTCTCCGCTTTCCCTTCTTTCCTGCAGATTGTACATATTAGATTTTGAAGGCCCTCCTGGTGTGTTCCCCCAGACCTTTCACCATTTTTGTTGCCCGTCTCTGAACGAGTGATGTCTTCAGAACTGGACACTGTATTCTAAATGAGGACTCACTAAAGATCTACATAGGGGAATCAGGACCTCCTTCCTCCTGCTGGTGATCCCTCTAGCGATGCATCCTAGAATTCTATTTGCTTGCCCCACTGCCTGGCCACACCATTTGTTCATTTTGCAATTATCAGAAATAAGTACCCCCAAATCTTTATCCTCTGTAGTGCTGGACAACACTGTACCCCCAATGCTGTACTCTCTTGAGGGATTCTTTTTCCCTAGGTGCATTATTTTACATTTAGAAAAATTTAATTTCCATTTCTACTGCTTTGACCGATCTCCCGGCAATGCCAAATCCATGCTACAGACACCTCCAGGGATACCAACGCTATTAGAGACCTTTGTACCATCAACAAAAAGACATACCTTGCCCAAAAACTCTTTAGTTGTTGTATCACTTGCAGTGCCTTGAAAAAGTATTCATGCTCCTTGAAATTATCCACATTTTGTTATGTTATAACCAAAAATGTAAATTTATTTTATTGGGATTTTATAAGATAGACCAACACAAAGTGGCACATAATTGTGAAGTGGAAGGAAAATTATAAATGGTTTTCAACTTTTTTTTACAAATAAATATCTGAAAAGTGTGGCATGCATTTGTATTCAGCCCCCTTTACTCTGACACCCCTAACTAAAATCTAGTGGAACCAATTCCCTTCAGAAGTCACCTAATTAGTAAATAGAGTCCACCTGTGTATAATTTAATCTCAGTATAAATACAGCTGTTCTGTGAAGCCCTCAGAGGACCTAAAGAACCTTAGTGAACAAACAGCATCATAAAGGCCAAGAAACACACCAGACAAGTCAGGGATAAATTTGTGGAGAAGTTTAAAGCAGGGTTAGATTATAAAAGATATCCCAGGGGCGTGGGTGGCCGGAGACCAAGATTAACGCTGGTCTCTGAGGCCGAGCATCAGCAACATTTCACAGCTTCAAGCAGCACCGGTACCTATGCAGAGGACTTCTTTGATCCCTGTCCACCCCTGCAGCATGGCAACGAAGTGAAAAAGAGGACCGGCGGCACCAACAGAAGGTGCTAAAAAAACAATGTGAAAAAAATTTGCTACCAAATCGCTAAAAAATCGCATATATATAAAATCGCAAATATATGAAAAAATCGCAAATATTTAAAAAAACTGTGTTCCTCCAGTTATACAAATCCACTGGAAGTGGTGCGATATCTCCAAAGTAAACTAAGCAACAATTGTGTATAGATATACTAAAAATGCGTTTGCAAATAGTAATCAATCCAAATTAGTGCCAATAAATAAATAAATTAGATATATTCCCTGTGATAAGTGTTGAATCCTCTGTAATAAAAAATAAATAAATGATATGCTTATAAAGGTGCAATATATATACAATTGATGAGTATAAATAGATAAATAGTGCCAATAGAATCTGATTAAATATAGATGATTAAATTCATGAGATAGGATAAGTAACAGGCAACAGTTCAATCCTCAGTAATCTGGGATATCTGGATTCCTGCAGTACTTATTTGTTCACCCTCTGAGCTATTTCTTGCAAAGCCACAATGAATGGTAATTTTCTCAGTATCAAGTGGTTTTATGTAAAATAAACAAAGAGAGAAAACATTGCGCAATATTGTTACAATAAAAGTTCACAGGCAAAACAGCACAGTGATACACTCACGTGTGCCTGACTTGTTTTAGGCATGCAAATAAGCAGATAGGCAGATCTCAGCTGGCTTGTAAGGTCAAGGCTTGCTACGCAAGCTGCTGCTGCTGCTTGATACAATGTATTCAGCAGATGTGTCCTAGGCTCCTCCCACACGTTGCATCACTGACACGTGACTTTCTCAAAGCCTTGAGAAAGTCACGTGTCAGTGACGCAACGCATGGGAGGAGCCTAGGACACAGTCTGCTGAATACATTGTATCAAGCAGCAGCAGCTTGCGTAGCAAGCCTTGTCCTTACAAGCCAGCTGAGATCTGCCTATCTGCATGCCTAAAACAAGTCAGGCACACGTGAGTGTATCACTGTGCTGTTTTGCCTGTGAACTTTTATTGTAACAATATTGCGCAATGTTTTCTCTCTTTGTTTATTTTACATAAAACCACTTGATACTGAGAAAATTACCATTCATTGTGGCTGTGGAAGAAATAGCTCAGAGGGTGAACAAATAAGTACTGCAGGAATCCAGATATCCCAGATTACTGAGGATTGAACTGTCGCCTGTTACTTATCCTATCTCATGAATTTAATCATCTATATTTAATCAGATTCTATTGGCACTATTTATCTATTTATACTCATCAATTGTATATATATTGCACCTTTATAAGCATATCATTTATTTTTTATTACGGAGTATTCAACACTAGGGATGAGCCGAACACCCCCCTGTTCGGTTCGCACCAGAACATGCGAACAGGAAAAAAATTCGTTCGAACACGCGAACGCCGTTAAAGTCTATGGGACACGAACATGAATAATCAAAAGTGCTAATTTTAAAGGCTAATATGCAAGTTATTGTCATAAAAAGTGTTTGGGGACCCGGGTCCTCCCCCAGGGGACATGAATCAATGCAAAAAAAAGTTTTAAAAACGGCCGTTTTTTCAGGAGCAGTGATTTTAATAATGCTTAAAGTCAAACAATAAAAGTGTAATATCCCTTTAAATTTCATACCTGGGGGGTGTCTATAGTATGCCTGTAAAGGGGCGCATGTTTCCCGTGTTTAGAACAGTCTGACAGCAAAGTGACATTTTGAAGGAAAAAACACATTTAAAACTACCGCGGCTATTGCATTGCCGACAATACACATAGAAGTTCATTGATAAAAACGGCATGGGAATTCCCCACAGGGCAACCCCGAACCAAAATTAAAAAAAAAAAATGATGTGGGAGTCCCCCTAAATTCCATACAAGGCCCTTCAGGTCTGGTATGGATATTAAGGGGAACCCCAGCCAAAATTTAAAAAAAAAATTGACGTGGGGTTCCCCCTAAATTCCATACCAGACCCTTCAGGTCTGGTATGGATTTTAAGGGGAACCCCGCGCCAAAAAAAAAAAAAAAACGGCGTGGGGTCCCCCTAAGAATCCATACCAGACCCTTATCCGAGCACGCAACCTGGCAGGCCGCAGGAAAAGAGGGGGGGACGAGAGTGCGGCCCCCCCCCTCCTGAACCGTACCAGGCCACATGCCCTCAACATTGTGAGGGTGCTTTGGGGTAGCCCCCCAAAACACCTTGTCCCCATGTTGATGAGGACAAGGGCCTCATCCTCACAACCGTGGCCTGTGGTTGTGAGGGTCTGCGGGCGGGGGGCTTATCGGAATCTGGAAGCCCCCTTTAACAAGGGGACCCCCAGATCCCGCCCCCCCCCTGTGTGAAATGGTAAGGGGGTACTTACCCCTACCATTTCACTAAAAAACTGTCAAAAATGTTAAAAATGACAAGAGACAGTTTTTGACAATTCCTTTATTTAAATGCTTCTTCTTTCTTCCTTCATCTTCTTCTTCTTCTGGTTCTTCTGGCTCTTCTGGTTCTTCCTCCGGCGTTCTCGTCCAGCATCTTCTCCGCGGCGTCTTCTATCTTCTTCTCCTCGGGCCGCTCCGCACCCATGGCATGAGGGGGGAGGCTCCCGCTCTTCTCTTCATCTTCTTCTCTTCTTCATCTTCTTCTTCATCTTCTTCTTCCTTCTTCTCTTCTTCCTGTCTTCTCCGGGCCGCTCCGCAGCCATGCTGGCATGGTGGGAGGCTCCCGCTGTGTGACGGCGTCTCTTCGTCTGACGGTTCTTAAATAATGGGGGGCGGGGCCATCCGGTGACCCCGCCCCCCTCTGACGCACGGTGACTTGAGGGACTTCCCTGTGACGTCACGGGGAATGCCACAGGGAAGTCCCGTCATGTGTGCGTCAGAGGGGGGCGGGGTCACCGGGTGGCCCCGCCCCCCGTTATTTAAGAACCATCAGACGAAGAGACGCCGTCACACAGCGGGAGCCTCCCTCCATGCCACAGCATGGATTGCGGAGCGGCCCGGAGAAGACAGGAAGAAGAGAAGAAGAGAAGAAGGAAGAAGAAGAAGAAGAAAAAGAAGAAGAAGAAGAAGAAGATGAAGATGAAGAAGAGAAGAAGATGAAGAGAAGAGCGGGAGCCTCCCCCCTCATGCCATGGGTGCGGAGCGGCCCGAGGAGAAGAAGATAGAAGACGCCGCGGAGAAGATGCTGGACGAGAACGCCGGAGGAAGAACCAGAAGAGCCAGAAGAACCAGAAGAAGAAGAAGATGAAGGAAGAAAGAAGAAGCATTTAAATAAAGGAATTGTCAAAAACTGTCTCTTGTCATTTTTAACATTTTTGATAGTTTTTTAGTGAAATGGTAGGGGTAAGTACCCCCTTACCATTTCACACAGGGGGGGGGCCGGGATCTGGGGGTCCCCTTGTTAAAGGGGGCTTCCAGATTCCGATAAGCCCCCCGCCCGCAGACCCTCACAACCACCGGCCACGGTTGTGAGGATGAGGCCCTTGTCCTCATCAACATGGGGACAAGGTGTTTTGGGGGGCTACCCCAAAGCACCCTCCCAATGTTGAGGGCATGTGGCCTGGTACGGTTCAGGAGGGGGGGGGCCGCACTCTCGTCCCCCCCTCTTTTCCTGCGGCCTGCCAGGTTGCGTGCTCGGATAAGGGTCTGGTATGGATTTTTAGGGGGACCCCACGCCGTTTTTTTTTTTTTTTTGGCGCGGGGTTCCCCTTAAAATCCATACCAGACCTGAAGGGTCTGGTATGGAATTTAGGGGGAACCCCACGTCAATTTTTTTTTTAAATTTTGGCCGGGGTTCCCCTTAATATCCATACCAGACCTGAAGGGCCTTGTATGGAATTTAGGGGGACCCCCACATCATTTATTTTTTTTTATTTTGGTTCGGGGTTCCCCTGTGGGGAATTCCCATGCCGTTTTTATCAATGAACTTCTATGTGTATTGTCGGCAATGCAATAGCCGCGGGTAGTTTTAAATGAGTTTTTTCCTTCCAAATGTCATTTTGCTGTCAGACTGTTCTAAACACGGGAAACATGCGCCCCTTTACAGGCATACTATAGACACCCCCCAGGTACGAAATTTAAAGGGATATTACACTTTTATTGTTTGACTTTAAGCATTAATAAAATCACTGCTCCTGAAAAAACGTCCGTTTTTAAAACTTTTTTTTGCATTGATCCATGTCCCCTGGGGCAGGACCCGGGTCCCCAAACACTTTTTATGACAATAACTTGCATATAAGCCTTTAAAATTAGCACTTTTGATTTCTCCCATAGACTTTTAAAGGGTGTTCCGCGGCATTCGAATTTGCCGCGAACACCCCAAATTGTTCGCTGTTCGGCGAACTTGCGAACAGCCAATGTTCGAGTAGAACATGAGTTCGACTCGAACTCGAAGCTCATCCCTATTCAACACTTATCACAGGGAATATATCTAATTTATTTATTTATTGGCACTAATTTGGATTGATTACTATTTGCAAACGCATTTTTAGTATATCTATACACAATTGTTGCTTATTTACTTTGGAGATATCGCACCACTTCCAGTGGATTTGTATAACTGGAGGAACACAGTTTTTAAATATTTGCGATTTTTTCATATATTTGCCAATTTTATATATATGCGATTTTTTAGCGATTTGGTAGCAATTTTTTCACATTGTTTTTTTAGCACAAAAAATTATTTTCTCACATTGATTGAACTTTGTATCAGAGCGCATCAATCTATGTTATATGTTTTCATTTTTAGGGGATTCTGACCACTATATAATTGATAGCAGCTTGATATCATTGTCAATCCAACAATCTTTTTATTTAATTAATTGCACATGCATTCACATACATTTGATTTACACTTATTTGATTGTATATGTCACGCTAGAACATGATTGCGCTTGGTGTTTTTGTTTATTTACCAACAGAAGGTGACCGCCTTTCTCTTCCAGCCGGCACAGAGACTGCGTCAAAATGGTGCCGACTCAGTTCCTTCCACAAGCGGCTCCTCTGCTCTCCTCCACTGCCAAGGTGAGAATGAGGCTGGACTCCCTTGCTGCAGATCTCCATGAGGTGAGCTATTCTTCTTATTCTTTTGGGTTACTGCCAGTTCACCCTGGCGCTATATCCATGTTCCCTACATCCAACCAACCAGTGCTGGATTCTACCCTTTAGGAAATGCTACTGTCCCTCCGCAGTTCCTTACAGTCTGACATGCTCCATCTTATGTAGCAGTTTAAGCAGAATGCTTCCACATTAGGAAATTAGTTGAAACACATGGAGAAAAGGCTAGGGGACTATGCAAACACTATCAATGATGTAATTGATGCTCAAGATGCACAGTCTGAGGAACAAAATTGGAATAAGGATAAGATAGAAGACATTGAAGATCGGTCCCACTTGAACAAGATCAGGGGTATATCCGAAGTGATACAGCAGTGGTTCTCAACCCTGTCCTCAAGTACCCCGAACAGGCCATGTTTGCAGGTTTTCCTTTATCTTGCACAGGTGCTTTAAATCAGAGTCAATGGCTTGTTTTTTTTGGACAGCTATTTTATTTAAGAGAAATTCACAAAACATGGCCTGTTGGGGGTACTTGAGGACAGGGTTGAGATCCACTGAGATACAGGGTCTGTCTACCTATGTACGCAGTCTGATCAAGACACTCCTCCTAGAGTTCAAAAATATTGACTTGGTTATAGTCCGCATCCACAGACTCCCCAAACCTAAGCACCTTCCAGATTCAAAACCCAGGGATGTCATCCTACACATCAATTTCTACCACACCAAAGACCAACTCATGCAGAAAGCTAAATCTGCAGGAACCTTGCCTGAGCCTTACGCAAATTTGCTACTTTTTGTGGATTTATCGCAACACTCTCTACAATGCGGCAGGCAACTAAATACTATTACCAAAGCCTTACGCAATCATCAAATCCCGTACTAATGGGCAAATCCAGCCAAACTCCTGGTCCCCCGTCAAGGTTCCAAACATGTCATCTCATCTCTCCAAAATGTTCTCCAGCAACTGCATATCTGGGGCAGCATTCCAGACCCTTATACCTCTCAGGAACCACTTTTAATACAAGCAGCACCACCTTATTACCATCCACAGCCTCAATGGATCCACCATAGATCCAATCCATGCTAACAGGCACTATGGAGCACTTGGCATCTCATTGTCCATCCCAGTTTACTTTAGCCTCCGGCTTCTCACAGAACTTTCTTTCTACCCCAGTTCTTTTCTTCCTGGACACAGTAGTGTCCCCATCGCAGGAAGTGTTTAGCAGTAGTCAGTGGTTTCTTTTTCTGTAATTTTTTTTCCTGTTTTTACTCAACAGTCTTTAAACTCAAGTTGCTGTACCCGTAGCACCCACTACAATAGTTTACCACAATCTTCCGCCCACGCGGACTGTTTATAGTGAACCTCATTACCTAACCCCTCAAGCTGATACTATGGCCTTTAAGATATCCATCAATACAAAAGGCTTAAACCACCTGGTCAAGAGCCTCTCTCTGGAAGCTGGCCGTGTCCACACAATGCGTCATTGTCTGTGTGCAAGAAGCGCACTTCCATTCTCAGCACCAACCCAAATGCTCCCACGGATCCTTCCCGCAAATCTTCACTGCCAGTGCCCCAGTAAAAAATAAAGGAGTCCTCTTAGCCATTAAGGACACAGCTTCCTTTCAATTGCAGCACTGCATCGAGGAAGCTTATGGCCACTATAATATTCTAGTATGCCTTCTGAATAACTCTCCTCATACAATTGTCAATGTGTATGCTCCCAACATCCACCAAGTCCGCTTCCTAAAGAACCTTTGCATAAAAGTTGGCAAATTCCAACACGGTTCCACCATCTGGTGTGGGAACTTCAACATTTCTCCAGCCCCCCAACTCGATTCTTCCAACCCATCTAAAAGAGGAAGATCATCCCTAAGGGCGTCTCTACAAGACTCTCAACTTCATGATGTTTGGCACTGTCAACATGCTATGGAACGCTACTACACATTTTGTCCATGTGCCACAATGTCTACTCTCACATCGACCTTTTCCTAGCAGATAAATGGCTCCTCCAGAAAGTTTCAGCTTCAGATATTCTACCCACTACATGGTCTGACCATGCGCCAATTTGTGTAACTATCGAGGACACTCCAAGTCCTAAATCTGCCTCCGTATGGAGGATGAACACTCATCTTCTTCAATCATCCCCTTACATAGTTACATAGTTACATAGTAGGCAAGGTTGAAAAAGACATAAGTCCATCAAGTTCAACCTATGTGTGTGATGTTATGTCAGTATTACATTGTATATCCCTGTATGTTGTGGTTGTTCAGGTGCCTATCTAATAGTTTTTTGAAATTATCGATGCACCCTGCTGAAACCACTGCCTGTGGAAGAGAATTCCACATCCTAACCGCTCTTACAGTAAAGAACCCTCTACGCAGTTTAACAACCTCAATACAGGGCACTTTCACCCCCTTCCTGCCCAGGCCATTTTTCAGCTTTCAGCTCTGTCACACTTTGAATGACAATTGCGCGGTCATGCTACACTGTAACCATGTGAAATTTTTATAATTTTCTTCACACAAATAGAGCTTTCTTTTGGTGGGATTTAATCACTTCTGGGTTTATTATTTTTTCCTAAAAAAAAAAGATTATGGAAAAAATAAAGATAAAAAAGTTTTTCTTAGTTTCTGTCAGTAAATTTTGTAAATAAGTAATTTTTCTCCTTCACTGATGGACGCTCATGAAGCAACACTGATTGGCACTGATAGGCTGCACTGATGGGCACTGATGAGGTGGCACTGATGAGGAGGCACGAACATGCTGCACCTATGGGCACTGATATGTGGCACTGATGAGCACTTATAGTCAGCACTGATGGGTGGCACTGGTGGGCACTAATAGGTGGCACTGATGGGCAAAGATAGGCCGCACTGGTGGGCACTGATAGCTGGCACAGATAGTTGACACTAATGGACACTGATGAGCAGCACTGATGGGCATTAATGGGAGGCATTGATTGGCAGCAGTGATGGGCATTGATGGGCAGCAGTGATGGGCATTGATGGGCAGCACTCATAGCCAGCACTGATTGGCATCACTAATGGGCACTCATGGGTGGCACTTGTGGGCACTGATTGTGGGCACTGGTAGGCAGTCATTGCTGGCACTGGAAGACAGTCATTGCTGGCACTGGTGGGCAGTCATTGCTGGCACTGGCGGGCACTTATTGCTGGCACTGTGGGCGCTTTATTGTAATCAGGGCACTGAAGAATAGTGCCCTGAATACATACCTAAATGTCCTCTGTGAGGAGATTCTGCTGATCAGCTCTCCTCTCCTCACACTCTGTCAGTGTGAGGCGAGGAGCGCTGATTACTGGCATCTCTGTGTCTACATGTGACCATATGTAAAGCTCTCTGGTTCTGGTTCCAGTACAGGGATATACAATTAGCGGACCTCCAGCTGTTGCAGAACTACAAGTCCCATGAGGCATAGCAAGACTCTGACAGCCACAAGCATGACACCCAGAGGCATGATGGGACTTGTAGTTTTGCAACAGCTGGAGGTCCGCTAATTGCATATCCCTGTTCTAATATATAGAAATTTACTCTGAAATAAGCAAGATTAACATCAGTTTTCAATTAGGCCAAGCTCACATCTGTGTGCATTGGGCCGCTGCGGGACCTGAACAAATACCAGCAGCCAGATATTAAAAAGTTTAACCCCTCTTTGACAGACGTGTGTTGGAGATGCCTGTCCTCTAGCGGGACAATGCTTCAGATCTGGTGGGCTTGCCCTCCAATCTGGAAACTATGGCAAAAGGTCTTTGATCTTTACAGCAGGCTGATGGCGACATCAATCAAACCCACACCAGAGATAGCCCTATTATCTATACTCCCAGGCCCCCTCAAGTCGATTAAAAAAGATGTACTGCGCCACTTTCTGGCAGCAGTTAGGACAGTGATCCCCCGACATTGGAAAACGACAGATGTGCCTTCCTTGGGAGAATGGGCGGTTGAAGTGGACCAGATAAGAGATCTGGAGCGCCTGTTGGCGGAGGAAGTGGGAAAGGAGGAGCAGTTTACCGCCACCTGGACCTCATGGTCCATGTTTCGCTATTCTGATGAGTTTTCCCTTTGGGTCAGGGATACCCCACCCTTACCCACCGATTAGCCATGCTGGAGTGCCTGGTGCCTCAGGTACCATCCCACACTTCTACTCACGATCTTATTTCTGACTTTTTCTGTCTCCTCTTTGTTAAGTACTGAACCGGCCACTCACATATATAGTTAAAGATCATATCTTTGGACTAGCTAAATGACTTGATTATCTATAATAGGTGAATAAAAGACTTCTACAGCAGTCTAATTCGTTGAGAGGGAACCCTCAGATAACACCAACCCGCGAAACTACAAGGTTCATTATATGTTGGCCCCCACCCGCATATTATTCCTCTCTTAGAATAAAGATTTCATTATACAATATGATATACCAGTAGTTCACCGAAAGCTGTATGTTAAAATGATCACCCCTGTTTATACATGGGTAAAGTACACCTCACTAATCTATGTATACTATATGTGATGCCAAACTGTAAAGAACAGTATTTTTCTGTTATATTCTTTGTGTTCTTACTTTTGAAAATAAACTAAGATTGAAAACAAATACCAGCAGCCGCAACCACCCACACAAATGCAGGACCCATGGACAGGTAATATTAATCCTAATGGCACTCTGCCCGCACTGAAAATCGCACGTCTTCTGGGAATCTCGGTTCCTGTGCAAGCTGTGATTTTAGAAATAGTGCACGGACTTCCTTCCTGCATGTTGTGGGCACAGCAACCCATTCAAATGAAGGGGCTCTCATGACCGCGCAAACCGCAGCCCACACAGGTATGAACCTAGGCTCACAATAAATACTGTACAAAACATTTTGAACAAAATTAAAACATTGGATATATACAGTATGTCTAAAGGTTTGCTATTATGCTTTATAATGCTGTAGGTGCTGTCATATGCTGAAAAGCTAAGTAAATGAATATTATATTCTACTGACTTACTTCACACTGTCCTCTAGGTTTTCCTGTATCCTCCTTTTTAATTACTTTTTCTCAGATGTTTACCATATTTAATGTTGTGTTATTCATCTTTCACTTTATGCATGAATGGGGAAGTTACTTCAAAACAGAAAGCAGAAAAAATGGATTTTTAAGGTACAAACATCTCAGTTGTATTAATAGTAATTAAAAATCTTTAAAATATTATTAAAAAGAGACATTTATAGTACAATATTTATCCACACTTATATGCTATGCTTACTATCAATCAATCATATTGTCATGTTGTACATGTTGTACAAGTATTAAACAGTGGTCAAAAAGTGTCAGCTTATGGTGGAGAGATTGGAATTATTCTTGACACCTTTATTGAAAGTACCGTATATACTTGAGTATAAGTCATTCCGAGTATAAGTCGAGGCCCTAATTTACCACAAAAAAATGGGAAAAACGTATTGACCCGAGTATAAGACGAGGGTGAGAAATGCACAGCTACCGTAAGTGGAAAAGAGGGTCAACAATGCCCATTTGCAGCATCACTGTGCCCATTTGCATGCCTCACTGTGCCCATTTGCATGCCATAGGTCCCCTGAACTTCAAACTCGGTAGTTAAGGGTTCCTAGATGCCCCCTAGCTGCAGCCAAAATTTGGGGTCTCTGAACCCAAAGGGTCCCGAAATGACATTGCTGCAGATTGACACAGTTGACCGAATTTGGGGCCCCGTATCTCGGGGCCACGTAGCGCTAAGAACCCCAAATTTGGTTTGCAAACCCAGTGGAACTAGCACAATATCATTTCCAAAGCTGGGGTTTCTAGCACCAAGTGGCCCCGAGATACAGGGCCCCAAAAATCAGTTCAGAAAAAGTCAATCACTTTTCTGCAGCAGAGAATGACATTTTCCGAACCGGTTTTGGGGCCCCGTATCTCAGGGCCACTTGATGCTAGGAACCCCAGCTTTGGATATGTTATGGTTCCACTGGGTTTGCACACCAAATTAGGGGTTCCTAGAACCAAGTGGCCCTGAGATATGGGGCCCCAAAGTCGGTTCAGAAAATGTCAAGCACTTTTCTGCAGCAGAGAATGACATTTTCCGAACCGATTTTGGGGCCCCGTATATTGGGGCCACTTAGTGCTAGGAACTTCAGCTTTGGATATGTTGTGATACCAGTTCAACTGGGTTTGCACGCCTAATTAGGGGTTCCTAGTACCAAGTGGCCCTGAGATACAGGGCCACAAATTCGGTTCGGAAATTGAAATTTTTTGCTGCAGAAAAGTGCTTGACTCGAGTATAAGTCGAGGGGGGCACTTTCAGCACAAAAAAATGTGCTGAAAAATTCGACTTATACTCGAGTATATACGGTAATCCACTTCTTCAGGTGAGTGGTGGGTAAAAGTGAGACATAGATGCATAAAGAAGAAAAATTATCCGCAAAATTAACCCACCCGTGAGTTCTCTTTGAGTCTTATGCCGCGTACACACGAGCGGACTTTACGGCGGACTTTGCCCGGCGGACTGGATTTCGTCGAACAATTCGATGTGTGTGGGCTCCAGCGGACTTTGTTTTCTCAAAAGTTGGACGGACTTAGATTTGAAACTTGTTTAAAATTTATCCGTTGAAATCGAGTCCGGTCGAAAAGTCCGCCGTCTGTATGCTAGTTCGACGGACTAAAAAGCCACGCTAGGGCAGCTATTGGCTACTGGCTATGAACTTCCTTGTTTTAGTCCGGTCGTACGTCATCACGTACGAATTCGACTTTGGTGGATTGTGTGTAGGCAAGTCCGTTCATTCAGAAAGTCCGTCGTAAAGTACGTCGAAAAATCTGCCGGGCAAAGTCCGCCGTAAAGTCCGCTCGTGTGTACGCGGCATTAGGGTCATTTAATGGAATTGATGTGCATACCAAATTTTTTTGCTGATTGATTGGTCATATTCTGAAAGGAAGAGAAAGGAGAGATGTCACCAAATCTTTGCAATCCTATTGCATTTCCCATCAGGGAATTATATTTAGGGACAGATTCCTACATAGTGTTTACCTAATCTTAACAGAATTTTTAATGCTTCAGTCTATCAGAAAGGAAATGGCGCTCACCAAGTTTCCGGACCTTTTGCATTTGCTCCCACCCTACAAGTTTGAACCAAGGTGCAGGCTCTGCGCACGTCTATGGGAATGAAGGAATCCTGGACTGCTGCACTCTGAAAAAAGACATCCTTATTATAATTCATAAAATCCAACAAACATCACCTCATGAGGACAATACAGAGAGCAATAGCTAACGCGTTTCACATTGACGGATGCTTACTCATAGCTAAATTGTTTAAAACAAAACATGTATATAAATAGAAAAATGGGTGGAACAACCACCAATAAAAACTGGACAATTGGACAACACCCTTAACACAAGCCAAATCCAAAATCCCAGGATCAGGAAACACCTGTGAATTAAAGATGGAGAGAAAAGTATTGGCATTCCAAATAACAAAAGTGTCAATAAATGACACTAGAAAGATATATTTTCCATAGCATTAACTTATCACATTATACCTATCACAAAGGAGTAATAAATATGTAGCAGCAACCCAGGTAATAGAAAGAATATAAAATGTGGATAGAGATAAAAATAAAAAGTAATGAAGAAAAAATAAAAAATAAAAATAGACAAGAATAAAGAAAAATAATGAAAATACATACATTGATGAAACCCCTGCACAAGTGAGAAAAAATATAAATATAATAGGTACAGGCTAAGTTATTATAAAACAACCAGCCCGGTGGCTGTATCCAACAAGTCACCTAGATATCACATAGACAGGGGAATGAATGAAAAAATGAAAAAATGAAATTCCACCGATATTAGAATAAAAATTCCAGTGATATATGAGAATATATCAGCTACAGAAACTCTAAACATGTATCCATTGAACAATATTATTGTTACACGTGAAAAAAATGGAAACACTGTTACCAAACGTGAACAAACTAGTGGTAATGGATACATGGACACAGCTTCAGTCTATCAGAAATGGTTTATGTACAGTATTCATTTTGATGAAGTTACTTAATATACTACTAGTTTGTTGTACCATTTTTATAATTTTAACATCATGTATGTCATTTTTCTTATCAAGTTATACTATTTCTTTTCTTGAAGTGATTCTAAAGGCTCAATTTATTTTTCTTTACCAACTTCAGGTATGGAAGGTTTACCCCCCTTCAAGGCAAGGCCATTTTTTTGCGATATAGCACTGCATTATTTTAACTGACAATTGCACAGTCCTGCGACTCTGTACCACAAATAGAGCTTTCTTTTGGTGTATTTGATCACCTCTGCAGTTTTTATTTTTTCTGCTATAAACAAAAACAGACAGACAATTTAGAGAAAAAAAAACAATATTTTTTACTTTCTGCTATAAAACATACCCAACAAAAAAAATCAAATTTCTTCATTAATTTAGGCCAATATGTATTCTGCTACATATTTTTGTTAAAAAAATACCAATAAGCGTTCATTCATTGGTTTGCGCAAAAGTTATAGCATCTACTAACTATATTTTTCTTTTTTTTTTTCTTTCCTTTTTTTTTACTAATAATGGCGGCGATCAGCGACTTATAGCGTGACTGCCATATTGCAATGGACAAATCGGACACCTAATTGACACTTTTGACACTTTTTGGGGACCAGTGACACTAATACAGTGATCAGTGCTAAAAAAATATGCACTGTCATTATACTAATGACACTGGCAGGGAAGGGGTTAACATCAGGGGTGATTAATGGGTTAAATGTGATCCTAGGGAGTGCTTATTAACTGTGGGGGGGGTGCATTGACTGGGTGAAGGTAAAGATCCATGTTCCTGTTTAGCAGAAACACAGGATCAGTACATTCCCCTCTCACAGATTGGTGATCTGCCTTGTTTACTCCCTGAACGATCATAGGGTCCCAGTCAACATCACATCCACCGGACCCACTGATTGGCTTTTGCTGTGTCCAATTACAGCGGGAGGGGGTCGCCAGCGGTGCCTGCCCCAGACCCGGAAGTGTCAGATCACATACTAGGTATGTGATCTGACACAGAGCAGCTGCCCTGCTTCAGTATATGTGCGTGGGGTGGTCCGCATGTGGTTAAAATAACAAACATGTTATACTTACCTACTATATGCAATGGTTTTGCACAGAGCAGCCCTGACCCTCCTCTTATCTTACCCCATAGCAGACTGCTTACTATATTTTCACTTGTGCGTGTGTGCACGCTTCCATGCCTGCTGCAGTGTCTGAGCCAATGAGTAGAGAGAGAGCTGAGAAAGCCTCTGCTCTCATGCACATCGCTGGATCAAGATCAGGCTCACATAAGTATTTAGGGCTGGGAGGTTTGCAGCTGCATACAGAAGGTGTTTTACCTTATGCAGAGAATGCATTCAAATAAAATAAAACCTCCTGCCTTTACAAGCACTTTTAAGTGAACTAAATGATATTCCTTATTTTCCAAAAATATTTCATACACATCCACTACTTAATGACCCTGTCATCTATTTTTTTATTAAATAATTTCTTAGTCTATTTGTCTACCTCTTTGTAAGGTCATTCATGAGCTCCCAATCTTCTCTTCTCTACCCCTCACTTTTTTTATTTGAAACAAGCAGTGCAGGCTCACTGCAGTGATGTGCACTGCTCTATGCAACACTACAAATCTCACATACTATAGTCCATAGTCTTTGGTCTATCTTTGGTCCATAGTCCCTGCCCTCGAGAGATTGAGGGTGGCTATGTCCCTACATAAAGTGTTACATAGTAGGCGAGGTTGAAAAAAGACACAAGTCCATCAAGTCCAACCTGAATACAAGTGCTTGTGTGCTTCTTCTGATCCTATTAAAAGCACAGGCAGGCTCTTGAAGTATTTACAATTAGTGTACTGTGTACCCTGCACAGTTGCACCTATAACTACCTGAAGACAAGAGCTTGTGTGCTTCTTCTGATCCTATTAATAGCACAGGCAGGCTCCTGAAGTATTTACAGTTAGTGTACTGTGTACCCTGCACAGTTGCACCTACAGTATAGCTACCTGAAGACAAGTGCTTGTGTTCTTCTTCTGATCCTATTAATAGCACAGACAGACTCTTGAAGTATTTACAGTTAGTTTACTGTGTACCCTGCACAGTTGCACCTATAGCTACATGAAGACAAGTGCTTGTGTGCTTCCTCTGATCCTATTAATAGCACAGGCAGGCTCTTGAAGTATTTACAGTTAGTGTACTGTGTACCCTGCACAGTTGCACCTATAGCTACCTGAAGACAAGTGCTTGTGTGCTTCTTCTGATCCTATTAATAGCACAGGCAGGCTCTTGAAGTATTTACAGTTAGTGTACTGTGTACCCTGCACAGTTGCACCTACAGCTACCTGAAGACACGTGCTTGTGTGCTTCTTCTGATCCTATTAATAGCAGAGGCAGGCTCTTGAAGTATTTACAGTTAGTGTACTGTGTACCCTGCAAAGTTAAACCTACAGTATAGCTACCTGAAGATAAGTGCTTGTGTGCTTCTTCTGATCCTATTAAAAGCACAGGCAGGCTCTAAGTATTTACAGTTAGTATTCTGTGTACCCTGCACAGTTGCACCTATAGCTACCTGAAGACAAGTGCTTGTGTTCTTCTTCTGATCCTATGAATAGCACAGGAAGGCTCTTGAAGTATTTACAGTTAGTGTACTGTGTACCCTGCACAATTGCACCTACAGTATAGCTACCTGCAGACAAGTGTTTGTGTTCTTCTTCTGATCCTATTAATAGCAAAGGCAGGCTCTTGAAGTATTTACAGTTAGTGTACTGTGTACCCTGCACAGTTGCACCTACAGTATAGCTACCTGAAGACAAGTGCTTGTTTTCTTCTTCTGATCCTATTAATAGCACAGGCACAGGTTTGTGTGCTTCTTATGATCCTAATAATAGCACAGGCAGGCTCTTGAAGTATTTACAGTTAGTGTACTGTGTAACCCACACAGTTGCACCTATAGCTACCTGAAATCAATTGCTTGTGTGCTTCTTCTGATCCTATTAATAGCCCGGGCAGGCTCTTGAAGTATTTACAGTTAGTGTACTGTGTACCCTGCACAGTTGCACCTATAGCTACCTGAAGACAAGTGCTTGTGTTCTTCTTCTGATCCTATTAATAGCACAGGCAGGCTCTTGAAGTATTTACAGTTAGTGTACTGTGTACCCTAAACAGTTGCACCTGAAGATAAGTGCTTGTGTTCTTCTTCTTATCCTATTAATAGCACAGGCAGGCTCTTGAAGTATTTACAGTTAGTGTACTGTGTACCCTAAACAGTTGCACCTATAGCTACCTGAAGACAAGTGCGTGTGTTCTTCTTCTGATCATATTAATAGCGCAGGCAGGCTCTTGAAGTATATATAGTTAGTGTACTGTGTACCCTGCACAGTTGCACCTACACTATAGCTACCTGAAGACAAGTGCTTGTAGTCTTCTTCTGATCCTATTAATAGCACAGGCAGGCTCTTGAAGTATTTACAGTTAGTGTACTGTGTACCCTACACAGTTGCACCTACAGTATAGCTACCTGAAGACAAGTGTTTGTGTTCTTCTTCTGATCCTATTAATAGCACAGGCAGGCTCTTGAAGTATTTACAGTTAGTGTACTGTGTACCCTGCACAGTTGCACCTATAGTATAGCCACCTGAAGACAAGTGCTTGTGTTCTTCTTCTGATCCTATTAATAGCACAGGCACAGACTTGTGTGCTTCTTCTGATCCTATTAATAGCACAGGCAGGCTCTTGAAGTATTTTACGGTTAGTGTACTGTGTACCCTGCACAGTCGCACCTACAGTATAGCTACCTGAAGACAAGTGCTTGTGTTCTTCTTCTGATCCTATTAATAGCACAGGCAGGCTCTTGAATTATTTACAGTTAGTGTACTGTGTACTCTGCACAGTTGCAGCTATAGCTACCTGAAGACAAGTGCTTGTGTTCTTCTGATCCTATTAATAGCATAGGCAGGCTCTTGAATTATTTACAGTTAGTGTACTGTGTACTCTGCACAGTTGCAGCTATAGCTACCTGAAGATAAGGGCTTGTGTTCTTCTTCTGATCCTATTAATAGCACAGGCAGGCTCTTGAAGTATTTACAGTTAGTGTACTGTGTACCCTGCACAGTTGCACATACAGTATAGCTACCTGAAGACAAGTGTTTGTGTTCTTCTTCTGATCCTAATAATAACACAGGCAGGCTCTTGAAGTATTTTCAGTTAGTGTACTGTGTACCCCTCACAGTTGCACCTATAACTACCTGAAGACAAGTGCTTGTGTTCTTCTTCTGATCCTATTAATAGCACAGGCAGGCTCTTGAAGTATTTACAGTTAGTGTACTGTGTACCCTGCACAGTTGCACCTACAGTATAGTTACCACGAGCCAGGTGCTTGTGTAGGCTCTTTGAAGTATTTCCAGTTACTGTACTGTGTACCCCACACAGTTGCACCTACAGTGTATAGATACCTGAAGCCAGGTGCTTGTGTAGGCGCTTGACGTATTTCCAGTTACTGTACTGTGTACCCTGCACAGTTGCACCTACAGTATAGCTACCTGAAGCCAGGTGCTTGTGTAGGCTCTTGACGTATTTCCAGTTACTGTACTGCGTACCCTGCACAGTTGCACCTACAGTATAGCTACCTGAAGCCAGGTGCTTGTGTAGGCGCTTGACGTATTTCCAGTTACTGTACTGTGTACCCTGCACAGGTGCACCTACAGTATAGCTACCTGAAGCCAGGTGCTTGTGTAGGCGCTTGACATATTTCCAGTTACTGTACTTAGTATCCTGCAAGTTGCACCTACAGTATAGCTACCTAAAGCCAGGTGCTTGTGTAGGCGCTTGACGTATTTCCAGTTACTGTACTTAGAACCCTGCACAGTTGCATCTACAGTATAGCTACCTTAAGCCAGGTGCTTGTGTAGGCTCTTGACGTATTTCCAGTTACTGTACTGTGTACCCTGCACAGTTGCACCTACAGTATAGCTACTTGAAGCCAGGAGCTTGTGTATTCTCTTGACGTATTTCAAGTTACTGTACTGTGTACCCTGCACAGTTGAACCTACAGTATAGCTACCTGAAGCCAGGTGCTTGTGTAGGCTCTTGACGTATGCTGTGAAATATTAGATCAAGAATTCTACATGCACCTGTTGAACAGGGGCAGAAATATTGGGCCTTTGGTGGTGGTGGTGGTGCTGGTGCAACAACACTGTAAGTCCTTACAGTTCTCTTGGTGGGCGCAGAAATGGGCCCTGCTGTGAAATATTAGATCAAGAATTGTAATGACATGTACCTGTTGAACAGGGGCAGAATAATTGGGCCTTATGCACTGGTGCCACAACACTGCAACCCCTCACAGATACTCTAGTTGGAGCGCAGGAAAAGCCCTGCTGCAAAGTATTGCATCAAAAATTGTAATTACACGCCCATGTTAAACAGGGGCTGAAAAATTGGGCCTTAGGCACTGGTGCCTGTGCCACAACACTGCAACCCCTCACAAATACTCTAGTTGAGTGCAGCAAGGAACCCTCCTTGCAAAATATTGCATCAAAAATTGTAATTACACGCCCCTGTTGAACAGGGGCTGAAAAATTGGGCCTTAGCCACTGATTGCGGCTCCCAGAATCCAAATATTTTTACAAGCTATCAGCATGATCATTGAGGAGGAAGAGGATAGTCACTCAGCATCAGCATAGGCAGTCTTGAAGGGATCTGACATTTCAAAAAAAAATATTCTGTTACATCAGCATTAGGTGCTTGGTAGCTGGTGGTGATCCAAGACTGATACATTTTTATGAAGGTTAGTCAATCGACCGAGTTGGTGGACAGGCGCACCCTGTGATCAGTTACAAAACTTCCAGCAGCACTGAATGTGCGTTCCGAAAGAATGCTGGATGCAGGACAGGCCAGTAGCTCAATTGCATACTGTGCAAGCTCTGGCCAGTGATCCATCCTCAAGACCCAGTAACATAGAGGATTTTCGGTGATAAAGGTGTCCAAGTCTGATCTTGCCCCTAGGTATTCCTGTACCATGTAAAACAGACGCTGGTGATGGTTGCTGGAACCGATCATACCTTGGGGCTGCGGACTAAAAAATTGTCTGAACACATCGGTCAGATGGGCACTTTCTCCACCGCTCCTTCCTTTGACTGACCGAAGCCTCAGCAACACGTTGTCCAGGAGTAGGGATGAGCCGAACACCCCCCTGTTCGGTTCGCACCAGAACATGCAAACAGGAAAAAAGTTTGTTTGAACACGCGAACACCGTTAAAGTCTATGGGACACGAACATGAATAATCAAAAGTGCTAATTTTAAAGGCTTATATGCAAGTTATTGTCATAAAAAGTGTTTGGGGACCTGGGTCCTGCCCCAGGGGACATGAGTCAATGCAAAAAAAGTTTTAAACGGACGTTTTTTCAGGAGCAGTGATTTTAATAATGCTTAAAGTCAAACAATAAAAGTGTAATATCCCTTTAAATTTCATAGCTGGGTGGTGTCTATAGTATGCCTGTAAAGGGGCGCATGTTTCCCGTGTTTAGAACACTCTGACAGCAAAATGACATTTGGAAGTAAAAAGCCATTTAAAACTACTCGCTACTATTGCATTGCCGGTCCGAAAATACACATAGAAGTTCATTGATAAAAACGGCATGGGAATTCCCCACAGGGGAACCCCAAACCAAAAATGACATGGGGGTCCCCCTAAATTCCATACCAGGCCCTTCAGGTCTGGTATGGATATTAAGGGGAACCCCGGCCAAATTTTTTTAAAAAAATGACCCTTCAGATCTGGTACGGATTTTAAGGGGAACCCCGTGCCAAAAAAAAAAAAAAAAAACGGCGTGGGGTCCCCCCAAAAATCCATACCAGACCCTTATCCGAGCACGCAACCTGGCAGGCCGCAGGAAAAGAGAGGGGGACGAGAAGCGCCCCCCCTGAACCGTACCAGGCCACATGCCCTCAACATTGGGAGGGTGCTTTGGGGTAGCCCCCCAAAACACCTTGTCCCCATGTTGATGAGGACAAGGGCCTCATCCCCACAACCCTGGCCGGTGGTTGTGGGGGTCTGCGAGCGGGGGGCTTATCAGAATCTGGAAGCCCCCTTTAACAAGGGGACCTCCAGATCCCGCCCCCCCCCCTGTGTGAAATGGTAAGGGGGTACTTGTACCCCTACCATTTCACTAAAAAACTGTCAAAAATGTTAAAAATGAAAAGAGACAGTTTTTGACAATTCCTTTATTTAAATGCTTCTTCTTTCTTCTATCTTCCTTCATCTTCTTCTTATGGTTCTTCTGGCTCTTCTGGTTCTTCTTTCGGCGTTCTCGTCCAGCATCTCCTCCGCGGTGTCTTCTATCTTCTTCTCCTCGGGCCGCTCCGCACCCATGGCATGGGGGGAGGCTCCCGCTCTTCTCTTCATCTTCTTCATCTTCTTCTTTTCTTCTCTTCTTCTCTTCTTCTCTTCTTCTCTTCTTCTCTTCTTCATTTTCTTCTCCGGGCCGCTCCGCATCCATGCAACTGTCTGACGGTTCTTAAATAATGGGGGGCGGGGCCACCCGGTGACCCCACCCCCTCTGACGCACAGGACATGACGGGACTTCCCTGTTGCATTCCCCGTGACACAGGGAAGTCCCATCAAGTCACCGTGCGCCAGAGGGGGGCAGGGTCACCGGGTGGCCCCGCCCCCCGTTATTTAAGAACCGTCAGAAGAGGAAATGCCGTCACACAGCGGGAGCCTCCCTCCATGCAAGCATGGATGCGGAGCAGCCCGGAGAAGAAAATGAAGAAGAGAAAAAGAGAAGAAGGGAAAAGAGAAGAAGAAGAAGATGAAGAGAAGAGCGGGAGCCTCCCCCCATGCCATGGGTGCGAATCGGCCCGAGGAGAAGAAGATAGAAGACGCCGCGGAGGAGATGCTGGACAAGAACGCCGGAGGAAGAACCAGAAGAACCAGAAGATGAAGGAAGATAGAAGAAAGAAGAAGCATTTAAATAAAGGAATTGTCAAAAACCGTCTCTTGTCATTTTTAACATTTTTGACAGTTTTTTTAGTGAAATGGTAGGGGTAAGTACCCCCTTACCATTTCACACAGGGGGGGGGCCGGGATCTGGGGGTCCCCTTGTTAAAGGGGGCTTCCAGATTTCGATAAGCCCCCCGCCCGCAGACCCCCACAACCACCGGCCAGGGTTGTGGGGATGAGGCCCTAATCCTCATCAACATGGGGACAAGGTGTTTTGGGGGGCTACCCCAAAGCACCCTCCCAATGTTGAGGGCATGTGGCCTGGTACGGTTCAGGAGGGGGGGCGCACTCTCTTCCCCCCCTTTGCAGGTTGCGTGCTCGGATAAGGGTCTGGTATAGATTTTTGGGGGGACCCCACGCCCTTTTTTTTTTTTTTTTTTTGGCGCGGGGTTTTCCTTAAAATCCATACCAGACCTGAAGGGTCTGGCATAGAATTTAGGGGGAACCCCACGTCATTTTTTTAAAAATTTTGGCCTGCTCTCTAGCTCCCTTGTTACCTCCTTCCATGCTCGCCTTCAGGACTTCTCCAGAGCCTCTCCCATCCTCTGGAATTCCCTGCCCCAGTATGTCCGATCAGCCCCTACCCTGTCCACCTTTAGGAGATCCCTGAAAACTCATTTATTCAGGGAAGCCTATCCCACACCCACATAACTGTCCCTGAGCCACCCCCATCAAATCATTCTTTGCAGCTATTACCTTTTGTACCACCACCCCCTCCCTTTTAGAATGTAAGCTCTACGAGCAGGGCCCTCCTGTACCTTTTGTATTGAACTGTACTGTAATTGTGTTTTCCCCCTTATACATTGTAAAGCGCTGCGTAAACTGTTGGCGCTCTATAAATCTCGTATAATAATAATAATAATAATAATACTTTAATAACATAAGCAGTTTACTGAGAGAACTGAGTTAAATAGAGAAACACCATCCAAGTTCTTACATCCAAACAAAACAGTTGCAATAAAGATATAATCAAATATTCAATCTAAAACACTACATAAATAGCGCATGGGGGCACGTTTCCAACTGAGACTGATGCTCAGGATGGTAAGACCTTGACACTGGGCACCTTCCCACTTCCAGTGCGATTACGCAGAAGCACACCAGATGTGCAGCACACTATCTAGCACTACAAAAGAACAATAAAATACAGCATAGATGCTCAAGAGCTCCCCCTGCGATGCAATGCAGTTCTTAGAATATGTATCAGAACTACAAGGCCTTATAATGAAAAGTATAGTCTCTTGTCTTCTTTCTTCAGCTAGCCATATTATACTGCAGTATTTGTATTCCAGTGAGTGAGCAGATGGCAGAGTAATATAAAGTAGTAGATAACAGTAAACTCAATTATGCAACACACTTTTAACCTTCTTCTTGTGAGAATGTGACCGGATCGTCAGTCACTGTCTAGTGAAGTACAGGCTTTGGGGCCTGGTTAAACACAGTCTATTTAAATGAGACTGTTCTGTAGAACTGCTGGTCTCAGCAACACTCCGAAACGAGTCTTTACCATGTTAAGTGCTTTATATAAATCTTGGGCAACAGTCATCTCACCACACCAGGTCTGGACAGCTGTACTCCTACATTTCTGTGATCTCAGTACCGCTTCCAGGCTCCTTCAGGCTCCCTGGATCCTCCGACCCGATCACACACGGCTCCAGCACACTGTGTTCAAAACCTCTCCGGTAGCATCAACTCCATTCCGCGCCAAGCAAGCCGCGCTCTTCCGAACACTCCCACACAGGTCCCTCCAGGCAGGTCTCGCGTCCCAGGAAAAAGAGCTCTCCCCCACATGTCACGCATGTCCTTTATATAGCCCTACCCACCAGGCAATTCTGTAACTTGGGCTTGTGGGTAGGTAAGTGGAGCACTGTGGGTAAGCAAGTCTTTTTACAAAACCTTTCGGTCACTTCTTGTTTATGTTCTGTCCCAGACATATATCTGAAACAACCAGTCTTATTCACATTGTATGAGACAACCACCAGAGGCAGCCATTTACTTAAGAAACAATACAGTGCTAGTTTAAATGACTCGTGAAACTTCCTGCATTACATCCTAAATTTAACAGAGCATGGCTACACACTCCCCCTACCTTGATTCTTTGGCCCCCAAAGATAAAACTCAATTTATCTGGTGGTAAGCAAACAGGTTGTAGACCTAATCCCACTTCAAGCTAAACAAATAGCTACACACTTCTGAACTCCATCTGATCAGCTTGTACATATCATCAGTGAGTTCATAATCAATTTTTGAGAAGGCCAGGGCAATTGCCGTGTCCCACCCATCGGTGTCAGAGGTTAGAGTAGAGTCGCCCCCTACCCAATTAACAGTAGAGGGTGTAACTTCAGGAGCTGATCTATGAACAGTGTGAACCTGCTCTTCAGAACTCTCTCCCATTATGAGTCTCTGTGGCAGACGCACATTCCGTCTCAACCTCAGGGTTATGGGGCTTTTATCATTCTGAGTTGATTCTTTAACTTCATCTCAGTCTTCCACTTGGACCTTCACATCAACGAAAGGATCCCGAGTTGCAGTTACAGAGGCCTGTCTTGATTCTTCGAGTTCTGGTACTGACAATGCTTTACTGGAAGAATCTATCAAGTCTCCAATCTGTTCTTCAGGGACAATTGTTTCAACGTCAGCATCCATCACATTTTTAGTTGACAACGTCTCCTGAAATTCCTGCTCAAGGGACCTCCTGACCTTCTTTCCCTGTGTTTGCGGTAGCAGAACCTTAACAGTCTCTTTCTCTCTAATCCTCTGACTTGCTCTTTCGGCGGGCTGAACATTGAACTCTCTTCCTCATTCCAAAACTCAGCAGGCAAAGATACTACATCATCTTCTTCCTTTGTCTCTTTTTCCCTTGACGATGATGCTGAACTAATGGTTTGTGAATACCCATAATCCTCTTCAAACTCATCACTCTCTTCAGCTCCCGCTAGTACTGTCCTCTGCGAATGTGTACAGGCTGGAGTTGCCCTTTGGGTGGATAGCTGAGAAACTATTAGGACTCTCACTGCATCCGACAATGGTAACAGATGATTCCGATGCCACATCTTCCTTGGCCCAGTCTCTCCTTCTGGTTGGATTTGATATACCGGCAACCCAGGAATCCGTTTACACACAACATAAGGCTGTGACCTCCATCTGTCTGCCAACTTGTGCTTTCCAGGTACACCCAAATTCTTCAATAGTACTCAGTCCCCTGGTTGTAGGTCTTGAATTTTTACTCTTGCATTGAAATTTCTCTTGTTTCTGGATTCCCTAATAGTAGCGTGCTCCACTGTTTGCTCATAGGCTTGTCTCAGATTCTTCCTTAGTCTGTTCACATATCCTTTATGTGATGTTAGGGGGATATCATCCAAAGACGTATCAAAAGCCAAGTCAGCAGGAAGCCTGGCTTCTCTCCCAAACATCAGTCGGTTAAGGGAAGTATCCGGTGACATCACTCTCTGTGCAGTTATATGCATGGACCAATGCTGCTATGTGATTGCCCCAATGTTGCTTCTTATCTAGGGTCAGGGTTCCCAACATGTTCAATAAAGTCCTGTTAAATCGTTCTGGTTGAGGGTCACCTTGAGGGTGATAAGGCGTAGTGCGAGATTTCCTGATGCCCAGGAGAGTACATAGCTGATGTACTAAACGACTCTCAAGTCCCTTCCTTGATCTGAATGAATCCTCACTGGAAGTCCATAATGCACAAAAAACTTCTCCACGAGCACCTTTGCTACTGTATTGGCTTTCTGATCCTTAGTAGGATAGGCTTGTGCATAGCGGGTGAAATGATCTGTTACCTCCAGAATGTTACTTCTTCCACCTATATCAGGTTACAAGCACAGAAAGTCAATGCAAACCAATTCCAGGGGTTCCTCTGCAGATGGCCCATAGAGGCTGCCCTGACTGGCAGAGTATTCTGTTGGATACAGGAATGACAGTAACTCTCAACTTCTCATCTTAGGTAGGCCAATAAAACCTCTGATTAACCGGAAAGTCCTTAGATAGTAGTAGATAGCAGGTACTAGATACTAGAACATTAGTATGATGTTTTTCTGGGAGAAATAACTGCCACCTTTCTTCCTTATTCTCAGTGAGGCAACTCACTGAGGCAACTCCGATATAGTACTCCATCCCTGATTTTCAACCGATCCCATTCTCTATGCAGGGTCTTTGCCCCTGGTACATGGCTCTTTAACAACAACCCAGAGTCCTGATTCTTTAAGGCCTGCATTGCTAATCGACCCAATGGATCCTCCTCCTGGTCCTTCTTCAAATCCCGCTTTGACAATTGCGGCAGACCCTCTCCTCTTACTTGAGTCAGTCCACAATAACATCTGGTTATGCCGGATGGATGAACTCCCAGATATTCTGCAGCCACTTCCCCACTCATCTTCTTATCCAGACCCTGACACAAAGCTCATACTCCCTCATCAGTTACACAGGCCCATTCTGCTGGTTCCTCTTCTTGCCTGTGAGGCCTGCGAGATAATGCATCCGCATCTCGATTTCCAACTCCAGGCCGGTACTTCAAACTAAACCGGAACCCAGCCAATGTTGCTATCCACCTGTGTCCAGTGGCATCCAACTTGGCTGTGGTCAAAACATAAGTCAGAGGATTGTTGTCTGTCTTAACAGTAAATTTGGCTCCATACTAGGGATGAGCCGAACACCTCCCCGGTTCGGTTCGCACCAGAACCTGCGAACGGACCGAAAATTTGCACGAACGTTAGAACCCTATTGATGTCTATGGGACTCGAATGTTCGAAATCAAAAGTGCTCATTTTAAAGGCTAATTTTCATGGTATTGACCTAAAAAGGGTTTGGGGACCCGGGTCCTACCCCAGGGGACATGTATCAATGCAAAAAAAACTTTTAAAAACGGCCGTTTTTTCGGGAGCAGTGATTTTAATGATGCTTAAAGTAAAAAAAAAAGTGAAATATTCCTTTAAATATCGTACCTGGGGTGTGTCTATAGTATGCCTGTAAAGTGTCGCGTGTTTCCCGTGTTTAGAACAGTCCCTGCACAAAATGTCATTTTTAAAGGAAAAAATGTCATTTAAAACTGCTTGCGGTTTAATGAAATGTCGGGTCCTGGCAATATGGATGAAAATCAGTGAGACAAACGGCATGGGTACCCCCCAGTCCATTACCAGGCCCTTTGGGTCTTGTATGGATATTAAGGGGAACCCTGCACCCAAATTAAAATAAGCAAAGGTGTGGGGCAACCAGGCCCTATATACTCTGAACAGCAGTATAAAGGCGGTGCAAACAAGACAGGGACTGTAGGTTTGTTGTTAAGTAGAATCTGTTTGTAATTTTGAACGGGTACATTTTTAACGTGTTTAGCTCCAGCCAAAAAATCTTTTTTAAGCTTTTTGCAAAACATAGGGAAGGGTTATCACCCCTGTGACATTTGTTTTGCTGTCTGTCCTCCTCTTCAGAAGATTTCACCTCACTTTTTGTCCCAATGGCAAATGTTTTTTTGAAAATTTGGGTTTTTTTGTGGAACAAGGATTGGAAAGCATCAGTGGAAAGGAGAAATGTTTTTCCCATATTAACTCTTACAGGAGAGAATTTCCCTTCCTAGGGGTAGATTTCATCTCACTTCCTGTTGTCTCCTTCCGTTTGCAAGTAGGAGTCGTTTGTAAGTTAGATGTTTGAAAGTAGGGGCATGCCCTATATACTCAGCAGAAATTTGGGCCTTAGGTATTGTTGTGGCCACAACACTGTAAGCCCTCACAGGGCCCTGCTGTGAAATATTAGATCAAGAATTGTAATTACTGCAACTGTTGAACAGGGACAGAAAAATTGGGCCTTTGGTGGTGGTGGTGGTGCTGGTGCCACAACACTGTAAGTCCTCACTCGCTCTTGGTGGGCGCAGAAATGGGCCCTGCTGTGAAATATTAGATCAAGAATTGTAATTACATGCCCCTGTTGAACAAGGGCAGAAAAATTGGGCCTTTGGTGGTGGTGGTGGTGCTGGTGCCACAACACTGTAAGTCCTCACTCGCTCTTGGTGGGTGCAGAAATGGGCCCTGCTGTGAAATATTAGATCAAGAATTGTAATTACATGCCCCTGTTGAACAAGGGCAGAAAAATTGGGCCTTTGGTGGTGGTGGTGCTGGTGCCACAACACTGTAAGTCCTCACTCGCTCTTGGTGGGTGCAAAAATGGGCCCTGCTGTGAAATATTAGATCAAGAATTGTAATTACATGCCCCTGTTGAACAGGGGCTGAAAAATTGGGCCTTAGGCACTGGTGCTGGTGCCACAACACTGCAACCCCTCACAGATACTCTAGTTGGAATGCAGAAATGAGCCCTGCTGCAAAGTATTGCATCAAAAATTGTAATTACATGCCCCTGTTAAACAGGGGCTGAAAATTGGGCCTTAGGCACTGGTGCTGGTGCCACAACACTGCAACCCCTCACAGATACTCTAGTTGTAACGCAGAAACGAGCCCTGCTGCAAAGTATTGCATCAAAAATTGTAATTACACGCCCCTGTTAAACAGGGGCTGAAAAATTGGGCCTTAGGCACTGGTGGTGGCGCCCAGAACCAAAAATGTTCTTACAAGCTATCAGCATGATGATTGAGGAGGAAGAGGATAATTACTCAGGGATAGTCACTCAGCATCAGCATAGGCAGTCTTTGAAGGGATCTGAGATTTCAAAAAAAAATTATTCGGTTACATCAGCATCAGGTGCTTGGTAGCTGGTGGTGATCCAAGACTGATTCATTTTTATGAAGGTCAGTCGAACGACCGAGTCGGTGGACAGACGCACCCTGTGATCGGTTACAAAGCCTAAAGCAGCACTGAATGTGCGTTCCGAAAGAACGCTGGATGCAGGACAGGCCAGTAGCTCAATTGCATGCTGTGCAAGCTCTGGCCAGTGATCCATCCTCAAGATTAGGGATGAGCCGAACACCCCCCGGTTCGGTTCGCACCAGAACCTGCGAACGGACCGAAAGTTCGCACGAACGTTAGAACCCCATTGACGTCTATGGGACTCGAACGTTCGAAATCAAAAGTGCTCATTTTAAAGGCTAATTTTCATGGTATTGTCCTAAAAAGGGTTTGGGGACCCGGGTCCTACCCCAGGGGACATGTATCAATGCAAAAAAACTTTTAAAAACTGACGTTTTTTCGGGAGCAGTGATTTTAATGATGCTTAAAGTAAAAAAAAAAAAGTAAAATATTCTTTAAATATCGTACCTGGGGGGTGTCTATAGTATGCCTGTAAAGTGGCGCGTGTTTCCCGTGTTTAGAACAGTCCCTGCACCAAATGTCATTTTTAAAGGAAAAAATCTCATTTAAAACTGCTTGCGGGTTTAATGTCATGTCGGGTCATGGCAATATGGATGAAAATCAGTGAGACAAACGGCATGGGTACCCCCCCAGTCCATTACCAGGCCCTTTGGGTCTTGTATGGATATTAAGGGGAACCCCGCACCCAAATTAAAATAAGGAAAGGCCCTATATACTCTGAACAGCAGTATACAGGCGGTGCAAACAAGACAGGGACTGTAGGTTTGTTGTTAAGTAGAATCTCTTTGTAATTTTGAACGGGTACATTTTTAACGTGTTTAGCTCCAGCCAAAAAATCTTTTTTAAGCTTTTTGGAAAACATAGGGAAGGGTTATCACCCCTGTGACATTTGTTTTGCTGTCTTTCCTCCTCTTCAGAAGATTTCACCTCACTTTTTGTCCCAATGAAAAATGTTTTTTGAAAATTTGGGTTTTTTTGTGGAACAAGGATTGGAAAGCATCAGTGGAAAGGAGAAATTGTTTTCCCATATTAACTCTTACAGGAGAGAATTTCCCTTTTTAGGGGTAGATTTCATCTCACTTCCTGTTGTCTCCTTCCGTTTGCAAGTAGGAGTCGTTTGTAAGTTAGATGTTTGAAAGTAGGGTCCTGCCCTATATACTCAGCAGAAATTTGGGGCTTAGGTGTTGCTGTGGCCACAACACTGTAAGCCCTCACAGGGCCCTGCTGTGAAATATTAGATCAAGAATTGTAATTACATGCCCCTGTTGAACAGGAGCTGAAAAATTAGGCCTTAGGCACTGGTGCTGGTGCCACAACACTGCAACCCCTCACAGACACTCTAGTTGGAACGCAGGAACGAGCCCTGCTGCAAAGTATTGCATCAAAAATTGTAATTACACGCCCCTGTTAGACAGGGGCAGAAAAATTGGGCCTTAGGCACTGGTGCTGGTGCCACAACACTGCAACCCCTCACAGACACTCTAGTTGGAACGCAGGAACGAGCCCTGCTGCAAAGTATTGCATCAAAAATTGTAATTACACGCCCCTGTTAGACAGGGGCAGAAAAATTGTGCCTTAGGCACTGGTGGTGGCGCCCAGAACCAAAAATGTTCTTACAAGCTATCAGCGTGATGATTGAGGAGGAAGAGGATAATTACTCAGGGATAGTCACTCAGAATCAGCATAGGCAGTCTTTGAAGGGATCTGAGATTTCAAAAAAAATTATTCGGTTACATCAGCATCAGGTGCTTGGTAGCTGGTGGTGATCCAAGACTGATTCATTTTTATGAAGGTCAGCCGATCGACCGAGTCGGTGGACAGACGCACCCTGTGATCGGTTACCACGCCTCCAGCAGCACTGAATGTGCGTTCCGAAAGAACGCTGGATGCAGGACAGGCCAGTAGCTCAATTGCATACTGTGCAAGCTCTGGCCAGTGATCCATCCTCAAGACCCAGTAACCCAGAGGATTTTCGGTGGGAAAGGTGTCCAAGTCAGATCTTGCCCCTAGGTATTCCTGCACCATGTAAAACAGATGCTGGCGATGGTTGCTGGAACCGATCATACCTTGGGGCTGTGGACCAAAAAATTGTCTGAGCGCATCGGTCAGACGGCCACCTTCTCCACCGCTCCTTCTTTGACTGACCGAAGCCTCAGCAACACGTTGTCCAGAAACAGGAGTTTGTAACCTCCCAGTCTCTAGGAACGCGTTGCACAGACCTTTCTGCAAGGCCTCCCGAAGATGTTCCATCCTCTGCTCCCTCTGCGATGGCAAGATAAGGTCCGCAACCTTACCCTTGTAACGTGGATCAAGGAGGGTTGCCAGCCAGTATTGGTCCTTCTCCTTGATACCACGAATACGAGGATCCTTACGCAGGCTTTGCAGGATCAGGGAGGCCATGCAGCGTAGGTTTGCTGAGGCATTTGGTCCGGAGTCCTCTGGGTCACTAAGGACGACAACGTCCGCAGCCACCTCCTCCCAGCCACGTACAAGTCCATGTGTTTCTTGGGACTGATCCATTAAAGACTGCTGCTGATGCTGAGTGCCAGGCTCCACCATTATACTGACACAATCTTCCTCCTCCTCCTCCTCGTCCTCTTCCTGTGTGATCGGCGGGCACGCAGGAACACTGTCTGGATAAAGGGGGCCTTGAGAGCTAAGGAAGTCCTCCTCTTCCTGCCTCTGTTCTGCCTCAAGTGCCCTGTCCATTATTCCACGCAGCGTGTGCTCCAACAGGTGGACAAGGGGGACAGTGTCACTGATGCATGCACTGTCACTGCTCACCATCCTCGTGGCCTCCTCGAATGGTGACAGGACAGTGCATGCATGGGGAAAAAAAACCAAGCTCCCCTGACCCTGTCCTGGTGCCATAGTCGCACAGGTACTCATTGATGGCCCTCTGCTGCGTGTGCAGCCGCTGCAGCATGGCCAACGTTGAGTTCCACCTGGTGGGCATGTCACAGATTAGGCGGTTCTTGGGCAGGTTAAACTCCTTTTGGAGGTCCGTCAGCCGAGCACTGGCATTATATGACCGGCGGAAATGCACACAGACTTTCCTGGCCTGCCTCAGGACATCCTGTAAGCCCGGGTACCTGCCCAAGAACCGCTGCACCACCAAGTTAAGGACGTGAGCCAAACAGGGCACATGGGTCATTTGTCCCTGTCGGAGGGCAGAGAGGAGGTTGGTGCCATTGTCGCAAACCACCATTCCTGCCTTAAGTTGGCGTGGCGTCAACCACCTCTGAACCTGCCCCTGCAGAGCTGACAGAACCTCTGCCCCAGTGTGGCTCCTGTCCCCCAAGCACACCAGCTCAAGCACCGCATGGCATCTTTTGGCCTGTGTACTTGCGTAGCCCCTTGAACGACTACGGAGCGCCGCTGGTTCCGAGGAAGAGGCCATGGAGGAAGAAGAAGAGGAGGGGGTGGAGGAGAGAGGTGTGTCACAATCAGCATTTTGGAGGCGTGGTGGCGGAACAACCTCCAACACTACTGCACCTTGTCCTGCATCCTTCCCAGCTGCCAGCAGAGTCACCCAATGCGCCGTGAAACTTAGGTAACGTCCCTGTCCATGCCTGCTGGACCATGAGTCAGCGGTAATATGCACCTTACCGCTGACCGCCCTGTCCAGCGAGGCATGGACATTGCCTTCCACATGCCGGTAGAGAGCCGGAATCGCCTTCCGTGAGAAAAAGTGGCATTTGGGTACCTGCCACTGAGGAACCGCACATTCCACAAACTCACGGAAGGGGGCAGAGTCTACCAACTGAAAAGGCAGCAGTTGAAGTGCTAGCAATTTTGCCAAGCTAGCATTCAACCGCTGGGCATGTGGATGGCTGGGAGCAAACTTCTTTCGGCGGTGCAGCAGCTGGGGCAGGGAAATTTACCTGGTACAATCTGACGTCGGTGTACCAAAAGCAGATTGCCCACAAGTACTTGGCTGTGACACACCTAATTCTACACCTTCATTCCTCTCACTGCAGGTCTCAGAGAGGACTGGAGGTCTAGTGGGGTTGGAAATCTCAGCTGATGAGGAGCAAGGAGAGATCCTCTTTGTTCTTTGGTGTGGGTCTTTTAGATACGCTTGCCAACGAACTGCATGGCAGGTCAACATATGTCTGGTCAAGCATGTGGTACCCAAGCGGGAGATGTTTTGGCCACGCGAGATACGCTTGAGACATATGTTGCAAATAGCAGCGGTGCGATCTGATGCACTGGTCTCAAAAAAGAGCTCAGAGCTCTGAAGAAGCTTGGAAACAAGCGAAACGCGTAAGCGTCTAACCCATGTGCAGTTGGCACAGAGACCCCCACGCATCATTGAGAAAACCCCTTGTTTGTTGGTGAAATATTTTGATTGGATTCCGGATATCGGGTTGAGTCCTTCGGTGGATACTGAGACTGAACGCTCCCCTGAACCATCTGACAGATCAAGCGTGGAGCGCCTGAACGTCTGAACCCTGTGACTCCCCGTACATCCCCTCGTGACAGACCCGGAAGAAAGAATCTGTGTCGATGACGGACAAACACACTACGTGACTGCTCCTCCATACCACATTGGTGTGGTCACCGGCAACTTCCGTGGGTCCAGCATTCCATCACTGAAGACGACAAACGGTGAGCTTTAATGCACCCCAGCACAGGGGAGGTATTTCATCCACGGCTGTTCACCGTTTACCTCCCTTGCACAAGACACCTAAACTGCCCCCTCACTTGATGTTATTGAACTGATCTATTGGGACTCTTGAGGTCCCCAGCTTACAGTGTGGTTATTTGTCCTTTTCTTCGGCGACCGGAGTCACATTTGAATGGATTCTCATGAATCACCAAGCACCTGCACTTTATTCAGTAAATATTGAAGGCCTGGCATCTACACAGCATATCCTGTTCAGGACTTTGTGATAATTGGATAGACCCGGGTCTCTATTGACATAATTGATATGGGTGCAAGTGCATGAGTGATGGATGTATGTGGAACGTCTCTGGTGGCCACCTGCACACAATAGGACCTCTGCCCTATTTTTAACACATGGTCTGTGGAATTTTGTACTGTATTTAATTTTGACACAATAAAAGTAATCTAGGTTCACAATAATTTGTTCTTGAGCAGACCATCTTTCCTTGGGGGTCCTCTCTGGTTCCCCTCTCCTCTCTCCCATATATGCTATATGGTCTATTGAACAACCTTTTGTCTGTTTGCTGACCAAGCACTGTCGAGTCAGCTCACAAAGGGTATTTGTGACTTTGGGGGTATAATATACCTAGGTGGGTACTTGTAGGCTGGTCACTGAACCCCCTCCATATCCCCCTAAAACCTAGTTTGGATGAATCTAGGGTCCTCCTCCCTCTGTTTTCTAGTATGCTGCAGCAGGGGGAGCATGACTGCCAGATTGCTGTCCTTCTTGGGCACCCCCTCTGTCCGTGCTCATGTTACTGCCTTCATCAAGCTCAGTATCATCATCAGAGCCTTCCAAACGCTGGGCATCCTCCTGGAGCATGTACCTAACACTGTGGTCAAACAGTTCGAGGGAATCCTCAGGAGGACATGGTGGAGCTAGGGAAGGAGTCACTGATGACATTGAGCTGAGGGAAGAGGCCGCTGCTTTGCCAGACAAAGCACCCTGGGTGAGAGAGGATGAGGAGGATGAGGACGGCTTGGTCATCCACTCGACCAAGTCTTCCGCATGTTGCGGCTCAACACGGCCAGCTGCCGAAAAAAAGGCCAAGCGTGTCCCATGGCCACGTGCTGATGAGGATGCACCGTCTCCACGACCAGCACTAGACACAGAGCCTGCTTGCCCTCTCTTATTGGCTTGTGACTGTCTGCCTCTCCTTCTTGGCCTTCCAGACATACTAATTCCCTGTAGCTGCACTAAGCTGGGATAGAACACCAGTAATTTTCTTCAGGTAGCTTTATATACTGTAACCAGACAAGCCTGCCTGTCAGTAGGAAGATAACAGGAACGGATCTAGCTGAACACTGTGAGCAGGACGCACTGTACTAAATGTAAATTGTCTAGCTGCCTGACCGTGGTACTAATAGGATCAAATAGAACACCAGTAATTTTCTTCAGGTAGCTTTATATACTGTAACCAGACAAGCCTGCCTGTCAGTAGGAAGATAACAGGAACGGATCTAGCTGAACACTGTGAGCAGGACGCACTGTACTAAATGTAAATAGTCTAGCTGCCTGACCGTGGTACTAATAGGATCAAATAGAACACCTGTAATTTTCTTCAGGTAGCTTTATATACTGTAACCAGACAAGCCTGCCTGTCAGTAGGAAGATAACAGGAACGGATCTAGCTGAACACTGTGAGCAGGACGCACTGCACTAAATGTAAATAGTCTAGAAGATAACAGGAACGGATCTAGCTGAACACTGTGAGCAGGACGCACTGCACTAAATGTAAATAGTCTAGAAGATAACAGGAACGGATCTAGCTGAACACTGTGAGCAGGACGCACTGCACTAAATGTAAATAGTCTAGAAGATAACAGGAACGGATCTAGCTGAACACTGTGAGCAGGACGCACTGCACTAAATGTAAATAGTCTAGAAGATAACAGGAACGGATCTAGCTAAACTGAATACAGTGTATATATATATATATATATATATATATATATGCAACACCTGGGATGCATATATATACACAATACACTGTAAGTGCAGCTAACTGACTGACTGTTCTGCCTAATCTATCTAACTCAAATCAAATGACACTGTCTCTCTCTCTATCTCTCAGCACACCGGAACACACACTACACAGGGCCGCCGTGCAGGCGCCTTATATAGTGTGGGGTGTGTACTAAATCCCCTGAGCCATAATTGGCCAAAGCCTCCTTGGCTTTGGCCAATTACGGCTCTCTGTTCATAGTGTCATAGTGCATGCTTGGCCAATCATCAGCCAGCAATGCACTGCGATGCCGCAGTGAATTATGGGCCGTGACGCGCCACACGAATTTGGCGCGAACGGCCCATATCGTTCGCAATTCGGCGAACGACCGAACAGCCGATGTTCGAGTCGAACATGGGTTTGACTCGAACACGAAGCTCATCCCTACTCAAGACCCAGTAACCCAGAGGATTTTCAGTGGGAAAGGTGTCCAAGTCAGATCTTGCCCCTAGGTATTCCTGCACCATGTAAAACAGACGCTGGCGATGGTTGCTGGAACGATCATACCTTGAGGCTGTAGACCAAAAAATTGTCTGAACGCATCGGTCAGACGGCCACCTTCTCCACCGCTCCTTCTTTGACTGACCGAAGCCTCGGCAACACGTTGTCCAGAAACAGGAGTTTGTAACCTCCCAGTCTCTGGGAACGCGTTGCACAGACCTTTCTGCAAGGCCTCCCGAAGATGTTTCATCCTCTGCTCCCTCTGCGATGGCAAGATAAGGTCCGCAACCTTACCCTTGTAACGTGGATCAAGGAGGGTTGCCAGCGAGTATTGGTCCTTCTCCTTGATACCAAGAATACGAGGACCCTTACGCAGGCTTTGCAGGATCAGAGAGGCCATGCAGCGTAGGTTTGCTGAGGCATTCGGTCCGGAGTCCTCTGGGTCACTAAGGACGACAACGTCCGCAGCCACCTCCTCCCAGCCACGTACAAGTCCATGTGTTTCTTGGGACTGATCCCTTAAAGACTGCTGCTGATGCTGAGTGCCAGGCTCCACCTCCATACTGACACAATCTTCCTCCTCCTCCTCCTCCTCGTCCTCTTCCTGTGTGATCGGCGGGCATGCAGGAACACTGTCTGGATAAAGGGGGCCTTGAGAGCTAAGGAAGTCCTCCTCTTCCTGCCTCTGTTCTGCCTCAAGTGCCCTGTCCATTATTCCACGCAGCGTGTGCTCCAACAGGTGGACAAGGGGGACAGTGTCACTGATGCATGCACTGTCACTGCTCACCATCCTCGTGGCCTCCTCAAATGGTGACAGGACAGTGCATGCATCCCTGATCATGGCCCACTGACGTGGGGAAAAAAAAACAAGCTCCCCTGACCCTGTCCTGGTGCCATAGTCGCACAGGTACTCATTGATGGCCCTCTGCTGCGTGTGCAGCCGCTGCAGCATGGCCAACATTGAGTTCCACCTGGTGGGCATGTCACAGATTAGGCGGTTCTTGGGCAGGTTAAACTCCTTTTGATGGTACGCCAGCCGAGCACTGACATTATATGACCGGCGGAAATGCACACAGACTTTCCTGGCCTGCCTAAGGACTAGGGATGAGCCGAACACCCCCCTGTTCGGTTCGCACCAGAACATGCGAACAGGAAAAAAGTTCGCTCGAACACGCGAACACCGTTAAAGTCTATGGGACACGAACATGAATAATCAAAAGTGCTAATTTTAAAGGCTTATATAAAAGTTATTGTCATAAAAAGTGTTTGGGGACCTGGGTCCTGCCACAGGGGACATGGACCAATGCAAAAAAAAGTTTTAAAAACGGCCGTTTTTTCAGGAGCAGTGATTTTAATAATGCTTAAAGTCAAACAATAAAAGTGTAATATCCATTAAAATTTCGTACCTGGGGGATGTCTATAGTATGCCTGTAAAGGGGCACATGTCTCCCGTGTTTAGAACAGTCTGACAGCAAAATGATATTTCGAAGGAAAAAACCCATTTAAAACTACTCGCGACTATTGCATTGCCGAAGTTCATTGATAAAAACGGCATGGGAATTCCACACAGGGGAACCCCGAACCAAAATTAAAAAAAAAAAAAAATGATATGGGAGTCCCCCTAAATTCCATACCAGGCCCTTCAGGTCTGGTATGGATATTAAGGGGAACCCCGGCCAAAATTTAAAAAAAAAAGACCTGGAGTTCCCCCTAAATTCCATACCAGACCCTTCAGGTCTGGTATGGATTTTAAGGAAAACCCTGCGCCAAAAAAAAAAACAAAAAAAAACGGCGTGGGGTCCCCCCAAAAATCCATACCAGACCCTTATCCGAGCACGCAACCTGGCAGGCCGCAAGAAAAGAGGGGGGGACGAGAGTGAGCCCCCCCTCCTGAACCGTACCAGGCCACATGCCATCAACATTGGGAGGGTGCTTTGGGGTAGCCCCCCAAAACACCTTGTCCCCATGTTGATGAGGACAAGGGCCTCATCCCCACAACCCTGGCCGGTGGTTGTGGGGATCTGCGGGCGGGGGGCTTATCGGAATCTGGAAGCCCCCTTTAACAAGGGGACCCCCAGATCCCGGCCCCCCCTGTGTGGAATGGTAAGGGGGTACTTACCCCTACCATTTCACTAAAAAACTGTCAAAAATGTTAAAAATGACAAGAGACAGTTTTTGACAATTCCTTTATTTAAATGCTTCTTCTTTCTTCTATCTTCCTTCATCTTCTCCGCGGCGTCTTCTATCTTCTTCTTCTCGGGCCGCTCCGCACCCATGGCATGGGGGGAGGCTCCCGCTCTTCTCTTCATCTTCTTCTTCTTCTCTTTTCCCTTTTTCTCTTTTTCTCTTCTTCTCTTCTTCATTTTCTTCTCCGGGCCGCTCCGCATCCATGCTGGCATGGAGGGAGGCTCCCGCTGTGTGACGGTGTTTCCTCGTCTGACGGTTCTTAAATAACGGTGACCCCGCCCCCCTCTGACACACAGGACATGATGGGACTTCCCTGTGGCATTCCCCGTGATGTCACAGGGAAGTCCCGTCAAGTCACCGTGCGTCAGAGGGGGGTGGGGTCACCGGGTGGCCCCGCCCCCCATTATTTAAGAACCGTCAGACGAGGAGACGCCGTCACACAGCGGGAGCCTCCCTCCATGCCAGCATGGGTGCGGAGCGGCCCGGAGAAGAAAATGAAGAAGAGAAGAAAAGAAGAAGAGAAGAGCGGGAGCCTCCCCCCATGCCATGGGTGCGGAGCGGCCCGAGGAGAAGAAGATAGAAGACGCTGCGGAGGAGATGCTGGACGAGAACGCCGGAGGAAGAACCAGAAGAGCCAGAAGAACCAGAAGAAGAAGATGAAGGAAGATAGAAGAAAGAAGAAGCATTTAAATAAAGGAATTGTCAAAAACTGTCTCTTGTTATTTTTAACATTTTTGACAGTTTTTTAGTGAAATGGTAGGGGTAAGTACCCCCTTACCATTTCACACAGGGGGGGCCAGGATCTGGGGGTCCCCTTGTTAAAGGGGGCTTCCAGATTCTGATAAGCCCCCAGCACGCAGACCCCCACAATCACCGGCCAGGGTTGTGGGGATGAGGCCCTTGTCATCAACATGGGGACAAGGTGTTTTGGGGGGCTACCCCAAAGCACCCTCCCAATGTTGAGGGCATGTGGCCTGGTACGGTTCAGGAGGGGGGCCTGCCAGGTTGCATGCTCGGATAGGGGTCTGGTATGGATTTTTGGGGGGACCCCACGCTGTTTTTTTTGGCACGGGGTTCCCCTTAAAATCCATACGAGACCTGAAGGGCCTGGTATGGAATTTAGGGGGACTCCCACGTCATTTTTTTATAAATTTTGGTTCGGGGTTTCCCTGTGGGGAATTTCCATGCCGTTTTTATCAATGAACTTCTATGTGTATTGTCGGCAATGCAATAGCCGCGGGTAGTTTTAAATGGGTTATTTCCTTCGAAATGTCATTTTGCTGTCAGACTGTTCTAAACACGGGAAACATGCGCCCCTTTAGATGCATACTATAGACACCCCCCAGCTACGAAATTTAAAGGGATATTACACTTTTATTGTTTGACTTTAAGCATTATTAAAATCACTGCTCCTGAAAAAACGTCCGTTTTTAAAACTTTTTTTTGCATTGATCCATGTCCCCTGGGGCAGGACCCAGGTCCCCAAACACTTTTTATGACAATAACTTGCCTATAAGCCTTTAAAATTAGCACTTTTGATTATTCATGTTCGTGTCCCATAGACTTTAACGGTGTTCGCGTGTTCGAACAAGCTTTTTTCCTGTTCGCATGTGGTGCGAACCGAACAGGGTGGTGTTCGGCTCATCCCTAATTATTAGTATGAGAACACAAGCAATTGTCTTCAGGTAGCTTTAGGTGCACACTGTGCAGAGGACGCAGTACACTAACTGTAAATACTATAACTGTCTGAATGTGGTAATAATAGGAGCAGAACAGCAGCAATTGTCTCCAGGTAGCTTTAGGCCACCACTGTGCAGAGGACGCAGTACACTAACTGTAAATACTGTAGCAGCCTGCATGTGGTATTAATAGGATCAGAAGAACACCACTAATTTTCTTCAGGTTGCTTTAGGTGCACACTGTGCAGAGGACACAGTACACCAACTGTACATACTGTAGCTGCCTGCCTGTGGTTTTAATAAGAGCAGAACAACAGCAATTGTCTCCAGGTAGCTTTAGGTGCACACTGTGCAGAGGGCGCACTACACTAACTGTAAATACTGTAGCTGCCTGCCTATGGTATTAATAGGATCAAAAGAACACCACTAATTTTCTTCAGGTAGCTTTAGGTGCACACTGTGCAGGGGACACAGTACACTAACTGTAAATACTGTAGCTGCCTGCCTGTGGTATTAATATAGGAATAGAAGAACACCATCAATTTTCTTCAGGTAGCTTTAGGTTCACACTGTGCAGAGGACACAGTACACTAACTATAAATACTGTAGCTGCCTGCCTATGGTAATAATAGGATCAGAAGAACACCACTAATTTTCTTCAGGTAGCTTTAGGTGCACACTGTGCAGAGAACACAGTACACTAACTGCAAATACTGTAGCTGCCTGTTTGAGGCATTAATAGGAGCAGAACAACAGCAATTGTCTCCAGGTAGCTTTAGGTGCACACTGTGCAGAGGACACACTACACTAACTGTAAATACTGTAGCTGCCTGCCTGTGGTATTAATATAGGAATAGAAGAACACCAAAAATTTTCTTCAGGTAGCTTTAGGTGCACACTGTGCAGAGGACACAGTACACTAACTGTAAATACCGTAGCTGTCTGCCTGTGGTATTAATAGGAGCAGAACAACAGCAATTGTCTCCAGGTAGCTTTAGGTGCACACTGTGCAGAGGACGCACTACACTAACTGTAAATGCTGTAGCTGCCTGCCTATGGTATTAATAGGATCAGAAGAACACCACTAATTTTCTTCGGGTAGCTTAAGGTGCACACTGTGCAGAGGACACAGTATACTAACTATAAATACTGAAGCTGCCTGCCTCTGGTATTAATAGGAACAGAACAACAGCAATTTTCATCAGGTAGCTTTAGGTGCACACTGTGTAGAGGACGCAGTACACTAACTGTAAATACTGTAGCTGCCTGCCTCTGGTATTAATAGAATCAGAAGAACACATCCAATTTTATTCAGGTAGCTTTAGGTGCACACAGTGCAGAGGACACAGTACACTAACTGTAAATACTGTAGCTGCCTGCCTCTGGTATTAATAGAATCAGAAGAACACATCCAATTTTATTCAGGTAGCTTTAGGTGCACACAGTGCAGAGGACACAGTACACTAACTGTAAATACTGTAGCTGCCTGCCTGTGGTATTAATATAGGATCAGAAGAACAGCTTCAATTTTATTCAGGTAGCTTTAGGTGCACACTGTGCAGAGGACACAGAACACTAACTGTAAATACTGTAGCTGCCTGTCTGTGGTATTAATAGGATCAGAAGAACACCACCAATTTTCTTCAGGTAGCTTTAGGTGCACACTGTGCAGAGGACACAGTACACTAACTGTAAATATTGTAGCTGCCTGCCTGTGGTATTAATAGGATCAGAGGAACACCACCAATTTTCTTCAGGTACAGTAGCTTTATGTGCACACTGTGCAGAGGACACAGTACACTACCTATAAATACTGTAGCTGCCTATGGTATTAATAGGAACAGAAGAACACCACTAATTTTCTTCAGGTAGCTTTAGGTGCACACTGTGCAGAGGACACAGTGCACTAACTGTAAATACCGTAGCTGTCTGCCTGTGGTATTAATAGGAGCAGAACAACAGCAATTGTCTCCAGGTAGCTTTAGGTGCACACTGTGCAGAGGACGCACTACACTAACTGTAAATACTGTAGCCGCCTGCCTGTGGTATTAATAGTATCAGAAGAACACCACCAATTTTCATTGGGTAGCTTTAGGTGCACACTGTGCAGAGTACAAAGTACACTAACTGTAAATACTGTAGCTGCCTGCCTGTGGTATTAATAGGATCAGAACAACAAAAATTTTCTTCAGGTAGGTTTAGGTGCACACTGTGCAGAGGACGCAGTACACTAAATGTAAATACTGTAGCTGCCTGCCTGTGGTATTAATAGGATCAGAAGAACACCACCAATTTTCTTCAGGTAGCTTTAGGTGCACACTGTGCAGAGGACACAGTACACTAACTGTAAATATTTTAGCTGCCTGCCTGTGGTATTAATAGGATCAGAACAACAGCAATTTTCTTCAGGTAGCTTTAGGTGCACACTGTGTAGAGGACGCAGTACACTAACTGTAAATACTGTAGCTGCCTGTCTGTTGTATTAATAGGAGAAGAACACCACCAATTTTCTTCAGGTAGCTTTAGGTGCACACTGTGCAGTGGACACAGTGCACTAACTGTAAATACTGTAGCTGCCCGCCCTGTGGTATTAATATAGAATCAGAAGAACACCACCAATTTTATTCAGGTAGCTTTAAGTCCACACTGTGCAGAGGACACAGTACACTAACTGTAAATACTGTAGCTTCCTGCCTGTTGTATTAATAGGAGCAGAACAACAGCAATTGTCTCCAGGTAGCTTTAGGTGCACACTGTGCAGAGGACGCACTACACTAACTGTAAATATTGTAGCTGCCTTCCTGTGGTATTAATAGGATCAGAAGAACACCACTAATTTTCTTCAGGTAGCTTTAGGTGCACACTGTGCAGATGACACAGTGCACTAACTGTAAATACTGTAGCTGCCTGCCTGTGGTATTAATAGGAGCAGAACAACAGCTATTTTCTCCAGGTAGCTTTAGGTGCACGCTGTGCAGAGGACGCACTACACTAACTGTAAATGCTGTAGCTGCTTGCCTATGGTATTAATAGGATCAGAAGAAACGCACCAATTTTATTCAGGTAGCTTTAGGAGCACACTGTGCAGAGTACTCAGTACACTAACTGTAAATACTGTAGCTGCCTGTCTGTGGTATTAATAGGAGCAGAACAACAGCAATTTTCTTCAGGTAGCTTTAGGTGCACACTGTGCAGAGGGCGCACTGCACTAACTGTAAATACTGTAGCTGCCTGCCTATGGTAATAATAGGATCAGAAGAGCACCACTAATTTTCTTCAGGTAGCTTTAGGTGCACACTGTGCAGAGGGCGCACTACACTAACTGTAAATACTGTAGCTGCCTGCCTATGGTATTAATAGGATCAAAAGAACACCACTAATTTTCTTCAGGTAGCTTTAGGTGCACACTGTGCAGGGGATACAGTACACTAACTTTAAATACTGTAGCTGCCTGCCTGTGGTATTAATATAGGAATAGAAGAACACCATCAATTTTCTTCAGGTAGCTTTAGGTGCACACTGTGCAGAGAACACAGTACACTAACTGTAAATACTGTAGCTGCCTGCCTGTGGTATTAATAGGATCAGAAGAACACCACCAATTTTCTTCAGGTAGCTTTAGGTGCACACTGTGCAGAGGACACAGTACACTAACTATAAATACTGTAGCTACTTGCCTGTGGTATTAATAGGATCAGAACAAAAGCAATTTTCTTCTGGTAGCTTTAGGTGCACACTGTGTAGAGGACGCAGTGCACTAACTGTAAATACTGTAGCTGCCTGTCTGTTGTATTAATAGGAGCAGAACAACAGCAATTTTCTTCAGGTAGGTTTAGGTGCACACTTTGCAGAGGACGCAGTACACTAACTGTAAATACTGTAGCTGCCTGCCTGTGGTAGTAATAGAAGCAGAACAACAGCTATTGTCTCCAGGTAGCTTTAGGTGCACACTGTGCAGAGGACGCACTACACATATGCCCCGTACACACGGTCGGACTTTGTTCGGACATTCCGACAACAAAATCCTAGGATTTTTTCCGACGGATGTTGGCTCAAACTTGTCTTGCATACACACGGTCACACAAAGTTGTCGGAAAATCCGATCATTCTGAACGCGGTGACGTAAAACACGTACGTCGGGACTATAAACGGGGCAGTGGCCAATAGCTTTCATCTCTTTATTTATTCTGAGCATGCATGGCACTTTGTACGTCAGATTTGTGTACACACGATCGGAATTTCCGACAACGGATTTTGTTGCCGGAAAATGTTATATCCTGCTCTCAAACTTTTTGTGTCGGAAAATCCGATGGAAAATGTCCGATGGAGCCCACACACGGTCGGAATATCCGACAACACGCTCCGGTTGGACATTTTCCATTGGAAAATCTGACCGTGTGTACGGGGGATAACTGTAAATACTGTAGCTGCCTGCCTGTGGTATTAATAGGATCAGAAGAACACCACTAATTTTATCCAGGTAGCTTTAGGTGCACACTGGGCAGAGGACTCAGTACACTAAATGTAAATACTGTAGCTGCTTTCCTCTGGTATTAATAAGAGCAGAACAACAGAAATTGTCTCCAGGTAGCTTTCGGTGCACACTGTGCAGAGGACGCAGTACACTAAATGTAAATACTGTAGCTGTCTGCCTGTGGTATTAATAGGATCAGAAGAACACCACCAATTTTCTTCAGGTAGCTTTAGGTGCACCCTGTGCAGAGGACACAGTACACTAACTGTAAATACTGTAGCTGCTTGCCTATGGTATTAATAGGATCAGAACAAAAGCAATTTTCTTCTGGTAGCTTTAGGTGCACACTGTGTAGAGGACACAGTACACTAACTGTAAATACTGTAGCTGCCTGCCTGTGGCATTAATAGGATCAGAAGAACACCACCAATTTTCTTCAGGTAGGTTTAGGTGCACACTTTGCAGAGGACGCAGTACACTAAATGTAAATACTGTAGCTGCCTGCCTGTGGTAGTAATAGGATCAGAAGAACACCACCAATTTTCTTCAGGTAGCTTTAGGTGCACACTGTGCAGAGGACACAGTACACTAACTGTAAATACTGTAGCTGCTTGCCTGTGGTATTAATAGGATCAGAACAAAAGCAATTTTCTTCAGGTAGCTTTAGGTGCACACTGTGTAGAGGACGCAGTGCACTAACTATAAATACTATATCTGCCTGCCTGTAGAATTAATATAGAATCAGAAGAACACCACTAATTTTATTCAGGTAGCTTTAGGTCCACACTGTGCAGAGGACACAGTACACTAACTGTAAATACTGTAGCTGCCTGCCTGTTGTATTAATAGGAGCAGAACAACAGCAATTGTCTCCAGGTAGCTTTAGGTGCACACTGTGCAGAGGACGCACTACAGTAACTGTAAATACTGTAGCTGCCTGCCTATGGTATTAATAGGATCAGAGGAACACCACTAATTTTCTTCAGGTAGCTTTAGGTGCACACTGTGCAGAAGACACAGTGCACTAACTGTAAATACTGTAGCTGCCTGCCTGTGGTATTAATAGGAGCAGAGCAACACCAATTGTCTCAAGGTAGCTTTAGGTGCACACTGTGCAGAGGACGCACTACACTAACTGTAAATACTGTAGCTGCCTGCCTGTGGTATTAATAGGATCAGAGGAACACCACTAATTTTCTTCAGGTAGCTTGCGGTGCACACTGTGCAGAGGACACAGTGCACTAACTGTAAATACTGTAGCTGCCTGCCTGTGGTATTAATAAGAGCAGAACAACAGCAATTGTCTCCAAGTAGCTTTAGGTGCACACTGTGCAGAGGACACACTGCACTAACTGTAAATACTGTAGCTTCCTGCCTGTGGTATTAATAGTATCAGAAGAACACCACTAATTTTCTTCAGGTATCTCTAGGTGCACACTGTGCATAGGATACAGTACACTAACTGTAAATACTGTAGCTGCCTGCCTGTGGTATTAATAGGATCAGAAGAACACCACCAATTTTCTTCAGGTAGCTTTAGGTGCACACTGTGCAGAGGACACAGTACACTAACTGTAAATACTGTAGCTGCCTGCCTGTGGTATTAATATAGGATCAGAAGAACAGCGCCAATTTTATTCAGGTATCTTTAGGTGCACACTGTGCAGAGGACACAATGCACTAACTGTAAATACTGTAGTTGGCTGTCTGTGGTATTAATAGGAGCAGAACAACAGCAATTTTCTTAAGGTAGCTTTAGGTGCACACTGTGCAGAGGACACAGTACACTAACTGTAAATACTGTAGCTGCCTGCCTGTGGTATTAATATAGGATCAGAAGAACAGCACCATTTTTATTCAGGTATCTTTAGGTGCACACTGTGCAGAGGACACAGTGCACTACATGTAAATACTGTAGTTGGCTGTCTGTAGTATTAATATCAGCAGAACAACAGCTATTTTCTTAAGGTAGCTTTAGGTGCACACTGTGCAGAGGATACAGTACACTAACTATAAATACTGTAGCTGCCTGCCTGTGGTATTAATAGGATCAGAAGAACACCACCAATTTTCTTCAGGTAGCTTTAGGTGCACACTGTGCAGAGGACACTGTACACTAACTGTAAATACTGTAGCTGCCTGCCTGTGGTATTAATATAGGATCAGAAGAACAGCGCCAATTTTATTCAGGTATCTTTAGGTGCACACTGTGCAGAGGACACAGTGCACTAACTGTAAATACTGTAGCTGCCTGCCTGTGGCATTAATAGGATCAGAAGAACACCACCAATTTTCTTCAGGTAGGTTTAGGTGCACACTTTGCAGAGGACGCAGTACACTAAATGTAAATACTGTAGCTGCCTGCCTGTGGTAGTAATAGGATCAGAAGAACACCACCAATTTTCTTCAGGTAGCTTTAGGTGCACACTGTGCAGAGGACACAGTACACTAACTGTAAATACTGTAGCTGCTTGCCTGTGGTATTAATAGGATCAGAACAAAAGCAATTTTCTTCAGGTAGCTTTAGGTGCACACTGTGTAGAGGACGCAGTGCACTAACTGTAAATACTATATCTGCCTGCCTGTAGAATTAATATAGAATCAGAAGAACACCACTAATTTTATTCAGGTAGCTTTAGGTCCACACTGTGCAGAGGACACAGTACACTAACTGTAAATACTGTAGCTGCCTGCCTGTTGTATTAATAGGAGCAGAACAACAGCAATTGTCTCCAGGTAGCTTTAGGTGCACACTGTGCAGAGGACGCACTACAGTAACTGTAAATACTGTAGCTGCCTGCCTATGGTATTAATAGGATCAGAGGAACACCACTAATTTTCTTCAGGTAGCTTTAGGTGCACACTGTGCAGAAGACACAGTGCACTAACTGTAAATACTGTAGCTGCCTGCCTGTGGTATTAATAGGAGCAGAGCAACACCAATTGTCTCAAGGTAGCTTTAGGTGCACACTGTGCAGAGGACGCACTACACTAACTGTAAATACTGTAGCTGCCTGCCTGTGGTATTAATAGGATCAGAGGTACACCACTAATTTTCTTCAGGTAGCTTGCGGTGCACACTGTGCAGAGGACACAGTGCACTAACTGTAAATACTGTAGTTGGCTGTCTGTGGTATTAATAGGAGCAGAACAACAGCAATTTTCTTAAGGTAGCTTTAGGTGCACACTGTGCAGAGGACACAGTACACTAACTGTAAATACTGTAGCTGCCTGCCTGTGGTATTAATATAGGATCAGAAGAACAGCACCATTTTTATTCAGGTATCTTTAGGTGCACACTGTGCAGAGGACACAGTGCACTACATGTAAATACTGTAGTTGGCTGTCTGTAGTATTAATATCAGCAGAACAACAGCTATTTTCTTAAGGTAGCTTTAGGTGCACACTGTGCAGAGGATACAGTACACTAACTATAAATACTGTAGCTGCCTGCCTGTGGTATTAATAGGATCAGAAGAACACCACCAATTTTCTTCAGGTAGCTTTAGGTGCACACTGTGCAGAGGACACTGTACACTAACTGTAAATACTGTAGCTGCCTGCCTGTGGTATTAATATAGGATCAGAAGAACAGCGCCAATTTTATTCAGGTATCTTTAGGTGCACACTGTGCAGAGGACACAGTGCACTAACTGTAAATACTGTAGTTGGCTGCCTGTGGTATTAATAGGATCAGAAGAACACCACCAATTTTCTTCAGGTAGCTTTAGATGCACACTGTGCAGAGGACACAGTACGCTAACTGTAAATACTGTAGCTGCCTGCCTGTGGTATTAATATAGGATCAGAAGAACAGCGCCAATTTTATTCAGGTATCTTTAGGTGCACACTGTGCAGAGGACACAATGCACTAACTGTAAATACTGTAGTTGGCTGTCTGTGGTATTAATAGGAGCAGAACAACAGCAATTTTCTTAAGGTAGCTTTAGGTGCACACTGTGCAGAGGACACAGTACACTAACTGTAAATACTGTAGCTGCCTGCCTGTGGTATTAATATTGGATCAGAACAACAGCACCAATTTTATTCAGGTATCTTTAGGTGCACACTGTGCAGAGGACACAGTGCACTAACTGTAAATACTATAGTTGGCTGTCTGTGGTATTAATATCAGCAGAACAACAGCAATTTTCTTAAGGTAGCTTTAGGTGTACACTGTGCAGAGGACACAGTACACTAACTGTAAATACAGTAGATGCCTGTCGGTGGTATTAATAGGATCAGAAGAAAACCACTAATTTTCTTCAGGTAGCTTTAGGTGCACACTGTGTAGAGGACACTGTACACTAACTGTAAATTCTGTAGCTGCCTGCCTGTGTTACTAATAGGAGAAGAACAACAGCAATTGTCTCCAAGTAGCTTTAGGTGCACAATGTGCAGAGGACACACTACACTAACTGTAAATGCTGTAGCTTCCTGCCTGTGGTATTAATAGGATCAGAAGAACACCACTAATTTTCTTCAGGTATCTCTAGGTGCACACTGTGCAGAGGATACAGTACACTAACTGTAAATACTGTAGCTGCCTGTCTGTGGTATTAATAGGAGCAGAACAACAGCAATTTTCTTCAGGTAGCTTTGGGTGCACACTGTGCAGAGGATGCAGCACACTAACTGTAAATACTGTAGCTGCCTGCCTGTGGTATTAATAGGATCAGAAGAACACCACCAATTTTCTTCAGGTAGCTTTAGGTGCACACTGTGCAGAGGATGCAGTACACTAACTGTAAATACTGTAGCTGTCTGCCTGTGGTATTAATAGGATCAGAAGAACACCACCAATTTTCTTCAGGTAGCTTTAGGTACACACTGTGCAGAGGACACAGTACACTAACTGTAAATACTGTAGCTGCCTGCCTGTGGTATTATTATAGGATCAGAAGAACAGTGCCAATTTTATTCTGGTATCTTTAGGTGCACACTGTGCAGAGGACACAATGCACTAACTGTAAATACTGTAGTTGGCTGTCTGTGGTATTAATAGGAGCAGAACAACAGCAATTTTCTTAAGGTAGCTTTAGGTGTACACTGTGCAGAGGACACAGTACACTAACTGTAAATACAGTAGATGCCTGTCGGTGGTATTAATAGGATCAGAAGAACACCACCAATTTTCTTAAGGTAGCTTTAGGTGCACACTGTGCAGAGGACACAGTTCACTAACTGTAAATATTGTAGCTGCCTGCCTGTGGTATTAATATAGGAACAGAAGAACACCACCAATTTTCTTCAGCTAGCTTTAGGTGCACACTGTGCAGAGGACACAGTGCTCTAACACTAAACACTGTAGCTGCCTGCCTGTGGTATTAATAGGATCAGAAGAAAACCACTAATTTTCTTCAGGTAGCTTTAGGTGCACACTGTGTAGAGGACACTGTACACTAACTGTAAATTCTGTAGCTGCCTGCCTGTGTTACTAATAGGAGAAGAACAACAGCAATTGTCTCCAAGTAGCTTTAGGTGCACAATGTGCAGAGGACACACTACACTAACTGTAAATGCTGTAGCTTCCTGCCTGTGGTATTAATAGGATCAGAAGAACACCACTAATTTTCTTCAGGTATCTCTAGGTGCACACTGTGCAGAGGATACAGTACACTAACTGTAAATACTGTAGCTGCCTGTCTGTGGTATTAATAGGAGCAGAACAACAGCAATTTTCTTCAGGTAGCTTTGGGTGCACACTGTGCAGAGGATGCAGTACACTAACTGTAAATACTGTAGCTGCCTGCCTGTGGTATTAATAGGATCAGAAGAACACCACCAATTTTCTTCAGGTAGCTTTAGGTGCACACTGTGCAGAGGATGCAGTACACTAACTGTAAATACTGTAGCTGTCTGCCTGTGGTATTAATAGGATCAGAAGAACACCACCAATTTTCTTCAGGTAGCTTTAGGTACACACTGTGCAGAGGACACAGTACACTAACTGTAAATACTGTAGCTGCCTGCCTGTGGTATTATTATAGGATCAGAAGAACAGTGCCAATTTTATTCTGGTATCTTTAGGTGCACACTGTGCAGAGGACACAATGCACTAACTGTAAATCCTGTAGTTGGCTGTCTGTGGTATTAATAGGAGCAGAACAAGAGCAATTTTCTTAAGGTAGCTTTAGGTGTACACTGTGCAGAGCACACAGTACACTAACTGTAAATATTGTAGCTGCCTGCCTGTGGTATTAATATAGGAACAGAAGAACACCACTAATTTCCTTCAGGTAGCTTTAGGTGCACACTGTGCAGAGGACACAGTGCTCTAACTGTAAACACTGTACCTGCCTGCCTGTGGTATTAATAGGATCAGAATAACACCACTAATTTTCTTCAGGTAGCTTTAGGTGCACACTGTGTAGAGGACACTGTACACTAACTGTAAATACTGTAGCTGCCTGCCTGTGTTATTAATAGGAGCAGAACAACAGCAATTGTCTCCAGGTAGCTTTAGGTGCACACTGTGCAGAGGATGCACTACACTAACTGTAAATACTGTAGCTGCCTGCCTGTGGTATTAATAGGATCAGAGGAATACCACTAATTTTCTTCAGGTAGCTTTAGGTGCGCAATGTGCAGGGGACGCACTACAATAGATTTTAAATACTGCAGCTGCCTGCGGTACTTTACTAATAGGATCAGAAGAACACCACTAATTTTCTTCAAGTAGCTTTACGTGCACACTGTCAGAAAACACACTACACTAACTTGTAAATACTGCAGCTGCCTGCGGTACTGTACTAATAGGATCAGAAGAACATCACTAATTTTCTTCAGGTAGCTTTAGGTGCACACTGTGCAGAGGATGCAGTACACTAACTGTAAATACTGTAGCTGCCTGCCTGTGGTATTAATAGGATCAGAAGAACACCACCAATTTTCTTCAGGTAGCTTTAGGTGCACACTGTGCAGAGGATGCAGTACACTAACTGTAAATACTGTAGCTGTCTGCCTGTGGTATTAATAGGATCAGAAGAACACCACCAATTCTCTTCATGTAGCTTTAGGTGAACACTGTGCAGAGGACACAGTACACTAACTGTAAATACTGTAGCTGCCTGCCTGTGGTATTAATATAGGATCAGAAGAACAGCACCAATTTTATTCAGGTATCTTTAGGTGCACACTGTGCAGAGGACACAGTGCAATAACTGTAAATACTGTAGTTGGCTGCCTGTGGTATTAATAGGATCAGAAGAACACCACCAATTTTCTTCAGGAAGCTTTAGGTACACACTGTGCAGAGGACACACTACACTAACTTGTAAATACTGCAGCTGCCTGCGGTACTGTACTAATAGGATCAGAAGAACACCACTAATTTTCTTCAGGTAGCTTTAGGTGCACACTGTGCAGAGGACGCACTAAACTAACTTGTAAATACTGCAGCTGCCTGTGGTACTGTACTAATAGGATCAGAAAAACACTGCTAATTTTTTTCAGGTAGCTTTAGGTGCACACTGTGCAGAGGATGCAGTACACTAACTTGTAAATACTGCAGCTGCCTGTGATACTAATAGGATCAGAAGAACACCACCAATTTTCTTCAGGTAGCTTTAGGTGCACACTGTGCGGAGGACGCACTACACTAACTTGTAAATACTGCAGCTGCCTGCAGTACTGTACTAATAGGATCAGAAGAACACCACTCATTTTCTTCAGTTAGCTTTAGGTGCACACTGTGCAGAGGATGCACATTCACTAACTGTAAATACTGTAGCTAATTGGACTAATAGGATCAGAAGAACACCACCAATTTTCTTCAGGTAGCTTTAGGTGCACACTGTGCAGAGGATGCAGTACACTAACTGTAAATACTGTAGCTGTCTGCCTGTGGTATTAATAGGATCAGAAGAACACCACCAATTCTCTTCATGTAGCTTTAGGTGCACACTGTGCAGAGGACACAGTACACTAACTGTAAATACTGTAGCTGCCTGCCTGTGGTATTAATATAGGATCAGAAGAACAGCACCAATTTTATTCAGGTATCTTTAGGTGCACACTGTGCAGAGGACACAGTGCAATAACTGTAAATACTGTAGTTGGCTGCCTGTGGTATTAATAGGATCAGAAGAACACCACCAATTTTCTTCAGGTAGCTTTAGGTACACACTGTGCAGAGGACACAGTACACTAACTATAAATACTGTAGCTGCCTGCCTGTGGTATTATTATAGGATCAGAAGAACAGTGCCAATTTTATTCAGGTAGCTTTAGGTGTACACTGTGCAGAGGACACAGTACACTAACTGTAAATACTGTAGCTGCCTGCCTGTGGTATTAATAGGATCAGAAGAACACCACCAATTTTCTTAAGGTAGCTTTAGGTGCACATTGTGCAGAGGACACAGTACACTAACTGTAAATATTGTAGCTGCCTGCCTGTGGTATTAATATAGGAACAGAAGAACACCACTAATTTCCTTCAGGTAGCTTTAGGTGCACACTGTGCAGAGGACACAGTGCTCTAACTGTAAACACTGTAGCTGCCTGCCTGTGGTATTAATAGGATCAGAAGAACACCACTAATTTTCTTCAGGTAGCTTTAGGTGCACACTGTGTAGAGGACACTGTACACTAACTGTAAATACTGTAGCTGCCTGCCTGTGTTATTAATAGGAGCAGAACAACAGCAATTGTCTCCAGGTAGCTTTAGGTGCACACTGTGCTGAGGATGCACTACACTAACTGTAAATACTGTAGCTGCCTGCCTGTGGTATTAATAGGATCAGAGGAATACCACTAATTTTCTTCAGGTAGCTTTAGGTGCGCACTGTGCAGGGGACGCACTACAATAGATTTTAAATACTGCAGCTGCCTGCGGTACTTTACTAATAGGATCAGAAGAACACCACTAATTTTCTTCAAGTAGCTTTAGGTGCACACTGTGCAGAAAACACACTACACTAACTTGTAAATACTGCAGCTGCCTGCGGTACTGTACTAATAGGATCAGAAGAACACCACTAATTTTCTTCAGGTAGCTTTAGGTGCACACTTTGCAGAGAACGCACTACACTAACTTGTAAATACTGCAGCTGCCTGCGGTACTGTACTAATAGGGTCAGAAGAACACCACTAATTTTGTTTAGGTAGCTTTAGGTGCACACTGTGCAGAGGACGCACTAAACTAACTTGTAAATACTGCAGCTGCCTGTGGTACTGTACTAATAGGATCATAAAAACACTGCTAATTTTCTTCAGGTAGCTTTAGGTGCACACTGTGCAGAGGATGCAGTACACTAACTTGTAAATACTGCAGCTGCCTGTGATACTAATAGGATCAGAAGAACACCACCAATTTTCTTCAGATAGCTTTAGGTGCACACTGTGCGGTGGACGCACTACACTAACTTGTAAATACTGCAGCTGACTGCAGTACTGTACTAATAGGATCAGAAGAACTCCACTCATTTTCTTCAGTTAGCTTTAGGTGCACACTGTGCAGAGGACGCACATTCACTAACTGTAAATACTGTAGCTAATTGGACTAATAGGATCAGAAGAACAACAGCAATTTTCTTCAGGTAGCTGTAAATACTGTAAAAACACCCACCTGCCTGTCAGTGGTAGGAAGAGAATAACAGGAACAGATCTAGCTAAACTGAATACAGTGTGTATATATATATATATATATATATATACATACATACATACATACATACATACATACATACATACATACATACATACATACATACAACACCTAGGATGTATATATATTCACAATACACTGTAACTGCAGCTAACTGACTCACCTGCCTACTCTATCTAACTTAAATCAAATGATACTGTCTCTCTGTCTATCTATCTCTCTCTCAACGCTGGGACACACTACACAGGGCCACCGTGTAGGCGGCCTTATATAGTGTGGGGCATGTACTAAACTCCCTGAGCCATAATTGGCCAAAGCAATGCACTGCTATGCTGCAGTGAATTATGGGGCGTGATGCGCCACTCGAATTTGGCGTGAACGGCCCATATCCTTCGTAATTCGGCGGACGACCGAACAGGTGATGTTTGAGTCGAACATGCCTTTGATTCTAACACGAAGCTCATCCCTAGTCACCAGTACGGGATTTATAAATTGAAATCATATCCCCTCTCAAGCGTCTCCTCTCCAGAGAGAACAAGTTCATTGCTCGTAACCTTTCCTTATAACTAAGGTACTCCAGTCCCTTTATTAAGTGTTCTTGCATAGCAAGACCACTTACTGTTATCTCACATATATATTATTCTTATTATTATAGCCAAATTTACCACCCTAACTCCTCCCACAGTTTTTACACTACATAGACAAGTAATATACCGAAACGTGCGGATTGTTCCCGAATGGTGTGCTATTACTTTGTGGAACGTTTCGCCAAATGGTTCACGAAATATCGTCGTTTTTGCGGCGAAATTGGTCCCATAGGAATGAATGGGGAAACTAGAGTGGGAGATGACAAAAGCTGGAAAATCAGAACATGATATCTAAACTGCCGCCACTCCCTCATTTTCAAGCCCACCTACACAAATCTTATATCAAAACGTTCAGCTATCCCTGCTGCCACTAAACATGTCCACGGCTAAGCCATAGTCCTGATAGTTTTCACAATATGACCATTTGTTTGCAACTCACGCCGTCCATTGACATTCATTGAAACTACACTCTAGCCCCCTCCAAATTTGAAGGGCAATTTCTAAACTGCGACTGTGCCTTCATTTTTAATATTTCAGAGACATACTATACATCAAAATCTAGGTCTGGGTCTTGTGATTCTCACAATATAAAGATCTTCGCTGTAGGATGTATAGTTTTTAAAATACGGCCATTTGTTTAGAGGTCATTTCAGGAAATTTTAGCCATTAATCAAAGTGTACTGTTATGCCGCGTACACACGGTCGTACTTTTCGTCTACAAAAGTCGGACAGCCTGTCGGACAGACTTCCGGCAGACTTTCGGTGGACTTGCCGCGGACTTGCGGCCTACTTTCTAACGACCGGACTTGCCTACACACGACCACACAAAAGTCGGTCGGATTCGTACGTGATGACGTACACCGGACTAAAATAAGGAAGTTCATAGCCAGTAGCCAATAGGTGCCCTAGCGTGGCTTTTTGTCCGTCGGACTAGCACACAGACGAGCGGATTTCGGGGTCCGTCGTAGGTACGAAGTAAAAGTTTTGAAGCATGTTTCAAATCTAAAGTACGTCGTATTTGAGGCTAAAAAAGTCGGTTGAAAGTCCGGAGAAGCCCACACACGATCGGATTACCAGCCAGCTTTAGTCCATCAGCGTCTGTTGGACTTTTGTAGACGAAAAGTACGACCGTGTGTACGCGGCATAAGTGTTTGTTTTGTTGCCATAGTTACCAAAGCTTCTGTTATACACAGGGGGGAAGGTGGCTGGAGCATCTCAGCTGATTACAGAGCCCGGGGGAGGGGACAGACACACCATGCACTGATTTATAATAGAGAAATATGATGGGGCAGTTTTGATGGGGTAATTCTGATGGGGCAGTTTTGATGAAGCAGTATTTGGGAAGCATAAACAGGGCATGAGCGTTGCTAGGAAACAGTGGTTGTAAACACAAGATGCTGAGACACTCCAAATGCATGTGACTTCATCTGCTAGACTTGATAATGCTTGTAGACTCCTCCCACAGTTTTCACACTACAGAGACAAATAATATACCGAAACGAGCGGATTGTTCCCGATTGGTGTGTTATTACTTTGTGGAATGTTTCGCCGAATGGTCCACGAAATGACGTTTTTGCGGCGAAATTGGTCCCATAGGAATGAATGGCGAAATGTTCAAAACTAGAGTGGGAAGTGACAAAAGCTGACAACCCCATGATCAGCCAAAACATTATGACCACCCCATGATCAGCCAAAACATTATGACCGCCCCATGTAAAAAAAAAAATATTTTTGAAAAAAAAAAATAATTTTTGAAAAAAGTAAAAAAATAATTTTTGAAAAAAGTAAAAAAATAATTTTTGAAAAAAAAAAAATCATTTTTGAAAAAAAAAAAATATTTTTGAAAAAAAAAAATATTTTTGAAAAAAAAAAATATTTTTGAAAAAAAAAATATTTTTGAAAAAAAAATTACTTTTAAAAAAAAAATTATTGTTGAAAAAAAAATATATTTGAAAAAAAAAAATATTTTTGAAAAAAAAAATTATTTTTGAAAAAAAAATTACTTTAAAAAAAATAATAATTTCGAAAAAAAAATTATTTTTGAAATAAAAAAATTCATTTTTGAAAAAAAAAATTACCTTTGAAAAAAAAAATTACTTTTGAAAAAAAAAATCATTTTTGAAGAAAAAAAAATCATTTTTGATTAAAAAAAATTCATTTTTGAAAAAAAAAATTACTTTTGAAAAAAATGTTCAGCTCTTTCAGCGAATGATGGAACTTTTTTACTACTATTTATACTTTTTAAAATATTAAGCTTTTTAACACTTTTCACAGTTACTCCAGCCACTCCACCCCACCCAGTTACTCCGCCCACTCCAGTTGTAGAGGCAAGAACACTTTCACAATTTCCCCAGAAATTGTACCTTTTCTAGTTCATTTTGTTGCCCTTCTCTGGACTCTCTCCAGTTCCAGCACATCCTTCCTGAGGACTGGTGTCCAGAACTGGACAGCATCCTCCAGATGCCACCAGGCCAGTGTCTTGTAGAGTGGGAGAATTATTGTTTAATCTCTGAAGTTAATCCCCTTTTTAATGCATGCCAATAATCTGTTTGCTTTGCTTGCAGCAGCTTGGCATTGCATGCCATTGCTGAACCTGTCATCTACCAGGACCCCCAGGTCCTTTTCCATCCTAAATTCCCCAGAGGTTCTCCCCCTAGTGAGTAGATTGAATTCATATTTTTGCCACCCAAATGCATTATTTTACATTTTTCTACATTAAACCTCATTTTCCATGTAGTTGCCCACACCATTCATTTGTGCAGATCTTCTTGTAAGGTTTCCACATCCTGTGGAGAAGTTATTGCCCTGCTTACCTTAGTATTGTCCGCAAATACAGAGATTGAGATGTTTATTGCATCCTCCAGATCGTTTAAGAATAAATTAAAAAGGATTGGTCCTAGGACAGAACACTGGGGCACCCTACTTTCCACCCCGGACCATTCCAAGTACTTCCCATTTATCACTACCCTCTGAACTTGCCCCTGTAGCCAGTTTTCAATCCATGTACTCCCCTATAGTCCATGCTAACTGACCTTACTTTGTACTGTAAACATTTATGGGGAACTGTATCAAATGCTTTTGCCAAATCCAGATACACCAGATCTACGGGCCTTCCTTTATCTAGATGGCAGTTCACCTCCTCATAGAACAGTGGTTCTCAACTCCTGTCCTCAGGACCCACCAGCAGGCCATATTTTAGGTATTACTTTGGGGAGATGCAAACTAGAATACTGCATTCACTGAGCAGCAAATGATATCACCTGTGATGTATTTCAGTTATCTTGCAAACCTGGCCTGTTAGTGGGTCCTGAGGACAGGAGTTGAGAACCACTGTAATAGAAGGTTGGTTTTGGCAAGAACAAATTCTCATGAATCCATGCCAATTACTGCTAATGGTACCATTGTTTTTACTAAAATCTTGTGTATAGTCCCTTGTCATCCCCTCCAAGATGTTAGGTTAACTGTTCTGTAATTCCCAGTGATGTATCTTGGCCCTTTTTAAAATATTGGTGCTACATTGGCTTTTCTCCAATCAGCTGGTACCATTTCAGTCAGTAGACTGTTGGTAAAAATTAGTAACAATGGTCTGTCAATTGCTTTACTTGAGTTCCTTAAGAACCCACGGGTGCAAGCCATCTGGTCTTGGCGAGTTATTAATGTTAAATTTTTCAAGTCTAATTCTAATTCTGTCCTCTGTTAGCCATGAGGGTGCTTCCTGTGGCATGTCATAAGGATAAACATTGCATTTTTGGTTACTGATTCCCATGTGAAGACTGAGGAGAAGAATTTTTTGAAATTCAGTGTCTTTGTATTCCCCTTATGTTTCCTAACTAATTGACATGTTATCGCTGTTTTCTAAATGGCCCGTATTTCCACATCCATGATCAGGTCTGTATTGTTGGTAATTAGTAGGTCTAATAATGCTTTGTTTCTAGTTGGTGCGTCTACCATCTGACCCATAAAATTGTCCTGAAAGACATTTAGGAACTGGCGAGCCTGAGATGAATCCGTGGTTCCTTCCATCCACTCTATTTCTGGATAATTAAAATACCCCATTATAATGACACTTCCCATTCTTGCCGCTAAGTGGGACCATGGAGAATGGATATAGCCACCCTCTAACATGAAGTTAGATCACAGCAGCAGAAAAAAAAGGAAAACTAGAAACTAAACTAGACTATAACACTACTAAACTAGAGTTTAGTGTCCCTTTACTGTATAAACTGAATGATGAAGCAAAATAATAATGTAATCTGTTTAGTTTATATGCAAAAGGTTTCCTATAAGTTCATAAACAACCACAAAGCTAAATGGGAAACAGTTATGAAACTGATCAAAAAAAAAAAATGATATAATTAATAGTGCTCAGTTACCTACTTTAGGAATCATAATTGCTATATTGTTTTACTTGCTTTATTAATATACAAAACAGATAACCATATGTCTGCATTGGGATAGTTTATGTATATTAGCTGTTGATGCTTTGAGACTAAAAAAAAATTCTGCTAATCCTTCTGCACTAGCTCTGCCCTCCAGTCAGGTAATTTTCTAAACGTATAACTGTGCTATAACATATTTCCTTGCTGCCAAGGGAAAAAAACTGCCAAAACAGCGTAAAGTTAAAATTTAACACCCCTTCTCCTGCTATTTGCATGAAACTTCTGAAAAGTTTTAGGCACTAAAACAGGAAATAATTGCACGTTGTGCACTGCAAAATGTGCTGAATACATATTTTATTAACATTTTCCCTTGTTTTCATCATAGCTCAGAGACACCAGGGACACAGCAAATTGCAGTCACACCTACAATGCCTGTGATAATAGAGTCAAGCATAACTACTCCACTTTAATCATAAGATAATTATGAGTAATAGCTCCTTCAGGTAATGATAGTGCAAAAAACATGTCTAGCTTTAATTGTTTTAGTGATTTTGATTGATGACTGGATGTTACTCTGCGGGGCATAATGGGTTTTGCTTTTGTGAGCTTTCAGTACAAGAGATGACTTTCTGAACATGCATGTACAATAATATCATAACACGTCTGTTGACAGTAATCTTTGATTATAAGGTCTTTACTCCACATACCGTTTTGGCTGTTATGCTGAAAATTTACACTGTAATCAGTTTAGAGTGGATGTACACCCACTCTCCTCCTTTCTAAACTACTGCCATAGTGGTTATCTATAAGGATATACATGCCTCCTGCATGTATCCTTACCTGTCAAATGTCTCCCCTCTGTCTGTTTTGAGACCCGAAAAACTGCAGATTCTGTGGGTGGGTCTGTTGTCTGGAGCTCAGTGAGTGAGTTGTGATGTCAGTAGACTCCCCACCCACCTCTACACTCCCCTTGGCCAGGCATCGATATTTCTTACACTGAACTTCTGCTGGTCTTGTGGATTATGCCTCATGATCACTAACATCCAGTCAAAACCCAGCAAAGTCACCACATGTCTTCAGCATGCCCAATCATGTTGAGGTACATCTGAAGTACAAAAAATGTACGCAGAATGCTTCTCTCATACTTGTGCATGATATATGTAAATCACCTGTCACTGACAGCAAGGGGGAGAAACAGACATCTATTTCTCTCTCTGTCCATTTTTATCTCACTGAAAAAAGATAAGATGATTGCTCAGAGCTGGATTAACTCTTTGTGGCAAGACTGGGCACAAATGACATGAAATCTCCTCAGAAGGTAGCTTGGGCTGTAAGAAGTTAGATGTCCAAATCTCAGCTGAGATTTTCTCTCTCCTTTTACATGTACACCACCTTCTGCATGCAGTGCCTGTTTTCTAGTTGCTCTGCACAGGCACAAATAGTTCCTGACAGGTACTGTACAAGGTGCAAGCCTTAATAAAAAAAAAACTGTTTCGGGTTTACATCCACTTTAAATCATATATAAACCCAAAAACTAAAAGTTCATGTATTGCATATTGCCTGTTCTTAGAATAGATGATTGTATTTGCTTTCTTTTTTTCTGACTCTTTGTTTCATTTATTTTAACTGGTAATAACACATTTCTTGTCCCTGGGTGGCTATGCTTAGTCCTCCACTGTATCTATGGAAGGAACCATGGTTGTCACTCGGGATAGACTTTTAATAATTACCTTTTGGTCAACTTCATTACATGGGGGGGATAAATAGTTTACTATAGAAAGATAAGATTGTTTTTCCAGCTCACAGTTGACCAGCACATTGAATTTCTGGTAAGATGGAAAAGGAATAGTCTGTACTTGCTGAAAAAGTTCTTAGCCTGAAACAATATTTTTTTTCTGGGTTTGAATAGCCTGTAAATGAGGTCTGAATATTGTTGAATAAGGGTGAGTAAATCAAAGCCCAACTCCAGGAAACCTACACTCCTTCCTTTGCAGTGGGGCTGTACCCCCACTGTAATGGTTAACTGCTCATGTATGCCTAGGGGATGGTAAAGCAGTTTGACTTACATGATCCTCTGCTCCTGCAGGCTTCTCTCTGCTGCTAGACTGGTTCCTGAAGCCTCTTTTCCCCATTTCTCTGTTTATTTAAGGTCCTCTGACATCATCAAAACCAATACAGGGTCTTTATTTCTGCAATAGATGTGAGGATGCTAAGAAACAGTCTACCACCAGAGCATGGGGGAGTGCCATCTGCTAAGGAGAGGAACTGATTTGCAATACCATTTTCTACACATACATGATCAGTGTGATATTGGGGGATTCAGCTTAGTTCTAGAAGGATTCTTAAAGCTTACCTTGAGTCACTTTTTTCATCTTTCCATCTATTAAATGGTCTGCCCTTGTTATTTTAACTTTGTATAGTAAAACATTTTTTTTTTCTGCCAGTAAATACCTTATACAGCCCACTTCCTGTTTCTTGTCTGGTAAAAGGCCTAGGCTTGTGACATCACGCACAGCTCTCTCACTCACTCTCATGAGTGTTTGCCAGGAAGGGAGGGGGGATGAGTCATAAGAGGGTCAATGAGAGATGCAGGGCTGCAGAGCTGGAGGTGTGCCTCTGTGTGTCTGTGTAAATCTAGGAAGTGAACAGGCAGCAGCTTCAGCTGCTTAGTTAAAATGGATGCTGCCAGACTTAGTGGAGGGAGATTTCTGCAGCATATTTGCCAAGTACAGAATCACAGTATATAAAATAATATGCAAAGTGGTTGGAGGGAAGCTTCAGAATGGCAAAGGTGTTTTTATTACAAATTATGTAAGCAGACTGCATTTCCACACCAGTCTGAACTCTGGTTTTAAAGAATTGTCAGCTGTTTAGTAAAAAAAAGGAAAAGAAAAGTCCACAAATATTTGCCCACACAGAGAATTTTCAGCAACAAAAACCGTTAACAGAAAATGTCGAACCACCTGCTCACTTTTCATCAACACCACTCTCTCTCAATCTCCCAGAATTACTCAGCCGCCTCAACTCTCTCCGCCTGTAGGCCATGGAATCTCTCCAACATAGAGCGCAGTCTCTTCAGTAAAGCACCTAACAGGAGACTGCAAACAGGAACACGCACCTGTCCTAAAAAGGGGAGTTATGCCCTGAGTTATGCCCAAGCCTATCATTATAATTACATCTGCAAGACCTGGATACTAAGTTAGAGATTTCACACTGAGTCGTTGCTTGTCTGGTGCCCTGGCCTCCCTGTGATATACCTTCCCCTTACCAAAGCATTGCTGGCATTGCCATTCCCAACAGGTGTTCTCTTGCAACAGGATCATGGCTTTGTTTCAGTGATAATCATCCTGGCATCGGTCCATCTGATGGTAGGTTACCTAGAACTGTCTCAGTAGTACAGACTGTAGCAACTCTGACCACCGGTTTCTGGGCCATGACCTCCATGTAGTGACTCTTTTGAATTCTGTTAGGAATCTAACAGAATCTCCTCAGAAGGTAGCCTGGGCTGCAAGAAGTTAGCTGTCCAAATCTCAGCTGAGCTTTTCTCTCTACTTTTGCAGGTACACCACCTACTGCATGCAGTGCCTGTTTTCTAGTTGCTCTGCACAGGCACACATAGTTCCTGAAAGGTACTAATTTCTGCATGAGGATCCAGATGATTCCATTGCTTGCTTTGCCCACATCCAAGCACCACTTGTGATATTTGGGAAATTCAGCGCAGCGGTAGAAGTAAAGTTTAGTTAGTCCACACCTTTCCGAATTGTGGTTTTAAAGGCTTGCCTACCCACTTTTATTAAACAAACAGAAAAGTCCACAAACAGTTGCCCATGCAGAGGATTTTCACCAACAGGTAACAGAAAATGCACAGCCACCTGGCTCACTCTTCAGCAGTGCCACTGTCGCTTCAGTAGAGCACCTCTGTGTTCTAAGAAGAACACACACCCGAGCAATGTCCAAGCCTATCATTATAAGGGCTGTGCATGCCTGCACACTCAGCCTGCTGATCTTCTGCAAGACCTGGACATTGGGTTACAAATTTCTTCCCTCCCAAAGCACTTCAAAATCTCCAAACTTTGGAGCCCAATTTGAGAATACAAAAATTGCAAAAAAAAAACAAAAAAACTGTTTTCTCTGTTAATAATTGATTATTCAGAGTTCTGCACTCTGCATACAGTATAAGTTAAAATGTTGGTCCTTGCTTGTCATGTCATCCAAGTTTTTAACTATTGCTGTCTGATTGATTTTTTAATTGACTGTTTTGAGGGATATACTTATGATATATGTTAAATTACTGTGTAGCTCTGGTTCATATAGATTTCTCCAGAGAAGCTTAAAGGGGTTGTAAAGTCTAAACGTTTTTTACTTTAATGCATTCCTTGCATTAAGGTAAAACATGTTTAGGTGTCAGCATCACCCCCTCAGTCTCCCTTTACTTACTTGAGACCTCATTCGATCCAGCACCGTGCACGTCTGCAGATCTTTTCTCCCCTCACTTCCGGATCTTGCTGGCTTTGCTGGAGCACCGGGAGCCATTGGCTCCCAGTGCTGTATATCCAAGCCAGTGACGAGTGAGCGGGGGGTTGAGTCCCACTGTCTGTGTGTGAGTCTGTGGACTCGGGTGCAAGCACGCATGAGTGCCCCCATGGGAAGCAGCTTCCCATGGAGGCATTGACCAGAGAGGAGGGGCCAGGAGCACCAGAGGGGGACCTAAAAAGAGGAGGTTCCCACCTGCTCTCTGTGATTCCATTGAATAGAGTAGGTAAGTATAGACATGTTTGTTATTTATTTATTTATTTTTAAACAATTTACCTTTACAACCCCTTTAAAGGTTAATTTACCTAAATTCAAGCTGAATGTTGCTACAGCTCCTAATCAGATTCCAATCCTATATATCTACTGTAAATGAGAAAATATAGGAAGATTTCTAACTGGCTGCTACACTCAATCAAGAACATATTAAAACTATTTCCATATTTTCATTTCTTTGTTCTTCCAACTTCCTTGCATTGACTTACTGTATATACTCGAGTATAAGCCGAGTTTTTGAGCGCATTTTTTTGTGCTGAAAACACCCCCCTCGGCTTATACTCGAGTTTCCCTGCCTCATTGTGCCCATCTGCAGCCTGAGGCACCTGATCTCCAGTCGCTGTGACATGCAATCTAGTCTGCAGCCGTTCAGTGTAAAAAAGCCCTCATCCTTGATAGGTGGAACACTGACTCACCACTGGGAAACCAAATCAGTGTTCCGTCATGGATGAGGACAGGGAGAAGGCGGGGCTTTGTTACACTGGATGGCCGCCAACTAGACTGCATGTCACAGCGCCGGTGTTCTGGAGATCAGGTACATGAGGCTGCAGATGGACACAGTGAGGCAGGGAGATGGCACAGTGAGGCATGCAGATGGCACAGTGAGGCATGCAGATGGCACAGTGAGGCATGCAGATGGGCACAGTGAGGCATGCAGATGGGCACAGTGAGGCATACAGATGGACACAGGGAGGCAGGGAGATGGCAGGGTGAGACATGCAGATGGCACAGTGAGGCTGCAGATGGGCATTGTTGACCCTCTTTTCCACTTACAGTAGCTGCTGCATTTCTCACCCTAGGCTTATACTCAAATCAATAAGTTTTCCCAGTTTTTAGTGGTAAAATTAGGTGCCTCGCCTTATATTCGGGTTGGCTTATACTTGAGTATATATGGTACTTATTATGAAGGACAATGCCATATTTTAACCCTTGAGCAAACAAATGTGTCTTCAACCAAGTCACAAAACTAAAAGGTGCTTTGCATTTTCTGTTAGGGGTTCCATCAACCACAGGGTATACAGTATGTGTGCCACTTAGCTGTCATTTTACTAGCCTGACCAGTAAGTGTAAATACAATGCCAATTTTATTAAATAGAATGATCAGACAGGATGGGTAATATTTTTGTCCACAAAAGGTGAAATCACAATAAAGAGGGAATAAAACCTTATTGAATAAAACAGTACACAATGTAAAAATTGTAACTTATTTGAATTTATGTTGTAAACTTAATTCTGGATGCTGTTATAGGTTTTGACAGTTTAGTGCATCATCCTTGCTCTATTTATTAAATAAGGCTTAAGGAAAAATACTTATTTGTTTGCCAGAAGCTGTCAGGAGGATTTAAGTGCTTCTTGCTATAGGAAGCACATCAGAATGTAGAAATGTACTACAGGATTATAAAGGAAAAATAAGAAAAATAAGAAGTCTAATGTACAAAACATATATTTTTTTGTTGCTTGATATTAAAGTAGTATTAAAGTCTTGTTTTAAAAAAACAAAAAAACAAACATGTTATACTCACCTGCTCTGTACAGTGGTTTTGCACAGAGCAGCCTGGATCCTGCATTTCTCGGGCCCCCCTGCTGGCCCTCCTGGCCCCTCCCTCCTACCAAGTGCCTCCAGAGCAAGCAACTTGCTCTGGGGGCACCCAAGCAAGCTTGCTCCCAAGCTGCAGCTCTGCATGTCCATTCACACACAGAGCTGTGGCTCAGACCCACCCTCCCTCTTCTGATTGCTCATTGGCTGTGATTGACAGCAGGTCGAGCCAATGGCTCCTGCTGCTGCCTTAGACAATGAGGAGTGAGAGTCCCCGGAGTGCCTAGGCTCTCGTGCACATCTCTAGATTGAGATGGGGCTCAGGTAAGTATTAGGGGGGCTGGGGGGGGCTGCTGCACATAGAAGGTTTTTTACCTTCATGCATAGAATACATGAAAGGTAAAAATCTTGAGCCCTTAGAACCACTTTAAGGTATGAGGTTCAGGTCCACCACCACCATGGGTTCAAGATGAACCCTGCATGTTTGATGCTCTGGGTCCCATCAAACTAATGTCGGAATTTGCCAGGCAAAACTCTTTGTAACCATAATGCATCACCCCACCTTTGACCTTAGGTTAGCAAGGGGGGTTTGGATAAGCCAGCCCCTCTCACAGCAGTTTTATTGACAATATGCACTTGCTGCGATAGGAAAAACATAGGGAAGGCTGCTGACAAATTGCAGAAGAGATTAGTGCAAGGCTTATAGGAACTGGCAGGCAGGGCCGAACTGGGAATAAAAACCAGCCCTGGAAATAATTTCATACCAGCCCTATAGCATTATTATACCAGCCCAACGTCATTATTTTCTTGTTCATGAAAGGGAAAACCATGCATTTCAAAGCACATTTAAAGAGCGTATTATATATAGATAAGACACATATGAAACCACATAGGGCTAGGGATATATGCAGTATCTCACAAAAGTGAGTACATCCCTCACATTTTTGTAAATATTGTATGATATCTTTTCATGTGACAACACTGAAGAAATGACACTTTGCTACAATGTAAAGTAGTGAGTGTGCAGCTTGTATAACAGTGTAAACTTGCTGTCCCCTCAAAAAAACTCAACACACAGCCATTAATGTCTAAACCGCTGGCAACAAAAGTGAGTACACCCCTGAGTGAAAATGTCCAAATTTGACCCAATTATCAATTTTTCCTCCCCGGTGTCATGTGACTCATTAGTGTTACAAGGTCTCAGGTGTGAATGGGGAGCAGGTTTGTTAAAATGGGTGTTATCACTCTCTCATACTGATCACTGGAAGTTCAACATGGCACCTCATGACAAAGAACTCTCTGAGGATCTGAAAAAAAGAATTGTTTCTCTACATAAAGATGGCCTAGGATATAAGAATATTGCCAAGACCCTGAAACTGAGCTGCAGCACGGTGGCCAAGACCATACAGGGATTTAACAGGACAGGTTCCACTCAGAAAAGGCCTCACCGTGGTCGACCAAGAAAGTTGAGGTCACGTGCTCAGCGTCATATCCAGAGGTTGTCTTTGGGAAACAGACGTATGAGTGCTGCCAGCATTGCTGCAGAGGTTGAAGGGGTGGGGGGTCAGCCCATCAGTGCTCAGACCATATGCTGTACACTGTATCAAATTGGTCTGCATGGCAGTTGTCCCAGCATGAAGCCTCGTCTAAAGATGATGCACAAGAAAGCCCGCAAATAGTTTGCTGAAGACAAACTAAGGATATGGATTACTGGAACCATGTCCTGTGGTCTGATGAGACCAAGATAAACGTATTTGATTCAGATGGTGTCAAGCGTGTGTGGCAGCAACCAGTTGAGGAGTACAAAGACAGGTGTGTCTTGCCTACAGTTAAGCATGGTGGTGGGAGTGTTATGTTCTGGGGCTGCATGAGTGCTCCCGGCACTGGGGAGCTACAATTCATTGAGGGAACCATGAATGCCAACATGTGCTGTGACATACTGAAGCAGAGCATGATCCCCTCCATTCAGAGACTGGGCCACAGGGGAGTATTCCAACATGATGATGGCCCCAAACACATCCCTCCATGAAGACCACTGCCTTGCTAAAGAAGCTGAGGGTAAATGTGATGGATTGGCCAAGCATATCTCCAGACATAAACCCTATTGAGCATCTGTGGGGCATCCTCCAACGGAAGGTGGAGGAGCGCAAGATATCTAACATCCACCAGCTCCGTGATGTCATCATGGAGGAGTGGAAGAGGACTCCAGTGGCAACCTGTGAAGCTCTGGTGAACTCCATGCCCAAGAGGGTTAATGCAGTGCTGGAAAATAATGGTGACTACACAACATATTGACACTTTGGTCCCAATTTGGACATTTTCACTTATGGGTGTACCCACTTTTGTTGCCAGCGGTTTAGACATTAATGGCTGTGTGTTGAGTTATTTTGAGGGGAGAGCAATTTACACTGGTTTACAAGCTATACACTCACTACTTTACACTGTAGCAAAGTGTCATTTCTTCAGTGTTATAAATATAAAATTGATGCGCTCTAAAATTTGACCAGTGTGCAAAAAAAAATATAGCAAAAAATGCTCAAATAAATCAATATTGCATATAAACCTAAAATATAAAGGTATAAATAATTCTGGTGCTAATACATGTAATTAAATTCCATTAGAAATGTTCCACAAAAAATGGTGATGTGACGGTGGATAAAAAATTAAAAAAACACTCTAAAATAAAAATTATCCCAGCGGAGATAAGTTAATAGGAGAAATAAAAATAATTAAACAATTCCTTCCCTTTATCCAATTGATTGATTCACTGAGTTAAATCGTTTGTTCAGGATATTTGGTTTTTCTTACATCCCACTTCAGCCATGATACTGCTGGTGATTCGGTTCTCAGGATAGAGATTTATGTAAGACAAGCAAAAAGGTATATCATTGTGCAGTGAACTTGTAAAAGAGTACACAAGCAAACAGCTAAAAGAGATACACTCACATACGCCCGGTATACTAAAGGCGTTCAGGTATGCAGATTGCAGTGAGCCGCTGTGGACGAGGCTTCCCATAGAGAAACCGCTGCTATTGAACTCAAAGTGTCTTGCAGCACTGAACGTCCTAAGCTCCTCCAAGACACTTTGAGTTCAATAGCAGTGGTTTCTCTATGGGAAGCCTCGTCCACAGCGGCTGACTGCAATCTGCATACCTGAATTTAATTACATGTATTAGCACCAGAATTATTTATACCTTTATATTTTAGGTTTATATGCAATATTGATCTATTTGAGCATTTTTTGCTATATTTTTTTTGCACACAGGTCAAATTTTAGAGCGCATCAATTTTATATTTATAATTTTATCTTTTGGGAATCTGATCACCGTGTATTGATAGCAGCTTAATTTTATTGACCTAATCACAGCACTTTATTTAATTTAATATACCTTCTAAGATCGTTCATTTTTATCTATTCAAATTTATCCACATCAGCGCTCGGTTTTTACCTACTATTAGCACTTTATTTCTTCAGTGTTGTCACATGAAACGATATAATAAAATATTTACAAAAATGTGAGGGGTGTACTCACTTTTGTGAGATACTGTATATATAAAACAGCAAATTTCAGTTAAAAGTAGTAAAAGTGAAGCAATCATCAAAGGGGACACCTGGGACTCTGGGAATGTGAAAGGGACTCTGGTGACCAGAGACCATCTTCCGCAGAATATACACTAAGGTAAGAGGGGGGTCATGGATATAGGGGGGAAACCTTTAAATCAGTGCCTTACATGATTGTTTTCACTCCGCCCTTAGATCAGTGACCCCCCTCAGACTGGCTTGGCGGCGCTATTACCTACCTCCTCTCAGGTGTACCATGCAGGGATCAGTCAGTCGGCTCCAGCTTGGTGGCTCTGGTTTTCCTATAGCCTCCTCTTCACAGTCCAAATATGTCTGAATTCTCTGTTGACCCTCATTCCGGCAGTGCTCCCACTCTTGACACCTCTCCAGACTCCCTCAGAGACTGCAGACATGATATAAGACAAGAGATGGTTAGAGGCTGAGGCATAGTACAGGAGATGGTCAGAGGCTGCGGGCATAGTACAGGAGATGGTCAGAGGCTGCGGGTATAGTACAGGAGATGGTCAGAGGCTGCGGGCTTATTACAGGAGATGGTCAGAGGCTGTGGGCATGGTACAGGAGATGTCAAGATGTCAGAGGCTGCAGGCATGGTAATGGAAATGTTGGAGGCTGCAGGCATATTACAGGAGATGGTTAGAGACTGAGGACATGATACTAAAGATGTTAAGAGAATGTAGACATGATACAGGAGATGGTCAGAGACTGCAGACATGGTATAAGAGATGGTCAGAGACTGCAGACATGATACAAGAGATCAATCCAGCCTCACCAGTGCCCATCAAATGCAGCCCTTCATGTGCCCATCAATGCAGCCCCTGTGCCAGTCCATGAAGCCTCACTGTACCCATCATTGCCACCTTACTGTGCCCATCATTGCTGCCTCACTGTTCCCATCATTGCAGTCTCAGTGTGCCCATCATTGCAACCTCACATGCCCATCATTGCCGCCTCACCATGCCCATCATTGCCGCCTCACCGTGCCCATCATTGCCGCCTTACCGAGCCCTCATTGCAGCCTTACTGTGCCCATCATTGCAGCCTTACTGTGCCCTCATTGCAGCCTTACTGTGCCCATCATTGCCACCTTAACATGCCCTTATTGCAGACTTACTTTGCCCATCATTGCAGCCTCACATGCCCATCATTGCAGCCTCACTGTGCCCTCATTGCAGCCTTACTGTGCCCATCATTGCCACCTTACCATGCCCTCATTGCAGCCTTTCTGTGCCCATCATTGCAGCCTCACATGCCCATCATTTCCGCCTCACATGCCCATCATTGCAGCCTCATCGTGCCCATCATTGCTGCCTTACTGTGCCCATCATTGCCGCCTTACTGTGCCCTCATTGCAGCCTTACTGTGCACATCATTGCTGCCTTACTGTGCCCTCATAGCAGCCTCACCATAATTGCCGCCTTACCGTGCCCTCATTGCAGCCTTTCTGTGCCCATCATTGCAGTCTCACATGCCCATCATTTCTGCCTCACATGCCCATCATTGCAGCCTCACTGTGCCCCTCATTGCTGCCTTACTATGCCCTCATTGCAGCCTTTCTCTGCCCATCATTGCCGCCTTACTGTGCTCTCATTGCAGCCTCACCATCATTGCTGCCTTACTGTGCTCATCATTGCAGCCTCACCACGCCCATCATTGTCGCCTCACTGTGCCCATCATTGCCGCCTTACTGTGCCCTCATTGCAGCCTTACCATGCCCATCATTGCAGCCTCATCGTGCCCATCATTGCAGCCTCACCATGCCCATCATTGCCGCCTTACTGTGCCCATCATTGCCGCCTTACTGTGCCCTCATTGCAGCCTCACCGTGCCCTCATGGCAGCCTTACTGTGTCCATCATTGCCACCTTACCGTGCCCTCATTGCAGCCTTACTGTGCCCATCATTGTCACCTTACCGTGTCCTCATTGCAGCCTTATTGTGCCCATCATTGCAGCCTCACCATGCCCATCATTGCAGCCTCACCGTGCCCATCATTGCCACCTTTCTGTGCCCATCATTGCTGCCTTACTGTGCCCTCATTGCAGCCTCACCATGCCCTCATTGCAGCCTTACTGTGCCCATCATTGCCACCTTACCGTGCCCTCATTGCAGCCTTACTGTGCCCATCATTGCCACCTTACCGTGCCCTCATTGCAGCCTTACTGTGCCCTCATTGCAGCCTTACTGTGCCTATCATTGCTGCTTTACTGTGCCCATCATTGCGGCCTTACTGTGCCATCATTGCAGCCTCACCATGCCCTCATTTCAGCCTTACTGTGTCCTCATTACAGCCTTAACATCATTGCAGCCTTAGTGCCTGGATTACACACAGCAGTCAGCAGGCATCTCCCGCTGTGTCACGGAGCTGTGAAATGTTCGGCTGCACTATGACAAAAGTCCGGCCCTCCTCCTAGACCAGCTCATGTGATAGACCGAACACTGCATCTATCACACGGGCTGGTCTAGGAGGGGGGCAGGATTTTTGTCATAGCACGGACGAACATTTCGCAGCTCCGTGACACAGTGGCCTCCCGTTGTGTGTGAAAACTTGGAGGAGGAGGGAGGGGAGCGCTGCACTGTAGCCACAGTATAGATAAAAGCGACCCCAGGGCAGGCAGCCTACCGGGTATCCCATTAGGCCAGTCCGGCCCTGCTGGCAGGTCTATTAAAGTACATAAAAAACACTAGGATACATTTAAAAGTGAATCATTCCACCATTTCCAGTGCCTCCAAAGGACCCAACTATAGAGTAATCCTAAATAAAGAGTTTACCTTGCTTACATTCTCAGTATCTAGTGCATCAGAGGTCTTTGGAATTGTAATGGTACCTGAACCAAAAATAATGTAAAAATAATGCAGATAACATATGTTATATATTTAATTTACCTTGTTGGTAGTCAGATGTTCACAGCACATAAGCTCCTGGCAGTCTTCACAACATGTAAAAACAGCTGATGGAAACACTATAAACCCAATAGGTTCAGGAAGGAATTCCCTTGCTTGCCTTTTCTTCCATAAAAGAGACACCCCTAATTGCATTTTTGTATAGACGTGGTGGAATGATTCCCTTGAGGATGTAACTAATTTGTGGATATGCTGCAATAAAATAATGTCCTGGCTGTAATTTGCAGTTGTTTCAAGTGGAAGCTTTAAAGCACTTGTAAACAATAGCCTGAATCCAGATTGCCCTTGCATCCCAGTTTCCCTTCCAGATAAGGCTATTGACAATAATAAAAGCTAATTCTTACATATGGGTATGGTGTATTATATGAATATGAGGGAAGAAGATACCTATTGCTGTAAGTTTTGATGATTACATTTATATTTCTATAGAGCATACAAGTTTATTTTTGTGGCTTTTCCTTATGTTTCCCCTGCATTTGCCCATGGGGGGATTAAACATATGCACTTGTGGCAAGGCTCTGGAATCAATGTGTCTATATGTAGGCAGGCCTACGGCCTACAGGAGTAGATGGGTGGTTTGTCATGTCCTCCATATTTCCCTATTAACTCGTTGGCTGTCAAGTGCTGGGTCACATGGAAGGCCTACCCCGCATGGATACTTCTGGGCTACATTAGGCACTTTATTACAGGAGTCACTTTGCTGCAGACATGAGGTATCTTTACTTTGTGTCATTTTCTTGATACCTTGCAACAAGGTTGAGGCTGCCATAGGGGAATATTCAACCTTAACAGTGGTCCTCTACATTTGAGATGAATGCACAGCATGTACACTGAAACTGCAACTGTTCTCCAGTTAACTTTCATTCTCTCGTGACAGTACGTACCTTCCCAGTAACTTGCATTTTGGAGGGACATGCTGAGCCAATGTCCACAACCACCTGTTCAGTGTTTTCCACTACAAACCCCAACAGTGGAGTGGGCCCTGCCGTGCACTCTGTGCTGGCTCTACATGTTCACTCAACTTGCCTCTTAAAGCTCTGTACCTCTATACAGTATGGGGAACCTCTGCTATGTAACCCGCTCCCATTGCTATGGGTGACAGATCGCTGATGTAGAGGGTGCTGACAACATCTTCCTTGCTGTTATCAATAACAGTTACATACTATCAACAGGCTGCTTGTTAAAATTCCGTTACTCTTGGCAACTACTTATGTCTTCACATTACTTCATTCTACGCTGATGTTTTCATACTCCAATGTTTTAAGACCCGCTGGCTAACTGTGTGTGTGTGCCAGTTACTTATGATACACCTCTTAAGTAACTTCAGACTTGGCAAGGACAAAGTTTCAAATGCTTTACTTAAATAAGGTGCAAAGGCAGACATCTTACAGTCCAACATGCAAAACATGATACTTCCCTAGTTCCTTAACTATAACAACAGGCTGATGTGCTGCCCTGGGATACCTGAAAAAGTGCATTTCAGTGTCCATACTTCTTTACAGGTTCTCTCACATGAGTGTAGATCCTTCAGAGGCAAAGTCCAGTGCTGGCATACTTAAAGTGAACCCCAAGGTGAAAGTCTCTGTTGCAGGCCATGATAAGCGACCTTCTCCTACTTCCACGGGTCTCTTCTTCCATGTCCATCCTATGGGACTCACACTACAAGGCTGTACTGAGCTTGCAAAGTGCCTACTGTGGAACCACTGTCAGCCCCCAGCCTCCAGCAGGGGACTCCTTTGGACCGCACCACTACCCCATTTATATCATCCAGGCAAGTGGACCGGACCCAGTTAGGGAAAACCCATCAAAAAGGATCAGGAGAGTAGGCAAAGCGTTAACTCCAACCCTTCCAGCCGAGACAGCACCCACTAACCATTCCAACCTGCTGACATATATACTATATAACTCTATGAATGTATACTTACGAGACCAACATTATCTGAATGTACTATATAATCATATCTTTATGATCATTGTACATAGACCTCAATAGTACTCCTAAAGAAGCAGCACTTGCTATAAGCTGCCAAATGCACTGAGGTGTCTCCACCCACCCGTAGAATCAGCATGCAAAGATTAAAAACTCCAATAATTCACTGGGAGAAATGTAGAACTGAATTAATAGCTGGTTTGTGGGTTAAGGTTATCAAATATTTGGAGGTCTAATATGGATTGATTATTTTTTGTGTGTGTGTAAATAGGTTGCTTTACCTATTTATATAAAATAAAAATATTATTTTTTTGCAAATATTCTGTTATGAGTCGTACCTCAAATGTCTTATTTTTTAATTTGAATTTATGTTTTTGCAGATGTGGTACCACAGACAGATACCATCACATATTCTATAAGAGTGTATTTTTGCAAATGGAGGGCGGGGGGGGGTATAAAACAAATAGCAAAGAAGCTAAACTATCACCTCCACCCACCACTTGAAATTGAAAACCTTTGTCAGTTAAATGTAAACAGAGTGCGGACTCAGCCAGTACACAGGTCACTTATGCTTAATCCCCACTGACAGCAACCCAAGACTCGTTACAGCTCCAAACGCCAAACCAAAGCCATTACACCTCATCAATTTAGAGTTAACTAGGAGCCCTTGTGCTAGAATTATTGTTCTCACTCTGACATTCACGGCGATATGTCACATGTGTGGTGCGACCACGGTTTACATACACGTACGCACCCTGGGCTGCATTTGTGTTGGTGCAGGTGTGCGGGGCAAACAGGTGGGGGGATTGGCAATTTATTTATATTTTATTATTTTATTTATTTTTTACATTTTTCTTTCTTTTTTTATTTTTTTTTACGTGATTACTATCACAAAGGGGTTAGCATTGGGCAGGTGACAGGTACACTTTTTGGAGACATTAGCGGTCTAATAGACCCCAATGTCTCAACTGTCTTTCAAACCATCTAACCAAGCACAGATCGGCTTGGTTAGATGTGTCTCCTGGCTGTACTGGCCAGGAAAGTGTGCATATGAAACCGGAAGTGACATCACTTCTGGTTTCATTGTCTGCATGTGAGATTGAGGCATGGATTTTTCTGGTCTCACTGCAGTCTCTCTCCGCCCCCACCAATGGATGTGTTCCCAGCACTAAGTAAGCATGGGACAGCCCGGGAACCACAGGAGGGGGGCGGGCCACCGGAAGGAGGGAGAGCACCGCATGGGCGGCTGTGTGAAAGTGTGTGACATGGAGCTGCTGCATCACTTTCACTTTGAAGCAGGTTGCTGGCTCTACAAAACCCATACAAGCTGATGTCTGATAAGCTTGTGATCAAAGGTTCACTCTTTGGACATACATAGTATGCCCAAAACGCTGAACTGGTTAACATTAGGGATGAGCTGAACACCCCCGGTTCAGTGTGCAGCAGAACATGCGAACAGGCAAAAAAATTCTTCAAACACGCAAACACCATTGAAGTCTATAGGACATGAATGTGAAAAATGAAAAGTGATAATTTTAAAGGCTTATATGAAAGTTATTGCCATAAAAAGTGTTTGGGGACCCAGGTCCTGCCCCAGGGGACATGTATCAATGCCAAAAAAAGTTTTAAAAACTGTAGTTTTTTTGAGAGCAGTGATTTTAATAATGCTTAAAGTGAAACAATAAAAATGAAATATTCCTATAAATATCGTGCCTGGGGGGTGTCCTTCGTATGCCTGTAAAGTAGCACATTTTTTCCCATGTTTAGAACAATATCACAGCAAAATGACATTTCTAAAGGAAAAAATGTCACAGCTGTAATGTATTGTCTGGTTCTGGCAATATAGATGCAAATCATTAAAAAAAACGGCATGGCCCCCCCAGTCCATTACCAGGTCCTTTGGGTCTGGTATGGATATTAAGGGGAACTCCGTACCCAAATTTAAAACAATACGGCGTGGGGGTCCGCTAGGCATTATATACTCTGAACAGCAGTATATATACTATAGGACCTGCCCTATATACTCTGCAGAAAATTGGGCCCTAGGTGTTGGTCGTACCAGAACACTGTAAGTCCTCACAGTTACTCTTGGTGGGTGCAGGAATGGGCCCTGCTGTGAAATACTACATCAAAAATTGTAAATATATGCCACTGTTAAACAGGGGCAGAAAAATTGGGCCTTTGGTGGTGGTGGTAGTGGTACCAGAACACTGTAAGCCCTCACAGTTACTCTTCGTGGGTGCAGGAACGGGCCCTGCTGTGAAATATTATGACAAGAATTGTAATTGCATGCCCCTGTTAAACAGAGGCAGAAAAATTTGGCCTTGGGTGGTGGTGGTGGTGCCACAACACTGTAACCCCTCACAGAAACTCTTGTTGGGCACAGGAATGGGCCCTGCTGTGAAATATTAGATCAAAAATGTTAATTATATGCCCCTGTTAAACAGGCCTTGGGTGGTGGTGCCCTAAACCAAAAATATTGTTGGAAGCTAGCATCATCAAGATTGGGGAGGAATAGGATAGTCAGCATGGGCAGTCTTTAAGGGATCCCACATTCATAGCAAATTCAATCAGTTACATCAGCATCAGGTGCTTGATAGCTGCTGATCCAAGACTGATTCAATTTTATGAATGTGAGCCTATCTACAGAGTCTGTGGACAGGCACACTCTTTCATCCAATACAAACCCTCCAGCAGCACTAAACGTGCATTCAGAAAGCACACTGGATGCCTGACAGGCCAGTAGCTCAAGTGCATATTGAGCAAGTTCTGATCAGTGGTCCATCCTCAAGACCCAGTAACCCAGGGAATGCTCTGTTTGAAAGGTCTCCAAGTCTGCTCTTGCCTCCAGATATTCCTGCACCACGTAATAAAGACGCTGGCGATGGTTGCTTGAACCAATCAGACCTTGGCGCTGAGGACTGAAAAATTGTTTAAAGGCATCGGTCAGCCGGCCTCCTTCTCCACTGCTCTTCCTCTAAATGAACAAAGCCTCAGCAACAAGTTGTCCAGCACCAGGAAATTGTAACCTCCCAGGGTTTGGAAATGCGTTGCACAAACCTTTCTTCAAGGCCTCCTGAAGATGTTTTATCCTCTGCTCCCTCTGCGAAGGCAGGATGAGTTCTGCAACCTTACCCTTGTAACGTGGATCAAGAAGAGTTGTCAGCCAGTAATAATTCCTCTCCTTGATACCACGAATCCTAGAGTCCTTTTGAAGGCTTTGCAGAATCAGGGAGGCCATTCAGCGTAAGTTTGCAGAGGCATTCAATTCTAAATCCTCTGGATCACTAAAGATCACATTATCTGTAACTACCTCCCACGTACAACTCCCTGGATTTCTGGGGACTGAAAACCATCCCTTGAAGACTGCTGCTGAGTGTTATCCTCTACATCCATGCTGAGACAATCTTCCTCCTTCTCTTCTTCCTGTGTGTTTGGCGGGCCCACAGGAATGCTATCTGGATAAAGGGGGCCTTAAGAGGTAAGGAAGTCCTCCTCTTCCTCCCGCTGTTCTGCCTCAAGTGCCCTGTCCATGATTCCACAAAGCGTGTGCTCCAACAGGAAGACTAGAGGGATGCATGCATTGTCGCTGCTCACCATACTTGTGGCCTCCTCAAATGGGACAGGACAGTGCATGCATCCTTGATCAGTATCCACTGGTGTGGCAAAAAGAAGCCAATCTCCCCTGACCCTGTCCTAGTGCCATACTCGCACAGGTACTCATTGATGGCCCTCTGCTGTGTGTGCAGTTGCCGCAGCATTGCCAACATTGAGTTCCATCTGGTGGACATTTCACAAATGAGGCGGTTGGTGGGCAGGTTGCATTCCCTTTGAATGTCAGCCAGCCAAGCACTGGCATTGTATGACCGGCAGAAATGATCACAGATTTTTCTGGCCTGCTTCAGGAGATTCTGTAAGCCTGGGTACCTGCTCAAGAACTGCTGCACCACCAAATTCAGGACGTGTGCAAAAACATGGGACATGGGTCAAGTGTCCCTGTCGGAGGGTGGAGAGAAGGTTGGTGCCATTGTTGCATACAACCATTCCTGGCTGAAGCTGGCGTGGCGTCAACCACCTCCGAGCCTGCCCCTACAGAGCTGACGGAATCTCTGCCCCAGTGTGGCTCCTGTCCCCTAGGCAGACAAACTCAAGCACCGCATGGCATCTTTTAGCCTGACTGCTTGCGTAGCCCCTTAAACGCTTATAGAGCACCGGTGTTTCCGAGGAAAAATATACAGAAGAGGCCATAGAGGAAGAAAAAGAGGAGGGGTGGAGGAGAGAGCTATGGCAGAATCACTACAAGTGCCAACAACACTGCACCCTGTCCTGCATCCTTCCCAGCTGCCCGCAGAGTTACCCAGTGTGTCTGAAGGAAAGGTAACATCCCTGCCCTTGCCTGCTGGACCATGAGTCACGGTAATATGCACCTTACTGCTAACTGCCCTGTCCAACAAGGCCAAAACATTGCCTTCCACATGCCGGTAGAGAGCCAAAAAGAAATGTCATTTTGGAACCTGCCACTGAGGTACAGCACATTCCACAAACTCACGAAAGGGTGCAGAGTCTACCACCTGAAAAGGCAGCAGTTGCAGTGCTAGCAATTTGGCCAAGCTATCATTTAGACGCTGAGCATGTGGATGGCTGGGAATTAATTTCTTTTTATGGTTCAGCAACTGTGGTAGGGAAATTTGCATGCTAAAATCAGATGGTGGTGTACTGCTAGCAGATTGGCTGCAAGTACTTGGGACACCTATTGCTATACCTTCATTCCTCTCAGTGCAAGTTTTTGAGAGGACTGGAGGTATAGTAGGGTTGGAGATCCCAGATGAGGAGCCTGGAGAAGTCCGCCTTTTTCTTTGATGCATGTGGTGCCCAAGCGGCTGCTGTTCTGGCCATTGCTTGATCCGCTTCAGACATAGGTTGCAAACAGCAACGGTGTGATTTGCTGCACACGTGTCGAAAAAGGCCCACACCAAGAAACTTTTAAAAGTCAACGGGGAGTCAGCAGCACCCTGCACTTGCGGAGCTCTGCTATGTGATGCAATAGGATGGCTGCCCTTAAGCTGCCCCCTAGAGGACATCCTGCCTTGTGGGAGTTGTGCCTCCTCCTCTCTTCTCTCAGGCACCCAAGTACAGTCAGTGACCTCATCATCCCTCCTCGTCACTGGAGCAAACTTGGCAGTATGCTGCAGCTCGGGGAACATGACTGCCAGGTTCTTGTCCTTCTGTGGCACCCCCTCTCTCTAGGCTCATGTTACTCCCTTCCTCATCCTGGGAACCAACATCGGAGCCTTCAAATCGCTGTGCATCCTCCAGCAGCATGTACCCGACACTGTGCTCAAATAATTCTGGCAATTCCTCCATGCATGATGGTGGGGCTATGGGAGGAGTGACTGTGGACAAGGAGCCGGTGGAATAGGCCACTTTGGCAGCTGCATTGGAAGGCAAAATACTCTGAGCCTGGGTAACAGAGGATGAGGACGGCTTTGTTATCCACTCCACCAACTCTTCTGCATGTTCTGGCTCAATAACACGGCCAGCAGCAGAAAAAAAGGACCTGCAGAGGATGTACCATGTCCACGACCAGCACTGTTGACTGTAGACACAGGCTGCTTATCCTCTTTTAGTGGCCTGCAAGCATCTGCCTCTCCTTGGTGGCCTTCCGAACATGATGTATATTTTGTTTTGCAACACCACACTACACTGTATTAGATACTGTGTACACCACCAGAAGTATAGTAGAAACTGTACACACTGTATTAAATACTGTGCACATCGCCTGCACTGTATTAGAAACTGTACAACAGCTTCACTGTATTTTATACTGTGTACAACACCAGAAGTGTAGTAGAAACTGTACACACTATATTAGATACTGTGTACACCACCTGCACTGTATTAGCAACTGTACTATGGCTGCATTGTTTTATGTACTGTGTACACAACTAGAAGTGTAGTAGAAACTACAGAAGCTGTGCCTGATAGGAGATTGATATGACGAGGTTTACCCCTCCTATATCTACAGCCCTGGTCCCACTGAGAGTGGAACAGAGGGTACCAAGGGACAGGGGTCACGCGAGTGCCAGCAGGTGTTGATAGTAAAACTTGCAGTTGGAGTAGGAGATCCTAGGAAGCAGGTGGAACATCAGGACAAGAGCAGTAGCTGTACCCAGGAAACCAGATTAGATTAAAGGGGAACTCCACTTATGTTGCAGGTTCAGGACGCATGCTTGTTAGAACTCTCAGCAAGAGGTACAGTGGACAGCCAGATGAGCACTTGAGCAGAAAAGACAGCCAGGATCAGAGGTAGAAGCGTGGTCACAGAAATAGCCCGGGTCATCAGCAGGCAGTGAGGTACCAAATCATAAGCAGAGCCGAAGTCAGGAACAGATCTGGGGTCAGGAATAAAAGCAACAAAACTTCCGGTCTGGCGCCTCATGCAGAAGGAGCTAGACAGCGGATCCGGCGGGGATTGCATACAAAAAAGGCCCCTGTCTACCAGGCACAATTTTAGGATCCTCTCCCACCTCCAGCACACTTCCCTAGCACTGCCATATGGAGCGATTCCTTATACTGGGTAGCTCTGGTGCCCAGCAAGTCGCAGCACCAGAGGCTCTCCTCATAGGCTCTCAGCAGCCCAAAATGGCCAATGGGACAGGTGCGAGTGCAGCGCTGCTCCCATCCCAGCCAGCCCTCACTGTCACAGCCCCTGCCTCTCTGGAGGGTCATCTAAACTACGCAGACAGAGTGGCCATACTAAAATCTTTACGCAATGCCAACTCCATCCAGCTGGATGGGCACAAGTTGATGATTTTTGCTGACTATTCTCAGGAGGTATAAAACATAAATATAAAATTGATGCGCTCTAAAAATTGACCAATGTGCAAAAAAAAAAAAAATCAAGAAAAATGCAATATGCTCAAATAAATCAATATTGCATATAAATATATAAATACCTAAAATAAAGGTATAAATAATCCTGGTGCTAATTTATATAATTATATCCTCCCAAAAAAATGGTAATGTGACGGTGTGTAGAAATAAAAGGATAAATAGTGCCACTCTAATGAATAAAAAATTCCAGCGGAGATAAGTTAGTTAAAGAAATAAAAATAATTAAGCAGTTCCTTCCCTTCATCCAATTAATTGATTCACTGAGTTTAATCGTTTGTTCAGGATTTTTGGCTTTTCTTACATCCCACTTCAGCCATGATATTGCTGGTAGTTTGGTTCTCAGGACAAAGATTTATTAAAGACAAGCAAAAAGGTATATCATTGTGCAGTGAACTTGTAAGAAAGTACACAAGCAAACAGCTATAAGAGACACTCACATACGCCCGGTATACTAAAGGCATTCAGGTATGCAGATTGCAGTCAGCCGCTGTGGACGAAGCTTCCCATAGAGAAACCGCTGCTATTAAACTCAATGTGTCTTGCAGCAATGAACGTCCTAAGCTCCTCCCACGCATTGCGTCACTGACACAACCATTGGTCCACTGACGCAAGCCATTGGTTGTGGCATATACCGTAGCAACAGTCAGGTAAGTGGGAATGGGATAGGAGGTAACGTTGACGTCACAGCGGTCATGTGACGCCGGCCGGACGACACGCCTTCCCCCCATCTGTTACCGCTGTGGGAAAGGAGATGTAGGATAGGAGATGTAAGCGTTTCCACCGCCCAGCAAGTATTACGGTTGATTGGTCCCACAAGCTGCAAGCAATCGGCGGCTACACGGTGACAAGAGGAGATCATCTCATCACACGTGAGCAGCCAAGAGATGACTGATGCATAGAGACCTGGATCAAGGCACTGACACAGTGGTAAACTCACGCTGACCTTAAGGGTGGTAATGTAATAAAACCGCATTCACTCCTTCATGTCTTTACCTCCTATCCCATTTCCACTTACCTGGCCATCAGTGACTGTTGCTACTGTATATGCCAGGACCAATGGCTTTAATGTTTGAATAGGAAGATGGATGTATGGATCACTTGGTCTTATAGGCAGCAATTCGAAGTGATAGTCCACTGCGACCATATTGTATCACCTTATCTTACTGACACTTGTGTATTCAAGGCTGCGGGATTGGACTGCATCATGCGGCTTGTTAGATGATACATTGGATAATCGTGTCACAACAGTTAATAGTTGATGCCTGCAGTACCTTCTGAAGGACTCTAGTATTCGCCACTTGACCTCCCCATCAGGGGATGGTTCATTTACATTAAGACCACATGATCGAAGATGACCACTACTATAGTATATGATTATATACAGTAATTTCCTCAATGTCCTTGTGACAGCATTATCCATCCTACCCTATGTGCATACCCAGCAATAGCAGATTATCAATACTATGCCTGTGCCACCCCTGGGGGGCCATTCACAGTGACATTGAATACATCCCTTTGGGATTACAGCATTTGGGGTCTTAATTTATTCCCCTTTGCTCTCTCTACACAATTCTTGTGCACCTTATGCGATTTTATCGCACTTCAGTTTCACTGTGAATGGTAAGCCGGTGTCTGGACCGTTTGTGTTGTGGTTGTGTTTATGTGTGTGCTTGTTGTTTTTTGTTTGTTCATGTTCATGGTTTTTCTTTCTTTCTGACAAGTGTTCACTTTCATCTTGCCCACTAGGGTAATCTCTCCTGAGAGCACCCGGCGGTGCATACAGTGTGTAACAGTAATTGTTTTGCATATTGATGCATTTTATGTGTGTTGAAGCATGCTTTTAAATTGAGCAATACATTTTGTCATTTTATATACATACCCAGGTGCTGACTTATTGTTGCCCAAGTAGCCACTTTTTTGATCCCAGTAGCTTGACTGGGGTTAATTCTTTATTATATGCCTTGTTCTTTGGCTATAGCAACATTGCCATACTAAGGTAAGGGTTATTAGGGTATATATTCATTACCCGTCACCAGGGTGTGTATACAGTAGGACCAGGTTTTCCTTTTTTTCTCCCTTTGGTTATATCCAATTTTCTACAGCAGGGAAAAAAATTCCTTCCTGATCCCCCAAGAGGCAATCAGATTTTTCCTGGATCAACTTTACCTATAAATGTCAGTACCCAGTTATATTATGTACATTTAGGAAAGTATCCGGGCCTTACTTAAAGCAATCTACTGAGCTGGCCAGAACCACCTCTGGCGGGAGTCTATTCCACATTTTCACAGCTCTTACTGTGAAGAAACCTTTGCATATTTGGAGATGAAATCTCTTTTCCTCTAGACGTAAAGAGTGCCCCCGTGTCCTCTGGGTTGACCGTAAAGAGAATAACTCAACACCAAGTTCACTATAAGGACCCCTTATATATTTGAACATGTTGATCATATCCCCCTTATTCTCCTCTTCTCAAGAGTGAATAAATTCAGTTCCTTTAATCTTTCCTCATAGCTGAGCTCCTCCATGCCTCTTATCAGTTTGGTTGCCCTTCTCTGCACTTTCTCCAGTTCCCCGATATCCTTTTTGAGAACTGGTGCCCAAAACTGAACTGCATATTCCAGATAAGGTCTTACTAATGATTTGAACAGGGGCAAAATTATATCTCTCTCTATGGAGTCCAAACCTCTCTTAATACAAGAAAGGACTTTGCTCGCTTTGGAAACCGCAGATTGGCATTGCATGCTAGTATTGAGCTTATGAGCTACTAAAACCCCCAGATCCTTCTCCACCACGGATTCCCCCAGTTGTACTCCCCCTAGCATGTATGATGCATACACATTCTTAGCTCCCAAGTGCATAACTTTACATTTCTCAACATTAAACCTCATCTGCCACATAGTCGCCCAATTAGACAGTGCACTGAGGTTGGCTTGTAAATTGGAGACATCCTGTAAGGACGTTATTCCACTGCATAGCTTGGTGTAATCTGCAAAGACAGAAATGTTACTTTCGATCCCAGACCCAATATCATTTATAAAGATATTAAAAAGTAAGGGTCCCAGCACTAAACCTTGGGGTACACCACTGATAACCTTAGACCATTCAGAGTAAGAATCATTAACCACTACTCTCTGAATTCTGTCTTTTAGCCAGTTTTCTATCCATTTACAAACTTATATTTCCAAGCCTGTAGACTTTACCTTACACATGAGCCACGTGTGGGGAACTGTGTTGAACGCTTTTGCAAAATTCAAGTATATCACATCCACAGCCATCCCTCTGTCCAAGGTTTTACTTACCTCTTCATAAAAAGAAATCAGGTTTGTCTGACAACTTCTGTCTTTCATGAATCCATGCTGTCTGTTGCTTAAAATGTTTTTTTTTTCCAGCAAGAACTCGTCTATGTGGTCTTTTATTAAACACTCCAGTATCTTCCCGACTATGGAAGTTAAACTAACAGGTCTATAGTTACTTGGTCAAGACTTTGATCCCTTTTTAAATATAGGCACCACGTTCGCCCTGCGCCAATCCAGTGGTACTATTCCCATCATTAATAAGTCCCTAAAAATTAGATACAATGGCTTTGAAATTACAGAGCTCAATTCTTTTAGGATCCGTGGGTGGATGCCATCAGGTTCAGGTGCTTTATCCACCTTTATTCTGTCTAAATATTTCTGGACCATACCACTTTTGAGCCATGTGGGTCAATGTGGATCATTCGGGGCTGTGTCACTTCCACCCCCCATTATGGACATGAGCTCCCTAATGCTCTTTTGTATACACAGAGCTGAAGAAAGTATTTAATACATTTGCCTTCTCTCTGTCCCCAGTCACCCACTTTAGATTATTTTGTAAAGGGCCTACATGCTCAGACCTGGCTTTTTTACTATTAATATATTTAAAGAATTTTTTGGGGTTTGTCCTACTATCTTTTGCAATCTGTCGTTCATTTTGAATTATTGCATCCTTGATTTCCTTATTACATATTCTGTTAAATTCTTTGTAACATTTAAACGACACTAGTGTTCCTTCATTTTTATATTTTTTAAAAGCTCTTTTCTTATTGTTTATAGCTTCTTTAACTTTGGCCGTGAGCCACATAGGTTTTGTTTTTAGCCTTTTAAACTTATTGCACATGGGAATATACTTTGCAGGGAGGTCCCAAACAGTCTTTTTGAAGAATTCCCATTTCTGTTCTGTGTTTATCGATGCAAATATTCCCTCCCAGTCTAAATCCTGGAGAGCAGCCCTCATCCTTGGAAAATTTGCTCTCTTGAAGTTAAGTGTTTTTATCCTTCCAGTATGTATTTCTTGTTTACAGCTAACATCAAATGAAATCATGTTATGATCACTGCTACCCAGGTGTTCTTTTATCTGGACATAGTAATAAGCTCTGCATGGTTTGAGATTACCAGGTCCAACAGAGCTTCATTCCTAGACGGGGCCTCAATAAACTGGACCATAAAATTGTCCTGTAATAGGTTTATACATTTTTGCCCTTTAACTGTCCCAGCAGTGCCATTACTCTAGTCAATTTCTGGGTAGTTAAAATCGCCCATTATTATCACTTTCCCAGCCCTTGCAGCCCTTTCCATCTGTGCAAGGAGTTGAGTCTCCACCTCCTCATTAACATTGGGTGGTCTATAACAAACTCCAATGATTAACTTTGAACTACGCCCATCTGTATGCAGTTCCACCCATATTGCTTCAGACTCATCACACTCTCCATCAACCAGGTCCTTTTTCACACTTGTTTTAAGATCACTTCTCACATAGAGACAGACCCCCCCACCTTTCCTTTTTACCCTGCCTCTCTGAAAGAGTGCATAGCCAGGAATATTAATAGCCCAGTCATGTGAGGATTGAAGCCAAGTTTCAGCAATACCGATTACATCATAGCTCTCCTCGTGCATCAGAGCTGCCAACTCACCTATTTTGCTTGGCAGTAGGGATGAGCTTCGAGTTCGAGTCAAACTCGTGTTCGACTCGAACATCGGCTGTTCACCAGTTTGCCGAACAGTGAACAATTTGGGGTGTTGAGGCAAATTCGAAAGCCGCGGGACACCCTTTAAAAGTCTATGGGAGAAGTCAAAAGTGCAAATTTTAACGGCTTATATGCAAGTTACTGTCATAAATAGTGTTTGGGGACCTGGGTCCTGCCCCAGGGGACATGGATCAATGCAAAAAAAGTTTTAAAAATGGCCATTTTTTCGGGAGCACTGATTTTAATAATGCTTAAAGTGAAACAATAAAAGTGTAATAATCCTTTAAATTTTGTACCTGTGGGGTGTCTATAGTATGCCTGTAAAGGGACATGACATTTCAAAGGAAAAAAAGTCATTTAAAACTACTCGCGGAATTGTCGGTCCGATAATACACATAAATTCTGGTTCGGGGTTTCCTGAACCATACCAGGGCACATGCCCTCAACATTGGGAGGGTGCTTTGGGGTAGCCCCCCAAAGCACCTTGTCCCCATGTTGATGGGGACATGGGCCTCATCCCCACAACCCTTGCCTGGTGGTTGTGGGGGTCTGCGGGCGGGGGGCTTATCAGAATCTGGAATCCCCAGATCCTGCCCCCCCTGTGTAAATGGTAAGGGGGTACAAAAGTACCCCTACCATTTCATAAAAAAACTGTCAAAAATGTTAAAAATGACAAGAGACAGTTTTTAACAATTCCTTTATTTAAAGTCTTCTTTTTTCCATCTTCTTTTTTCTATCTTCTTTCTTCTATCTTCCTTCGGTTTCTTCCTCCATCTTCTTCTTCTTCTGGTTCTTCTGTTTCTTCTGGTTCTTCCTCCGGTATTCTCGTCTGGCATCTTCCTCTGTGGCGTCTTCTTCCCTTCTCCTTCTCGGGCCGATCCGCATCCATGATGGGAGGCTCCCGCTGTGTGACGCTTCTCGTCTTCTGATGGTTCTTAAATAATGGAGGGCAGGGCCACCCGGTGACCCCGCCCCCTCTGACACATGAGGACTTGACGGGGACTTCCCTGTGGCATTCGCCGTGACATCAGAGGGGGGCAGGGTCACCCACCACATTCTTGCCCACCCCTCCCTGCAAGGAGTACACATTGGCTAACAAAATCTACAACTAGTACTCTTCTCAGACGGCATTCCCCTTTTCACATCCAATCCGGCTTCAGATATAACTATCCAAGAACTTTTTACATGTTTTAAGAGTTACTTGGGCCTGCATATACATTTTTCCAAAAGTGAAATTCTCCCCTGAAATGAGTGGAAGCTCTGCTGATTTTATCATCCAATCATGTGCAAGATAAAATGCTGTTTTTTATTTTCCTTGTATGTCCCCCTCGGATCTACAGCAACTTTACTTCCAAGTGCACTTTCAAGTGCACTTGCAGTGTAAAGTGTATTTTCCTTTAGTAAATAACCCCCAGAGATTTTGCATTCAAGGGGGTCAATTGATTTTTTACAAAGATAAAGAGGGGAAAAAGAAGGAGCTGAGGTGCCAGAGGGCAGTAATATTGGCAGCAGTGACATCAACATAGGAAATAACACAGGAAAGTGTTTTTTTCTTAATTATTAACATCTGCTGTAAATGTTTGGTAGTCCTTACTGGATGCACTTGCTCCTCTCACTACATGCAGAATCAGGCCCCAACCGTTACAACCCTGGCCAACTGACAACACTAGAGATCTCAAGAGACATCGCTGTGCTCTTGAAAGACTGTGGCGTAAAACCAAATCCCTGCAGGACTTCACCCTATATAAGTCTGCCCTCCTAGAATACAATTCCTGCCTCCATGCTACCAAACAAACCTGCTTTGTCTTTCTTAATATCTTGTCACCCAGTCCCGTCGGGTCTTCTCAACTTTTAACTCTCTGCTTTGTCACCCTCTTATTCTATCCTATGGTCCCTCACTCACATCTTCAATCTCTCCCTCTCTAGTGGCACCTTCACCTCCCCCCCAAACATGCATAGATCACTCCCATACCTAAAAAGCCGTCACTGGACCCCACCAACCTGAATAACTTAAGACCCAACTCATTGCTCCCATTCACCTCAAAACTTCTAGAATGCTTAGTATACTACCGTCTTAGCTCCTACCTCAGTGAAAATAACCTTCTTGACCCCTTACAGTCTGGCTTCCGCTCGCAGCACTCCACAGAATCTGCCTTACTAAAACTCAACGATTTAGTAACTGCTAAAACCAATGGCTACTACTCCGTAATCCTACTACTTGACCTCTCTGAGGCCTTTGATACTGTTTACCACCTGCTCCTTCTCAATAAACTCTGTTCCCTTGGCCTTCAAGATTATGCTCTATCCTGGTTCTTCTCCTACCTATCACAGTGCTCCTTCAGTGTTACCTACCACTCTGTCTCCTCCTCTCCATTGCCCCTTTCTGTGGGATCCCCAAGGCTCTTTTCTTTGACCCCTTCTCTTCTCTACCTACACCTCCTCCCTTGGTCACTCGATAACCACCGATAACACCCAAATCTATCTGTTTACTCCTCACCTTACTCCTTCAGTCTCCTCTCACATTACCTACTTGCTGCGGTTGTTACACCACTTCCTAAAACGAAATATCTCTAAAACCAAGCTGCTAATATTCCCCCCACCCATGCCCCCCTCCATGACTTTTCCATCAAATTCAAAAATGCAGCCATCAATCCCTCCCCTCATGCCAGGGTACTAGGTGTAATTCTAGACTCTGACCTGTCCTTTCAGCCCCAAATCCAATCATTGTCAAAAGCTTGTAGACTTCACCTCTATAACATATCTAAAATGTGCCCTTTTTAACTAATGAAACCACCAAGTTTCTCATTCACTCCCTTGTTATCACTCAACTTGACTATTCCAACTCTCTCCTCATAGTCCTACCTCTCCATAGGCTATCCCCTCTTGTATTTTATTGTATTGTAACTGTATTGTTGTCAGCTCAGTCACAAATCACCCCCCCCCCCCAATCCCCTTGTGCTGCAGGCCCTCTCTTACCTGATATGTACAGATGGGCAGGATAGTACGTCTAGAACAGGGGTCTCTAAACTATGACCCTCCAGTTGTTGAGGAACTACAATTCCCATCATGCCTAGTCATGTCTGTGAATGTCAGAGTTTTACAATGCCTTATGGGACGTGTAGTTCTGCAACAGCTGGGGGGGCCGTAGTTTGGAGATCCCTGCTCTATAACATATTAAGCCACCTCCAGCCAGTGGTACATCCAATAGTCCATTGGAATGAACACTCATAGGCATTTTAGTTACATTCTTACCATCCATGCTCAAGTATGTAAAAAAATTATTATGGTGGGTGGGAGATTGCCAATGTGGGACTGCCCAGGATATTAACTAGAGGAAGGGGGCTGTTTTTTGCCAGCTTGTATTGAAGTAGTGGAAGGTGCTGGGAATGTTGGAGGTTCATTTTTTATTCTTCTACTTCAGCACAAACCTGGCATGAGAAGATTGTTACTGGGGACAGTGGGGTTGATGCTTGAGAGTGCTGCTTTGAGTTTAAATGCTTTTCTCTGGGGTAGGGAGGTAGCCTATTGCTGTAGGATTATAGCTTAATTCTTGCTGCTCCCTGCCCTTCCCTTCTTGTCCTTGAATATAGACTTACAGTAAATACCTACATGGACCACAGGGTTTTCAAATGAGTCTCCCACCAAAGATGGTTGCCTCAAAACATCCAATTGGGTTCTCCTTCCCAGCTGCCAATATTTTTCCGCACTGTGCATTGCCCTTCCTCTCACTGTTTACTTGATTTGTGCAGGAATGGCCGTACAAGGTAAAAGAAAAAAACAAATGTATAAAAATAAATAAAAATAATAAGTAATAATACTATAGTATACTATACTATACTATAATAATAAGTAAAAAAAGTAAATAAGCAAATAAAATGCGTATAATTTTACAATGGCTGGGAATGTGCTACAATGTAGCTGGTGAGGCCAGGAACTTTCTACTAAATACTGGAAGAGTTGCAATGAATTTTTTCTTGTGTTATCAAATTCTTTCTGCAACAAGTCTTTACAAAGTATGATTTACTTTTCTCACAAAGTATGTACATTTCTCTTTACTTATGCCAGAGTGTTATGCCAGTTATGTCCAGCTACTGAGCCCATCAAACAAACTACTAGGGTCAGTGTAACTTCCTGCAAATGAAACACAACTTTCAATTGTGCACTTTTAATGTTTTTTGCCTTGGGCCGGGACAGCCTTGCAAAAAAAAAAAAAAAAAAAAAAAAAAACTAAAAATTGTACATAAGGAAAACAGTAAAATACGTCATGACTGGTTACACTAAATATAGGAGGAGTTGTGGGATTTTGTTTTGCTTTGTAATCCCATCTCTTAGGACATGCATGGGTATCTGCTGCTATGGTGTAGCACAAACCATAAAGTTGGGGTTGATTTTACAGGCTGGTATATGAGCAGCTGCAAAACTAGAAGGGGGGTATTTTTTTTTTCTTCTGCTCTTGCAGTTGTGGAAGAGACCCCTGTCTTTGGATGGTCCTGCTGGTGATAGTGGGTGGGTGAATGAGAATTCTGCAGAGGTTGAAGCCTAAGCCTTGGAAATCCCTTGGGAGACTGTCACTGTAGGCCACACATGAAGCAGGAGTACATGAGAGGGGGAGATGTGGAAAAATGAGCAACAATGGGGGATAAATAGTGAGGACCTTTTGTTGCCAACTTGTCCCATCGGGGTTCTGCTCCCACTAAGCTCTATGGTGCAAAGCTAAGTGTTTCTTCATGCATGTGTGGTACCACAGTTGTGCTGTCAACAGGAAACACCTTAAAAAAGTTTGCACTGCAGAGCTCTGTGGACCAGCCCTGAAAATAGCAGTGGCCTGTACAGTGTGAGGCAGTGCTGCTAGATTGATTAGGCTAACTAGTCCCTAAAGTCATCTTCAAACTGCCACCCCATCATCCACATCATTCACCCCCTCCTTTTCCCTGGAGCCTACTTCACAGTAAACTCCAGGTGCTGGAACACCCTGCCTCTTTCTGCTGCCTGCCTTATGGATATTCCCTTACTGCTGTGTAGCTGAACCCTCCTTTCACTCTATTGTTATGGCACAATCTTCCTTATTCTCAATGTCTGAAATGAAAATGCTTGTGCATGATTAAGATCATCCTCCAGCATTAAGTGATTGTGTGATCAAATAATTCTGATGACTCCTTATGTCCAGTTTGTGGGGCTTTGGTAGCAGCACTTATAAACAACTGGTAATCCTGCACTTGGAAGTAGCAAGAAGAGAAATGCTTTGTCAGCCATTTTACTACCTCCTCTACATGTTGTGGCTGTACAGCACAGCCATTCTGAGATAGAAAAGGCCTATGGTGCAGCCAGGTCAACACTTTGTCTTGCACAGCCTTTTTACGCCACACTACCTTTGTACTTTGGTAAACTCAATGATACCCATAGGATTTATATCTAACTTAAGGTATTAACCTCTTTCCACCAACGTAACACATATGTGGCCCCTCTCCACTGTTTTTTTTTCACATATATGCATATCTTTCTTTGTGGTGGGAGCACGCTGCACAGCACCTCCCAATTCCAGGTCACCTGATCGCTGTGGTAGCCTCTGATTGGCTAGCATAGTGGTTAGTCACTGTGAAGCCCTCCCTTGTTTTTCTCTCTCTGTGCATGGAGAGGAAAGATACAATGTATCTTTCTCTTTCCTTGCAGAGAAGGAAAAAAGTGTGTGTAAAAAAAAAAAAAAATAATAAAAAATAAAAGGGTAAAAATAAAGAAAAAATACCTAGATCAAGGTTTGTACTAGGTTTGTGCCAGGGTTAGTGTTTGGGTCAATTAAGGGTCAAGTAATTTATATATATTGAGCAGGATTTTTTTTTAATTAGCATCAGTGTCAGTTAGTGTCAGTGTGTTTTAGGTAGGACAAAAAAGGCAAAATGTGCACTATTGATTCTGGGTTTTATTATGGGTACAAACAGCAAATAACATACACATGTGATATTGGTGTGATCATCAGGAGCAGGAGAATTTATTTTGGGTTGTTCTTTGGTGGCAGGCTATGGTAGTAACAAAAAGATAAAGCCAAATGTGTATATATATATATATATATATATATATATATATATATATATATATATATATATATATAAATAACTATTTTGGGCCATCAGTCTTCTATAGATAATAAAAAAAAATCTGGAGATATCCATAACAATTTACTACCAAATGAAAGCCCAAAAAGAAAACAAGGTATAATCTACCTGTATGCACAAAGTAGTTGTGATGATATGTATGGTTTTACTAAAACATGTGAAAGTGCAAAATTGTGCTTAGGCATTAAGATTTGTTTTACCCTTATGCCGCGTACACACGACCAGACTTTACGGCATACTTGGTCCGGCAGACCAGAGTCCGTCGGACAATTCGATCGTGTGTGGGCTCCAGCTGACTTTTTTTCCCCAAAAGTTCGACGGACCTAGAAATTAAACATGTTTCAAATCTTTCCGACGGACTCGAGTCCGGTCAAAAAGTCCACTCGTCTGTATGCTAGTCCGACAGACAAAAACCGACACTAGGGCAGCTATTGGCTACTAGCTATGAACTTCCTTGTTTTAGTCCAGTCGTACGTCATCAAGTACGAATCTGTCGGACTTTTGTTGATCGTGTGTAGGCAAGTCCGTTCATTCGGAAAGTCTGTTGAAAAGTCCGCCGGACAAAGTCTGCCGTAAAGTCTGCTTGTGTGTACGCGGCATTAGGTGTAAAGGGGTTATACTGTGATGTTACAGAGAGTCCTCGGAGATGCCTAACAAAATAGTTTTTTCTCAGGAACAAGTCTAAAGCCCCATACACACGATAGGACTTTGTACAAACTTTCCCTTGGATTTTTGTACAAAGGGCATTGGCCAGAAGTCTTGCATACAGATGACAGGACTTTTCCAGCCAACTTTCACCAAATCACGTGGTTTTTCAGCTCTTTACCTCCACCCTTTGGTCAACTTCTGTATTGTTGTCTGATATTGTGTCAATCTCGCCACTTTTATTGGCGAGATTGACACCTTGCGAGCCGGGTTCACACTGGTGCAGGGATCCGACTTGGATCCCCGCCAATGCCAGGCACTATGTTTGGTATGAATCTTGAGGGGGAACTCCACGCCAAATTTTAAATAAAAATCCAGTATGGGTTCCCCTCCAGGGGCATACCAGGCCCTTAGATCTGGTATGGATTTTAAGGGGAACCCCCTACGTGGAAAAAACAGCATGGGGGTCCCCCCAAAATCCATACCAGACCCTTATCTGAGCATGCAACCCGGCCGGTCAGGAAAAGGGGTGGGGACGAGCGAGCGCCCCCCTCCTGAACCATACCAGGCCGCATGCCCTCAACATGGGGGGTGGGTGCTTTGGGGCAGGGGGCACCCTGCGGCCCCCCCACCCCAAAGCACCTCATCTCCATGTTGATGAGGACAAGGGCCTCTTCCCAACAACCCTGGCCGTTGGTTGTTGGGGTCTGCGGGCGAGGGGCTTATCGGAATCTGGGAGCCCCCTTTAATAAGGGGGCCCCCAGATCCCGGCCCCCCACTCAATGTGAATGAGTATGTGGTACATGGTACCCCTACCCATTCACCTAGGGAAAAAAGTGTCAATAAAAAACACACTAAAAGTAATTTATTAGGCAGATGGAATCGCGCTAATGAGAAAACTGGTGTCCATACAAGTGACAATCAGTCCTCCTTTGAAGTGAATACCAAATAAGGTGTGTAGAACATATGAATTATATGAATCAGCAATAAATATAAAATTATAAATAACAAATAAATAAACCACCAAAAGTGCATTCTTCATGTGCAACAGTAAAGAGAATACATATGTAAGTCCATGTGGAAACAACAAGATGAATCACCCAGGTGTTTGTTAAATTAAAATTGAGGTCCTGCTGGATAGGGACAAGGTGCTTGGTCCACCACCACATATAGAGAGACTGGCCGCTTACCAGAAACTCATGACTCCCCACTACAGAGGGTCAGAGTAAGCTGTTAGTACTGATTGCTCCGGACCACCACCGAAAGACCGAACGTTGGCACTGGGATGGAACATCAGGGACTTTGATATAGGATGGGTTGGTTCACAATAGCTGGACGTCAAACTCTCCGCAGAGTGGTTATAGCATAAACGGAAAAAGCTCCAATAGTGTAAAATCGTATGGCTTTAATAAATCAAAAAAAAGTATACACTCACATGTAAAATTCAAAGTTGAGCGCCTAGAAAGAGGTCTGGAGTGCCGGCCGGATGCTCACAGACAGCCCGTCCTGCTGGTAACACAACAGCGGTAGGAGGTGACGCGAACGCGTCGCTCAGCCCTACGCTGCGTTTCGTAATAAAATTACGTCTTCCAGGAGCCCCTGGATGACATGACCATGCCCCCTTATGACCTCACAGTCCCAGCATGCCCCGGGACTGTGATGTCATAGGGGGCAGGGTCACCGCCTATATAAGTCATAGCAGAGCGCACAGACAGCATTACAGCCGGAGAGAGCGTCGTGTCAATATCTCTGGAAGAGAAGAGGGAAGAAGACGATCCAGATGTCCGGGCTCCTCCGCTAGCAAAAGAGCAGCAAAAGAGCAGAAGATAGCGGAGGAGCCCGGCAGAAGGAAGAAGGCACCAGAGAAGAACCAGAGAGTGCGGAAACGACACCGGAGAGAGGGAGAAGAGGCCTGAGAGACCCCAGAAGTTGGCAGAAGACCCCCAAAGTCGGCAGAAGACCCCCGAAGTCAGAAGAAGACCCCTGAAGTCGGAAGAAGACACCAGGAGCTGCCTAATAAATTACTTTTAAAACCTGTGTAGTGTGTTTTTTTTATTGACACTTTTTTCCCTAGGTGAATGGATAGGGGTACCATGTACCTCATACTCTTTCACATTGGGTGGATTTGGGGGCCCCCTTTTTAAAGGGGGCTCCCAGATTCCGATAAGCACCCCGCCCGCAGACCCCGACAACCAACGGCTAGGGTTGTCGGAAAGAGGCCCTTGTCCTCATCAACATGGGGACAAGGTGCTTTGGGGTGGGGGGGCCGCAGGGTGCCTCTCTGCCCCAAAGCACCCACCCCCCATATTGAGGACATGCGGCCTGGTATGGTTCAAGAGGGGGGCGCTCGCTCGTCCCCACCCCCTTTCCTGACCGGCCGGGCTGCGTGCTCAGATAAGGGTTTGGTATGGATTTTGAGGGGACCCCCACGCTGTTTTTTTGGCGTAGGGGTTTCCCCTTAAAATCCATACCAGACCCAAGGGCCTGGTATGTCCCCAGAAGGGAATTCCCCCTCGCACTCGCCGCAATAGGAAAATGTGTTTTTCCTATTGCAGCCAGCGCGAGATGTACAGTACACTGTCGCCGAGAATCAGCACGATGGGTTCACGCTGGAAACATTCTTGCAGCCGCGTACTGTAGTTTGTACAAAAGTCCGATGCCTTTGTGTACACACGATCGGACTTTGCTCCATCAGACTTTTGTTGCCGGAAAGTTTGTCCATTTGCACAGCCAACTAAAGTCCAATGGAAACAGAAAAAGTTTGTCCGATGGAGCGTACACACGGTCGGATGTTGCTCCAAAACAGCTAATTTGCATGTTTGTTGTCAAAAAGTCCGATCGTGTGTACGGGCCTTAAAAATGGCTGAGTTCTGCAAACTTGTGAATAATCATTTTCAAGTGTATTTTGCTTTCACTCTTACATTCTTTGGATAATTAACAGACATAGTTAATTTCCAACAAGCATTTTATTCATGTAATAAATGTATGTGTCAATAATACATTTCCTCAACAGTTTATCTGCAAAGACATTAAATGAACATAATGGTCAGTAAATGAATACAACTCATGAGGGTGGAGAAAGAGCATATAATAAATGCTGGGCTTTACAGGTCAGTATTATATATTTTAGAATATAACGTGTGAAATCAGTTTCAAGAAAATTATTTTTGAATATTCCATTCATCACAGACCAATGGTTGTACAAGCATTCCTAACTTAACTTAATCTTGAGAAGTGTACATTCATCAGGTGTAATTATTTCTGATGCAATAAAATGGAAATATTCTATAATGGCAGTGTAACATTCCCCTAATTGTCATCGCTTTTTAACCTTCTTATTTTGACAAATAATTAAAAAAGTGTCTGTGCAACCAAATTGTTTTCACTTTTTTGTTTAGCTCAGTTAGTGACAAATAATTTTATACATTATATCACCATTATATAAATCCATTGATTATACCATTGCAAGGTTACATAAATAAACATGTGCATGGTACTCTCAGATTGATTTGCCTGTCATTTTATCTGTTGCATTGTTCCACAGAATTTATTAATACTGTGCGTATTGTAAACAGTAGGCCACTATAGTGTATGTTAGATTTTCTAGCATACAGATAACCCATTATGCCTTATATCAATCATTTGTTTAGACAAGTTGAACCCTAGGGATGAGCTGATGATTTTACTGAACTTGATTTTAATACAAAACCAGCAAATTTTTGCCTTTGCCAAAATGTTGGTGAAAAAAACCTTGTAAATTTGTCAAATGGCAATGCTAGGCAACATTACCTTAAAAAAAGTTTCCTTTTTTGGGTTTGGTGTCTAGTGTCTTTCATACCTTTATCACCTTTATCATCACTGCTGAAAAGCAAGTGGTTAGGTCCACACTGCAGGCAGTAAGAAGCTGATGACAATGTTATTAGCTCTTAATGGCAGATTTATAGTGAGAATATTGCTTTGCACAGTGTTTTCCTCATTGGATGATGGAAAAATTTTCATAATGGATAATGGCCTAAGTCTTTAATGTGTACCTGGTTAGCTACAGCTTAAAGTGGTTGTAAACAATCACTTTGTAAAACAAGCCATTCAGTTTAAAATAGAAATGAAAGGCAAAACCTTTTTGTATAGAAATAAAAAACATTATTAATACCCTTTTTTCCTTTTTTATAAGTGATCACATTCCCTCTGTTGTTAGCTGCATAAGAGCTGGGGGAGGAGAAGCAGCAGCACACTGAGCTTCCCAGTGAAGTGCATCGGGGGCATGTTAGGACAAGTCTGATCATTGGAGGAGAGCAGGCTGAGTTCCCAGCACATCTAGAGAACTGACCATGGTATGCTCTCCTGCTTAGTGTGGTCAGTTTTTAATAGGAAAGCAGAGGGACTGGCAGGAACACCAGGGATTTCACATAAAGGAAGCAATACAAAGAGAGAAGGATATTTTATCATACAATTACATGATACAGCAGGCACATATCAGAAATATGAAGTGTTAGGGTAACAAACACTTTAGCCTTCTATTGCTCATGTTAGACATGGCAATTTAGCTGTCATTATGGCTACTTTCACATTGGCCGCTCATTTTAGTGGTGCTTTAGCGCTGTGAAGCTCTGCCCATTAATTTCAATGGGCAGGGAGTTTTGGGAGTGCTTTATATAGTGCTCCCAAACTGCCCAAAAGATGCTGCTTGCAGGACTTTTTCTAACGTCTTGCAAGCGCACCGCCCCAGTGTGAAAGCACTTAGTTTTTCAATTAGGGCAGCATGGGAGGCAGTTTTCAGGCACTATTTCTAGCACTAATGGCCAATGGCAGAGAGCAGTGATCGGAGTGTTTTGGTGGGGGGCCATCCCCCTGTCAGAACACAACAGCTCAGAGGGGGGAGATTGCTGAACTAACGTTGCATTTTGTTTAACCCGCAGGGTTGGATGAAAAAAAAAAAAAAAACGAATAATGTGTACCTGGCTTTACAATATGCCATGATAAGCTGCAGCTGTGGGATCATATGCTTTATGCTGAAAAGCCTCATTCTCACCTTTGGAGTTGCTCCATGGCTCACCGCCACCATCATAATCTTCTCCTACTCTGCAAATTCCAAAAGTTCAACTTTTATCAATGCTCTTGCTGTACATCTCCCTTCCAAGTGCCAACCACATTCTAAAAGTTAGGAATGTTCACATAGCTGCCCCTAACATTTGTGCTTAGATTCAATTGAACTATAGATGTTAATTTCAACATTAACCAAAAAAGACTGACTAAATAGTAATGGAGACTCAGACCCCATTCACACAGGGGCAACACGACTTGCAGGTCGCCTCACCGAGGCGACCTGCACACGACTGCCCGGGCGACTTGCAAAATGACTTCTGTATAGAAGTCTATGCAAGTTGCCCCAAGTCGCCCCCAAAGTCGTACAGGAACCTTTTTCTAAGTCAGAGCGACTTGCGTCGCTCCCCTTAGAACGGTTCCATAGCACAGAATGGGAGGCGACTTGTCAGGCGACTAGGTCGCCTGACAAGTCGTCCCTGTGTGAACGGGGTCTGACCATCTGGGCTATAAAGAGCATTGCTTGCACATGCTCCTTTACATGACCCTTTTTCAGAATCTATTATGTTTATATAACTGTGTAGAATAAATTATTAAGATCACATATGTGTGTTCGCATAAACATAAACAGTCATAAGATTCTGTGGGTGAAAAGAAAAGTATACAGTGGGCCTTGGCAAATATTTCAGATTGGATTGAATTTGGATATGTGTCATACAAAATGACCAGGTAAAAAAAAAAGTTAGTTGTAAAATCTTTTTGGCAAATTACATTTTTTTTCCTTTGAAGTTTTAAAATGCCATCGCTCCAGATGCAACAAAGTCACAGCTCAGGGAATATTTACCAGGAAAGGAGACACTATTGATGTTTCAAAGGTGGCATTTATCCACAACTTTCTTGTTGAAGGCGTTCCGTATTGTCATTTTCTGTTTAACTGCGTATTTATTCTACGTATGTGGACACCGGAGTGGGTCCTATCCTAAGTATTTGAGAAAAAAAACAGCAGATGCTATGTGAGTTGGGTCACTGTCCTGGAAGAAGCATTCGTCCTTTGAGAAGTGTTCTTTCATTTACACAGCAGCTGTTATGGCAATAATTTCCCCTTGAAAAAAAAGCCATTGTACAATATTCATATTGGAGCAACTGAGTTAAAACATCAAAGGAAAAGTAAACAAATTATATCCAGGAGAAAGTGCTGTGTATTAAATAGCAGAACTGCTCTTCTCTACAACAAAGCACAAGCAAAGAAAGAAAAGTGCCAACAATGAATTTAAAAAGTAGTAGATCAAATCAAAAAGAGCTTGGTTTAAATAAATTATATTATTTCCTGAGTATTATATTATTGAATTCAGGATGTATGTAGTTTTGGTCCTTGGAGCTGCATAGATGGAATGGCACCTGCAGAAATCCTGTTTATAGAGACTATAAAATGTGTTAGTTTTTATTGTTTTAATGGGTAGCAGTGCATAGTTAATAACAGTATTATCTAGGGAGCACAGCGCACAGAAAGCAATGTTACATGATTTTCTTCTACTTTGGGGAAAGTCCTGCAAAAGATCTGCATTTAATATGGTGGGCTGCCTGATATATAAAACATAAATATAATAGTTATGGAGGTGTGAATGGTGAATCTATTCATTTATTAGCATCAGCCACTCATTGCTCTAAATGCTGATTTGGAAAAAAAATGAAGATCGGGCATTATAGGCATTATAATAATTATAGGACATAGTGTAGTTTTTTTATGCAAAAGGTCATTTGAGTACGCAGAGTCCTAAAGTAGAATTTTCCTTTTTTGCTAGCACCTTTTGTACTAGAACTTTTCAGTTTTTGCTTATTCTGAATCACATAGAGACTTAATAATTACCTACCTATTATCTGTCATCCTGTGTGTGTTCAGAAAATCAAAATTAGCAAGCCCAGAAAACCCAGAGAAAATGCTAGAAAGTGACCAGAAGGCTGTGTTCAGGGAGATAATGACTAACCTCCCAACCTACATGCAATATTGTGAAGCAGAGAGACATTGGTCAGGCAGCAGTTTAATGGTTACACTTTGGAAAAGCACAGTGAAAATGGCAACTGTTGTGCTCTACAATGCATTATACAAGGATTGCCTGTCTCCTCATCACTAGTTGGCTATTGCAAAGGGCACAAAGCAAGCTTGGAATGCATGGAAGCAATCATGGAAGACCTAAGTTCATTTTTTACCAACGCTTTTATGGAAGAAAAATGAAGATGGAATAATGTGATGGTTATTTTTCTTTCTGCTGCAGGGAAACCTACATAATCAGAAAGATTGAATGTTAAAGGGGTGTAAATGTCTGAAATGAACAATGAACAAAGCATATCCTCATATAGTGTATACAGTACTTGCCTCAGCCTATAGTAATTAGTGTAGATCCTGTTTGCACTCTCCTTCCTGCTCTCATATCTGCATGAGTCACTTCTAACATATTTCAATAACACCAGGCAATCCTAAGAGATGGCCAACTCCTTCCCCCTCTAGCACACAGCAGGTGATTGACAGCCTCAGACATGCATATTCCCTGTGATATTGAGCAAAAGGGGGGGTGTATCCTTTCCCTCCACTCAGGTCTCCGATTACACTCAGCTCTCTGTTCTGTCCTGTGCATTTGTGTTACATTAGATCCACACCCCCTGCCTCCTACAAGCTGTGAAATAGCATTTAAACCAGGGGTCTTCAAACTACGGCCCTCCAGTTGTTCAGGAACTACAATTCCCATCATGCCTAGTCATGTCTGTGAATGTCAGACTTTTACAATGCCTCATGGGATGTGTAGTTCCGCAACAGCTGGAGGGCCGTAGTTTGAGGATACCAGATCTAAACTGTGTACTTTGGATAGCTGTGGAGGAGAGAAGCCTGCAGATAAACAGGTACAGCTTATGTATAAGGATTTCATTAATCACTATGTATCACATAAGGTTATTTTTATCACTTTAAAGCCAGCTCTTTAATATTGGTAAACTGACAGCAGCCATGAATAGCAGGCAATTAGAGGCAACTTCACCTTTTACTACTCTTTAGTACTAGTTGTATTGTATTTTCTGAGGCTGAACCTCTTACATTCCCCTCTTCCTAGGCTCAATATTCACCCATTACTGTGGCCTTACTGAGTTAGAATGTAGCATAGGAGACAATGGGCAAGTCAGAGCACCAAATACAGGAATTAAAGTCAGAATAGTATCTTGAGATGTTCTAGGGATATTTGATAAACATTTCAGCCAATACATGTATATCCACGTATTGAATGGCCCAAAAAAAAAAAAAACCTTTGATATACAGGCGATTAAGTGTAGATGACTAATATATGCCCATCAATTTCATTATCTGTTACATACTAAATTCTACTTTCAATGACATAGATTGGTACATTAAGATTCTTAACATACTCAGCGGATATTTGTTTTATTTTTTTTAGTTGTAGCAGAACATCGAATTATACACAAGGTAAAGGTTTACATAGTATTCATTAGGGATGAGCTTCGAGTTTGAGTCGAACTCATGATCGACTCGAACATTGGCTGTTCGCAAGTTCGCCGAACAGCGAACAATTTGGGGTGTTCGCGGCATATTTGAATGCTGTGGAACACCCTTTAAAAGTCTATGGGAGAAATCAAAAGTGCTAATTGTAAAGACTTATATGCCAGTTATTGTCATAAAAAGTGTTTGGGGACCTGGGTCCTGCCCCAGGGGACATGGATCAATGCAAAAAAAAGTTTTAAAAACGGCCATTTTTTCGGGAGCAGTGATTTTAATAATGCCTAAAGTCAAACAATAAAAGTGTAATCTCCCTTTAAATTTCGTAGCTGGGGGGTGTCTATAGAATGCCTGTAAAGGGGCGCATGTTTCCCGTGTTTAGAACAGTCTGACAGCAAAATGACATTTCAAAGGAAAAAAGTCATTTAAAACTACTCGCGGCTATTGCATTGCCGGTCCGACAATACACATAGAAGTTCATTGATAAAAACGGCATGGGAATTCCCCACAGGGGAACCCCAAACCAAAACTAAAAAAAAAAAAAATGACATGGGGGTCCCCCTAAATTCCATACCAGGCCCTTCAGGTCTGGTATGGATATTAAGGGGAACCCCGTGCCAAAATTTAAAAAATAAAACAGTGTGGGGTCCCCCCAAAAATCCATACCAGACCCTTATCCGAGCACGCAACCTGGAAGGTTGCAAGAAAAGAGGGGGGACGAGAGAGCGCCCACCCTCCTGGACCGTACCAGGCCCCATGCCCTCAACATTGGGAGGGTGCTTTGGGGTAGCCCCCCAAAACACCTTGTCCCCATGTTGATGAGGACAAGGGCCTCATCCCCACAACTCTGACCGGTGGTTGTGGGAATCTGTGGGCGAGGGGCTTATCGGAATCTGGAAGCCCCCTTTAACAAGGGGACCCCCAGATCCCACCCCCCCCTGTGTGAAATGGTAAGGGGGTACAATAGTACCCCTACCATTTCACTAAAAAACTGTCAAAAATGTTAAAAATGACAAGAGACAGTTTTTGACAATTCTTTTATTTAAATGCTTCTTCTTTCTTCTATCTTCCTTCATCTTCTTCTTCTTCTTCTTCTGGCTCTTCTGGTTCTTCCTCCGGTGTTCTCGTCCAGCATCTCCTCCGCGGCATCTTCTATCTTCTTCTAGAAGATGCTGCGGAGGAGATGCTGGACGAGAACACCGGAGGAAGAACCAGAAGAGCCAGAAGAAGAAGATAAAGGAAGATAGAAGAAAGAAGAAGCATTTAAATAAAGGAATTGTCAAAAACTGTCTCTTGTCGTTTTTAAATATTTTTGCCAGTTTTTTAGTGAAATGGTAGGGGTACTTTTGTACCCCCTTACCATTTCACACAGGGAGGGCGGGATCTGGGGGTCCCCTTGTTAAAGGGGGCTTCCAGATTCTGATAAGCCCCCCACCCGCAGACCCCCACAACCACCGGCCAGGGTTGTGGGGATGAGGCCCTTGTCCTCATCAACATGGGGACAAGGTGTTTTGGGGGTTACCCCAAAGCACCCTCCCAATGTTGAGGGCATGTGGCCTGGTACGGTTCAGGAGGGGGGGGCGCTCTCTCGTCCCCCCCCCCCTCTTTTCCTGCGGCCTGTCAGGTTGCATGCTCGGATAAGGGTCTGGTATGGATTTTTGGGGGGACCCCACACCGTTTTTTTTCTATTATTTTGGCACGGGGTTCCCCTTAAAATCCATACCAGACCTGAAGGGTCTGGTATAGAATTTAGGGGGGCCCCCATGTAATTTTTTAAAAAAATTTTGGCCGGGGTTCCCCTTTATATCCATACCAGACCTGAAGGGCCTGGTATGGAATTTAGGGGGACCCCCACGTCATTTTTAAAAAAAATTTTGGTTCGGGGTTCCCCTGTGGGGAATTCTCATGCCGTTTTTATCAATGAACTTTTATGTGTATTGTCGGACCGGCCAATGCAATAGCCGCGAGTAGTTTTAAATTACTTTTTTCCTTTGAAATGTCATTTTGCTGTCAGACTGTTGTAAACACGGGAAACATGCGCCCCTTTACAGGCATACTATAGACACCCCCCCCCAGCTATGAAATTTAAAGGGATATTACACTTTTATTGTTTGACTTTAAGCATTATTAAAATCACTGCTCCTGAAAAAACGGCCGTTTTTAAAACTTTTTTTTGCATTGATCCATGTCCCCTGGGGCAGGACCCAGGTCCCCAAACACTTTTTATGACAATAACTTGCATATAAGCCTTTAAAATTAGCACTTTTGATTATTCATGTTCGTGTCCCATAGACTGTGTTTGAACAAACTTTTTTCCTGTTCGCATGTTCTGGTGCGAACCGAACAGGGGGTGTTCGGCTCATCCCTATTCATGTATTTATCTAAACAGGCTCTAAAATATTTCTGTTAATTATGTTTTTTCTGTGCTGGACTTAATGGGGTATAAAGTGCAGAATGGCAGGTTCAAACTGACAGGATAAAGGAAATGCACAAATAAACTTGTCTAATAAGACCATGCAAACACCATCAAGATTTAGTAAACACACTAATGCCCCGTACACACGGTCGGATTTTCCGATGGACAATGTCCGATCGGAGCGTGTTGTCGGAAATTCCGACCGTGTGTGGGCTCCATCGGACATTTTCCATCGGATTTTCCGACACACAAAGTTGGACAGCAGGAGATAAAATTTTCCGACAACAAAATCCGATCGCGTCAATTCCGACCGTGTGTGGCCTGTTCCGACGCACAAAGTGCCACGCATGCTCAGAAGAAATTCCGACACGGAACAGCTCGTTCTGGTAAACTTAGCGTTCGCAATGGATACAGCACTTTCGTCACGCTGCAATGTTCAAAATGGTTTAATACAGCGCACTCTTCTTCTTTATAATGTGACAAGAATATAGTCGTTTTGCTGCTCATATTCACACACACTTCTCACAAACTTATTTCGTTACTATTTATCGGGATTCCCTCAATATATTTTGATTTCTCACATCTGACAACAAAATTTTTATTTTTTTTTGGACTTTAATGTAGATTCTTTTTTTGTGTTTATCTTTTTTTTATTATTTTTTTTGGTGATTTTGATTTGTATTCCCGAAAATGTTTGTGTGTTTTTTGTGACAAGTTCCCACAACACCATTGATATGTTGTTCTATTTAATCTGTAGGAGATTGTTTGGTGTTGTTGTCCCTTGTTAATTTCACATTTTATGTTTTTTAGAAATGTACCTGAATCCTCACCAACAAACTGTCCTTTTTGGATGAAAACACACACAGGAGAGTAGAATTTACCCAAAATTTTTTTATTAAGGGCTCACAACTAAACAAAGTGGGAGGCAACGCTGGAGAAACTGCAGAAATTGGCGAAGCCTGGGACCCCCAGGGCAGACATCAACTATTTAAAAGCAAAATTGGTGGCCTGAGGAGTCCATATCTTAGGGAGGGCAGTCTGGTCCAGAAGTCCCAGAGATCCGGAAAGCAGCAGATGACATCTGTGTCCCCAGGCTGTGGTCATACGAGAGACTGCAGATTCTGTCAGACCAGACTGAACCCAGGGCAATCACTCTTTGGTCTTCTTTCCACGCTTCCTTCCAGGCTTTGGCTGTGGTGGTGGAGTTGTGGCAGCAGGAGGAGGAGGAGGAGGATCGTCCCTCTCCATGACATCCGTCTTGGGTGTCAGTTCCCCACTCTCCCCCTTACGAAGCACTTTATAAAGCAGGTCCTCACAGAGCCTGCGTTGGCCCTCCTGCATGCCCTGCAATTTTGTGGCAGCCATGCAGGCAAAGGCCTCTTCAGGACTGGGGAAGGCTCGGAGGGACGCCGAAGCCTCCTGGATCAGCCTGTATGCTGAATCCTGCACAGGACTGGGAGTGGCCTTCCTGGCCCTTTTATATGGCAGGCGGAGGGGAGGGACCTGAGACTCAGTCAGGCTGCGACTTGTCCCAGGCTTCTCCTGACTGCCACTTAGCCCCGCCTCCTCCTGGCTGCCACTAATCCCCGCCTCCTCCTGACTGCCACATTCCACAGCCTCCTCCTGGCTGAGGTCTTCCTGTGTATGAAAAAGAGACATAGTTTTAGTTTTTTATTCATCAATCACACACAATTTTCACCTCCTGACTGCTGCAAATTGAATGTTCACAAATATAACAGACTATCCTTCTGAGCCCAGCATTTTTCATTCTTGTCCCAATTTTGGGTGCCCACTACTGTCTATTGATATGTAAAACACTTTTTTTAATCAGCAATTAGTGATCAATAATAACATCTAATAAACATCATTTATTTATTGCCCAGAAATCTGTAGAAGAATGCTATACCTGACTCCAGCTGGGCTCCTCCACTTCTTCCTGGCTGGAAGGCCCAGGTTGGACATCAGAAGCCTCAGCTGGTATGGAATGAAGCGCGGAAGGAAGAGTAGAGATTGATTCCCTGACCTCAGTGTGGTCTGACAGAAATCGTAGTCTATAAACGTCATCTGCTGCAGCTCCGGACCTCTGGGAATCTGTGACCTTCTTGCGCTCCCTAAGATAAGTGCTCCTCAGGCCAATTTTAGCTTTCAAATAAGGGATGGTTGCTGTGGGGACCACCGACGTCACCAACTCCAGCAGTTTCTCCAGCGCTGCCTGCCTCTTCTGTTTGTGATTATAGTGGGGGTGTCTCACTTGCCACAGACAGGGCAGCTCCCTGTACTTGTCTATGAACAGGGGCAGGAAATTGTGGTCGTTGAACCCATCCATTTTCTCTGCAAGACACAACACAAGACAAACCCTAAAGTCAGGCCAAACTCCCCTAATCTTGTTACACTATAGGCTTCCATTTCGAAGCAGTATAGGCCCAAGTTTAGATCCTACCTTCGTTAGCACGATCGGCGTCTCCGATGCTCCTTCCTCCGCTCACAGATCGTACGTAAGACGCGCACGTTACGATTTATACACACTGCGCATGCGTATAACTCCGCCCGCCCCTGACATTCTTTCTAGTCTATTCCCCGCCCCTTTTCGTTCGGCGCAGTGGAGGAAGAGCACATGGCGGATAGACAGCAGGATCGTGCTAATTACACCAACGAGGAGGAGGGGGAGGAAAGGCCGGAGCCTGAAACGTCCCGATCCAGAAGGAGATTGAAGGACTCAAATATGTCCTTTGGGGAGATGTTGGAGATGGTGGACATCCTGAAGAAGGCAGACTATGATGGAAAGTATGGGCCTTACCCCAACCACAATGTCCGAAAGGCCAAGATCATGGCGAAAGTGGTCAGGAGTCTGCACCGGAAATTCGGGGTACGACGATCGAAAGATCAGCTCAGGAAGCGGTGGTTGGACCTGAAATTACGAGAACATGAGCAGTACAGAAAGATCTGGAGAGTGCTGCAAAAAAGTAAGTAGTTGTGCTGTGTTCCTATTGTTCTTGTGTTTATTACGTTCGTGCTGCTCCATGTGCTTTTGGAACTGTTGTACAGTTTAAAATGGCAACTTTCATGTTCATGGGCACATTATTCGTTCGGATCACACATTGTTATTTCGGACGAAAAAATACCATTGTTTAGGCCATATGCATTTGGCCACCATTTTGACGCCCTATACTTGTCTTCAAAGAATTGGGTTGTGTAGATGGCTTTGTTACTAGAATGAAATGCAAACTAGATTCTGTGTAAGGAGAGGACACTCAGCAGCAGTTTTCACATCTGGACACTGGAGCACTAGTGTGGGACACAAGAACACCCTTTTTATTAGGGGGGCCACACAGGTGCTCCAGTGTATACTATAGGGGGGGCTACATCTGTGAAGCTTGTACCAAACAGGTAAAGTATTGCAGGTTGACAAAGGACACTAAAAAAGCTACATCTTGGCACTCGGCTAAAATAGATCATTGTACCCCACTTCCAAACCATGTTTCATCTTTATAGTTCTGACATTAAATATCTGTGTGCTAATTATACCATTTTTGTTTTACATAGGGGAGAAAAGACTCGGAGGACACCCCTCATCCGAGGAGACCAGAGACCCCCCCCCTCTGGAAGAAGGGGAAATCCCCCCAACACAAGATGAGCAGGAGGATGAAGACGTGGTGGAACTAGTCACCACAACAGGTAAGTGTCTGCGACCACAGGCTCAGATAAGAGATGGATTGCGGCATTTTTTGGAAACCTAATTTAATTTTGGGTTCCTCTCTTTTTAGGTGATCGTGAGGTTGTGGATCCAGATCCTTTCACATCCAAAAGTGCCCAGATCCTGATCGGGGAGATCATGGGGTGTAATTTACAATTGGAAAACATCAATCAAAACATCAATGATGTTATTCCAAAATATAAAAACATCATTGATGTTTTGGGGCGAGTTTAAAGCCCCTCCAAATCACTTTCTTCTTTTGTGTGCTACAATGTGCGAAATGTTTTTGTGATTTTTCCCAAAGCCAAATTTGGAGGATGCACACAGTGTGTCAACATGTACTATCTGCCATCACGGGAGATCAATGTACGCGTTTTGGGGGTGCAACACCTTCCTCAATAATAAAGTAGCGGTGAGGAAGGGCTTTCTCCCCCAAAACACGTCCCTTGATCCCCCGTGATGGCAGATAGCACATGTTGACATTGTGAAATTTGTGTGCATCTTCCAAATTTGGCTTTTCCAGGGGTGATTTCCCCCATCTGAACGCTATATCAAACACAGTTCCTAAATACTCATGTCTGATATTGCCTTCCAGTTCTACCAAATGTGAACTTTGTAAGATCAAGATTTGTGTCTTTCTTGTGGGTTTTACACAGGCCTGTTTTCTATAAAATGCACATTTTGATTTTGGATAATGACACCACAAAAATTGTTATACAACAAACATGTCGGTTTGTCAGAAAAACCTTTGGTAAATGCACATGTGATTGTGCTGGTATTAAAAAGATTGTTCATCAAGAATGTGTGGATTATTGTCTCAACGCTACAACACTTTTGGGGTGATCTAATTGTTGTTTTATGAGAAAATGGGGGTTATTTCCTAAGGAGAAATCCACTTTGCACTACAAGTGCAGGTTCAGTGCAGTTGCAAGTGCACTTGTAGTGAAAAGTGTCTTTGCATTTAGTAAATAACAGCCAACAGTGCTTTGTAAGGTTACACAATCACGACATTTTATGCACTCCACACATTTCTGTCAGGGTCAGCTAAAACAAACACAAGCAGTAAATGTCCACAAAGAAGAGCCTGGGGGGAGATGCTTGTCGAGAACTTGAGGTCCTGCAGGCTTCTCCCTGTGGCCAAATGCCGCAAGGTAGCGACCAACCTCTGCTCCGGAGTGATGGCTTGCCTCATGCAGGTATCCTGCCTGCTAATATAGGGGGTCAGCGAAGCCAACAAACGGTGAAACACGGGGTCCGTCACCCTGAGAAAGTTCCTGAAATCATCAGGATTATTCTCACGGATCTCACGGAGCAAAGGCATATGAGAGAACTGGTGACGCTGAAGCAACCAATTCTTGGTCCATGAACTCCTCCTCACCCTGTTCATGGACTGGACTTGTGTCAAGGTCAGGACCCCAACACCAAGCCCCCGCACAGCACGAACTGTACGAGGAGTACGCATACGAAACATGGCTAGAAAATGGTCGCCTGCTCAGAACGAAGTAACAGAACGCACTGAAGAACAGCAAGGCCTGTGAAGAGCGACCTGAAAAACAGCAACGAGCGGACAAGATCGCACAGAAAACTCCAATACGAACTGACTGCACGCACTGAAGAGCAGATACAAACCCACAAGCACAAACTGAACGGCAGAAAACGATCTGAAAGCCACGAGTCTGAAAAAGCGCGAATCGTCTCTCACCAAACTTTTACTAACACGAGATTAGCAAAAGGAGCCCAAAGGGTGCTGCGCTTGGTTCTGAACTGGCCTTTTCTAGTCTCGTCGTACGTGCTTGACGTCACCGCGTTCTTGGCGATCGGAAATTCCGACAACTTTGTGCGACCGTGTGTAGGCAAAACAAGTTTGAGCCAACATCCGTAGGAAAAAATCCTAGGATTTTGTTGTCGGAATGTCCGAACAAAGTCCGACCGTGCGTACGGGGCATTAGTCAGCAGAGATGAGCAAATAATCAAAATACAGCTCCACCAGCAAATTACCTGTTCATGTGATCCATTAAGCTGGATTCTAATCTGCTGACTAGCTGAATTTTATTTCTGCCGTTATTTTATTTTATTACAACAAGATGATTTCCAGCAAACAGACCCTCTGCTCTGTTGGCATCAGTTAGCATAAAAATAATTATTTAGCAGAATTTTTAAAAATTGGGTTTCCAAAGGATTGAAGAATTGTCCGCCTCTCTCAAAATCAAGTGATGACAGGCTCCCAACCTTTTCACACCTCTAGATCAAAGGTATCGCTATATGGGGAGATGGAACATGGCAGAGCTGTATTGTGCAAGTTATTACACCAAAATTAAAAAAAAAATAAAAAATCCCAATGTTTTTGAATTTTTTTAAAAAAGTTTTAAACAGCCAGGGAGCTTTTAAGCATGAACCCTTTTACTGTCAGATCTGTTTTTGCATTTTTTTTGCGCACATGCTTAAAAAATCATTTTAGGTCTGAAGATTACATAAAAAACCCCAAAACCTTATATATTTTCAGAAAGCAGACACCCTAGAGAATAAAATAGTGGTAGTTCTAATTTTTTATGTCACACCACAAACCACAAAGTTAATTTTAGGGCATGCAAACACAATAAATTACCCAATTTTGTGGTAAAATATAAAAAATGAGTTTTATCACCGAGTAAATAGATACCCAACATGTCAAACCTTAAATTTGTGAAATGGCGACAAACTTCAGTACCCTATATTTTCCATAGGCAACACTTTGAAAGCCCCCTGTAGGTCATCGAAAAATCTAAATAAAAATGTGTGGGTCAATTTTATGTGCTTGGGTGTAAATTAATTTAATTTTTTACAATTGAAAAAACTTTTCCTGACAGGCTCTATGGCAGCATACATGTGGGTTGACCCCGCCTCCATAACTACCCAATAGGACCCCTCCCTATAAATTTCAGCTGTGAGCTCCTAGCCATGTTCCTTTTTTTTTTTTTTTTTTTTTTTTTTTTTTTAGCATCAATAGATTTATTTTATGAGATTCTTGTAGAAAATTGCAGGAGGCCCAGTTTAGCTGCTTTCAACAATCTTCTCTTGAGCTCTGAGAAAGCTGGCTTTTTTCTGAGCAATGCAGTCTCTTTTGTGCCAGGGACAGTTTGGCACGATTCCACCTCTTCTTTTTGACTTCTCTCTTGGGCTTCTTTTCATGTACTGGGTTCTCCCTGATTGGGCCTTTTTGTATACATCTTCCATTTGGTCAGCTGTGATGCCATTCTTTATATACCGGGAGAATTGCTTCTTGTATGCATCCTCATCTTCCTCTATTAGCAGACGCATGTAGTCCGCCACATTCTGGCCAAGGATGTGTTTGCGGTGGACTTCTGCGCTGAACTCTTTGCTCTCTGAGTCATAGCCAGGGAAGCGTTTGATGCTGTGAGGAATGGACAGGCCTCCATCAACGGCTCCCTTGAGTGCGCCGAAGACTTTGTTTCCAGTGGTGGTCCTGGTGAGACCAGCATCCAGGTAGCAGGTGAAGGCGCCAGGTTGACCATCAATGCTCTCCACATTGTACTCATCTCCAGTTACTTCCACTTGGCCTTCATAGACTTTGTCAAGGCCAAATTTGTTCAGCAGCCTGCGAGCCAGCAGCAGACCCGTGCAATAGGCGGCAGTGTAGTTTGTCAGCCCAGCCTTGACACCGAATTTGGGAAGTTCATGGCCATAGGCAGCACAGACGATCATGTCGCCTTCAATCCTGGCATAGGCAATCTGGCAGATGATGTCTCTGTTAGTGATACGCACAATCATCCTGTATTTTGGGGTGTTGTGTTTGTTTTTGTCCTGGATGACCAGTCTCTTGCGGGCATAGTAGTCAGTTTTGCCCTCTCTCCTTCTGCAGAACTTAACCTGGTACCTCTTGAAATAAGCCTTGTTATTCACAACTTTTACGAACCCCATTTTTTCGGATTTTGTCCCGTCGAGGCTAGGACCGGAGAGTCACAGCGCTCACGTAAGGGCGCTGGAGAACTGGGAAAAGCGCCATGTTCCTTTTTTGTCTTCCTCCATAGGACCATATGTTTTGGCTCTCCTACCTGAAGATAATGTCCTACAATCATGATTGGCCAAACGATATGGTGTCACGTCCCTCCAATAAGCCTTGCCTGTTAGAGTGTATTGCAGAGTAAGCGCTGAAGAGCTGGAATCATGTCTACCATTGGAAAATACAAGCGGGCACAGGCCTGTTTTCCTAGCAGTTTGCAGGTGGCCATTATCTGCCCTATAAGTCTGGTGTGTGTATGGACGTTCCTGGCCGAATCAATCGTAGGCGGTGGTAAGCGATCGCCTTCATGGCAGCAGTGTTTGTGGTTTTGTTTTTCCTGCATTGCCTGTCCTTTCATTTTTATGGCTATGCAGCGGCTGGCTCCCTGTGCATTCCAGCCGCCGCTCCCTCTTACTTCCAGGTTCCGTCTGCTTTCTGTGCATGCGCAGTCCTGGAACGAACGCGAGGCCTGGTTTCACGCATGCGCGCAAGGATTGTGGGCCTGGCGTGACCATAACGTCACGCAGCCTGGGGAGGCCTGCAGATCTCGGAAATGATCGTGGGCATAGCGGCGACTTCCCTGAGCGCCGCTCCCTCTTACTTCCAGGTTCCGTCTGCTTTCTGTGCATGCGCAGTCCTGGAACGAACGCGAGGCCTGGTTTCACGCATGCGCGCAAGGATTGTGGGCCTGGCGTGACCATAACGTCACGCAGCCTGGGGAGGCCTGCAGATCTCGGAAATGATCGTGGGCATAGCGGCGACTTCCCTGAGCACCTGCAGAGCCTACCCCAGGTAAGTGCAATTTCAGATGGGTCTGAATTTTTGCCTTTTTTTTCCCCCTGCTGGTATCTGATCCATTCTCTGTCCACCAGTGATTTCAAGTATCAATCATGGACTCTTCACTGCCTCCTGGTGGCCAGTCCTCTCGCAGCAGGTAAGATTTGCAAACTGTGTTTTTCCTTTACTTTGCCTTCTGGGGGGAAGAGAGTGGAGTGTAGGGCATTATTCCTGACCTTGTGCCTTTCTCTCTCTATTTCTGTCTTTTCCTCTTTTTTCTCAGCCCTTCTAGGTCTGACCAATGACAAAGTAGTTCCGGCAGAAGAAGCGGGTCTTCTAAATCACACCACCGGCACTCCTCCTCTGGTTCTAGACACCATGGTTCCTCCTCTAAGTTTAAGGACCATAGTAGAGGCTCTCCTCACCCCCTCTCATCTCATAGTAGGGGGCCGGAGAAATCATGTTGGGGATGCAGGGCCCCAGTTCCTGCCAGCAAGTCTCTCTGTGATCGCTGTTTCTCTAAAGCAGCTAATGAGAGGGAAGGTGCAGACCAACACCTGGAAACTCTAATTAAGCGGGTCGTGAAAGAGTCACTACAGGAGAAAGAAGCTAGAAAGCTTTGTGATTCATCTCCAGATCCACTGATTCCCTTGTCAGGAGAGGGACGTGGAAGCGTGGGAGCTTTCCCAACCTAGTCACCAATCAGCTCCCCCTTCAGATAGCGGGTCGGAAGCAGGTGATCTTGGGATGGGCTTTGAATATGCCTTGGTTCCTTCTCTGGTGAAAGCCGTTAAAGATGCTTTAAATTGGGAAGACCCAGTAATTTCTCCTCCTAAACAGAGAAAATATTTCAAACAGCTCAGTAAGGAGCGTCAATATTTTTCTTTTCTCACTGAAGTAGGAGCCATAATTTCTGAAGAATGGGGCAAGATGGATAGAAAAAGTTCTATGCAATCTAAAATCTCAAAACTATACCCTTTCAAAGAAGAAGAGGTTAAACACCTTGAGTCAGCTCCCTTGGTGGATGCTGCTTTAATGAGACTTGTGAAGTATGTGACTCTTCCTCTCGAAGATACGGTCTCATTTAAAGATCCTTTGGAGAGACAGATTGATTCCGACCTAAAACAGATTTATTTGACAGCAGGCACAGTGTGCAAACCTGTCCTGGCCTTAGCAGCAGTCTCTAAAGCTTTAGAGGCATGGTCAGATAATGTGAATGAGTCTCTTAGAGGTATCTCTGAAGAAGCAGCCAAGGGCTCCCCTATTCAGGAAATGAGGCTCGCCTCCGCCTTTCTGGGGGAGGTCTCTATTGACATTATTCACCTAGTGGCTTGGGTGATGTTGTCAGTGGTCACTGCCCGTCGGGCCTTGTGGCTCCGACCCTGGTTGGCAGATCCAGTTTCTAAACAAGCTTGGTGCCATATTCCCTTTGAGGGCACATCTCTCTTTGGCAACAAGCTTGATAGCGCCATAACCCGGGCCACGGGTGGTAAGTTGGGGTTCCACCCTCCCTAGGGAAGCACACCGCTACAGGCCTGGTCATGAATTTTCAAAATCTTGGAAATCCAGGCAGTCCTCTTTTAAAAAGTCCACAAACGGGGCTTCCTCTGGTAACCAGGACTCCACTAAGTCCTTTTGAAGTTGGGCCCGCTCAAACATGTCAGGTGGGGGCTCGCCTTCTCCACTTTCGACATGTTTGGGCGGCCTCAATTCGGGATTTCTGGGCTGTCAAGACGGTCTCCTCAGGCCACACCACTCGCCGACTAAGATTTATGCCAACAAATCTTCCAAGTTCAGAGGAAAATCAACAAGTTCTTTTAGCTTACGTAAGATCTTTATTGGTTCAACGTGCAGCCATTCCTGTTCTGGATGGCGAACAAGGTGAAGGCATGTATTCCCCTCTATTTTTGGTGCAGAAGAAGAATGGCACATGGAGGCCAGTCATAGACTTGACTCATCTCAACCAGTTTATCCGGAAGGAAAAATTCAAGATGGAATCAATATTAACGATTCGAAAGTCGGTTCATCTTGGGGACTGGTTGGTGTCAATAGACTTGAAAGATACCTACTTTCACGTTCCACGGGCAGCAGACTTCCAAAAGTTCCTTTGCTTTGCAGTGGAACTACAGTTTACCTGCCTTCCATTTGGTCTCACGACATCACCTCGGGTGTTCTCCAAGGTTCTGTTAGCTGTTGTTGCTCTGCTCCGAGTCAAAGGAGTTCGTTTTCACCACTATCTAGACGACCTCCTCCTTCTAGCCCAGGACGAAGATCAACTTTTAGAGCACAGGAGTCTAGTAATTTCCACTCTCCAAGAGTTTGGGTGGCTTCTGAATTTGGAGAAAAGTCACCTGCATCCATCTCAGTCTCTCGTATTTCTGGAAGGCACCATCTCACTACCCGAGGAGAAGATTGTGGTGATCTCGGACAGGATCCGCTCAACAATCGCTTCATCTCACCTGTCCGCTCTTCAATGTCTGAAGGTGATTGGCACAATGGTAGCCACCATTCCCATGGTGAAGTGGGCGCAATGGCACACTCGCCCATTCCAAAAAGGGTTTCTCCAACAATGGGATTCTCCCAGCAAGAGTCAGCGCATCCTCCTCACTCAATCCATGAGAGAGTCTCTCCTTTGGTGGCTCCAAGGGAAAAATCTTTGCAACTGCCACTCGATTCTTCCCATCACATGGGTTACAATAACCTCAGATTCCAGCAATCTGGGCTGGGGCGCTCATTGCCTTTCGGAAGTGGTTCAGGGCAGATGGAACTCACCATCTCAAAGAATTGTATCCAATATACTGGTACTGTGGGCAGCCTTTCAGGCGCTCAGATCTTTCCACCATCTGATAGAAAACTCCTCAGTGATGCTCCGGTTGAACAATACAAACGCGATGGCTTACATAAGGAAGCAAGGTGGAACTCACAGCTGGTCTCTTCTACGAGAGGTGGAGCCAATCATGAACTGGGCTCAGAAGAGTTTGTCCAACATTTCGGCAGTCTATATTCCAGGGGTTCAGAATGTACAGGTGGACTTTCTATCTCGTGTTCAAATGGACAACAATGAGTGGTCCCTACACAAAGAGGTGTTCAAATGGCTCCTAACACTGGGAGTGTCTCCAGAAGTGGATCTCTTTGCATCCCCATGCAATTACAAGCTGACCAAGTATTATTCGAGGTTTCAGGATCCCCAAGCCTATGGGATAGATGCCCTCACGGACCGTTGGAGGTTCAGCAAGTCGCATGCCTTTCCTCCGGTACCTATGATACTTCAGTTTCTCCCCAGGCTCAGAACAGGGGAAATGGAAGTCATAGCAGTAATACCTTTTTGGCCCAACAGGCCATGGTTTCCCCTCTTAACACTCTTCAGTTATCGGGATTCAATTCCTCTCCTGTCCCAAGGCACAACCCTGCATGCATGTCCAGCTCACCTACACCTCAGGGTCTGGTTTTTGAGAGGGGAAGGCTTGAAGCCTTAGGTTGTCCAGAAGAAGCCATTCCGACTCTTCTTAATGCCAGATAAAGTAGCACTAATAGAGTTTACGAGCGTATCTGGTCCAAGTTCACAGAACACATGTCCTCTAGACCTAATCCTTATGGTTCTCCAGAAGTCCAGGATATCCTTAGCTTTCTGCAAACAGGTTTGGGTTTGCCTCTAGCAGTAAGTTTGTGTACAAATATCAGCCATCTCGGCGTTTACATGAATTTCATGGGCTAATCACCCCCTGGTTCGTCAGTTCTTCAAGGGTTCTATCAGGCTAAGAACTCAAAGAAAACCGAGGTTTCCTAAGTGGGATCTTCTTCTTGTTCTAGATTTTCTTTCCACACTTGGAACAGATCCTGACATACCTCTATCAGTCAAAGAACTCACACTCAAGACTGTCTTCCTGGTGGCAGTAACCTCAGCCAAAAGAGTGTCTGAAATCAGAAACTTAGGTTCAAAGAGCCTTTCCTGACCTTTTTTTCCAGATAGAGCAGTGTTAATTCCCATGCTGGGCTCAAACCCTAAAGTAACATCTATTTTTCATGAAAATCAAGAAATTGTGTTGCCTGCCTTTGGGACAACAGAGGGTCAAGAATGTCCATCCCCTTGATGTGGGACATACTTTATTTTTTTTTTCAATCCTCTTTATTACAAATTTTGTACAAATTAATCCACATAATTTAACAATTTTATGTCCTTATACAATTTTTCATATATTTCATTTGCATTTACATTCTCTCCTATCAATCACTCCATTCTCTCTCCTCCACTCTCTCCATGGTCACTCTATACTTCATTTTCAGGTATTCCTATATCCAATGTAAAACATGATCTATTCCACTTTGCCCATATATTCTCAAATCTCTGCAGATTACCCCTTTGTTCATACATTATTCTTTCATATGGTAAAACCTGATTTACTGCTCTCACCCACTGGGTCACTGTTGGTGGGTTCGGCTGTATCCATTTCTCTACTATTTGTTTTCTTGCGAGAAATAATACTTCCTGCAGGAACATCCTATTATATTTACTACTACCTCTCTTCTCCCTTCGTATTCCCAACAGACAGAGTTCAATTGTGGCCATAATTGGTTCATTTAGCACTTTTCCTATTTTCCTGATTACCTGTTGCCAGTATCTTTATATGTTGACACAGTGCCACATTATGTGGAGGAAGTCCGCCCCTTCTTGCCCACATCTTGTGCACTTTGGTTCAATCATTCTCCCCATTTTATACAGCCTATTTGGGGCCAAATAAGTCTGATATACAATATTTAACTGAATTATCCTATTATTCATTGCTGGGGATACTTTCAAATGGGAGGAGCAGACTTCATCCCATTCCTGATCACTCATGTCTGGTATAGCTACTTGCCATTTACTCCTTATTTCCAATGGTTCCCCTCCTATTTTACTTTGTAGCAGGTGCGAATAAAGTATGGCTACTAGCCCTTTTGGTCCCTGCAATCTCAAAATGCCTATAAGAGGATATTTAGATATTTTTAATTCCTTTCCTCTAAACTGTATCTGTAACACTTGTCTGAGCTGAAGGTATCTAAAAAACTGTTTACTTGATAAATTATATAGTTTACATAACTTTTCGTAGGGTACTATTATATTTCTTTCATACACCTGTCCAATACTTATCACCTCATTCTGTTTCCAGAATTTACTATCCTCAAATTTTTCCAGATGCTCAAATGCTCGATTATTCCACAAAGCAGTATCTGGTGGGATATCAAAGAAGCCCGTTAGCCTCCTTGCCTCCCTCCAGACTGCTCTGGCTAATTTTAGCAGGGGAATTCTTACTCCCACCCTCCTCAGATCTTTTATTTCTAGTCCTACCAAGAGGTCTTCTACTTGCATCTTGCTTAGTAAATACTCCTCAATTCTTGTTTTTTTCTCCTGTCCTACCCAGGATCTTAGATGCTTCAGTTGCCCAGCCAGATAATATAAATATAAATCTGGCAAAGCCAACCCTGCTGCATTTTTAGGTCTTCGTAGCTTATTAAGTTTTAATTTGCTTCTACCGTATGCCCAAATGAATCTGGTTATCTGTGAGTTCAGGTCTTTAAATATCTGTTTTGGTATTTTTATCGGGGAATGTGCAAAAAGATACAGGCACTTAGGCAATATAATAGATTTAATCAGCTGGATTCTACCCGCCATTGATATTGGTAATTTTATCCATATTGCCAATTTTCTCTTAACAAACTCTACCAGGGGGAGTATATTAACTTTCAGGGCTTCTTCAGAATCTAACGTAATATTTATTCCTAAGTATTTAAATGCATCGACTATTTTTAATGGGGTCTGGGCTCTCATTACATTTCCTGTTCCAAGCAGCATCAGTGCAGATTTCTGCCAATTTATTTTGAGTCCTGAAAATATCCCATATGTTTCTATTATTTTCATCGCCTCCTTCAGGGAGGTATACCCGTCCGCCATGTATAGTATGATATCATCAGCATATAAACCTATATGTTCAACTTTTTCCCCCACTTTAATCCCTTTGTACTTTTTTGATTGTCTAAATCTATTTGCCAGTGCCTCAATTGCCAAGGCAAATAACTGAGGAGACAGTGGGCACCCCTGTCTCATTCCCCTATATAATTTTATTGTAGAAGATAGTGTCCCATTTATTAGTAGGTTTGAACATGGTTGTTTGTAAATTATTTTTACCCATTTTCTAAATTTTTCCCCAAATCCATTTTTTTCAATACTGTCTGTAAGAATTCCCATTCTACGGAGTCAAATGCCCTGGCCGTATCCAACGAAGCCAAGGCACTTGACTCCCGAATAAGCTCCCTCATCTATACCATAAATTGGGTTCTTCTGATATTGATTGAGGTGGACTTCCCTGGCATAAATCCAGTTTGGTCATCTGCCACAATGGATAAGATTACTTCATTAAGCCTTTTGGCAAGTATTTTTGCCAAGATTTTGTAATCTATGTTCAATAATGAAATTGGTCTATATGACGCACATTCAGCTCTATCTTTATCGGGTTTAGGTATCAATATAACTGTTACCTCATACATGGTGGGTGACATTTCTCCCTGAAGGAATATCTCTCTATACATCTTGGTTAGGGCTGGTACCATAATCTCCACATATCGCTGGTACAATTCCAGCAGTATACCATCCGGTCCTGTAAATTTACCCTTCCCCAGAGAGAAGATAGCTTCTCTTACTTCCTCTTCCTATATCTCTCTCCAGCTCCCCCTTTTGCTCTTCTGTTAATTTGAGGAAGTTTAATTTGCCCAAATATTCCTCTATCGCCTCTCCTGTACAGGACAATGTTGATGTATACATACTGATATAATATTTTTGGAAGCTCATGAGTATCTCCTCTAGTGTGTTTACCATCTCCCCTTTCTCATTTCTCACTTCTAAAATCGCCAATGATGGAGTCTGTTGTTTTATCAAAAAGTTCAGTATCCTGTTAGCTCGGTGTCCTTGCTCAAAATTTCTTTGTTTTTCCTGGAACTTCTTATGTTTAGCATTAATTATTAATTGGTTCTTTTACTGGCGGGCTAATCCTGCCCATCTTATCTGATTTATATTTGAGGGTTTGGTTATAAACTCAGTTTCTGCTTGTGCACACTCCTGCTCCAATTCCTCTTCTTCCTGTCTATTAGATCGTTTTATATATGATATTATGGATCTTGTTATACCTCTTATATATGCCTTAAAGCTATCCCACACCATGCCCCCCATTTATCCAATCTCCATGAGCCTCCAAATACATTTCCAGTTGCTCCGGTATTCTGTCATTTGGACCAATCTGGGTTAACCATCGAGACTGAATCCTATAGCCCGTGCATCTTCCTCTATTCCCTATTTTTAGCTCAAAAGTCAACCCAGAGTGATCAGACACTCCCCTAGGCCTATAAGTGACAGATTGTAATATTGGGAACAACTTCTCATTCCCCAGAGTCAGGTCTATTCTAGACATGCAACCTCTTCCTGGTGCATGCCACAAATAAGCCCTAGTTTCTGGGTTTCTAATCCTCCAGAGATCAGCCCATCCAACTTCTTTTATAAATTTTTTCCAGCATCCTGGGCCCTACTGTTCCTCTTGGAATATTCCTCCCAAACCTATCCACCTTTGGGTTTAAACACATATTGAAATCTCCCATGCACACAACATATGCCTCTGGATACTCTGACATGAATAACATTGCTTTCTTCAATACTGCCATCGTAGCAGGTGGAGGATTATATATTCCCATAATTACAAATGGCTGTGAGTGCATCAGCGCAATGACAAAGACCTATCTCCCCTCCGGGTCCCTCCTTACCCTGATGCACTCCCATGTCACCGCTCGGTGCACCATAAGGGAAACCCCTCTTGAATACGTTGTATGCCATGAGTGACTCGCCCACTGTATACAAGGCTTTTTTAAGTAGTCCAGTCTTTCTTTAGTCATGTGTGTTTCTTGCATGCAAATTATTTTGGCTTGCACCTTACTAATTTCTGTAAACACCTGCGTTTGTTTTAATTGCGTACCCATACCTCTAACATTCCATGACAAAAAAGTATATTGATTACTCTTATTACTCATATTTATTATTTTTTTTGTTTTGTTTTACCCTTCTTTTCACCAGAAATCCTAGTTCTCATTCTTTCCCCTGTCACCTTCCCCTTACCTACATATCCCTCCCTCCTACCCCATCCATTCATCCACTCATCCCCATTCATCCAATTAAAATTTTTTAGGGCATTACCAACATAGTGCATTTTGCCCTTATATACAGTGCCTTGCAAAAGTATTCGTCCCCCTTGAACTTTTCAACCTTTTGCCACATTTCAGGCTTCAAACATAAAGATATAAAATTTTAATTTTTTGTGAAGAATTACCAACAAGTGGGACACAATTGTGAAGTGGAACGAAATCTATTGGATATTTTAAACTTTTTTAGCAAATAAAAAACTGAAAAGTGGTGCGTGCAAAATTATTCGGCCCCTTTACTTTCAGTGCAGAAACTCACTCCAGAAGTTCAGCGAGGATCTCTGAATGATCCAATATTGTCCTAAATGACTGATGGTGATAAATAGAATCCACCTGTGTGTAATCAAGTCTCTGTATAAATGCACCTGCTCTGTGATAGTCTCAGGGTTCTGTTGAAAGCGCAGAGAGCATCATGAAGACCAAGGAACACACCAGGCAGGTCCGTAATACTGTTGTGGAGAAGTTTAAAGCCGGATTTGGATACAAAAAGATTTCCCAAGCTTTAAACATCCCAAGGAGCACTGTGCAAGCGATCATTTTGAAATGGAAGGAGTATCAGACCACTGCAAATATACCAAGACCTGGCTGTCCCTCTAAACTTTCAGCTAAGACAAGGAGAAGACTGATCAGAGATGCAGCCAAGAGGCCCATGATCACTCTGGATGAACTGCAGAGAACTACAGCTGAGGTGGGAGAGTCTGTCCATAGGGCAACAATCAGTCGTACACTGCACAAATCTGGCCTTTATGGAAGAGTGGCAAGAAGAAAGCCATTTCTCAAAGATATCCATAAAAAGTCTCGTCTAAAGTTTGCCACAAGCCACCTGGGAGACACACCAAACATGTGGAAGAAGGTGCTCTGGTCTGATGAAACCAAAATCGAACTTTTTGGCCACAATGCAAAACGATATGTTTGGCGTAAAAGCAACACAGCTCATCACACTCAACACACCATCCCCACTGTCAAACATGGTGGTGGCAGCATCATGGTTTGGGCCTGCTTTTCTTCAGCAGGGACAGGGAAGATGGTTAAAATTGAGGGGAAGATGGATGCAGCCAAATACAGGACCATTCTGGATGAAAACCTGTTGGAGTCTGCAAAAGACCTGAAACTGGGATGGAGATTTATCTTCCAACAAGACAATGATCCCAAACATACAGCAAAATCTACAAAGGAATGGTTCACAAATAAACGTATCCAGGTGTTAGAATGGCCAAGTCAAAGTCCGGACCTGAATCCAATCGAGAATCTGTGGAAAGAGCTGAAAACTGCTGTTCACAAATGCTCTCTATCCAACCTCACTGAGCTCAAGCTGTTTTGCAAGGAAGAATGGGCAAGAATTTCAGTCTCTCGATGTGCAAAACTGATAGAGACATACCCCAAGCGACTTGCAGCTGTAATCGCAGCAAAAGGTGGCTCTACAAAGTATTAACGCAAGGGGGCCGAATAATTTTGCACGCCCCAGTTTTCATTTTTTTATTAGTTAAAAAAGTTTCAACAATCCAATAGATTTCGTTCCACTTCACAATTGTGTCCCACTTGTTGGTGATTCTTCACAAAAAATAAAAATGTTATATCTTTATGTTTGAAGCCTGAAATGTGGCAAAAGGTTGAAAAGTTCAAGGGGGCCGAATACTTTCGCAAGGCACTGTAGGTAATTTGTATCCTTTTTAGCCTATCTACTCCTCGACCCCCCCTCCTATTCTTTTTAAGGGTGAGTTTGAGGCCAGGGGGAAGAAGAAGAAACTGCAAAAAAAAAAAAAACACCACGTCCTCCATTTATTTGCCCTCCCATATCTCTTCCCGTTTATGTGGATATTCCCTATACATCTCTCCCCTCCTACCCGCTGCTATTTACTTCCCGATATCTCCTGTGTTTAACTTTATATCCTCACGTGCCATCCATATTTCATTTTAATCCCCCTCTTGTGTTACTCTTGACCCCCCACCTCTCTCCCCCCACCCCTTACACCACCCTAATCATAGCCTATTCCCCCCCTCCCCCACTGCCCCCCCCCTACACTCCATTTTCCCGTGTTGTATATATTTGTGTTCATACTTTTAATCCTTAATGTATTCTTCAATCTTTACTTAATCTTTAGTGTGCCTACCTCCTCTTCCCCCTCCTTCTCACTCCACTCCTGTGTTCTCTTATCCTTTCATTTCATCCCGTGCTACACCCGTGCTCCCAAAAAACAAAAACAAAAAAAAAAAAAGAAAGAAAACTCTTCACTTATCCCAAAAAACAAAACAAAAAAAACACAGCGCCTCCTACCCCTCCTCCCTCCCTCTCCTCCCTCCCATGATCAAAAATACAATCATAGACCCCCCTTAGCGTCTATACTTTTTTTGGGGGGTTTCACCCAGCCCCTATTTTCCCTTCTTTCAATGAGGTAATGGTTTAACAGTCCGCATCCAGGCTTTTGCTTGTTCCGCTGTACTGAAATACATAGTCTTTCCTCCTTCCTCCACTCTCAACCGTGCTGGGTACGCCATAGAATATTCAATTCCTGCCTCTCTCATTCTCCGTTTTACCTCATAAAAAGTAGCCCTTTGCTTTTGTATCTCTAGGGAGAAGTCCGGGAATATTGACACTTTACTATTCTCAAAGTGAATCTCTCCCTTTTGTCTTGCTTTCCTCAAAATCGCATCTCTGTATCTGCAGTTCAATAGTCGTGCCAGCAAAGGTCTAGGAGGGAGCCCTGGCTTTGGTACTTCTGCCGGCACCCTGTGTGCTCTTTCCACTGCAAATGCTGTTGAGAACTCCATATCTGGAAATACATTTTTCAACCATTTTTCTATAAAGTCCCCAGGGTTAAACCCCTCCACTTTCTCCGGTAAACCGACTATTCTTAAATTATTGCGGCGCATGCGATTCTCAAAATCGTCTGTTTTTTGTTGCCATGTAGCAATCTGCTTCTCTGCTGATAATATTTTTTTGGGCATAGGGTTAACTGCATCTTCCAATATAGATATCCTATTTTCCACTTCTGCCATCCTATCTCTCATACTCTGCATGTCATGTCTGATCAGTCCTATGTCATTTTTAATTTCATCCATTTTACCTGTCAGCGCTGCATTGCTTGAGTGGATGGCCTCCATTAACTGTGCATTCATCTGCTCCAGTGTCAGCTTAGGCGGCTTCTCCCGCTTCTCTGTCTTCTCAGGCTGCGGCTGGAGCGTGCTGGGCTTCTGGATCTCCAGAGCTGATGTTCCGCAGCTCCGTGTCTGTGGAGGGCTTCGCCCGCCGTCTTGCCTGTCGGATCGTGCAAATTCCTTAAGGCGATCCGCCGCCGTCTGCTTGCTGCTCATGTTGTCGCCAGGGGTGTCTGTTTGCCGGGTTAAAAGTCTCAGTAGCAGGGACTACACAGGATCCTGACGGAGGCTCAGAAGGCTGATCTCGGAGCTCCCGCTAATCACATCTGCCTGTGTCAGCGGAAGTCACTCCCCTTAGAGCTACAAACTTCAAGCAGGAATGTGGGACATACTTTGAGTCAATATTTGGAAGTTACAGAATCTTTTAGACAAACAGACTTTCTTTACATTCTCCTACATGGGAAAAATAAAAGGAAAATGGGCCTCAATTAGATCCATTTCTGCTTGGATAGTACAAACCATTCAAAAGGCTTATAAAGCAAAGGGCTTGGCTCCTCCAGAGACAGTGACTGCACACTCAACTCGAAGTATCTCAACCTCTTGGGCACCTTCTCATCATGTCGCACCTGAAGTTATATGTAGAGCGGCTTCTTGGTCATCTATTAATACTTTTGTTTCCCACTATTGTATTGAACCAGCCGCCTTGTCATCTGTTAATTTTGGTTTGAAAGTGCTGTCAGTTGACAGTGTTAAATACATTTATTTTCTTTGCTCAGCATTGTGCCCACCCGGGTGTGTTTGGCGAGTTATTTCCCACACATATGGTGCCATGGAGCCTGTCAGGAAAACTGAAAATTTATATCAAATACTTACCATAATTTTCCTTTCCTGATAGGCTCCATGGCAGCAGGAGTCCCTCCCAATGCTTGGAGTAGGCTAGTTACGGAACACGGCTAGGAGCTCACAGTTGAAATTTATAGGGAGGGGTCCTATTTGGTAGTTATGGAGGCGGGGTCAACCCACATGTATGCTGCCATGGACCCTATCAGGAAAGGAAAATTACGGTAAGTATTTGATATTAATTTTCCATTTTTTTTACTTATCTTTTTTTGCAGTAGGTGCCAAGCAGTGGGCTGGCTCATGGACTGGCAGATGTGGATACACAGCAACAGGTGCAGAACAGCAGGCAGACTGGTGGACTGGCAGGTGCAGGCATACAGCAGCAGGTGCAGGACAGCAGGCACCAACCAAGCTGGTGAGCAGGCGGATACAGGGTTTCGGGTGGTCAGGCAGACAATAGTCGGTAACAGCCAAGCAGCAGAGGTACAGAATCAGATCCAGAGAAGAGTCAGGGCTAAGCAAGGTTCAGTATCAGGTGAGCAGAGAAGGCACTAGAACGGTAGGCAAAAGGCAGAGTCGCATAACAAGCCGGGGTCAGCAATAAGGTATCAGGAATGAGCAGAGTCAAACAGGACTGGTATACACAGGAACAAGTACAGGATCAGATGGTAGAAGCTGATGACCACTCAGCAATCTTCTGATTTATGGAGCCAGTTTAAATAGGCAAGAGGGCACCAAGTATTCTGACAAGCTCACACTAATGCGCATGCGTGCAGATATGTTAGCGAGTTAAGGAATGTCTAGTTGTCACTGACAAATTCTTATGTGCACGAGTTAGGGAATCTCTAGCTGTCTCTCAATAATTTGTATTAGCAAGTGGACATCTTACTGCTCCTCTTTGTGCACAACTATGCATACAATTTCCCTGACACGTTTCATCCTGTGGGTTCACTACATAGATGATGTTCTGGTGGTGTGGAGGGGGTCTTTGGAACACCTGGAGGGACTTATTGTGGTTCTTAATAGAAATTAAAAAAATATATTATTTACATATTAAAGGAAACATGCAGCAGAGTGCATTGGGGGGACACCCCTTGGACTTTAAAATGGCAGAAAGAAGTAATAGAAGGTAAATAAGTAAAAAAGGCACCGCAGCCAACTTTTTTAGTATACAAAAATAGAAAAATTATGAAGTATAAACACAATTTGCTTATAAAGTATAAACAATACACCAATGAATCAACTTCAGTAGGACATACAAATATATACCACCCAAAGCTAGTAATCCAAAATACTGCTCAAATTAAATTGAGTTCAGTTTAAGATTTGTAGCATACATCCTGACATGTTTCGGAAAATCGCATTGGAACACATTTTTTCCTTACTCAGGGGAGGTTTACAGTTGCGTATATTATTTTCTTTTCTGTAACACAAATATATATGTTTATAGTAATATTTACATGGTAATTTGGCAAAGACATCAGAATCTTATCTTGAACTTATTTAAGCCATATTGTGGAGTAACAAGGCCAAAAAGTACTTACATATATTTGATCCATTGAAGATTTAAAGAGATAAAAACAGCAAGAAAGGATGCATGCTGGCTGCATGAATCCACATACACACGACATAGGTGGAAGTTCGTGTAAGCACAGGCCGGTCGCTGGGACACATTCACAAGGGTCATCTGATTATACCAACAGCGATCAGGGTTAGCACTGTGGGGACAATTATGACAGGGAGACATTTGAGACAAGCCTCCTTTTGTCGGGGTATAGTAAAAGAAATAAAGAAGGTATTAGTAGACACATGGACAAAAGGCATGTCCAAGCAATGCCTGTTATAGCAGGAGTAATTACCTCAGATTAGAGCTGAATGCACTGCTGACATCAAGGTGGCGGCCAGCGAACTGACACAGACCAGCCGAGTGTCAGCATTTACATACTAAGTCTGATTAGCGTCAGCCAATTAGATTGTCCATTCCGCATACTCAGCTGCATGACATGCAGCTGATTGCGGAGATCAGAGTGTCTCTCTGACGGGGTGGCGTGCAGCATAGCCTCGTCCCATAGGACACGATAACGTCACGTGTTGCCACGTCACCGGCAGGGGACGCTTCCTGCTCGTCATGGAAATGACAGCAGGGATGTAGGCAAGCTCCTCCTAACGCAATAGGACTAGGGCGGAGACAAAAAACAGTTCGTCATCCGTCCATCCAGCGCCAGTGGAGCTTGCCCACCGGGTGTCTGCGTGCAAGCAGAGCGGCATGAGAACGGGGCTTAGAGCCACCTGGTGGACAAAGGAGATTATAGCAGCCAGCATGTTTGCATAGAGAAGGGACAAAAAAGAAGAAATAATAAGAAATATATAAAATATAATATATCTTCCTTACATATAAAGTGGATTTCCACTAGATTTAATTTCTTGGCTTACTGATCTGCAGATCAGGCCCTAGGTTAGAAACTCAAACTTTTAGAAAGCTGACAGCTGGTAACACCCTCCTCCACACCACCAGCCATCATCTGTGGCATTCCCACAGAACTATTCCTAAGAATTATAAAGGAACTGTTAGAATATTCAGGACTTCCATGATGAGAGTGTTGGATTGAGAAATAGGTTTAAGGCATGTGGTTACCCAAATTCAGTCATCAGAGAAGGTAAATGAAAATCCTGAAATTTAAATAATTAATCATACTGGTATAGTCTGTTTCTTGACATGTATGTTAGGTATTTTGATATTAACAGCAATGGCTTAGATTTGGATGGATATAACCAGCCCTTACCCATCTCTCTTTCCGGGGATCTCCCTGATTTAAATTTTGTTAATTTTTGTAATATTTCTAAATGTTTAAGCACGTTTCACACACTTTATTATTTAAAACTTCTTTCTATTTTTCTTTTTAAAAGAGTATTAGATATTGCCTTTTTTGGGTGGGTGTTAAGGATGCAGTGGTCCCCCCTCCCCCCTCATGCTATTTTTCCCTTTATTCCTTTCCTCTTCTCCCTTCCTGGACACGCAAGGGACAGATACTACTATTATGTAGTTGAAATTAAGAGACAAAGGAGCAGGAGCTCCAGGTAGTACTAAGTAGTGACTGATATCCTGTTCCACCATACTCTCTGAAGAAGTTCTGTTGTGGGTGAGACAAAAGGCACTGGCATGGGGTCATGGTCCCCCTCCCTCTTCCTATGCTCCACATGGCCCTACGGGCAGGTTATCCATTGAATCGGCTGTCACTGCACCCTCAAAGTGCTTCTACTTCCGGCCAGAGCAGCCTGTAGCCCATTGAACAGCCATCTTCAACCAAGCATACTGTCCTTTACATGAGACAAGTAGCAGCAGGAGACCGCTCGGATGATGGATCACGGACTGCACACAGTGAGTACCAGCAACCCTATTGTGTTTCCTAGATCACATCAGCTGGTCAGTGCAGGCTAGACTGAGGACATGAATGTAAGGTTGCTGTTATGGTACTGAACCCCAACATACCATCCGTTTAGGATGGAAGCATGGTCATTGTCTTGGATAGCACTTACAGCCACTATGTTAGCTCATATCTTTATTATGGACTGGTTCCACTGCTGTAGTCATTGTATATACTCATAGGACTGTTTCTTGATACTATTCACCTGTGTCATCCATCAAGGCACATGCTGCAAACATACTCTGCATAGAACCCTGATCCATTGCAGCCTACTCATCCATCCATGATTTCATGGCCATTCACTTTATTGTACATACTAGCCACTAGTATGTGGTTTTTCATTGAAGGGACTATACATCCAAGATGAACTGATTCTTACTAGCCCTGCCAGTGGAGATCCTTGTGGTTTACATGCACATGAATGCACGTGCAATTAATTTTAAAAAAAATGTTAGATTGACAATGATATCAAGCTGCTATCAATTATATAGTGGTCAGAATCCCCTAAAAATTAAAACATATAACATAGATTGATGCGCTCTGATACAAAGTTCAATCAATGTGAGAAAAAAACATTTTGTGCTAAAAAACCAATGTGAAAAAAATTGCTACCAAATTGCTAAAAAATCGCATATATATAAAATCGCAAATATATGAAAAAATCGCAAATATTTAAAAACTGTGTTCCTCCAGTTATACAAATCCACTGGAAGTGGTGCGATATCTCCAAAGTAAACTAAGCAACAATTGTGTATAGATATACTAAAAATGCGTTTGCAAATAGTAATCAATCCAAATTAGTGCCAAAAAATAAATAAATTAGATATATTCCCTGTGATAAGTGTTGAATCCTCCGTAATAAAAAATAAATAAATGATATGCTTATAAAGGTGCAATATATATACAATTGATGAGTATAAATAGATAAATAGTGCCAATAGAATCTGATTAAATATAGATGATTAAATTCATGAGATAGGATAAGTAACAGGCGACAGTTCAATCCTCAGTAATCTGGGATATCTGGATTCCTGCAGTACTTATTTGTTCACCCTCTGAGCTATTTCTTCCACAGCCACAATGAATGGTAATTTTCTCAGTATCAAGTGGTTTTATGTAAAATAAACAAAGAGAGAAAACATTGCGCAATATTGTTACAATAAAAGTTCACAGGCAAAACAGCACAGTGATACACTCACGTGTGCCTGACTTGTTTTAGGCATGCAGATAAGCAGATAGGCAGATCTCAGCTGGCTTGTAAGGGCAAGGCTTGCTACGCAAGCTGCTGCTGCCTAATACAATGTATTCAGCAGACTGTGTCCTAAGCTCCTCCCACGCGTTGCATCACTGACACGTGACTTTCTCAAGGCAAAATCCATTCTCGTAAATTCCGATCATGTGTACACAATTCCGACGCACAAAGTTCCACACAATTCACACACAATTTTCAGCTCATGACTGTTGCAAATTGGATGTTAACAAACAGAAAAGACTATCATTCTGACCCCAGCATTTTTCATTCTTGTCCCAATCATTTGTGGCCACTACTGTCTATTGATATGTAAAACACTTTGTAAAATCAGAAATTACTGATCAATAATAACATCTCATTAACATCATTAATTATTTGACTAGAAATATGGTGAACAGTGCTATACCTAGCTCAAGCTGGGCTCCTCCACTTCTTTCTGGCTGGAAGGCCCAGGTTGGACATCGGAAGCCTCAGCTGAGGTGGAAGGAAGCCTTAAAGGAAGATTGGAGAGTGCTGGCCTGGGTTCAGTGTGGCCTGCCAGAAAATGCAGTCTGTCATAGTACCACAGCCTGGGTACATAAATGTCATCTTCTGCAGCTCCTGATCTCTGGGAATCCTGGACCTTCTTGCGCTCCCTATTATAAGTGCTCCTCATGCCACCAATTAGGGCATTCAAATAGGGGATGTCTGCCGTGGGGATCACCGGTTTCACAAATTCCAGCAATTGATCCAGCACTGCCTTCCTCTTTGGTTAATTGTTATAAAAGGGGTGGTTTACCTGCCACAGACAGGGCAGCTCCCTGTACATAGCAATGAATATGGGGATAGTTACATAGTTACATAGTTAGTAAGGTTGAATAAAGACACCAGTCCAACCTGAGTGAGTGTGCGTGTCTACAATTATCCCTATCCCTGTACATTGCATCTCATTAAGATGCTCATCTATTATATTATTATTTATTTAAGAAACTCATATAGCGCTATCAATTTACACATACATCACACACTCACATAGGTCCCTACCCTCAAGCAGCCCACAATCCAAGGTCCCCAACCCACATTCATACATTAGGACCAATTTTGGACAGAAGCCAATTAACCACTTGACAACTGGGCACTTAAACCCCTTCCTAACCAGACCAATTTTCAGCTTTCGGTGCTCTCACACTTTGAATGACAATTACTCAGTCATGCAACACTGTACCCATATGAAATTTATGTCCTTTTTTTCACACAAATAGAGCTTTCTTTTGGTGGTATTTAATCACCGCTGGGTTTTTTATTTTTTGCGCTATAAATCAAAAAAGACTAAAAATTTGATTAAAAAAAAAATTCTTTGTTTCTGTTAAAATTTATTGCAGAGTATTGGCAGAGTATTGGCAGAGTATTGGCTAGTATTGGCAGAGTATTGGCTAGTATTGGCAGAGTATTGGCTAGTATTGGCAGAGTATTGGTGAGTATTGGTAGAGTATTGGCGAGTATTGGCAGAGTTTTACAGTGTTGCAGAGTATTGCACAATGTTGCAGAGTATTGCACAGTGTTGCAGAGTATTGCAGTGTATAGCACATTGTTGCAGAGTATTGCAGAGTATAGCACAGTGTTGCAAAGTATAGCACAGTGTTACAGAGTATTGCAGTGTTGCAGAGTATTGCAGTGTTGCAGAGTATTGCAGTGTTGCAGAGTATTGCAGTGTTGCAGAGTATTGCAGTGTTGCACAGTGTTGCAGAGTATTGCAGTATTGCAGAGTATTGTCATTATTTATATTGAGCAGCGCTGTGGGCACTAAACATCCAGCCCACAGCGCTGCCATCTCTCCCCTTGCACTGTACCGATCAGTACAGAGAGGGGAGAGAAGAACCGGCATCATGACGTGACGCCAGTTTGTTTACATGTGATCGCTCCGTCATTTGACGGAACGATCACGTGGTAAACGGCCGCGATCAGCGGCTTTTTACCGTGATCAGTGATGCGCCTGGTCCGGAGGACCCGGCGGTCACGGATGTTCCCGGTACAGAGAGGGGAGAGAGGAACCGGCGTCATGACGTGACGCCAGTTTGTTTACATGTGATCGCTCCGTCATTTGACGGAACGATCACGTGGTAAACGGCCGCGATCAGCGGCTTTTTACCGTGATCAGTGATGCGCCTGGTCCGGAGGACACTCGGCAGCTGTTTACACATCTGGACACAGGAGCACTAGTGTGGGACACCAGAACAAACTTTTTAGGGTGTCCCACACAGGTGCTCCAGTGGATAAAAGGGGTCTCTATATGTGTGATACTTTAACAAAAAAGGTAAGTATTCCAGCTTTGTAAAGGGAAAAAAATCATGTCTTCTGCTTTGAACTCTGCCAAAACAGACAATTGTATGACACTTCCAAGCAATGTTTCATATTCCTATTTCTTGCTTCAAATATCTGTGTGCTAAGAATACCTTTATTTTATTCACATAGGGGAAAAAGGACTCGGGACATTTGAGGTCACCGGGGACCCCCAACATCCTAAAGATGGGGAAATCCAAAAACAACAACCAGAGGATGTGGAGGAAGGAGAGGTTTATGAAGTGGGCTAAATAGTGACCACAACAGGTAAGTGTCTGAGACCATAGCTTCCGGTAATAGATGGATGCCTGCATATTTATAATACATGGTGTTTGTTTTTTTTAGGTGATGTGGATGTTGTTGAAGAGGAAACACATTTCACAAATGCACCTCATCGGGGAGATCATGGTGTGCAATCCGGATTTACAGAAGATCAAGGAAGACATCAATGACGTTGAAAAAAGACTCAAAAACATCATTGATGTTTTAGGCAGCATCAAAAACACACCAACATTTATCAAATTCTTTCTATTTTTCTAACTTTTCTCCAAAGTTTTGAAAGCCAAATTTTGAAGATGCACACAGTGTGTCAACATGTGCTATCTGCCATCACGGGATATCAAGGTACGCATTGAGAGGAAGGGATTGCACGCCCAAAACACATCCATTGATCCCCCCGTGATGGGAGCTAGCACATGTTGACACTAGGCATGGGTTCAGGAGAGAAATCCCCATTTTGACTCTCAATTTGTGTGCATCTTCAAAATTTGGCTTTCACAGGGGTGACATCACCCCATCTGATGAAGGCAATATCAACAGAGTTTGGACATACTAATGTCTGATATTGCCTTCACTTTGTCAAAGTTGAACTTTGTAAGTTCCTGAGTTGTGTATTGTTTTATGGTTTTAAACATGCCTATTTTAACACAAAAAGGCTATTTGTACTATCCAAAACAAAAATGTTATTACTAAAATATGTTGGTTTGTTCAAAAACCCTTTTCTAACGCACATGTGAATGTGCACAGAGTAAAAAGTTTTCTACTCAACAATGTGTGGCTTCTTCTTTCAAGGCTCAGTATCATTTTTTGTACTAAGTTGGTGTTTACACTGAAATGGGGGTTATTTACTAAAGGCAAATCCACTTTGCACTACAAGTGCACTTTCAGTGCAGTTTCAAGTGCAGTTTCATGTGCACTTTTGCAGTGCACTTGTAGTGCAAAGTGGATTTTCCTTTAGTAAATAACTCCCACGGTGCTTTATAATTTGCCACAATCATGCCATTTTCGTGACTCACCAAAATTCATTCATGGTGCTGAAAATGATGTATATTTTTATCAGTAATGCATTACATATATTAAAAACAAAAGCAAGGTGTGTGTAGCAGACCCACAACATAATAATAGTTTGCTGAACAAGAGATTGTCACGTCATGTCTCGAATAAATTCCATTTGCACTATTGAAGAAAATGTCTAAAAAGAAAAGCCCATTGGAGAACCTAGGAGACCGCTAAAAGAAACACAAGCAGTAAATCTAAGTAAATCTTATTTCAGTTTAACTAAAAAATGTATTTTGAAAATGTTTCTTAACCACTTGCCGACCGCCTAACGACGATATACGTCGGCAGAATGGCACGGGCAGACAGAATCACGTACCCGTACGTGATCTGCCTCCCACGGGCGGGGGGTCCGATCGGACCCCCCCGGTGCCAGCGACGGTCGGCATTTGTCTGGGAGCATTGAGAGGCGAGGGGGAGGCCATCCGATCGTGGCCCCCCCTCGCGATCGCCCCCAGCCAATGGAAATCCTCCCCTGCGTGTGTGTAGTACACACAGGCAGAGGATGTGATGTCATCTCTCCTCGGCTCGGCAGTTTCCGTTCCGGCGCCGAGGAGAGAAGACTTGTGAGTGCACAACACACACACAGTAGAACATGCCAGGCACACATTACACCCCCGACCCCCCCCCCCCCGATCACCCCCCAATCACCCCCCAATCACCCCTCCCCCCTCCCTGTCACACTGACACCAAGCAGTATTTTTTTTTTTCTGATTACTGCATGGTGTCAGTTTGTGACAGTTAGAAGTGGTAGGGCAGTGAGTGTTAGCCCCTGTAGGTCTAGGGTACCCCCCTAACCCCCCCTAATAAAGTTTTAACCCCTTGATCACCCCCTGTCGCCAGTGTCACTAAGCGATCATTTTTCTGATCGCTGTATTAGTGTCGCTGGTGACGCTAGTTAGGGGGGTAAATATTTAGGTTCGCCGTCAGCGTTTTATAGCGACAGGGACCCCCATATACTATCTAATAAATGTTTTAACCCCTTGATTGCCCCCTAGTTAACCCTTTCACCACTGATCACCGTATAACCGTTACGGGTGACGCTGGTTAGTTTGTTTATTTTTTATAGTGTTGATTGCCGTAAGGAATAGGCGGAACCGGCCGGCCATTACCCCGAAAGCGTTATCCACCACTCTTCTGGCTCTGGCCAGCCGGTAGTTAAAAACCTTCTGGTCTGGGGTGAGGGTTTTCATGGCTTCAAAATGGTCAGCTGGTCAGAACAAACTAACAGAAAGCACTGAAAAACAGAAAGGCCTGAGAAGAGCGAGCTGAAAATCAGAAACGAGTGGACAAGAATGCACTGCAAAATCAAATACGTACTATAAAATATGCACTGAAAAACAAATGCAAACTGACTACACGCACTGAAAACCAGATACGAACCCACAAGCACAAACTGAAGAGCAGTAACGATCGGAAAAGCACGAGTCTGAAAAGGGCGAATCGTCTCTCACCAAACTTCTACTAACACGAGATTAGCAGAAGGAGCCCAAAGGGTGGCGCACTGGCTATTGAATTTTCCTTTTCTAGTGCCGTCGTATGTGTTGTATGTCACCGCGTTCTTGATGTTCGGAATTTCAGACAAGATTTGTGTGACCGTGTGTATGCAAGACAAGTTTGAGCCAACATCCGTCAGAAAAAATCCATAGATTTTGTTGTTGGAATGTCCGATCATGTGTACAGGGCATTATTATATTTCACAGCCTTCCATCAGTATATAATTACAGTGGTCATTACGGTTCTCCGGGACACTTTCTCTCACTGGGCTATTAAGATCTTTGGGTAGCTGGACCCATTGTGTTTTAGGGATGCAGTAGAACAGGAGGTCAATTTGTGAGTTGCGCCTAGAGTGCTGTGGGATCTTTGGGATCTTTACCCAGTGGAATGCCCCTGGCAATTGCTTAGAGGGTTCAGGGACTGATCCTGGCTGGTTACCCACTGTCTTGGGTGGTTCATTGAGGGGAGGTTTCTATCTTTCTTTTGGGGGGGATTTTGTAGTATTGGGCAGGCCCCCCAGCTACTGGTGGGACTTGGTGGGTTATTGTCGGGTGGCAGTTTGGGGGTTTTTTCTATGGGGTAGGGTGGGAGTGCTTGGCGTGCTTGGGGTGGGGGGATGGAATGGTGGGCTCACACACCTGTGATGCATATCTACTATTTTTTCTTGTTCATTTAATAAACTTTTTTGTAGGGGTAGCTGTATGGCTGTTCATGCCTATTCTTTCATTTGTTGAGTCTTAATGTGTGATGTACCTTCCTGGCACTCATTGATAGTGTATTGGAGATTCTATAAAACATTTCAAAGCAAGTCCAGCTGAATGTGACTAACTACAACTAGCCGCAAAAAAAGAATTGGTAAGTTAATATTGAGAAAAGATCAGCAACAGGGAAACCACTGACTAAACTGGTGACTTATGCAATGGTGAACACCATAAACAACTTATAAATGATAAATTCTGTACTCCGTGTACTCCGTGTATTTCGTGTATTTCATAAAAAAAAAATCAGTGCTCAATACACACATATACTGTATATCAACTATATAAAGGTTTAAACGCAGATAAATCAAACACATAAATATTTTCCACATGTAAAACAAACTTGTGTGCATCAAACATATAGATCTCAAATTTCAGTTGTGCATCCACATAAGCGCATATACATTAAAGTGCCTAAAATTGGTGTAATGCAATATTCACAACAAGGTTAATTTATGTGTGTAGGGATTTTTTTTGCATTGATACATGTCCCCTAGGGCAGTATCCGGGTCCCCCATACACTTTTTATGACACTAACTTACATATAAGCCATAGACTTTAATAGGGTTTGCATGTTCTCAAGAACTTTTTTGCCTGTTCGAGGTGTTCTGGTGCAAACCGAACCGGGGGGTGTTTGGCCCATCCCTAATGGGCACTGATGAGGCTGCGCTGATGGACACTGATGGGCACTGGTGAGTATAACAGAAATGTGCTTTAAAATGCATGGTTTTCCCTTTTATGGACAAGAAAATAATGGCGTTATGCTGTTGGGCTGGTATAATAATGCTATAGGGCTGATATGAAATTATTGCCAGGGCTGTTTTTTATTCCCAGTCCGGCCCTGGGGCTATAGTATGCAGTTTGCACACATCAGCACTCATTCACCAGGCAGTTTCTAGAACAAGAATTTGCTTAAACCAAATGAATAATTTATTGAGGGGAGGGGGGACTGGTTACACAGGCTTTAGTGTGGCCTCCATCCAGTTCTGGCTTCCGGGTCTGTTTTAAAGCTCTCCCCTTCCCCACATCTGCTGTGCTGTGGTCTGCCATCTGTGGGACAGGACAGCAACAGGCCACGGCAGCAGCACACATACCACAGCCAGCTTAAGTGAGCCTTCTGTCCAGACTCAGTCTGCTGTCATTGAGGCCCGCTGGACAGCACTGGAACAGGCTGCAGCCCAGCTAGGCAGCAACCAGCACGTGAGTCTAACCCCCCCTTGATGCCGGGATTGGGCTGGTGTGGGAGGGGTTATCAAATTTCATTTGGGCTGAAGCCCCTGGTCTTTTTCCCACCTAGCAACACCCCTGGTAGTGAGCACTGATTTTTGAATGATATACACAGAGTACAACATTTATAACTTATGAGTTTTTTATGGGGTTTAAATGCTGCACTTGCACTATTCATGTAACATATATTGTCTATTAGAATGTAATATGAACTGCTTTTCCCTGTTATTTCACTTGTAGCACGTCCTTAACATAGGTTTTCAACTGGTGACTTGCCTTTTGCCCTTTGCCTGCCTTTATTTGGGCACTGCTTTCAGAGTTTAATCCATCTTTAAATGTAACAAACAATATTAAGGTTATTGATTCATGTTTCTGTCAGGGAAAGGGTGTTTTTTTAGCTAATTGGCTCCATACTATAGTATAAACTGTAGTGCTATGAGGTCTGCTAATGTTTACATTTGGGGATACACAGTAAAACTGTTTCTGCATTCCAAAATTAAATAACAGAATACTACTACTCAGACGTCAGATTTTTGCCCCTTTATTTCAGGTCTTTAATTGTAGCTATACCTTAAAATAGGTTATAATGTGCATATTACTGTCACCCCCTAGGGAGGGTTTAGCCAGGCAATATATTCTGTGTTTTCCCATAGGCAAGTGCAAAGCTTTGGTGGAAATTATTACCACAATTTTTAGCTTTGAAGTCATTTTTCATATCACATGTAAAGTGAAATGTAATGTTTTCAAGTATTCCATGTCAACCCTCATCATTTACCTTTTTATATCTTGATCACCTCACTACAACATAAATAAAAATGTGCTTCAGGGATATTATTTTGGAATATTAATTTTATAAGGCAGACAGAATTTATTTCAGCATATGCTAGTGTATCCTGCAGTTTCTTTCTGCGTAAATTCATTTGTATTTTATGAAAAGTTTACAGAGAAAGCTACAAAGACAAGAAAAAAGAATAAATCATATATTATTATTAATAAACTAGTAAGGCACAGCAATCTATCTAACCCAAATCAGAATAAAAGATATTCTATACAGCTTTTCTTCTGTTGAAATTTACCTGTTTTTATTGTTACCATAGAGCCAGGGAAAAAGTAATCTATATCATTTAATTTTGATAGGCGTGTTAATATAAAACTCTGCATGTCATTGCAGACAATTTAAAAAAATAATGTTTCTTTTTTTTCTTTAAAACCTTTTATTTATGCAAACTTCATTTTAAAACTACTTCAGAGTTTTATCATTTTAATTCTTTCTTTGACTCCATATCTGTATAGGTTAATATTGTGATATCTTGAAGATAGGTCTTAAAATAACTTTCATGACCATCAAAGTTGTATGTTCTCCAACAATTACTAGGGTACACAATATAGGGGTTATTTACGAAAGGCAAATCCACTTTGCACTGCAAGTGCACTCTAAATCTAAGGGGAAGATCTGAAATGAGGGGGAGCTCTGCTGATTTTATCATCCAATCATGTGCAAGCTAAAATGCTGTTTTTTTATTTTCATTGCATGTCCTCCTCGGATCTACAGCGACTTTACATCCAAGTGCACTTTCAATAGGGAATCAGAATGAGCAAGCAAATAGGAAAAGGAGTGGTATGAACTGATAAGATGAAAAATGCATATGTTTAATAGGTAGAAACTCCAAGGTAAAGCTTTGTACATACACAAGAAAAGCAGGCAGCGTGAAAAAACAGTTTAGATCATCCACAGTACAAGCAGGTTTCTGACTTTAAAGGGTTCATCAGAGCAAAGATACAGCATATTTAAGTGTTTCTTGGGTCATTTATTCACAGTTATATTTGTACAATAAAAACTACAGTGGACAAAGTAAGACATCACATACCAATTCACATAAGGAATATCTAAAACCAAAACTTTTATTGGCTTTTTGGATTGAGTAAGAATAGGCTAAACCTGTTTAGGTTTTTCTTGCTGTCTGTGTCCCCAGTGGAGAGAATCCCACTCTCTCTTTGTCCTGGGGACTATTGTTAGTTGGCCAGAACATGATGGGAAATTATGGGAAATCTAAAGGTTTTGCAGTTGTTACTGCAACATAGGGTGAGCAGAAATGTTCCAAAGATTGTTTCAATGGGGATATCCATGCCAGTGAAACTTTCTTGCAGGAGATTTCTCCTTATTTTGGTGAGATTTTCTCCCATATCCCGTTGTCTCTGGGACAAGAAATATGTGGAAATTTCCACAATAGAACACAGACAGCCAAAAAAAAAAAAGATAGAATAATGTATTTATTTATTTATTGGAACTTTCATTTTCATTAAAGATGAAGACAAAATAAATTTACAAAGTGGGCGCCAAAGGCGGCAGAAGCGTTAATTACAAAACTGGTACAATAGTAATACAGTTGTACAATGTGGTGCCCACACATTCGAGAAATTAAGAAATAAGAAGGTAGAATCGAGAATGGAAAAAATAAAATTTTGGTTTTAATTACACTTTAAACAGTGCACATGCGTGAGAGATCCAATATGGCCGCTTGAGCCCGGACCTCCGCACCACCCCAGACAAACGGCGCCTGCAGCATCGCCCAGCACTCCCCAGGATGGCACACAGCTAGGGGATCAGTCCCCCGAATACACAGGGAACACCCCTGGATGAGCAGCTCGTCCGCCCGCTGAGATCTGGGACCGCACCCGAGCCGGGTGTACCAAGATGGCCAACGCGGCCGCTGCAGGCTCCCAGCCTCATGCCTCTAACATGGAAGGAGGCTCTGAATACAGGCAAGTGCTCGCCCCAGCCACCCCTCCTCTGTCCCATGGGAACTGTCGGCAGGCGTTGTCACCCTCACCTACCTCCACAGAATCCCTAATAGGCCACACCATTGGAGACCAGGCTTTCTCCCCTGCAGGGCCTAATAGGTCTTACTGCCCTGACTTCACTAACCCAGGACTATATCCCCAAGAACAAGTCCTTAATACAGCAGACCTCTACAACAAGCTGTCAGCCCTCCTAGAAAGGGGATTAGCTACTACTGCAAAATAACAGGGGACATTAAATCGGACCTGCAAAATATAGGCTCCAGTATGGAAGCGATTGAAAATAAAGTGGAACTTACTGCTGCAGTGTCTAACCAAAATTCTGATCTAATCCAAACCCTACATGAGCAAATTGACACCACCTTGTCACGCGTTGATGACCTGGAGAATAGGTCCAGGCGATATAATTTCAGGATCAGAGGTTTACCAGAAACCATCACAGATGTATTGGCGGCTCCCCAAGACCTAATTAAGACCCTGCTGTCTAACACACAACAACAGTGACTAGAATTGGACAGGGCCCCCAAAGCACTGGGACCCCCTAGGAAGGACGGCTCCCCTGGAGAAATAATAGTCAAACCGCACTATTATGCGATAAAAGAAGAAATCATAAAACAAACTTGCTCCATGCCCCAGGTGACCTGCCAGGGACACGCAGTCCAGATCTTTGCCGACCTGTCTCCTTCAACCATACAACGTCGACGTGCCCTGAAACCACTTCTGACCACAATGGCCCAGAAAGACATAATATAGTAATACGAAATATAGGTGGGCATTCCCATTCGCCGTGAAATTCTCATACAAAGGTCAGGACCAGGCCTTTACCAACTTCGCAACAGCAGAGAAACTCCTCCTCAGCCTGAAAATTATATCCCAGGACTCAGACATGGAAACGTCAGCCTCCTCCTCTGGAGCCACCAAGAGACCACCACCGGTCAGCCCATCGACCCCCCCTCTGGTCCAAGCAGAAGGCTTGAAGATCGGGAAACAATGGTCCTACTTGATCGCACACCCCAGTATATCTCTGGCTCCTCTCAAATTTTCTGACGTAGTGTCAGTTCAACTAACTTTTGTTGTAGGTCAGCCTGCTGGCTCGGGGTCATGACCCCTTCTCCCCCAATAGTGGTTCTCAGCCACTCTAAAAATGAGGCTTAGTTTTTTTTTGTGGGAGACATAAGACTCACTCAACCTCCCCTCCCATCCTCTTTCCACCCCCCCACCTTCCCACTCCCGCTCCTTTCCTTTCCCCCTCTCCTTCTCTATTCCCTTCTGGATCACACTCTTCTCCATGTATTACTGCCCCCCTTATATTCCTTTAAGTACTCAAGAAGCAAGGGAGTGGGAGATCTCTTCTGGGGAAGACTCACAGGATCACTTTTCGTCCTTATAAGGTTTGGTCTGTTTTGTTATCTTTTTTCTTTTTGACCCCTCCTGCTGAATTTGCATTTCTCACAGCTAAATTGTAGTTTATATTGGGCGCCCTGGTCTGGGGTTTTACCCATGTGCCTCCTCCTATCCCTTGAATCCCTATTGGTCTTCGGGGTATAGGACAGCCGAGTCTTTTGGCTCGGTCAACTTTCCTCTATTGGTTTATGATGGCTCCTAGGGATCCCTTCTCCCCCTCAGGGAGAAGCTTCTCACTTCTAATTCTCTCTCTACCCTTTCCTTCTCTACACCCTCTGTCTATCTATCAACACCTAACATGTTTATCTCTGGCAGATTGTCGCACTTTCCGGACTCAGCACCACAGGAATCCCCCATGGGTCGAGAGGGAAACCTCAGTCGCACAAGACCATGGGCAAAGCCGCCCCCTGGTAAGTGTCAGTGAATTCATCCGCACCCCTCTCCTCTGTTCCAATGGTTAATTCCACCCTCAGGGTCACCTCCCACAATGTTCAAGGGATAAACTCCCCTCTCAAACGTAGAAAACTCTTCAGCTCCTACAAATCTCTCAACCTGAACATCATTATGCTCCAGGAGACTCATTACCCGATCCGGTACAGTCCTACGTCTATACATGCCCACTTTCCTCAGTTTTACCTAGCAAATGTGGAAAACAAGACCAAAGGGGTAGCCATAGCCTTCTCCAAAACCTGCGAGTTTACCTGGTCATCGGAAACTAAACATCCCGAGGGCAGGTTCCTTTTAGTCAAGGGCACACTTGAAGAGCAAAAGGTATTCTCTGAAGGTATTCTCTGGTGTCTTACTATGCCCCCAACAAGGGACAGGCAGCGTTCTTTGCTCGTTTATTTTATATCCTCAATCCCTTATTGGTAGGCACAGTTATCTTAGGCGGTGACTCCAATGTAGCTTTTGAACAGGGAATGGACAAATCTAAGCCCCCAGGGAAACAGTTTACACGCCCACTCAAAGTTAGCCACAAAATTGCCAAATTAATACACACTCAAGGTCAGGCAGATGTATGGAGAGAACTGAATCCCCCCGCAAGGGAATTCACTCACTACTCTGCTCCACACCACACATATGCCAGAATTGATCATATTTTGAGATCCACACATGCAATCCCTCTGGTCCTAACATCACACATCAAAGACACAGTATTGTCGGATCACTCTCTAGTGATAATGACCATTAGCCTCTCTTCCACAAAATATAGACAAAGACACTGGAGACTTAATGAGTCACTCCTGTCTGACCCAGTCAGGGTAACCATGCTTGAGAAAGCTTTGGCAGAGTACTTTAAATTCAACAAAACTGAGGATACTTCAGCGAAAACCTTGTGGGCAGCCCACAAGGCATTTATTAGGGGGGAAATCATCTGAATGTCAGCTCAAATCAAATGGGAAAGAACAGCCGATATTGAGAAATTAGAAAGAAAGAGAGTATATATCGCTAGGTTCCCAACACAAAACAAACCCCTCAAATGCGACAATAGCCCAACTAGACAAACTCAAGCTTGAACTTAATCTAGCCCTCACGACACAAGCAGAAAAATTCCTACAATGGAATAAGAACAAATTCTATACACAGAAAGACAAAATTGGGTCTGTTTGCATCCAAATTATCCCCCAGAATACAACTGCATGTAATGCCGCAAATCAGGATTCCTGGACACAGTCTCTCAGCTAATCTCATGAAAATCCTGGAAGCCTTCCAGATTTTCTATAAAATAGAAAAAAGGCTCCTCCCTCCAAAACAAAGTGGCTATTGATCAATTCTTTGATTCTTTGCATATCCCTGTCCTATCCCCCGAGCACAAGAGTTCACTTTAGGCTTCCTTCTCAGAGGAGGAAGTCCTAGGGGTCATCAAGGAACTTAAGACAGGTTCTGCTCCAGGCCCCGATGGGTTATCAAACCCCTACTACAAAGCTTTTGCTAACACCTTGGCACCGCATCTAGCGAAAATTTTTAACGCCAATACCCAGGGTGACCCAATAGATACACACCTTAATACAGCATATATAGCGGTGATCCCCAAGCCAGATAAAAATCCAGAGGATGTTAGCAACTACAGTCTGATATCACTTATTAACAGTGATCTTAAAATACTGACTAAAATCTTAGCAAATTGGTTTTCATCCTTTATTAACAATTACATACACAAAGATCAAGTTGGCTTCATCCCAGGCAGACAGGGCACAGACCAAATTCAGTGGGAAATTGACATTATATCTATTCTCCAATCTAACTGGGTGTCAGGGCTGGGCTCAGCCCTTCCTTTTCTGAGCTGGCAGCTCAGCTGTCGGCTAATTGCCAGCTCCCATCTCTCTCCACAGTTACCCAGCTGTTGATTCTGCTCGTAAGTCCTGCCTACTTAAAGCTGTCCAGCTCACTTGATCTCTGCCTTCGGCTTTGTCAACATCACAGAGACTTTCTCCTGCGTTCCTGTTAAAGACTTGCTCAGCTGACATTCCTTCTGGCTCCTGATCCTGCTTGCTGTACTACTACGTTTATCTCTGGCTCTCTGACATTTGCTTGGCGGACTACCCAATTTGGTTACTGAACTCTAGCTTGTTTTGACTACGCTTACTCTGTTTACCTTAATATTATTAAACAAGTGTGATTTAACTATACTTCTGTCTCGGTCTGATTCATGGTTCCTGATAGTAGGCGAAGGCCATGAATTCAGAAGATACAGTCAATAAACTTGTTGGTAATATTTTTTCCAGATTGGATGAGCAAGATCACTGCATGGATCAGTTTGCCATAGCGTTACAAATGCACCTGGAAACTCCCACTGTGGCTGCTCCGGTATAACCTGAGTTGCAGGCCATCCCTGCTAGTGTGCCAGTCTCTGTGCAGGCACCTGCCTCAGTTTTTACCTCTATAAGAGGTATGTCCGGTTCCGCTCTACTTCCCCAGCGATTTGGGGGCAATCCAGTTCAATGCAGAGGGTTTCTCAACCAGGTTGAGATTTACTTTGAGATGCTGCCCCGGGCGTTTCCCACGGACAGAAGCAAAGTAGGTTTCGTGATATCTTTGCTTTCTGAGAGTGCCTTGGCCTGGGCAAACCCTCTATGGGAGACACAAAAACCTGTTGTCTTGAGTTACCCTGACTTTGTGGCCTCCTTTAAAAGGGTATTTGATGTTCCCACATGCTCCGCTTCTGCTGCCAAGTGCCTCATGTCCTTCAAACAGGGTACGAGAACTGTTGCCGACTACGCCAATGAATTCCGTACTCTGGCAACAGAGGTTATTTGGAACAATGAGGCTCTCATAGCTGCTTTTTCTCATGGTCTCTCAGGTTCCATCAAGGATGAGTTGGCAGCCTGAGATATACCCACTGAGCTGAAGAGGTTGATCATGTTTGCCATTCTCATTGACTCCAGACTCAGAGAAAGACTCTCTTTTAAGGAGCACTTGTGGAAGCCTCCTCTACGTTTGCCTCTGAGCTTTGCAGTCCCACCCCTGCCTACCTCACCTCCCATGCCTCCTGGTATCGAGTTGGTCAGTGAAGATGAACCCATGCACTTGGGATTCACACATCTCTCTGCGGATGAGAGAGCCTTTAGGAGGAGGGAGAGATTGTGCCTTTATTGTGGCCAGGCAGGTCACTTTTTTAAGTATTGTCCTACCCATCCAGGGAATGCCCGAACCTTGAGGTCCTGTCATGGACAGACCTTAGGTGGCGTTGTTTCATCCCCAGTTATCCAGAAGGATAAGATCCTGGTTTCGGTCACCCTTTATTGGGGTGAGTCATCCATCGAGATACAGGCTCTAATCAACTCTGGGGCTGCAGGCCTGTTCATTGAAGCTGCCTTTGTAACGCAGCATTCGATTCCGCTGCAGCTGCATGACACTCCACTTGCCATTGAAGCTCTTGACGGGAGACCTCTACAGCCTGTCCATGTGACTCATGAGACGGTTCCGTTGTCCATGACCGTAGGGGCACTTCACCATGAGATAATCCAATTCCAAGTCATTTCCTCACCTAGGTTTCCGCTGGTTATTGGTTATCCTTGGTTACAGAGACACAACCCCTCTTTTGATTGGCTCCATGCTGAGGTTCTCTCCTGGTCACCACAATGCAGTGAGACATGCTTCCAGAAGGTGCCAAGGTCCTGTGCACCTCTTCTCTGTCCTCCCTGCCAGAGGAGTACCGCTATTTTAGTGAAGTTTTTGACAAACGTCAAGCCGGTAGTTTGCCTCCACACTGGCCTTATGATTGCGCAATTGACCTTCAACCTGGTGATATACCCCCTCATGGCCGGGTTTACTCTTTGTTGGTTTTGGAGGATAAGGCCATGGAGGAGTATGTTGCAGATGCACTTTCTCGAGGTTTCATCCACAAATCCTCGTATCCTGCTGGTGCTGGTTTCTTCTTTGTGAAGAAGAAGTGCGGTGAACTGAGACCTTGTATTGATTATAAGGGTCTCAATCGTTAAGAATGCCTACCTGATTCCGTTGATTACAGAGTTATTTGACCGCCTCAAGGGAGCAACGGTTTTCACGAAGCTTGATTTGAGAGGGGCATACAATCACGTGCAGATTAAGGAGGGCGACGAATGAAAAACTGCGTAACTTACGTAACGGGTGACCCCGCCCCCCTCTGACATCACGGGGAATGCCACAGGGAAGTCCCCATCAAGTCCCCGTGCATCAGAGGGGGGGTGTGGTCACTGGGTGGCCCCGCCCTCCATTATTTAAGACCCGTCAGAAGACGAGAAGCGTCACACAGTGGGAGCCTCCCATCATGGATGCGGAGCGGCCCAAGAAGAAGAAGGGAAGAAGACGCCGCGGAGGAGGATGCCAGACAAGAACACCGGCGAAAGAACCAGAAGAACCAGATGAAGAAGAAGAAACCGAAGGAAGATAGAAGAAAGAAGATGGAAAAAAGAAGACTTTAAATAAAAGGAATTGTCAAAAACTGTCTCTTGTCTAACATTTTTGACAGTTTTTTTGTGAAATGGTAGGGGTACTTTTGTACCCCCTTACCATTTCACACGGGGGGATCCCCTTGTTAAAAGGGGCTTCCAGATTCCGATAAGCCCCCCACCCACAGATCCCCACAACTACCAGGCAAGGGTTGTGGGGGTGAGGCCCTTTTCCCCATCAACATGGGGACAAGGTGCTTTGGGGGGCTACCCCAAAGCACCCTCCCAATGTTGAGGGCATGTGGCCTGGTGCGGTTCAGGAGGGTGGCGCTCTCTCATCCCCCCTCTTTTCCTGCGGCCTGCCAGGTTGCATGCTTGGATAAGGGTCTGGTATGGATTTTTGGGGGGACCCCACGCCATTTTTTCATTTTGGTGCCGGGTTCCCCTTAAAATCCATACCAGACCTAAAGGGTCTGGTATAGATTTTGAGGGGGACCTCCTCGCCATTTTTTTTCCATTTTGGCCGGGGTTCCTCTTAATATCCATACCAGACCTGAAGGGCCTGGTATGGAATTTAGGGGGAACCCCCACGCCATTTTTTAAAAAAAATTTGGTTCGGGGTTCCCCTGTGGGGAATTCCTATGCCGTTTTTATCAATGAACTTTTATGTGTATTGTTGGACCGACAATTCATTAATAGCCGCGAGTAGTTTTAAATGACTTTTTTTCCTTTGAAATGTCATTTTGTTGTCAGACTGTTCTAAACACGGGAAACATGCGCCCCTTTACAGGCATACTATAGACACCCCTCAGGTACGAAATTTAAAGGAATATTACACGTTTATTGTTTCACTTTAAGCATTATTAAAAGCAGAGTTCCACACAAAAATGGAACTTCCGCTTTTCGGAACCCTCCCCCCCCCTCCGGTGTCACATTTGGCACCTTTCAGGGGGGAGGGGGGTGCACCCCAGGTATATGCACCCACTTCCGGCATAGACTCCCATGGGAGTCTACGCCTCTTCACGTCCCCACCGCGCTGTCTCCTGGGAACACAGCTCCCAGGAGAGAGCGGGGACCACTTGGGATGCGCAGCGCGACTCGCGCATGCGCAGTAGGGAACCGGGAAGTGAAGCCGCAATGCTTCACTTCCTGATTCCCTCACCTAGGATGGCGGCGGCAGCTGCCGAGAACCGAGCGGGTCCTCGGCGTTGCCTGCCAACATCGCTGGACCCTGGGACAGGTAAGTGGCCATGTATTAAAAGTCAGCAGCTGCAGTATTTGTAGCTGCTGGCTTTTAATATTTTTTTTTTTGGCGGTGTGGGTGGACCCCCACTTTAACCACTTCAATACCAGGCACTTAGACACCTTCCCGCCCAGACCAATTTTCAGCTTTCAGCGCTGTCACAATTTTAATAACAATTGCGCGGTCGTGCTACACTGTACTCAAACAAATTTTTTATCATTTTGTTCCCACAAATAGAGCTTTCTTTTGGTGGTATTTGATCACCTCTGCGGTTTTTATTTTTTGCGCAACAAATAAAAAAAAAAGAAAGTTTTTCTTTGTTTCTGTTAAAATTTTTTGTAAATAAGTAAGTTTTCTTCTTCAATGACGGGCACTGATATGGCTGCACTAATGGGCACTGATACAGCGCCACTGATGGGCACTGATGAGGTGGCACCAATGAGGTGGCACTGATGAGGTGGCACTGACGGACACTGATCATGGGCACTGATAGGCAGCACTGATGGGCACTGATAGGTGGCACTGGTATGCGGCACTGATGGGCACTCATAGGTGGCAACGATGGGCACTTGTAGGTGGCATTGATGGACACTTGTAGGTGGCATTGATGGCTACTTATGGTGGCACTGATGGGTACTTATGGGTGGCACTGATAGGTGGCACGGATGGGCACTGATGGGCACTGATAGGTGGCACCGATGGACACTGATGGGTGGCACTGATGACACTGATTGTTGGCACTGATGCCCCTAAGGTTGGCATTGCTGGGCATCACTGCAATATACTGGTGCCAATCAGTGCCCATTAGTGGGCACTGATTAGCACAGATTGGGCACATGTGGATGGCCATGGGGTACATATCTGGCCATTCACATGTTGCCCCTCTCCCTGGTGGTCCTAGTGGCGATCCCTGGTGGTCCAGTGTGGTGATCTGAGGGGGGCTGCACTGATAAACAATCAGCGCAGACCCCCTGTCAGGAGAGCCGCCGATCGGCTCTCCTCTACTCGCGTCTGTCAGACGCGAGTGAGGAAAAGCCGATCAACGGATCTTCCTATTGACATAGTGATCAGCTATGATTGGACACGGCTGATCACGTGGCAAAGAGCCTCCGCCGGAGGCTCTTTACCAAGATCGGTGGAGCGGTGTGTCAGACTGACACACCGCTCCACCGATCGCCGCGATGCATGCCCCCGCGGGCGGGCGGCGGCATGTTATCCTTCTGGACGTCATATGACGCCCAGTCAGGATAACTGAACCACCGCCCAGCCGTCATCTGCTATGGGCCGGGCGGGAAGTGGTTAAAATCACTGCTCCCGAAAAAACTGCTTTTTTTAAAACTTTTTTGCATTGATCCATGTCCCCTGGGGCAGGACCCAGGTCCCCAAACACTTTTTATGACAATAACTTGCATATAAGCCTTTAAAATTAGCACTTTTGATTATTCATGTTCGAGTCCCATAGACTTTAACGGTGTTTGCGTGTTCGAAATTTTTTTTCGCCTGTTCGCATGTTCTGGTGCGAACTGAACAGGGGGGTGTTCGGCTCATCCCTACTCGTAATGGCTTTTGGCCTTTGTAACGCCCCAGCAGTTTTCCAGGAATGTATTAACAATGTCCTCCGCGATTTGTTGTAGTTATATGTGGTGGTTTATCTCAATGATATCCTCATATTTTCAAAGTCCCTGGAGAGCCACCACACAGATCTGTTGTGTGCTTCAGAAACTAAGAAAAACAATCTCTATTGTAAACTGGAGAAGTGCGAGTTCCATCGTGAACAGGTTAAATTCCTGGGCTATGTCATTTCCACTGCTGGTTTTTCGATGGACCCATAGAAACTTTTGGCAGTCCTACAGTGGCCCTGACCCATGGGTTTATGTCCTCTGCAGCCTGTCCTGGGCTTTGCCAACTATTATTGGAAGTTTATTTGTAACTTCTCGTCTCTGGTCAAGCCCCTGACTGATATGACCAGAAAGGACGGTAACCCACAGAGTTGGTCACCGGAGTCCATTAAGGCCTTTGAGAGTCTCAAGGCTGCCTTTGTTTCTGCTCCTGTGTTGGCACATCCTGATCCTACTTTGCCTTTTATCCTAGAAGTTGATGCTTCTGAGACTGGAGTTGGCGCCCTTCTGTCTCAATGTCCTAAGCGCCTCTCTCCCAGAAGGGCGCGATGGGCTCTTTTCTTGTCAAGTTTTAATTACATTGTCTCATTCTTACCCGGTACTAAGAATGTAAGGGCTGACGCCTTGTCATGACAATTTTCCTCCACTTCCAAGTTGGAGCAGTTCCGGTTCCTGTGATTCCTCCTGATCGTATTCTGGCTACGGTTCACACCAGTCTTACTTCTCCTTTGGGTGACAAAATTCTTGCTGCTCAGGTCCATGCTCCTCCTGAGAAACCTTGTGACCGCTGCTTTGTCCCAGAGAGTCACCGTACTGAAGTGCTTCAGACTTACTATTCTCCCAAGGCAGCTGGCCACCCTGGGAAGAATTAACTTGTTTGGGCCATTTCCTAACAATTCTGGTGGCCTAGCCTACGGGCTGATGTAACTACCTTCGTAGCTGCCTCTGTGTGCTCAGGGTAAGACTCCACGACACCTTTCAGTGGGTATCCTACAACCCATACCCAATGGAGAGAGGCCCTGGACCCACCTGTCTATGGATTTCATTGTGGAGTTACCCAACTCCCAAGGCAACACTGTTATCCTTATGGTGGTTGACCGGTTCTCAAAGATGTGTCATTGTATTCCATATAAGAAATTGCCCACTTCTAGGGAACTAGCTTCCATTTTTGCTCGGGAGTAGGGATGAGCCGAACACCCCCCTGTTCGGTTCGCACCAGAACATGCGAACAGGAAAAAAGTTTGTTCGAACACGCGAACACCGTTAAAGTCTATGGGACACGAACATGAATAATCAAAAGTGCTAATTTTAAAGGCTTATATGCAAGTTATTGTCATTAAAAGTGTTTGGGGACCCGGGTCCTGCCCCAGGGGACATGAATCAATGCAAAAAAAAGTTTTAAAAACGGCCGTTTTTTCAGGAGCAGTGATTTTAATAATGCTTAAAGTCAAACAATAAAAGTGTAATATCCCTTTAAATTTCGTAGCTGGGGGGTGTCTATAGTACGCCTGTAAAGGGGCGCATGTTTCCCGTGTTTAGAACAGTCTGACAGCAAAATGACATTTTGAAGGAAAAAACACATTTAAAACTACCCGCGGCTATTGCATTGCCGACAATACACATAGAAGTTCATTGATAAAAACGGCATGGGAATTCCCCACAGGGCAACCCCGAACCAAAATTAAAAAAAAAAAAAATGATGTGGGAGTCCCCCTAAATTCCATACAAGGCCCTTCAGGTCTGGTATGGATATTAAGGGGAACCCCAGCCAAAATTAAAAAAAAAAAAAATGACGTGGGGTTGCCCCTAAATTCCATACCAGACCCTTCAGGTCTGGTATGGATTTTAAGGGGAACCCCGCGCCAAAAAAAAAAAATAACGGCGTGGGGTCCCCCCAAAAATCCATACCAGACCCTTATCCGAGCACGCAACCTGGCAGGCCACAGGAAAAGAGGGGGGGGCGAGAGTGCGGCCCCCCCCTCCTGAACCATACCAGGCCACATGCCCTCAACATTGGGAGGGTGCTTTGGGGTAGCCCCCCAAAACACCTCGTCCCCATGTTGATGAAGCAACCTGGCCGGTGGTTGTGGGGGTCTGCGGGCGGGGGGCTTATCGGAATCTGGAAGCCCCCTTTAACAAGGGGACCCCCAGATCCCGGCCCCCCCCTGTGTGTAAGGGGGTACTTACCCCTACCATTTCACTAAAAAACTGTAAAAGATGTTAAAAATGACAAGAGACAGTTTTTGACAATTCCTTTATTTAAATGCTTCTTGTATCTTCTATCTCCCTTCATCTTCTGGTTCTTCTGGTTCTTCTGGCTCTTCTGGTTCTTCCTCCGGCGTTCTCGTCCAGCATCTCCTCTGCGGCATCTTCTATCTTCTTCTCCTCGGGCCGCTCCGCACCCATGGCATGGGGGGGAGGCTCCCGCTCTTCTCTTCATCTTCTTCATCTCTTCTTCCTTCTTCTCTTCTTCATTTTCTTCTCCGGGCCGCTCCGCAGCCATGCTGGCATGGTGGGAGGCTCCCGCTGTGTGACGGCGTCTCTTCGTCTGACGGTTCTTAAATAATGGGGGGCATGGGACATGACGGGACTTCCCTGTGGCATTCCCCGTGACGTCACAGGGAAGTCCCGTCAAGTCACCGTGCGTCAGAGGGAGGGCGGGGTCACCGGGTGGCCCCGCCCCCTGTTATTTAAGAACCATCAGACGAAGAGACGCCATCACACAGCGGGAGCCTCCCTTCATGCCAGCATGGCTGCGGAGCGGCCCGAAGAAGAAAATGAAGAAGAGAAGAAGAGAAGAAGGAAGAAGAGATGAAGAAGAAGAAGAAGATGAAGATGAAGAGAAGAGCGGGAGCCTCCCCCCCATGCCATGGGTGCGGAGCGGCCCGAGGAGAAGAAGATAGAAGACGCCGCAGAGGAGATGCTGGACGAGAACGCCGGAGGAAGAACCAGAAGAGCCAGAAGAACCAGAAGAACCAGAAGATGAAGGGAGATAGAAGATAGAAGAAGCATTTAAATAAAGGAATTGTCAAAAACTGTCTCTTGTCATTTTTAACATTTTTGACAGTTTTTTAGTGAAATGGTAGGGGTAAGTACCCCCTTACCATTTCACACAGGGGGGGGCGGGATCTGGGGGTCCCCTTGTTAAAGGGGGCTTCCAGATTCCGATAAGCCCCCCGCCCGCAGACCCCCACAACCACCGGCCAGGGTTGTGGGGATGAGGCCCTTGTCTTCATCAACATCAGCACCCTCCCAATGTTGAGGGAATGTGGCCTGGTATGGTTCAGGAGGGGGGGCGCACTCTCGTCCCCCCTCTTTTCCTGCGGCCTGCCAGGTTGCGTGCTCGGATAAGGGTCTGGTATGGATTTTTGGGGGGACCCCACACCGTTTTTTTGGGTTTTTTTGGAGCGGGGTTCCCCTTAAAATCCATACCAGACCTGAAGGGTCTGGTATGGAATTTAGGGGGAACCCCACGTCATTTTTTTTTAAAATTTTGGCCGGGTTTCCCCTTAATATCCATACCAGACCTGAAGGGCCTTGTATGGAATTTAGGGGGACTCCCACATCATTTTTTTTTTTTTTTTTTTTTGGTTCGGGGTTGCCCTGTGGGGAATTCCCATGCCGTTTTTATCAATGAACTTCTATGTGTATTGTCGGCAATGCAATAGCCGCGGGTAGTTTTAAATGTGTTTTTTCCTTCAAAATGTCATTTTGCTGTCAGACTGTTCTAAACACGGGAAACATGCGCCCCTTTACAGGCGTACTATAGACACCCCCCAGCTACGAAATTGCCCCCTGTTGAAGACCCCTAGGTCAAAACGCGTCGGGTACATACACCACTTTCTTTGTTGCCCATTTGTTTTTATCCACCGTGATCACGCTTTTATTTGTGTATGGTCGTTTTTGTCAATAAAAACACCCTTTTTTACCTGCACCATGTGGAGGCACATTCTTTTTGTTTCCACATTTACCGCATGAGATCCAGTCCTTCCAACTGCTCCTTTCGGGGGACCGTTTGTGAAACTTCTGATGCACGCTGGGACGGTTCGGTGTGAGGACGGTTCGTTGTGAAGACCCATCCGGTTGCCGGCCGAGATCCATACAGACCACAATCCAAGAGATTGGCGATTCCTGAGCTCCCATTCCACGTCATTTGTGACAAACTGCGCATGCGATTTCCTGTCGCTGACATGGAAATCCACAGGATCTGGTAAGAGGCTTTTTTGCACTTTCTCTGAATGACCCATTGGGACCCAGTTTCTCGGTTGGGAAGTCGCTGTATGATGCCAGGTGTTTTCTGACAACCATCAGACCATCACCACCCCTTGGAGTACTTACACCTCCTGTGCGGTTGGACATTCACATCCATCTATGGACGTTTGTGTTTCAAGGCACCTGTGGTCAATTAGTGATTTCTTTACTGTTTCACCATTTTAAAGACCTATGTTCATTTGTACATGCGCTGCATTTTTCCATATGTCTATTTTGTCGTTTTTGTCAAACTGTATGCAGCAGCTTTTATTTATTTTACTGGTTAGCGCGGTGTTTTCTATTTACCTCTGTCATTTTGCTGTCAGACTGTTCTAAACACAGGAAACATGCGCCCCTTTACAGGCATACTATAGACACCCCCCAGGTACGAAATTTAAAGGGATATTACACTTATTGTTTGACTTTAAGCATTATTAAAATCACTGCTCCTGAAAAACGGCCGTTTTTAAAACTTTTTTTGCATTGATCCATGTCCCCTGGGGCAGGACCCAGGTCCCCAAACACTTTTTATGACAATAACTTGCATATAAGCCTTTAAAATTTGCACTTTTGATTTCTCCCATAGACTTTTAAAGGGTGTTCCGCGGCATTCGAATTTGCCGCGAACACCCCAAATTGTTCACTGTTCGGCGAACTTGCGAACAGCCAATGTTCGAGTCGAACATGAGTTCGACTCAAACTCGAAGCTCATCCCTACTCGGGAGATCTTTCGCTTACATGGCCTACCCAAGGTGATTGTCTCGGACAGGGGTAGTCAGTTTGTCTCCAGGTTCTGGCGAGCATTTTGTGCACAGTTGGGAATTCAGCTTGCTTTCTACTCTGCGTATCACCTGCAGTCTAATGGGGCTGCAGAATGAGCCAATCAGTCCTTGGAGCAATTCTTACATTGCTATATTTCTGACCATCATAACAACTGGTCAGACCTATTACCGTGGGCAGAGTTTGCTCACAACAGTGCCTTGAATTCTGCTTCCCGATTGTCTCAGTTTATGGCGAATTATGGTTTCCAACCTTCCATGTTGCCTGACTCGTTTGTTCTGCAGAGTCTTCCTGCATTAGAGGAGCATCTCCGTGTAGAACCCAGGTTCGACTCGAACTTCGGCTGTTCGGTCGTTCGCCGAATTGCGAACGTTATGGGCCGTTCGCGCCAAATTTGTGTGGCGCGTCACGGCCCATAATTCACTGCGGCATTGCAGTGCATTGCTGGCTGATGATTGGCCAAGCATGCACTATGACCCGCATGCTTGGCCAATCACAGCGCCGTCGGTAGAGAGAGCTGTAATTGGCCAAAGCCAGGGTGGCTTTGGCCAATTATGGCTCAGGGGGTTTAGAACACGCCCCACACTATATAAGGCCGCCTACACGGCGGCCCTGTGTAGTATGTTCCGGCGTGCTTAGATAGAGAGAGAAAGAGACAGTGCCATTTCATTTGAGTTAGCTAGATTAGGCAGGACAGTCAGTGAGTTAGCTGCACTTATAGTGTATTGTGTATATATATATATATATATGCATCCCAGGTGTTGCATATAGTTTAGCTAGATCCATGCCTGTTATCTTCCTGTTATCTTCCTACTGACAGGCAGGCTTGTCTTGTTACAGTATTTACAGCTACCTGAAGAAAATTGCTGGTGTTCTTTTGATCCTATTAGTACCACAGTCAGGCAGCTAGACTATTTACAGTTAGTGTAGTGCGTCCTCCTCACAGTGTTCAGTTAAAGCTACAAGTTAGTTTAGTGTGACCTCTGCACAGTGTTCAGCTAAACCTACAAGTTATTTTTTTGCGAGCTCTGCACAGTGTTCAGCTAAAGCTACCTGTAGAAGGTTGGTGGTGTTTTCCTGATCCTATCACTACCACAGGCAGCTAAATATGCTACAAGTTAGTGTAGTGCGAACTCTGCACAGTGTTCACCTAAAGCTACCTGTAGAAGGTTGGTGGTGTTTTCCTGATCCTGTCACTACTGCAGGCAGCTAAATAAGCTACAAGTTAGTGTAGTGCGAGCTCTGCACAGTGTTCACCGAAAGCTACCTGTAGAGGGTTGGTGGTGTTTTCCTGATCCTATCACTACCGCAGGCAGCTAAATAAGCTACAAGTTAGTTTTTTGCGAGCTCTGCACAGTGTTTAGCTAAAGCTACCTGTAGAAGGTTGGTGGTGTTCTCATACTACAGGCAGGTAGTTGATTTTGCTAGCTGCAGTACATATATATATATATATATATATATATATCCCAGCTTAGTGCAGCTACAGGCCATTAGTATGTCTGGAAGGCCAACAAGGAGAGGCAGACAGTCACAAGCCAACAGGCAACAGTGCTGGTTGTGGAAACGGTGCATCCTCATCAGCACGTGGCCATGGGACACGCTTGGCCTTTTTTTCGGCAGCTGGCCGTGTTGAGCCGCAACATGCAGAAAACTTGGTCGAGTGGATGACCAAGCCATCCTCATCCTCCTCATCCTCTCTCACCCATGTTCAGGGTACTTTGTCTGGCAAAGCAGCGGCCTCTTCCCTCGGCTCAATGTCATCAGTGACTGCTTCCCTAGCCCCACCATGTCCTCCAGAGGAGTCCCTCAAACTGTTTGACCAGTGTTGGGTACATGCTCCAGTAGGATGCCCAGCATTTGGAAGGCTCCGATGATGATACTGAGGTAGATGAAGGCAGTAACGTAAGCACAGACAGAGGGGGTTACATGGTCACATGGTTAGTAAGGTTGAATAAAGACACCAGTCCATCGAGTTCAACCTGAGCAAGTGTGGGTGTGTGTCTACAACTATCCCTATTTTTACTTAAGGTACCCATATAGCGCTGTGTCAATTATTACGCAGCGCTCCACACATATATCACACACTCACATCGATTCCTACCCTCAAGGAGCCCACAATCCAAGATCCCTAACATTCATGTACTAGGGCCAATTTTGGACAGAAGCCAATTAACCTACCAGCATGTCTTTGGAGTGTGGGAGGAAACCAGAGTACCCGGAGGAAACCCACGCAGGCACAGGGAGAACATGCAAACTCCAGGCAGGTAGTGTCGTGGTTGGGATTTGAACCAGCGACCCTTCTTACTGCTAGGCGAGAGTGCTACTCACTACACCACTGTGCTGCCCACTGGGGTGCCCAAGAAGGACAGCAATCTGGCAGTCATGCTCCCCCTGCTGCAGCATACTGCCAGGTTTGCTCCAGTAATGAGGATGGAGGGGATGATGAGGTCACTGACTCAACGTGGGTGCCTGATAGGAGAGGAGGAGGGGGAGGCGGCACATCACCAACGAGGCAGGATGCCCTCCAGGGGCCAGCCTAAGGGCAGCACACTGACTGCATCACACCCCAAAGCTCCACATGTGCAGGGCGCTGCAGTATCTCCGCGTTATTCAAAAAGTTCTTTGGTGTGGGCCTTTTTTTGAGACGAGTGCATCAGATCGCACCGCTGCTATTTGCAACATATGTCTCAAGTTTATCTCGCGTGGCCAAAACATCCGCTTGGGCACCACATGCTTGACCAGACATATGTTGACCTGCCATGCAGTTCATTGGCAAGCGTATTTAAAAGACCCACACCAAAGAACAAAGAGGACTTCTCCTTGCTCCTCATCAGCTGAGATCTCCAACCCCACTATACCTTCAGTCCTCTCTGAGACCTGCACTGAGAGGAATGAAGGTGTAGAATTAGGTGTGTCACAGCCAAGTACTTGTGGGCAATCTGCTTTCGGTACACCAACGTCAGATTGTACCAGGCAAATTTCCCTGCCCCAGCTGCTGCACCGCCGGAAGAAGTTCGCTCCCAGCCATCCACATGCCCAGCGGTTGAATGCTAGCTTGGCAAAATTGCTAGCACTTCAACTGCTGCCTTTTCAGTTGGTAGACTCTGTCCCCTTTCGTGAGTTTGTGGAATGTGCGGTTCCTCAGTGGCAGGTACCCAAACGCCACTTTTTCTCATGGAAGGCTCTCTACCGGCATGTGGAAGGCAATGTCTTGGCCTCGCTGGACAGGGCGGTCAGCGGTAAGGTGCATATTACCGCTGACTCATGGTCCAGCAGGCATGGACAGGGACGTTACCCAAGTTTCACCGCGCATTGGGTGACTCTGCTGGCAGCTGGGAAGGATGCAGGACAAGGTGCAGTAGTGTTGGAGGTTGTTCCGCCACCACGCCTCCAAAATACCACTACTAATGATTGTGACACACCTCTCTCCTTCACCCCCTCCTCTTCTTCTTCCTCCATGGCCCCTTCCTGTGCTTTGTTGTCGGAACCAGCGGTGCTCCGTAGCCGTTCAAGGGGCTACGCAAGTATGCAGGCCAAAAGATGCCATGCGGTGCTTGAGCTGGTGTGCTTGGGGGACAGGAGCCACACTGGGGCAGAGGTTCTGTCAGCTCTGCAGGGGCAGGTTCAGAGGTGGTTGACGCCAAGCCAACTTAAGGCAGGAATGGTAGTTTGCGACAATGGCACCAACCTCTTCTCTGCCCTCCGACAGGGACAAATGACCCATGTGCCCTGTTTGGCTCATGTCCTTAACTTGGTGGTGTAGCGGTTCTTGGGCAGGTACCCAGGCTTACAGGATGTCCTGAGGCAGGCCAGGAAAGTCTGTGTGCATTTCTGCCAGTCATATAATGCCAGTGCTCGGCTGGCAGACCTCCAAAAAGGAGTTTAACCTGCCCAAGAACCGCCTAATCTGTGACATGCCCACCAGGTGGAACTCAACGTTGGCAATGCTGCAGTGGCTGCACACACAGCAGCGGGCTATCAATGAGTACCTGTGCGACTATGGCACCAGGACAGGGTCAGGGGAGCTTGTTTTTTTTCCCCATGCAAGTGGGCCATGATCAGGGATGCATGCACTGTCCTGTCACCATTTGAGGAGGCCACAAAAATGGTGAGCAGTGACAGTGCATGCATCAGTGACACTGTCCCCCTTGTCCACCTGTTGGAGCACACGCTGCATGGAATAATGGACAGGGCACTTGAGGCAGAACAGAGGCAGGAAGAGGAGGACTTCCTTAGCTCTCAAGGCCCCCTTTATCCAGACAGTGTTCCTGCGTGCCCGCCGATCACACAGGAAGAGGAGGAGGAGGAGGAGGAGGAGGAGGAGGAGGAGGAGGAGGAGGAGGAGGAAGATTGTGTCAGTATGGAGGTGGAGCCTGGCACTCAGCATCAGCAGCAGTCTTTAAGGGATCAGTCCCAAGAAACACATGGACTTGTACGTGGCTGGGAGGAGGTGGCTGCGGACCATGTCATCCTTAGTGACCCAGAGGACTCCGGACCGAATGCCTCAGCAAACCTATGCTGTATGGCCTCCCTGATCCTGCAAAGCCTGCGTAAGGATCCTCGTATTCGTGGGATCAAGGAGAAGGACCAATACTGGCTGGCAACCCTCCTTGATCCACGTTACAAGGGTAAGACCTTATCTTGCCATCGCAGAGGGAGCAGAGAATGAAACATCTTTGGGAGGCCTTGCAGAAAGGTCTGTGCAACGTGTTCCCAGAGACTGGAAGGTTACAAACTCCTGTTTCTGGACAACGTGTTGCTGAGGCTTTGGTCAGTCAACGAAGGAGCGGTGGAGAAGGTGGCCGTCTGACCGATGCGTTCAGAGAATTTTTTGGTCCGCAGCCCCAAGGTATGATCGGTTCCAGCAACCATCGCCAGCGTCTGTTTTACATGATGCAGGAATATCTAGGGGCAAGATCTGACTTGGACACCTTTCCCACCGAAAATCCTCTGGGTTACTGGGTCTTGAGGATGGGTCACTGGCCAGGAGGTTGCACAGTATGCAATTGAGCTACTGGCCTGTCCTGCATCCAGCGTTCTTTCGGAACGCACATTCAGTGCTGCTGGAGGCTTTGTAACCGATCACAGGATGCGTCTGTCCACCGACTCGGTCGATCGACTGACCTTCATAAAAATGAATCAGTCTTGGATCACCACCAGCTACCAAGATTCTGATGTAACCGAATAATTTTTTTAGAAATCTCAGATCCCTTCAAAGACTGCCTATGCTGATGCTGAGTGACCATCCTAAGTAATTATCCTCTTCCTCCTCAATGATCATGCTGATAGCTTGTAAGAACATTTTTGGTTCTGGGCGCCACCACCAGTGCCTAAGGCCCAATTTTTCAGCCCCTGTTTAACAGGGGCATGTAATTACAATTCTTGATCTAATATTTCACAGCAGGGCCCTGTGAGGGCTTACAGTGTTGTGGCCACAACAACACCTAAGGCCCAAATTTCTGCTGAGTATATAGGGCAGGCCCCTACTTTCAAACATCCAACTTACAAACGACTCCTACTTGCAAACGGAAGGAGACAACAGGAAGTGAGATGAAATCTACCCCTAGGAAGGGAAATTCTCTCCTGTAAGAGTTAATATGGGGAAAACTTTTCTCCTTTCCACTGATGCTTTATCACCAATCCTTGTTTCACAAAAAAAAAAAAAAAACACATTTTCAAAAAACATTTGTCATTGGGACAAAAAGTGAGGTGAAATCTTCTGAAGAGGAGTACAGACAGCAAAACAAATGTCACAGGGGTGATAACCCTTCCCTATGTTTTCCAAAAAGCTTAAAAAAGATTTTTTGGCTGGAGCTAAACACGTTAAAAATGTACCAGTTCAAACTTACAAACAGATTCTACTTAACAACAAACTTACAGTCCCTGTCTTGTTTGCACCGCCTGTATACTGCTGTTCAGAGTATATAGGGCATGGTGGCCCCACGCCTTTCCTTTTTTTAATTTAGGTGCGGGGTTCCCCTTAATATCCATACAAGACCCAAAGGGCCTGGTAATGGACTGGGGGGTACCCATGCTGTTTGTCTCACTGATTTTCTTCCATATTGCCAGGACCCGCCATTACATTAAAGCAGTTTTAAATGACTTTTTTCCTTTAAAAATGACATTTTGTGCAGGGACTGTTCTAAGCACGGGAAACACGCGCAACTTTATAGGCATACTATAGACACCCCCAAGGTACGATATTTAAAGGAATATTTCACTTTTTTTTTTTTTTTTTTACTTTAAGCATCATTAAAATCACTGCTCCCGAAAAAACGGCCGTTTTTAAAAGTTTTTTTTGCATTGATACATGTCCCCTGGGGCAGAACCCGGGTCCCCAAACCCTTTTTAGCACAATACCATGCAAATTAGCCTTTAAAATGAGCACTTTTGATTTTGAATGTTCGAGTCCCATAGATGTCAATGGGGTTATAACGTTCGTGCGAATTTTCGGTCCGTTCGCAGGTTCTGGTGCGAACCGAACCGGGGGGTGTTCGGCTCATCCCTACCGCAGACGCCTGCCTGCACCTTCCTACCAGGTTGGGGACAGAGTCTGGCTGTTGTCTCGCAGCCTCCGACTTCGTGTTTCTTCTTTGAAGTTCGCACTTCGATTTATTGGGCCTTTCCGTATCCTTCTCAGGATTAACCTAGTGGCTTACGCCTTGGACCTGCCTCCTAGTATGCGCATCTCAAATGTGTTTCATGTCTACTCATTGAAACCTTTGGTCTGCAATCGCTTTACCACCTCGGTGCCATGTCTTCACCCTATACAGGTTGAGAACCATGAGGTGTATTAAGTACAATCCATTGTTCAGGTTCCGTGGGCGCATACAGTACCTGGTGCATTGGAAGGGGTACGGTCCGGAGGAATGCTCTTGGGTCTCATCCTCGGACGTACATGCTCCTGTCCTCCTCTGTGATTTCCATAGATGTTTTCCCCTCAAGCCCGGTGGTCCTCTGAGGGGGAGGGGTCATTGAGGAGGGGGTACTGTCAGGGCTGGGCTCAGCCCTTCCTTCTCTGAGCTGGCCACTCAGCTGTCGGGTAATTGCCAGCTCCCATCTCTCTCCACAGTTACCCAGCTGTTGTTGATTCTGCTCATCAGTCCTGCCTACTTAAAGCCGTCCAGCTCACTTGATCTATGCCTTTGCCTTTGTCAACATCATAGAGACTTTCTCCTGCATTCCTGTTGAAGACCTGCTTGGCTGACGTTCCTTCTGGCTCCTGATCCTGCTTGCTGTACTACTACATTTATCCCTGGCTCTCTGACATTTGCTTGGCTGACTACCTGATCCGGTTACTGAACTCTGGCTTGTTTTGACAACGCTTTCTCTGTTTATCTTATTATTATTATTAATAAACAAGTGATAGTATTTAACTATACTTCTGTCTCGGTCTGATTCATGGTTCCTGATACTGGGAAGAGGGCCCCAAGCAAGCAGGCATGTTAATCTCTTTCGACCTACAAAAGCCTTTGATTCTGTTTCCTGGCCGTACACTTTCGTCCTTCTAGAGCAATGGGGTTTTGAGACAGGTTCATGTGCTTAATTTGAGCATTCTTTTCTAGACCACAGGCTAGAGTCCGCCTCCAGGGATACTACTCGGACCCAATACACATAGCAACATGCACCAGGCAAGGATGCCCACTCTCCCCACTTATCTTCGCTCTAGCTATTGAAACCCTCACTATCGCGATCTGGGAAAAGCCAAATATACAGGGAGTAACGTGCAGCTCTCAAACCCACAAATGTGGGCTTTATGCGAATTACATTCTTTTGTTCCTCACCTCACCTATCACGTCCCTCACAAATTTATGTCAGACTCTAGACCTATTTTAGGTCTTCAAGTGAATTACTCCAAATCGTTAGCCATGAATGTCTCCCTTCCTCCAGACACGGACGCCCTACTCCAAAAATCTTTTCAATTTGCATGGAGTGAAGCGTTGTTAAAATATCTCGGAATTAACCTGACACCTAAGACAGAATCCCACTATGATAGTAACTACCCCCATATGTTCCATAGTTTAGAAATGGATCTTAAGACATGGTCCAAACACAACTTATCCTTGACAGGCCGGATAAACGTGGTAAAGATGACCTTACTCCCCAAACTGCTTTACCTGTTTCGCCCCCTTCCCATACCAATAAAACAAGCCCACCTCAAAGCCTTTCAGAACAAGTTTCTGAAATTTGTATGGGGTAGGGAAGGTTACAGAATCCCACAGGGCACACTGTTATGTCATAGGAAAAGGGGGGGACTAGGTCTTCCAAAATTACTCCAGTACTATTTTGCAGCCAGACTGGCACAGATTTCGGTAGTATATTCCAGATATAAGAAACCAGACTGGGTCCAAATTGAAAGGCAAGCAGTCCCTCTCCACACTCTCGACTTCCTGATGTGGTGCCCACCAAAAACCCAGCCGCCGATAATGGCGCCGACTTTATCTCACTCACTAGCCCTCTGGGACTGTTTACACACATCAACGACCCTTACCCCCGCGAGAAAACCACTGTCGCATCTATTTATCAACCCTAACTTTCCCCCAGGCATGAACATAATAGCTTTCAAATGGTGGTTGGACAAGGGACTGTACCAGATCAGACATTTTTACACCTCCTCAGACCCTCTCTCTCTGTCTCAATCGCTACATCCATAAGTTGGAGTTAACCTCACGGAACGATTCAGATTCTGGCAAATTTTGCATTTCTTACACTCAATTTGGTCAAAAAGATCACTTCCACCTAGGTTTACTCCCTATAAACTCTGGTGTGGTCAGGGTCTGGAACAGAGGGTAGGGATCTCGACCATTTACTCGTCACTAGTGCTACCGACCGCAAAATCACCCTTCATGACTGCATGGGAGGCGGATTTCCAATTCACCTGGAACCTGGAGGCCTGGCAGGTGGCCTACTTTAAATCCTTCAAGGGCATTCTAAATATAGCTCTCGCAGAGGCCAGTCTGAAAGTAATCTCCTGATGGTACTACACACCCTCCAGATTGGCCTCTATGTATGCCTCAACAGATCCTTTGTGCTTCAGAGGCTGTCATCTTTCAGGGACAATGGCCCACATCTGGTGGGAATGCTCCAGAATTCAGCCAGGTCCCCAGGTCCCCAATGGTGGCTCTCCTCAATGGGGTTATCCCTAAATCCCCAAACACACTCGTAGGCTAATTCACTTTGTTCTCGTGGGTGCCAAACTAACAGTAGTGAAGGCATGGAAACTTCACACTTCCTTTTCTATCCTACTGCTCCCTCTTGGTAACCCTCAAATATCTGGGATATCAGCAGTTTACTTTCTCTTTTTGCTCAAAAGTTATAAGTTATGAATATAGGTTGCGCATACGGCCAACCAATTTACTGCTTACCACTGTTAATATATGGTGAGATGCGGGTTCCCTTTGGGGAGTGAGACCCCTGCCTGGCACAGCTTGATCCCCTTGGGGGTGCCGGGCGTTACGGGGCCTACCCTGGACCGCCCTGACATTTCGATTATAGGCTTTGCCTCTACGGTATGCAGAGGCCCAGCATACTCTCCAGATCATATCTGGCTTGAGCGCTGGGTTTAGACGAGTGCCTTATGGTAATACAATGTTCCTACTGTTTCTTTGATAAGTTTATGTACTTAACTTATTGCTTGCTTTTGTAGAGATACATTTTCTTTGCACCACATATCCTGATATCCAATCGGTATGTGTTTGTTATATTACAATTGAAAATAAATTTCTTTGAAATGAATTACACTTTAAAACACAGAAAGGAAACTGGAGTATAACTAGTAATAAAAAAGCTGCAATATTAAAACAGATACAAAGTGAGGATACTGTGCTAAGAAAAATGTAGAAACAGCCATTGTTGACTTCCTGAAAATTTTAGCTATCTACTAATATGCGGATCCAATGCCTCTGAATCATTTACTTGGAAGAATAATGCAGCACATTAAGTCATTAGATCATACTTAATCAGGGCACACCTGGATTTCCATCACCAGATCTTGTAAGCGCATGACCTTTTTCACCATTAGCAACACCCTTTTAATAGGATTAAGGCTGGCCATACACCTATACGCCTATCTGCAGATTTTCTATGGTTAGATGGAAAAAGTGAGAGATTCCTCCATCCACACAGTTTAGAGAACATGGAGAGATCTGTTGCACATTTTCTATCTAACCATAGAAAATCTGCAGATAATCTATAGGTGTATGGCCAGCTTAACTTTTGTACACTAAACTTTCTTCCTTTATTGGCCCTAACCTGTCTTAGAATATTTTAACATCATAATCTGAAGCATGTCATATGTTTCTCTGCAAACCTAACTACCGTATTTATCGGCGTAGAACACGCACTTTTTTCCTCTTAAAATCAGGGGAAAATAGTGGGCGCGTGTTATACGCCGATCCCCGTTAATTGTGATCTATCGGCGGCGATCGCCGCCGTCATTCACATAGCGTGTCGTTTTAAATATGGCGCCGTGGAGTTCGGAGGGACTCGGCGGAGCTGAACAAGCACCGCCGAAATCACAGTGACTGCTCGGAGCCGAGATACACATAGTCGAGTGTATTCGGCTCTTTCCGGCGCCGCTCACAGTCCCGCCCAGTCCCGCCATTGGACCTGTGTTATGTCCATCATAGGGCGGGACTGGGCGGGACTGTGAGCGGCGCCGGAAAGAGCCGAATACACTCGACTATGTATCTCGGCGGCGTTCGTTCAGCTCCGCCGAGTCCCTCCGAACTCCGCGGCGCCATATTTAAAACTACATGAACTATATGTCGTCGGCGGCGGCGGCAAGCATGGACACTGGGGGCAAGGCTGCACTGACCACTGGGGCAAAGCTGCACTGGGGCAAAGCTGCACTGACAAGCCTGCACTGGGGCAAAGCTGCACTGACAAGGCTGCACTGGGGCAAAGCTGCACTGACACTGAAAAGGCTGCAATGACACTAACAAGGCTGCAATGACACCAACAAGGCTGCAGATGAAGACTGATGAGGCTGTATTGATGGGCATTTTAATGTAAGTTTTTTTTCTCTAAACTTCCCTCCTAAAAGTTTTTTTCCTTAAAATTCTCTCCTAAACTTGGGGTGCGTGTTATACGCCGGTGCGTGTTATACGCCGATAAATACGGTAGTTACTATTTAGACTGAGTGCATATAAATAACATGCCCAAAACCTCTGGGATTTTTAACAGTTGCAGTCTGCATATTTAGCGTATAACCAAATGTAAAACTATTTTTCAGAACTGGATAGAGCAGTGAGGATCTAGAACTACTAGCAGATTTTTAATTGTTATTTGGGATCCCCGTTAGAGAGATTCACCCCTTTTATTTTTCCTGAAAATAAGGGTAAATGCAAGAGAGGGCGAGAAATTGTGACTTTATATGAAGCATGCGGTGGTAAACAGATGAATTTATGGATATAAGAATATTTATTAATTCATCTACATATATATAAAATATTAATATCAAATTTTAGAACATTTTTTTATGATAACAACAATCCTCATAACAAATTCAACAACAGCACATAATATTAATTCATGATCAAATAAACTTAATTTATGTACATATACACTTATTACAAACTGTCTATATAGCCTATAACCTTGCTACTCCCTATTATTGTTGGTAAAAAAATATTGAACACGATGGCAAAAAACTTCTCACATATAGTCATAAAAACTTGTATTATGTAAACCAATGGTATAAAGATCTTGTCAACGCATGATTGATAAAGAATATGACAGCTGTTAGCTCGACGCGTTTTGTGACTTTAAATTACTCTTCAGGAGCAAGCCAATAGTATCGTAGGCACTCAGAGGGTAATCCTGGTGTGTAATGGGGATGGTGAAACCATATAGAACCTCTGTGAAAATAATGCGTGAGTTGGGGTTAATGCGGGCAGTGTAACCCATAAAAGGTGAATGGGATGTAGAAAAGCAGATGCATACCTGGTGGTGAAGATAAAACAACCAAAAAATAGAAAGAAAAAGGGAAAAGAAAAGAGGGGAAAAGGGAGAAGAAGGAAAAAAAAGGTAAAAGAGGGAATGAGGAAAGTGATGGAAAGTGATGGAGAGTGCCACCAAAAGGAAATAAAAAAAAAAATAAAAAACTAGAATAAAAATGGGGAAGAAAAAGCTGAGAAGTGACTAGTGTAAGACATGGCATACCTAATATTGATAAGTGAAAGCCATAGACCAAGGTGGTGTCCGTAGTGTGAAGAGAAAAACCTCGAGTGCCTGGCCCATCAATGGACAATGCCTAATATAGGTGCACCGCCATATGACAGCCCCCAAAGTCACGCTAGTGTGCCAAAGGAGGGAGGCGCAATCACCAGGGCAGCGTAGCCACCTGGCCATTGGCACAAAATCCAAACTCCCATGATGCAGGCTTAAGATGTACACTGTGCCGTGTTGCAGCACCACGAGGATGCCGCACATCCGGCTTGTGGGGTGTGACATCGATGCACAGTGACAATGCACCCACCCAACCCGCGTCATAAGGCAGGGGAAGAGAGGAAGCCAGCAGTACACATTGCAGCTCCCAGAGCAAACGAAAACCCAGATGACCAAACACAACCACCAAACACCAATGGTAAATGCAACATATTGAGTTTCTACCAGCACAGGAATAGTGGTGAAATCTAATAAGCAAAATTGTCATCTCTCTCAAAAAATGTTATGGTTTTAGACATTTAACAGAGTAGGTAATTGGTTGTAGGATCAGAGAAAAAGTAACTGTAAATTACAGTTTACTAGCAGGGGAGCAATCTACCTGCAGGGCACCGGACGCATGGATTCTGATGGGGGGTTAAGCACATGATTAGAGCCAGAGGCTCTAATAGGTTTTAAAAAAAGGTGGGCTCCGGGCGCAGTACTTTTCAGTTATATGACAATAGCGAATAAACACTCACTATTGTGACACTAATTCTCCTCCCTGCCAATCAGGAAGAGGGTCCTGAGACCCATTTCCCATTTGGCCAAAATGAGAAGCGATTCTATTGGGCCACGATGAGGAGAGAGGAGGGGGAGAAGATGTGGAGGCTGCCGGAGGAGATGCAGGGGACATAGCCACCACCCGTCGCCCGGAGGATAAGTGCGGGGCTCATTGATCGATCGGTGGTTGTGTGGCAGACCCAACCAACCCACAGTGGGGGGGGCGGTGGATTGTGGGCAATCCGACCGACCGGACTGGTGGCTGTGGGTGCATTGTGTGCTGCCCCTCCAAAAAATATACCACCAGCCGCCACTGTTTACTAGACACGTTCAAAGTAGTAATTCAGAACAGGTTCAGGGTGGCAGAAAAGCAAAATACACTGCAGAGTCTGATTATGAAAGTTGCAGAAACATGGTCTGTTTACAGCAATTTCTCTGGGACATTGGGGCTTCTTGTAAAAATAATGAGCTCTGATGAACCCCAAGTCTGTGCTAGGCATTCATGGGATTTGACACATTTTACAAAAGAAAACATTTCAGTTTACAGCACAATTGACAAATAACAGTCCCAAAATAGATGGAAAGCAGAAAAAGTTAGATGCCAGGCATGGGTGTGGTAAAAACATCTGTACCATAAACAGAATCTGGAAACCTTATTGTCGCAAATGCCCTCTCTCAAATATTCTGAAGAACAGTTGGAGGAATACACATCTGACAAACTCAGGTTAGTGACTTAACAGTAATATAGATAAACTGCCCAGAGTTACCTTTCATATAATATCCATAGTTCCTGCTATGATGGAGTTGTATTAACCACTTCAGCCCTGCACCATTTGGCTGCCCAAAGACCAAAGCACTTTTTGCGATTCGGCACTGCTTTGCTTTAACTGACTATTGCGCGGTCGTGCAACATGGCTCCCAAACAAGATTGACGTCCTTTTTTCCCCACAAATAGAGCTTTCTTTTGGTGGTATTTGATCACCTTTGCGTTTTTTATTTTTTGCGCTATAAATAAAAAAAGTGTGACAATTTTGTAAAAAAAAAAAAAAAAGGTATATTTTTTACTTTTTGCTATAATAAATAACCCCAAAACATATATAAAAAAACAATTTTTTCCTCAGTTTAGGCTGATTCTTCTACACATTTTTGCAAAAAAATTGCAATAAGCGTTTATTGAAAAGTTATAGCGTCTACAAAATAGGGGATAGTTTTATGGCATTTTTATTTTTATTATTTTTATCGTGACTGCGACATTATCGGACATCGGACACTTTTGACGCCATTTTAGGACCATTGTCATTTATACAGCGATCAGTGCTATACATTGCACTGATTAACTGTAAAAATGACACTGGCAGTGAAGGGGTTAACCAGTAGGGTGAGCTGAAGGGGTTAAGTGGGTCATAGGGATATTTTCTAACTGTGGGGGGGATGGGCTACGTGTGACACAACACTGATCACTGCTCCCGATCACAGAGAGCTGTGATCAGTGTCCTGTCATTAGGCAGAACGGGGAAATGCTTGTTTACATCAGCATTTCCCCGTTCTTCCTCTCCGTGAGATGATTGTGGGACTCCCAGCGGACATCGAGTCCACAGGACCCACGGTCACACTCACGGAGCTTGCAGCGCGCACGTGCCCACAATGCCATGTCTTAAAGGCGACGTACCCGTACGTTGATATGCCCAGCCGTGCCATTCTGCCAACGTATATCAGCGTGGCACGGTCCTTAAGTGGTTAAAAAAGTGATTACATGGGGGGCGCATGCGCGGCACAGAGGAAGATGGACGCCTGACACTGTAGCTCCGCTCCACCCGGGACTCTATAGGCTTCCTGAGGGCCATAAACAGCTCAAAGCACGCTAATTTTTGCACCCCTCAAGCCACATATGCTTGGTGCATGCCGTAGAAGAGAAGGAAATCTCGGGGCTCCTCTCAGAACACCTTAACCCACTATCTCCTCCGCACGCGGGAACGTTACAGCATGTCCCAAGATGGCGCGGCGGGGAGAAGGGATTCTCCTGCTCCGGCTCCTCCGTCACAGCTGAGTCCTTCACCAAACAAGAACAGCACGAGTGAGTACCACACCACCCCCTCTAAGGCCGACTTGGATGGCAGTCTGGAGGCTATGTACACCAGACTTGCGACCAAATTCCAAACGGAACTACATAAAAACTCCCATACCCTGTCACAGGAAATAGCAGCCTTAGGCTCACGTACTGAGCTCCTTGAAACCAAACATGACGAGCTTGCCTTGGCCTATAACGACCTCAGTCGTGAACATGAATCTCTAGCCTTAGCCCTAACTGCGATTCAAGCCCAAGTCGAAGATCTCAACAATAGAAATAGGCGCAATAATTTACGACGAAGAGGTATCCCAGAGTCAGAGACAGACTTAATCCCGGCCGTGATTCGTTTACTTAAATCACTTCTTCCAGATTATGAATCTGCAGCCTTCAAGTGTGACCGTATTCATAGGGCACTCCGTCCAAAACCACCTAATGACAAGCCCCCCCGGGATGTGGTCCTCTGCATGAAGGACTTTCTCACTAAAGAGGATATTTTGAGGGCTGCCCGGAATAACCAAAGGATCACCCTGGATAACCATCCCATTCAGATCTACCCGGATATCTCCCCAGCTACCTTGGACAGGCGTAGTGGCCTGAAGGAAGTCACCACTGCGCTCCAATCTGCTCATATCCGATACAGATGGGGATTTCCGTTCAAATTGCTGGTTCCCCATAATGGTACCACCTTTTCAGCTTCTTCCTTACAAGAGGGTCAAGAAATCCTGGTGAAGCTTGGCCTCCTGGATGCTGCTGCGATACGTCGCCCTCCATCGACACCCCATCCAGCCCCCATTTGGCAAACCCCGCCACCCAGGAGAGACAGGAGGATCCGCTACGAAATTGGAGAGGGCCTCGCAGAACAACCACGCTGAAAGTTTTTGCAGATTATCACTCAATTATCCCTTGAGACGCTCTGCCCTGAATTTTCTCTCACCCTACTAAAGGTGACCGTCCCTCGGAGCCGTGATATGTTCTCCCCACCCAGCAAGCGTTTATTCTGTCACTTCGGGCGCTGCATCTCCCTTTTTTTTTTATTATTATTTGAGGGTTTTTTTTCCTTTTTCTGTTAGCCCTACAGGTTTCACGTTCTGCAATCCCACTAGTTGAAAGTTGCAGTTCTGCTGGGTACGAGATCTAGTTGTCTCGCTTGTGAACTCTCTTTTTCTTATCAGGTAAAGTTTTGTTATAATTTTTACTCTACCTGATCCAGTTTGGACGCTGGACTTTATGTCCTTTTCCAGTACTCTGCTATTTTTCTTTTTTCTTTTTTTGGTTATACGTGTTTATGATGTTTTTCTTTTTGGTCAGTCAGTTCACAGCCTAAAATATTGGTCCTTTCTATATCCTACATGTGAGATTTGTATGTCTGATTCATGATCTCTTTTATTGGTTAAGTATATACGAGATTTACCACCTGGTGATTAGGATAATGGCGGTACCCCTGCTTGGTTTAGTATGCTCAAGATCACAAATTCAGGTTACTTTCCATACAGGGTCTATTTTGCACCTTTTCTGTTACGATAGCTCAACTATGACATATCATGGTCATCACCTGTATATCCCATAATGTGAAGGGATTCAATTCCCCCATAAAGAGACGCAAAGCCTTTGATCTATATAGTCACATGGGAGCCAAGATTCTTCTACTGCAGGAGACCCACTTCTCACATTCTTCACATCCAAAATTCCTTGATAGGAATTTCCCTCAATCATTTTACTCCCTTCATTCAACCAAAAGCAGAGGTGCCGCCATTTTATTACATACCTCTTTCTCAATGGAGGTAAAGCAATGCTATAGAGACAAGGATAGCAGGTTCGTCATTATCAAAGGGATAATTCACAATAGAGAAATAATAATAGCTAGTGTATACGCCCTAATGACGCACCTGCATCCTTCTTTAAATCCTTTTTTGATAGATTGGTCTCCTTGAACTCGCCCCACATGATAATAGGGGGTGATTTCAACTTAGTGGATAAAGCCAACACTGGATAGATCCTCCTCCACAATCGCCTCCAAAGCTTTCCCCAGGTCTCTAACACAAGGCCTGGTCGACCACCAGCTGATAGATACCTGGAGAACGCACAACATGGGGCTTAAAGAATTCACCTTTTACTCGCACCCCCATAAAAGTTATGCCAGGTTGGACTAGATTTACACCACCCCCATCATATTAGCTAATTCCTCTGGCGCCACGATCCACCCTTGTGTAACTTCCTTTACAATGAATTTTATTGGACTTGCTCCCACTCCACACACTTGGAGACTGAACGAGGCCTTGCTCTCAGACCTAGTGACAGAATCTGAGACAGCTAAGTCAATTGAGGAGTACTTCTCATTTAATGCTCTTCCAGAAACCCCACCTTCTATCGTATGGACCGCCCATAAAGCAGTTGTAAGGGGCAAACTAATCAGTATCGCCTCATCCTATAATAAAATGCATAGACAAAAACTCCTTGACCTTACGACGGAATTGGATCGCTTATATAAAAACACCAACACATTGTGCTTGGAGTGCACCAGAAAAATCCTAGATCAAAAGCGTCTAGAATTAGACTCTCTCCTATCCTCCAAGACCGAAAAAGCTCTTAGATGGTCCAAAGCCAAATTTTTACTGCATAACAGGCCTCAACCCTTGCCAGAAAGCTCAACCAGTCCTCCCGCCCCACACATGTATACAAAGTGGCCTCAGAGATGGGTCTATCCACCTCCCACCCCAAAGAGGTGCTTCGAATTTTCGAACACTTCTACTCCTCCCTCTTAGCACCGGTCCAAACGACACCCACTTTTGCGGAAGACACTTGGCTCCAAAACATTCCTATACCCTCCCTTTCTCCTACACAAATAGAGAAACTCAATGCTCCTATCACATCCTCGGAAGTTCTTAACGTGATCAAATCCTTGAAGATAGGCTCAGCCCCTGGCCCTGATGGCTTTTCGGCCATATACTATTTGGTTGGGAAATTTGCCAACCTTCTTTCCCCCAGCTTAGTACAATTATTTAATTGGGTCCTACAAGGGGGTAGTTTCCCGGATGAAATGCTGCTGGCAAATATGTCCTTGATCCCTAAACCTAACAAAAATCACTTACTCCCTCAAAATTATAGACCAATTTCGGTCATGAATAATGATTTAAAATTTTTTTGTAGAATTCTGGCGGACAGACTGGCATCCATTATCTCCTCCCTGATATCTCCCTTCCAATCAGGATTTATATTTTTAAAATGTGGTACAGCGCTGCACTAAAAGCAAACTAAAGAAGTAGCCAACACACCCGTAGACTCAGGGACAAAAATAACAACAGAAAATTTGAAGTGTGGCGCTATTATTAAGTATAAGCAATATAAAAAACTAAACATTAAATGACATCACAAAATTACAATGTGAACCAAAAAAATGCCACGTGAGCACATGTGACAGTGACTAGTAAGCAAAATGATAATACATATATGTGTTCAATTCAACATCAAAAACAAATTTCAAATATAAAGTCCAAAACACCAAAGAAAAAATCCGTGATATCAGTGCATAAACAATGATGAGCAGGTGTTTTCTTATACGTGCAGAAAAGCTTTAAACCCGGTAGCCTGGTAGATAAATGGACCGTAAAAGACCAGAGGTGCACGGAAGTTTGAAGACAGTGCCAGGACCATCACCAGAAAATATGGAGGCTTACCGGAAGTAGTGGCCTGAAATAGCATATGCCATACAGGTCAAAGAGGCTTAGTGACCAACAGGTCTAGATGTATTATCCGGTCAGATGTCTTCGTCACACAAACCGTGGGGGGGAAGAATTGGTCAGCACGACTTCCACATTAATAGATATACCACCATAGGCCATGCGAAAGATTCGTATTGCATGTGAGGAATGAAAACACTCACATAGTATAATAACGTTTGAACTTGGATTTATTTAAAAAGTAACAGTAAAAACAGACTCACATTTTTTGCAGATAAAATTAGCGTATCAATCGTGTAGCGGTAGTCGTGAGGGGTCCACCCGACATGTTTCAACTAAAAAAGTCGTCTTCTGGGGTGTGGAACCCTCTCACCCCACCGCTCTATTTATAGACAGATAAATAATGACCCCCACTGGAAGTGTCCAAAACCGGAAGTGATTCAGATGACCTTATTTCCGGTTAGAGGGGCATAAGTTATAGGCTTGATATTTTAAAGCCATTTATTTTATAAGGACTAGACAGTCAGGGACTTTTATTAGAATGTGAGACCTAAATAGTAAAATTATGAGGCAGGAATGAGTTAACGGTGGTCCGGATGGTTAATCCGTAACCAAGCCTCACTGTCAGTGTCTCCGTCCAATGAGTGAGAGTGCAACGATACCGCTGCGCTCCACACTCTGTGACGAGCCTCGTTTGAGCGCGATGATGTCACGCGTATGGCTGGGTAACGGCGGCGATGCGTTCCAAGTCGTCACCCAAGCCTCACTATCGTATAACGCGGTGACGTCACGCGCATATCTGGATAACGACGGCGGTGCGCTCAGAGGCGTCAACCAAGCCTCGTTATCAGTCAATAGTCAATCACAACACAGGAAGTGGAGCCCAGCCTTATGAAAAGGGGCGGAAAAGACATCCAAGTGTCAGCAAGGATGGAAACCATAATATTAAAATGTGTGAAAACTTAAGTGTGCTGCAAGTGCCTATAAAAATCCAAAAAGAGCATGGTAATATAATACACAAGAATTTGGATATATTGTAAGTACCCACAAAAATCTGTAATAAAGGACGGGAAAATTGTTCCATGGTCTACAGTATATAGGTTCGAACACCTGGCCTGCCAGACACTGCCAATAGGGGACATAGGAGCACTCTAATGCACAACTACAATGTCTAAGAAAACATATACAGTATATACAGAAGGAAAAAGCCTAAAAGGTTATAGAGTCCCATAGCAATGTATAAATTTAAAAAATATAATAAAAAAGAGACCATCACTATTGGGCTAACATGAATAGTGAATACCAAGAAAAAGGGAGAGATCAAAAATAAATTACAATTTACGCCTGGTTAATAAAAGAATTGATGTCCCAATCGACATTAATACCTTGCGGAAAATGGGACCCCAATTCGTATATTCGTAAATTCTATAATCCTTTACCCACAGTGGGCATAAAAACAATATGTGAGAATAAAAACTTGGTAATTCGCCCCGCCGATAAAGGCGGAGGCATAGTTTTATTAAATAAAACAGACTACCTAGAAGAAAAGCATCGCATTTTAGGAGATCGTGAGACCTATACCAAGTTACCAAACAATCCAACACATGAGTATAAAAAAGAATTGAAGAATCTGATAGCTAAAGGCTATGATTCTTATATTTTAAATAAAAAGGAGAGATCATTTTTAGTTCCCCTTGCCCCACGTGTTCCAGTTATGTATTATTTACCCAAAGTTCATAAAGACCCCCTCCACCCCCCAGGTCCCACTTAAAGCTTTTCTTCACGTATAAGAAAACACCTGCTCATCATTGTTTATGCACTGATATCACAGATTTTTTCTTTGGTGTTTTGGACTTTATATTTGAAATTTGTTTTTGATGTTTATTTGAATTGAACACATATATGTATTATCATTTTGCTTACTAGTCACTGTCACATGTGCTCACGTGGCATTTTTTTGGTTCACATTGTAATTTTGTGATGTCATTTAATGTTTAGTTTTTTATATTGCTTATACTTAATAATAGCGCCACACTTCAAATTTTCAATCAGGATTTATACCCCACAGATTCATAATTGCTAATATTCATAATACAGGATGCTAATCTGTCTTCCAGAAAACTTTTTATGCTCAGCCTAGACATACACAAGGCATTTGATAGCGTCTCCTGGATCTTTCCATCCTTCTGCAACGTATGGGCTTCTGTGATGAATTTCTACACACGTTCCTTGCCCTTTACGTAAACCCCAAAACTCGTATTAAGATCCCGGGCTGTTATTCTGATTTTTTTTCTGTAGGGCGGGGCACTAGGCAGGGGTGCCCACTCTCTCCCCTAATTTTTGCCCTTGCCCTAGAACCCCTAGCTATTGCAATACTCAATAACCAAGATATATCAGGTTACACCAAAGGTGCCTCGTCCTACAAATTATGTATGTATGCGGACAATGTCCTCATGTTCTTAACTAACTCCCATATTTGAGTTTACAGATATGCCACATGATTTGCAAAAGGGGGTATGATATCATTAATAGGTACCATCATCCTAAATATGAATAAGGCCGAAGAGTGGGTTTGAAAGAGAAGCCGGAGCAGGGACCTCTCCAATAGGGTCCTGCCTCTTTCCAAAAGAAAATGACTGTTGCGGTACCATAAGGAAAAGACCTTGTTTAAAAATATATAAATTTATTTCAAAATAATAAAAAGTCCTGCGGAGGACATATATTGTACATATTCATGATTTAACATACACAAACAATAATGATTGTTTACAGCATTGTTGACACTAAGTTAGTATAGCTGATGCTCACACAGATACATGGACAGAGGTTATATAATGTGATACTTGCAGACGTGACCTCTACAGTTTCGCGGTCACAGCCGCTTCTTCAGGAGGCGTCTGATAGTATGTAGTCTATGAAGATGAGAAAAACAGTACAGTATCAACATGACAAGCAAAAATACATAAGTAGTTATCAGAGGGGGTACACAATTGATATTGGAGAATATACTTAAAATTTAAAAATTGCACTCACCAAGCTATAACCTCGAAGGTTCTCTGGAGCGATACTGTGAGACGCCCTCAAGGGGCGTTCCACCGGGGGCGGGCCAGGGAGGCAGATTGGGGTAATGCTATTGTAAGAAATTCAATAGAATAAAATTTTTAAGAAGAAAAAGAAAAAGAAAAAGAAAAAAGAAAAAAGAAAAAAGAAAAAAGAAAAAAGAAAAAAGAAAAAAGAAAAAAGAAAAAAGAAAAAAGAAAAAAGAAAAAAGAAAAAAGAAAAAGAAGAAAAAAGAAAAAAGAAAAAAGAAAAAAGAAGAAGAAAGGAGAGGAGAGAGAGGAGGAGGGGGGGGGGGGGGGAAGGGAAAGGGGGGTGTGGGGAGGAGAAGGGGAAGGAAAGGGGGGAGCAGAGAGGATAGAGTGAAGAAGATGTCCCAATGTACCTGGTAGGGAAGGTAAGAAGCACACAGAACTAACAAAAGGGGAGTTCATGGTGTCAAGAAAATTTTTATTTACCTATCGTTGCTGTAATAAAGACTAGACTCAGAGGCTGCTGGCACCCAGAATCAAGTGGCTAGTGCAGTCAGTGGCCAATACGCCACGCCACACTGTCACAAGGAGTCACTGCAAGAAATGTAGATCAATAGGGGAGGTATTAAAGAATGGTTTGAGAAATAAATAAAGGTCACAGGGTATTCTGTGCCTGGCCCGGGAGGAGGGGGAGATACCATACAAGAGTAATGGAAATCCCCGTCCTGTATGGGGGGCATTACATAAGTACTTACAGGGGCTCCGGGTAGCGTCGGTGAAGTGCTGGGTGTCCGCCTGAGACGGTGAGCAGCTGAGTCTAGGCATCTTAAATGCCTCCAACCCGGAAGTTTGACGGCGGAAGCGACCGCCGCGATTGCTTCCGGGTCCGGTCCTCCACTGTTGCGCAGGCGCAGGAGAGTCACCTGGCGCACAGCTCAAAAGTGATCAGTGCCTGAGCAATGATCAAACGAAGCAGCAGCTGGGCTCAACAGGGCCCCGCCCGCCGCCGGAGGAGCGCAAGCCCGCCACGGGGGGAGAATTAACTCCTCACATCCCTCCAGAGCAAAGTGGTCAGTGCAATGTTGATAAGGACTTAAATACAAACAATGTTAATCAAGAAGTAAACTGAGAGGGGGGAAGCGATGCATAGTCTCCAACGGTGGGAGCACAGAGGAACCCACAGTTAAGGAGGCATGCATCATGGCCCGTCCCAGGACATATACAAGAAAATTCAATCTAAATATACATAACTTTAATTAATAAAGCAAGTAATCTACTGGAAATTTGGAGTCAGCCACAGAAAAGAAACATCAAAGAATAGAAAAATTAATACAGTGAAACCACTATATGTAAAGAGTCCACTAGTATACAGTCATAGGGAAAAGACCTGAAGCTTTGTAGAACAAAGCCCTAAGGTTTTTTTGTGTATTTTTTTTATATGTGTGGTTGGATCACGGCAGCGACTGGGGGGGAAAAAAAGCTATAACAAAGTTATTCAAGGAAGTATTTATATGAATGTGCCTCATTAATACCGGGAGGAACACATGCATTAAGTCGCTCAATCCAAAGGGATTCACGTTTTAAAATTTTGCGGTCCCAATTGCCCCCACGGGGGTCTTCAGGGACAACGTCTAACACAGTAAACCGAATATAATCCAGATTGAAGCGATGGTGAATGCCAATATGGCGGCCCACAGTGGTGAGCTTGCCGTTTGTAGAGGCGTATAAGTGATCCCCCAGTCTCTGCCGTAACTCTCTGATTGTTTTCCCCACATAAAAGGCGCTGCAGGCGCAAGTCATGAGGTAAATTACCCCACGTGTGCCACAATGGGCTGAATGTTTGGGGAAGAACATTTCACCATTGGGAAGTAGAAAGTGTTGTCCTTCTTGAATCCAGGGGCAGTGTGGACAATTGCCACATTTGAAAGTGCCCCTGGGTTCCGACGGACCGGAAGAAGGAATCCTATAATGACTGTGTGTTAATATATCCCTTAAAGAGGTGGCCCTTCTAAAGACCAAATCAGGGGTTGGTTTAATATATTTTTTAAGGGTGTGGTGGTCGGTCAGGATATGCCAATGGTTAGACAGTATTTTTCGTAATTGCTGGTGGTGGGCAGAGAATTTAGTAATGATCTTAGTCATATAGGGTTGTTTAGGACGTGAGGGGCCATATAGTAGTGTTTGTCGGTCTAGAGCTAGGGCCTTATTAAATGCTTTTCTTAACACGGTACGTTTATAGCCTCTAGCCAACAGTCGTGTGCGGAGAGCATTGGCCTGTTTATGGAAATCCCCGTCCTCTGTGCAGTTCCTTCTCAGTCTGAGATACTGAGCATAGGGAATACTGCGAACCAGAGGACGGGGATGAAGACTGGAGGCGTGCAACAAGGTGTTGCCCACGGTGGGTTTGCGGTAGAGGTCCGTGGTTAAATGACCAGTGGAGTTCTTGGTAATCTGTACGTCCAGAAACGGGATACTTAGTCTATCATAAGAGAAAGTAAAATGGAGATTAAAAGAATTAATGTTGAGCTCTGCAATAAAGGTCTGTAAAAGTTGCTCTGTGCCTGTCCAGATGACCAAAAGGTCATCGATGAACCTGAACCACCCTAGAACATGGTCCAGGAATGGTTCCATAAGGTCATCACTAAAGACAGCCCGTTCCCAACCGCCAAGGTATAAGTTCGCGTATGAAGGGGCACAAGACGTGCCCATTGCAACGCCTTGAATTTGAAGATACATTTGGTCCATAAATAAAAAATAATTTTTAGTCAAAATAAATTCTAAGAGTTTTAAGACGAAGGTATTAGTGGGCCAAGTATGGTGGTCCTGTTCCATCAAGAAGGAGCCAGCCATCCGGACGCCCTGCTCGTGGGGGATGCTCGAGTACAAAGCCTCGACATCAATAGCCACGAGGAGGGCGTCCGGAGGGATCTGGACCCCCTCGATGTGTTTCAACAGGTCAGTTGTATCCCTGATGTAGGAAGGCAGTCTCATGATGTGGGGTAAAAGAAAAGGTATCCACCAGTTTGCTGGCGTTTTCCGTTAGTGAACCTTTGCCAGAGACAATAGGTCGACCTGGAGGTGCAGAGAGATTTTTATGAGTTTTCGGCAGAGCATAAAACGTAGGAGTACGTGGGTATTGTACATTGATGAATTTATAGGTGTCATCATCGATGAGGCCCTCAAGGAAGGCCCCACCGATGAGTCCCCAAAATTCATCAATGGTTTGTTGAATGAAATGATTTTCAATGGGTAGGTACCAATTGGCGTTGGAAAGAATTTTGAGACACATGGTCTGATATTGATGATGAGTCATCAGCACCAGGTTTCCACCTTTGTCAGATTGCTTTATGACCAGGTCGGTGTTTTTTTGCAGTTGGGTGACTGCTCGAGACTGTTGTCTGGTCAGATTGGAGGGTAATGTTTGCCATCGTTCTCTTTTCAGGGAGAGGATGCATTCGTGCAGGAAAGCCCAGATAGAGGGGCAGGTCAATAAATCAGGGAAGGCTTTGGACTTCATTTTTAGAGAAGTTTTGGAGGTGGGATGTTGGGGTTGGGGGGTGCTGATCGTTTGGCAGGTAGAGGGAGAGCCGGAATTGCCATCTAGGGCGTCCGACTCGACCTCTCCCTCGTCGAAGAGTAACATGAGATCCCTTAGTGCTCTGGACTCCGCTATCGTAAAATTCTTGGTCTTTTCCGCTAATTCTTTTTCCAAATTGGCACGTTTACGGTCAGGATCAAACATAGTTGAAAGTCAATTTACGGGCAAATAAAGATCTTTGATTGTCTCATTGATATCGATTGGCTCCGAAGGACAGAAGCCCAGGCCCAAGTGGAGGACCTATTCCTCCTCCGGAGTCAGCCAGTAGGATGTGAGATTGATGCTATTGAGAGGATGGGAATCCTTAACATTGGTGGGGGTGATTACTCGTGGGACGTGCTTGGGGTTGGGGCCTTTTGCACCAACATGTCCAGATTCCCTTGTTTGGAGGGCCCTGGGCCTGGTTGTACTAAAAAAAACGGGCTGTGATTGGAGTGTTTGGATTTTAGGATGTAAAAGTTTCGGGATAATATTGTGTAGAGTGGGGTGGAGAGAACCAGTGGATGGGGTCTGTCCACCTGGCCTTGGTGTTTTTAGTGCTTTGCCATGTTGTTTTCCTTTTTTAGGGTGTTTAGTAGTGGAATTATCACCAGTAAGGGACCTCTTTCGAGGGGCGCCTGGTGCTCGTGATAGAGTGGAGCGGGTAGTAATCTGTGAGGATACAGAGGATATCGATGAGTCAGATTCTGTATAGTCTGTTGCTGTCGGGGCTAGGAATTGCCGGTTTTGATGCTTATGTTTGTGAGGGAATGGTTTCCCGGACCACTTGTATGCATAGCCCTCCGAAAATGCCAATTTGTCCTGGGAGAATTTTCTTTGTTTTTTGATGATAATGTCTTTGTTGAGACCTTCAATTTTATCTCGTATTTCCTTCCATTTGTTTGTGAAGGAGCTTGACTCTTGAATATTGGGAAATTGGTTGAGTAATCTATCAATTTCCGCATCAAGAGACATCATGTCAGAACGATACTGGGTAGTAAGCTTTGACATGAGTTCAATGCTACAATTGGTTAGCGTATTTTCCCAGGATTTTTTAAAATCTGCAGAGGGATCTTTAATTGTGGGGAATAGTTGGACGCGGAGTCCGAGGGGACAAACTTTTTCAGTGATATACAGTTCAAAATATTGGATGTGCCAGTGTAGGTGGGATTTTTTCTTAAGAAGGTTAAACAACCTGTCTAGGAACGTTTTGGTTTCGTCCTCTAGCTGTTGATTGGCTAAACATCCTGCCTGTATGGTGGACATGAAATCCCCCCAGGCAGTGCCCAAAACATCCATAGCCAAAAATGTACAAAACAACAGGGAAGGACCCCAGCCGTAAACAAGGAGGACTCAAACAGAAGAAATTAAATTGAATAAGCGGCTGCTACAAAACCAGAAGTAACCACAATTTAGAAGCATACATAGAATCAATTTAGCAGGTGGCAAGGGGGGGCAAAAAAGGGGAAAAAAAAAAAAAAGGGGAGAAAAATATGGATCCAAGGATCCGGGTGTGTTATCCACCCACTATATTAGAGTTTACAGATATGCCACATAATTTGCAAAAGGGGGTACTAAGTATCCCGTTTCTGGACGTACAGATTACCAAGAACTCCACTGGTCATTTAACCACGGACCTCTACCGCAAACCCACCGCGGGCAACACCTTGTTGCACGCCTCCAGTCTTCATCCCCGTCCTCTGGTTCGCAGTATTCCCTATGCTCAGTATCTCAGACTGAGAAGGAACTGCACAGAGGACGGGGATTTCCATAAACAGGCCAATGCTCTCCGCACACGACTGTTGGCTAGAGGCTATAAACGTACCGTGTTAAGAAAAGCATTTAATAAGGCCCTAGCTCTAGACCGACAAACACTACTATATGGCCCCTCACGTCCTAAACAACCCTATATGACTAAGATCATTACTAAATTCTCTGCCCACCACCAGCAATTACGAAAAATACTGTCTAACCATTGGCATATCCTGACCGACCACCACACCCTTAAAAAATATATTAAACCAACCCCTGATTTGGTCTTTAGAAGGGCCACCTCTTTAAGGGATAGATTAACACAGTCATTATAGGATTCCTTCTTCCGGTCCGTCGGAACCCAGGGGCACTTTCAAATGTGGCAATTGTCCACACTGCCCCTGGATTCAAGAAGGACAACACTTTCTACTTCCCAATGGTGAAATGTTCTTCCCCAAACATTCAGCCCATTGTGGCACACGTAGGGTAATTTACCTCATGACTTGCGCCTGCAGCGCCTTTTATGTGGGGAAAACAATCAGAGAGTTACGGCAGAGACTGGGGGATCACTTATACGCCTCTACAAACTGCAAGCTCACCACTGTGGGCCGCCATATAGGCATTCACCATCGCTTCAATCTGGATTATATTCGGTTTACTGTGTTAGACGTTGTCCCTGAAGACCCCCGTGGGGGCAATTGGGACCGCAAAACTTTAAAAACGTGAATCCCTTTGGATTGAGCGACTTAATGCATGTGTTCCTCCCGGTATTAATGAGGCACATTCATATAAATACTTCCTTGAATAACTTTGTTATAGCTTTTTTTCCCCCCCAGTCGCTGCCGTGATCCAACCACACATATAAAAAATATAAAAAATAAAAAAAATACACAAAAAAACTTTAGGGCTTTGTTCTACAAAGCTTCAGGTCTTTTCCCTATGACTGTATACTAGTGGACTCTTTACATATAGTGGTTTCACTGTATTAATTTTTCTATTCTGTGATGTTTCTTTTCTGTGGCTGACTCCAAATTTCCAGTAGATTACTTGCTTTATTAATTAAAGTTATGTATATTTAGATTGAATTTTCTTGTATATGTCCTGGGACGGGCCATGATGCATGCCTCCTTAACTGTGGGTTCCTCTGTGCTCCCACCGTTGGAGACTATGCATCGCTTCCCCCCTCTCAGTTTACTTCTTGATTAACATTGTTTGTATTTAAGTCCTTATCAACATTGCACTGACCACTTTGCTCTGGAGGGATGTGAGGAATTAATTCTCCCCCCGTGGCGGGCTTGCGCTCCTCCGGCGGCGGGCGGGGCCCTGTTGAGCCCAGCTGCTGCTTCGTTTGATCATTGCTCAGGCACTGATCACTTTTGAGCTGTGCGCCTGCGCCGGGTGACTCTCCCGCGCCTGCGCAACAGTGGAGGACCGGACCCGGAAGCAATCGCGGCGGTCGCTTCCGCTGTCAAACTTCCGGGTTGGAGGCATTTAAGATGCCTAGACTCAGCTGCTCACCGTCTCAGGCGGACACCCAGCACTTCACCAACGCTACCCGGAGCCCCTGTAAGTACTTATGTAATGCCCCCCATGCAGGACGGGGATTTCTATTACTCTTGTATGGTATCTCCCCCTCCTCCCGGGCCAGGCACAGAATACCCTGTGACCTTTATTTCTCAAACCATTCTTTAATACCTCCCCTATTGATCTACATTTCTTGCAGTGACTCCTTGTGACAGTGTGGCGTGGCGTATTGGCCACTGACTGCACTAGCCACTTGATTCTGGGTGCCAGCAGCCTCTGAGTCTAGTCTATTACAGCAACGATAGGTAAATAAAAATTTTCTTGACACCATGAACTCCCCTTTTGTTAGTTCTGTGTGCTTCTTACCTTCCCTACCAGGTACATTGGGACATCTTCACTCTATCCTCTCTGCTCCCCCCTTTCCTTCCCCTTCTCCTCCCCACACCCCCCTTTCCCTTCCCCCCCTCCTTCTCTCCCCCCTCTCCTTTTCCTCTTCCCTCCCCCCCTTCTCTTTTTCCCTCCCCTCTTCTTTTTCTTCCCAACCCCCCCCCCTTTCCCCCTTCCCTTTCCGTCTTTCCCCCTCTCTCTCCCCCCCACCCCCCACTCTGCCCTACTCCTCCCATTGTTACCCTGTTCCCCCCCTCTTTCTCCCCCCCTTCTCCCCTTCCCCCTCTCCTATCCTTTTCTTCCCCCACCTTTCCCCCTCACTTTTCTTTGGTTCCAGTTTCTTGGTTACTCAATTCCCTCCTCTCCTCCCTCTATTTTCACTTTTCCTCACCTCAACTTTGGCACTTCCGGGTGGTCCTTTAAATAGAACACACCATATAAAAATTCTTAAAAATTTTATTCTATTGAATTTCTTACAATAGTATTACCCCAATCTGCCTCCCTGGCCCGCCCCCGGGGGAACGCCCCTTGAGGGCGTCTCACAGTATCGCTCCAGAGAACCTTCGAGGTTATAGCTTGGTGAGTGCAATTTTTAAATTTTAAGTATATTCTCCAATATCAATTGTGTACCCCCTCTGATAACTACTTATGTATTTTTGCTTGTCATGTTGATACTGTACTGTTTTTCTCATCTTCATAGACTACATACTATCAGACGCCTCCTGAAGAAGCGGCTGTGACCGCGAAACTGTAGAGGTCACGTCTGCAAGTATCACATTATATAACCTCTGTCCATGTATCTGTGTGGGCATCAGCTATACTAACTTAGTGTCAACAATGCTGTAAACAATCATTATTGTTTGTGTATGTTAAATCATGAATATGTACAATATATTTCCCCCGCAGGACTTATTATTTTGAAATAAATTTATATATTTTTAAACAAGGTCTTTTCCTTATGGTACCGCAACAGTCCTTTTCTTTTTGAAAGAGGCAGGACCCTATTGGAGAGGTCCCTGCTCTGGTTTCTCTTTCAACCCCACTCTTTAACCCCCATATTTCCCTGCCTAATCTCCTACAGACCCTGTCAAACTTTGCAGGAGTCTCCGGCCTCAAGATTAATGTTTCAAAATCCAAGAGAGCTCCAACAACTTAAGGGTGCCTTTCATTTTGTATGGGCTGAAACCCACCTATCATATTTGGGCATTGACCTGACAGGAAACTTCTGCAAACTTTTTGAAACTAACTACCCTCCTATGATCTCTAAATTGAAAAAAAAACCTGAAAATATGGTCCCAACTTCACATCTCCTTTATAGGTAGAATTACAGCTCTCAAAATGGTGATCCTCCCCAGGTTACTCTACCTTTTTCGATCCCTTCCAATTAGAGTATCTAAAGCCTACCTGCTAACCCTTCAAGCACATCTTAATAAATTTATTTGGCAAGACAAACCCCCTAGATTCGCTAGGGAAACTCTTTACCGTTCTCCTAAGAGAAGAGGTCTGGGGGTCCCTCATATTTGGCTATACTATATAGCCAGTAGATATGCACAACAAGCCCAGTGGAACATCAAAGACTCCAAGGTCCCATGGGTCAAATTTAAACAAGACTCTATTGCTCCCCTATTTCTTCCTGGGATAATGTGGTCCTCCATCCCCTCCCTCCCAGAAATCTCTACCAAAAACCAGATTGTATCACTAGGTTTGAAACTCTGGAACTCATATAAGAAAAGATTCAACCTTACTTCTCATACCCTTCGGGGAGCCTCCTTTCTTGGTGATCCTAGATTCCCCCCGGCCTATGACCACCCGGAGTCATTCCGGGAGTGGACTCAACATAACCTGAGCACACTGGGAGATTTTCTGGTTGACTCCAAGTTCACTACATTTTCGATACTTAAGGCCCGTTTTCATATCCCAGATAGAGAATTCTATTGTTTCCTTCAAATACGACATTTTTTTCAACAACATTACCCCACCCCCTCAGCAGAGAATACGACATCATATGAGGATATGTGCCATACGGCTCCTCGTCAAAGGGGCCTTATTTCACAAATCTATAAATTATTAGAATCAGTTGAAGATACTCCGGCCTTGAAGTATAGATCTCAATGGGAACAAGAACTAAATCTAGATCATGACGATGTTGACTGGAATAGGGGTTGGTTAAACATACGCAAATGCTCTAAGTCCCTAACTATTAGGGAGACAGCCATAAAACTTACGACAAGATGGTACTATACCCCAACCCGTATTCACACGATATACCCGCAAACTTCTCCCAGGTGTTTCAGGGGTTGCACACATTCGGGTTCATACATTCACATATTCTGGGAATGTGAGAAACTTTAACCTACCTGGAAGGAGGTACTAAAACTGATGGATAAACTAGTAGGACACCCCATCAACCTCACCTTTCTCCATTGCATTTTTTTTCAAGATATCCCTGAAATTACAAAACCCCTGCTGAGGTTAATTCACTCTATCTGTGTAGCTATGATCTGGTGCATTGCTCTTCATTGGAAATCCTCTGTGATCCCGTTCGCACAAATTATCTCACGTGTTGATAGTATGATGATAACTGAGAAAATATTTCATACCTTACATGATTCCATTCCTGCATATGATGCCAAATGGAATCCATGGTTCCTACTAAGGCTTCAAGACTGACCGTTTCGGACCAGAGTTAATACTGCTAAGTTTGTTTTACCTTTTATTTTCAATTTCTTTCTTTCCTTTTCTGTTTTATTGATATTACACATCCAGCCTTCTGGGTTATAGCCCCTCTTTAGTACTTAGTGTAATTCAAGAGATCATTATGTTGATAAAATGTTATTATTTTGTAACATGATTGTACACTTTGTACATGGATTTTCATGACATTTCTATTACCCTGAAGGAAATGGTATCTTTTGCTTTAAATGTATATGTATTCTTCTTTTTATTTCTAATAAAATCTTTTGAAAACAAAAAAAAAAAAAAAAAAAGTGATTACATTGCTGTATGAGATGATGACATTCAGGTAAACACCAAACACGTCTATACTATAAGGAGTAGATGGCATTAGATCACCTAATCAATATATGCCTAGGATTCATATCATATTTTATACCTCTCAAATCAAAATTTCATCCAGATCAATAATAGTACAGTTTATGGTAAAGGATTGGGATAGCCCACCACATCCAAAATAATAAAGCAACATTTCAATTTTGGAATAACCCGTGATATTAAAAATGATGGACTTTAAAGGTGGGGTGTCTCTCAGAAAAGATTCATTACAACCAACTTAAAAAAAACAAATCATTCTTATTCCATAAACGTTTTAAAATAGATAGGGGATGTACCAACCCCTTTCTTTAAAAGTAAAACACACTTTTGTGCCTGGTTCTTTACAGAACATCAACCCCACAGTACTTAGTGATATTTTAAATCAACACTATTTATTTCCAACACTGATAGTATGGCAGCAAATCTAAAGATGTCTCAACTTGGTCCATAGAGTGTCAATAAAAAAAGCACATACTGCAATCATTCCCAACATGTTTCTCCCAGAAAGGGTTTCCTCGGGGGAATGTTTTTTTTTTTGTTCTGTCCAATCCTCAAATGTCAGAATTACACCTGTCCACTGAAGATTACATCACTAGTAGGGATGAGCCGAACACCCCCCTGTTCGGTTCGCACCAGAACATGCGAACAGGAAAAAAATTTGTTCGAACACGCGAACACCGTTAAAGTCTATGGGACACGAACATGAATAATCAAAAGTGCTAATTTTAAAGGCTAATATGCAAGTTATTGTCAATAAAAGTGTTTGGGGACCTGGGTCCTGCCCCAGGGGACATGAATCAATGCAAAAAAAAGTTTTAAAAACGGCCGTTTTTTCAGGAGCAGTGATTTTAATAATGCTTAAAGTCAAACAATAAAAGTGTAATATCCCTTTAAATTTCATACCTGGGGGGTGTCTATAGTATGCCTGTAAAGGGGCGCATGTTTCCCGTGTTTAGAACAGTCTGACAGCAAAATGACATTTTGAAGGAAAAAACACATTTAAAACTACCGCGGCTATTGCATTGCCGACAATACACATAGAAGTTCATTGATAAAAACGGCATGGGAATTCCCCACAGGGGAACCCCGAACCAAAATAAAAAAAAAAAAAAAAAAATGATGTGGGGGTCCCCCTAAATTCCATACAAGGCCCTTCAGGTCTGGTATGGATTTTAAGGGGAACCCCGCGCCAAAAAAAAAAAAACAAAAAAAAACGGCGTGGGGTCCCCCTAAAAATCCATACCAGACCCTTATCCGAGCACGCAACCTGGCAGGCCGCAGGAAAAGAGGGGGGGACGAGAGTGCGCCCCCCCCCTCCTGAACCGTACCAGGCCACATGCCCTCAACATTGGGAGGGTGCTTTGGGGTAGCCCCCCAAAACACCTTGTCCCCATGTTGATGAGGACAAGGGCCTCATCCTCACAACCGTGGCCGGTGGTTGTGGGGGTCTGCGGGCGGGGGGCTTATCGGAATCTGGAAGCCCCCTTTAACAAGGGGACCCCCAGATCCCGGCCCCCCCCCTGTGTGAAATGGTAAGGGGGTACTTACCCCTACCATTTCACTAAAAAACTGTCAAAAATGTTAAAAATGACAAGAGACAGTTTTTGACAATTCCTTTATTTAAATGCTTCTTCTTTCTTCCTTCATCTTCTTCTTCTTCTGGTTCTTCTGGCTCTTCTGGTTCTTCCTCCGGCGTTCTCGTCCAGCATCTTCTCCGCGGCGTCTTCTATCTTCTTCTCCTCGGGCCGCTCCGCACCCATGGCATGAGGGGAGGCTCCCGCTCTTCTCTTCATCTTCTTCATCTTCTTCTTCATCTCTTCTTCCTTCTTCTCTTCTTCATGTCTTCTGCGGGCCGCTCCGCAGCCATGCTGGCATGGAGGGAGGCTCCCGCTGTGTGACGGCGTCTCTTCGTCTGACGGTTCTTAAATAACGGGGGGCGGGGCCACCCGGTGACCCCGCCCCCCTCTGACGCACGGTGACATGACAGGACTTCCCTGTGGCATTCCCCGTGACGTCACAGGGAAGTCCCGTCATGTCACCGTGCGTCAGAGGGGGGCGGGGTCACCGGGTGGCCCCGCCCCCCGTTATTTAAGAACCGTCAGACGAAGAGACGCGGTCACACAGCGGGAGCCTCCCTCCATGCCAGCATGGCTGCGGAGCGGCCCGCAGAAGACATGAAGAAGAGAAGAAGGAAGAAGAGATGAAGAAGAAGATGAAGAAGAAGATGAAGAAGAGAAGAAGATGAAGAGAAGAGCGGGAGCCTCCCCTCATGCCATGGGTGCGGAGCGGCCCGAGGAGAAGAAGATAGAAGACGCCGCGGAGAAGATGCTGGACGAGAACGCCGGAGGAAGAACCAGAAGAGCCAGAAGAACCAGAAGAAGAAGAAGAAGGAAGAAAGAAGAAGCATTTAAATAAAGGAATTGTCAAAAACTGTCTCTTGTCATTTTTAACATTTTTGACAGTTTTTTAGTGAAATGGTAGGGGTAAGTACCCCCTTACCATTTCACACAGGGGGGGGGGCCGGGATCTGGGGGTCCCCTTGTTAAAGGGGGCTTCCAGATTCCGATAAGCCCCCCGCCCGCAGACCCCCACAACCACCGGCCACGGTTGTGAGGATGAGGCCCTTGTCCTCATCAACATGGGGACAAGGTGTTTTGGGGGGCTACCCTAAAGCACCCTCCCAATGTTGAGGGCGTGTGGCCTGGTACGGTTCAGGAGGGGGGGGCCGCACTCTCGTCCCCCCTCTTTTCCTGCGGCCTGCCAGGTTGCGTGCTCGGATAAGGGTCTGGTATGGATTTTTAGGGGGACCCCACGCCGTTTTTTTTTTTTTTTTGGCGCGGGGTTCCCCTTAAAATCCATACCAGACCTGAAGGGTCTGGTATGGAATTTAGGGGGAACCCCACGTCAATTTTTTTTTTTAATTTTGGCTGGGGTTCCCCTTAATATCCATACCAGACCGGAAGGGCCTTGTATGGAATTTAGGGGGACCCCCACATCTTTTTTTTTTTTTATTTTGGTTCGGGGTTCCCCTGTGGGGAATTCCCATGCCGTTTTTATCAATGAACTTCTATGTGTATTGTCGGCAATGCAATAGCCGCGGGTAGTTTTAAATGAGTTTTTTCCTTCCAAATGTCATTTTGCTGTCAGACTGTTCTAAACACGGGAAACATGCGCCCCTTTACAGGCATACTATAGACACCCCCCAGGTACGAAATTTAAAGGGATATTACACTTTTATTGTTTGACTTTAAGCATTAATAAAATCACTGCTCCTGAAAAAACGTCCGTTTTTAAAACTTTTTTTTGCATTGATCCATGTCCCCTGGGGCAGGACCCGGGTCCCCAAACACTTTTTATGACAATAACTTGCATATAAGCCTTTAAAATTAGCACTTTTGATTTCTCCCATAGACTTTTAAAGGGTGTTCCGCGGCATTCGAATTTGCCGCGAACACCCCAAATTGTTCGCTGTTCGGCGAACTTGCGAACAGCCAATGTTCGAGTAGAACATGAGTTCGACTCGAACTCGAAGCTCATCCCTAATCACTAGTTTAGTGAATTAACCAAACCACAAATGGGCTGTCAGAGTGCACACAACCACCTTCACTGTGCAAGTCCAAATGTGTGTTATTCAGTCCTAACTCAGTGGTTGCAGATTTAAAAGGTACCACCCTATAAACCAACATATCAAGGGATGTAAGTCACCCTCAGATGGCATGGCTGGCAATGGTATCTATAGTAATGTGGTCCAAGCATCTACCAGACCACTGCTATAAGTACTCCTAATTAGGAGACTCTGTAAATGATAGCTGTAGAACTGCAGTTTACATATTAGCCTTGACATGGGCACTGCAGCTTATGCATTTATTAGCAAACGTGTGCAAGCAAACTCCTCTGTTTTTAAGATAACTTGTTAGATAGGGTCGGTTTGGTTGTATGGCAGGCTGGCTGGTAAGTGTGCTTGGAAATCTTTTGTTTGTTTGTGATGTGTGTTGCACTTCCATGTACACCTAACTGTAACGTTTAGTTATAGGTTGGGGTGGTTGCCACTTTTTTTGTATAGTTGGTTAAAATATGTATGGGAACGCACTGGATGCCTCTGCTGTCATAGTGCTCTTGCTGGGCATCACGTGCGTCCCTGTGCCTTTTAAAGTGGATGTAAACCCACTCTTATCCTTTCTAAACTACTGCCATAGTGGTTATATATAAGGATATACATGCCTCCTGCATGTATCCCTACCTGTCAAATGTCTCCCCTCTGTCTGTTATGAGAGCCGAAAAACTGCAGATTCTGTGGGTGGGCCTGTTGTCCGGAGCTTAGTGGGTGGAGTCATGATGTCAGTAGACCTCTACACTCCCCTTGTCAACATGCATTTTCTCCTGTGTATTTCTTACACTGAACTTCAGCTATGATCACTAACATCCAGTCAAAACCCAGAAAAGTCACCACATGACTTCAGCATGCCCAATCATGCTGAGGTGTGGAGCTGCCAATCCTGGGAGAGCTGGAGAAGAAAGGAGGAGGGGATCTGAAGTACACAGAATGCCTTTCTCATGCTTGTGCATGAGATATGTAAGTCACATGTCACTCACAGCAAGGAGGAAGAACTGACTCCTATTTCTCTGTGTGTCAGTTTTTATCTCTCTGAAAAAAGATAAGAGGATTGCTCAGAGCTGGATTAACTCTTCGTGGCAAGACTGGGCACATATGAAAACCTATACTGTACAAGGTGCAAGCCTTAATTAAAGCACTTTTTTGGGGTTTACATCCCCTTTAAGGAGGGGTGGGCTTCCTCCAGACACACCTCCTATTTGGAGACTCTGGTAACTATAGAGTTAGGACCTTAGTTAAAAGAGGAGCTTTGACGTGTGCCCTGCAGCATATGCATATATTTGCAAATGTGTGCAAACAAAACCCTCTGTTTTTAACATAAATTGTTAGACGGGGTCAACTTGATTGTTTTGCAGGCTGGCTGGTAAGTATGCTGGGAAATCTTTTGTTTGTTGACATTGTAAACTCTTTTACATTCCCATCTGGGCAGCAAGCAATACAGACATTTCTTTAAAAGTTCAGAATTGTAACAGCAGATTGCTAATTTGTAGTCCTGTGAGCCTCCAGGTAATTGACCAAATCTGGTCTCCAAAATAGTATATCTTTGCAAATGATCAGCTGCTAACGTTACGCATGTCTCATAACCATGCAAGCGTGTATACAATTTGGTTGTAACAGCAGATGCTTTTAACAGTGCATGTTTTCGTTAAAACACAAGGTAGCTACCATTTGTGTGCATGAAGGGGTAACTGGCGAGTTAACCTGTCCCTGTGATGTCCACAGTCTACTGGTGCTTAGATATTTTTCCTGCAAGCTGAAATATTTCTGTGCAAGGTGAGGCATAGAATGCAAAAAGTCACACTCCCCATAGTAGCTAGGTCTTGTGGAGAAACTGCATGCTATTCAGTTATGGCACATTTTCCAAACATAGGTTATGACAGTAAAAGGTCTCTCATCTGCCTGCAGATCTTTTGCCCAATTTCCTCTGCATGATCACACATGGCCTCTCTGAGCATCTACGAGAGAGAAGTTGAGAAATGTATACTTCCTGGGCATGTCCAGGAACACAGAGAGTTGTGGAAAATTGAGTAAAGGAGGTCTGCACCTACATCTAAGCATGGGGAGTAAATTGTCACTCTGCTACAGATACACTTTAACAACAATGTAATATAAAATAACAGAGTGATTTTTGCACTAAATAACACAATCAAATATTTTTTTTAAGTGGAAAATGCCCTGGTTAAAAGTAACAATTTCTACATTATCATTCCTACAGGCCCTGCTGCCCAAATAGTAAAGCAGCTCTTCTATGTACAGTAATATAATTGTGCTGAACAAAGCATGGTGCTCCCAGTGTGCCTTAATGTAGTATGCCTCTTATTGACTTGCAGATCTCTGAGTCTCTAAGCTTAAAAAGGGTCATGCAGAACAAACAGCAAGTTAGAAAGACAAGGAGACAACAGAAATGTATACAAAACAATGAAAAACATTTGATTCAAATATGCATAATAGCTGCAAAACTGCATAAAAGCACATTGCTAATTAAATTCAGGTCTTGTCTGCCATATTTCATGTTTTAAAATGATTGTGAGTTTTCTATTATTACATTTTGTTCCTTGTAATCAAATCTCATGTTGTCCGATTTCTTTCTCAAGCTGCCTATATAAATCAAAATAAACTTGCTAGTAATATGACGTGGCAGTTGGGTAGATGTTCACTCAAGGCTTCAACATCATCCTCTTTTTTTCTAACTCAACCATTTTACAAAATAATTACATTGGCTTAAACTCTGATTATTTTGACTTCAATCATTTTCATAGATTATTGCACAGCTTACTTAAACACATTTTTTTAGCGGATTTTTTAGTATTGTATGTTAACTTTCTATATTTCTATTGGATTTCTTTCTTGTTATCTCTACGCTCTCATGCATTGCTCCTCCACAACAAACCAGCTTCACTGCTCTGGGCTCCATAGCCATATCATAGAAAATGATGATCACATATGTGTCTTTGCATACATGGTTGTAATAATGGTTCCATTTAAAGTTTGTACACCTATTCCTGGTATCACAATTGCCATGGTGAGAACAACAGGTTCAAATGTTCACTTTCTCAGCTTTGAACTTCATGTAGGTCTCAGATGACTAAACATGTGCATGTTTTTGCACTTTCTTGTCCTTATTATTATCTTTACCAGATGTTCTAGAACCTGCATGGGCCTCATTGTTATTTTGCCTTTCTATAACCAATTGATTTCAGCAGAAAAAGTGATTTTTCAGGGGAACATCCAATAGAAAAAACATTCTGCGTTCAAGCATTTTTTTTGGAGCAAGTTCATCCATCACCTCCCCTCCTACATAAAATATGGCTATTTTACCATTAGGACCTGATTCACTAAAGTGTGAAGTGAGATGAAGTAAAATGATGAACATATAGTAATCCTGTAAGCAGGTGCTTATTGAGGTATTACTCTATAGGTTATGTTCATTATTTCCTTGATTAAAGTGGTTGTAAACCCTTATATATACCCAGTGATGTGACTAGCCTTGGGTGATACACAGAGATGGTTGTAAACGCAAGAGGTTTTTACCTTCATGCATTCTATGCATGATGGTAAAAAACCTTCTGTGTGCAGCGCCCCCCCCCCCCCCCAGCCTCCCTAATACTTAGTAGTAGAGACAATAAGAATTAGGCTGCATACCACCCCAAGTCCAACAATGTGTATTGAAGACTGTAGAAGTGACTGCCACTATGACACATACAATGATTATAGGTTGATGCATTTCACACGGACATTGTGCCTCCTCAAAATAAATTCTTATTGTCTCTACTATTACGGATGTGAGCCGGGGCTAGCACTCAGACCATCTAGTCCTTTTGGATATTACACTCACCTGCAGCAGCATACCGTTTTCTCTTCTTAACCCCTTTTCTTTCGTCTAAACCCCCAAATACTTACCTGAGGCGCCTCTTGATTCAGCGATGTCCACAAGAGCCTTGCCTCTCTGGGCACTCGCACTCCTGATTGACTTTTGGCAGCAGAGGGAGCACAGCACCTAACAACATGAGGGCAGACAGTACAGTTACAATACAATCGAATACAGGAGGAATTAGAGGGCCCTGCTCCTTAGCACTTACAATCTAGAAGGGAGGGTCAAGTGAAACAAAAAGGTAATAACTGTGGGGGGTGAGCTGTAGGAGAAAATGAAAATAAAGTTGTTAGGTATGGGTAGGATAGGCTTCTCTGAAGAGGAGGGTTTTCAGTGATTGTCTAAAAGTTAATAGAGTAGGAGGCTTAGAAGCTGGATAAAGAGAAGTCATTGCGGACATATTACAAGGGTATAACCTGCAGTGGAACAAGAGGCTAAAATTGCTGTTGCTAGGAACGACCAGAGTAATGGCTAATATTTAATCAGCCAGCCAGTGAGATTCTTGGTGACATGGCATGGGTAATGGAAGGCCCTGGTAGTGAGGTGGTTTATGAGTTTACCCTCTCCCTAGTGATTGGTTCCCCACATACATGGATTGATATTGCAGCACTGGGTATCCCATGTACCTAGCCTGAGGTGTCATGGAAGAGGAGTAGGGAGAGTTTTATAGGCCTCAGGAATGGAAAAGCTTGAGCACATATGAAGAGATAAGCTCTATGTGCTGCGGAGAAACCTTATAATAACACTTGGAGTGAGGTTACATGTTAGGCTGTGCTGGTGGAGTGCGGTAAAGGCTCTGTGGTACCCACTTGGAAATGCTACATCCATTAGGAGAAGCTAAAAGGAAAGTCAAGAAGCAAAACATTCACAAAGAGTTAACTATGCAAGTAGACCATGCTCATTTCTAAGACGGAGTGCTGTCTTAACAGTTATTTTACATGACAGCAGCCTCCGCCTGTAAGTGCAGGCATTATTGATAATTTCTAGAGACTGGGAGTGTTAAGCCCCACTTACAATCTATCCTTTTTAATATACAAGTTCCTGGCTGTTATAATGATGTAGTGGCTTCAGTACTTTCTCAGTCAATATATGCAAAGTATGTACTGAAAGTATGAAGATCAGAGGTTCTGATTTGTTCTCTAACTTTCCTGCATATCAGTGACTCAAAGTATTGAAGCAGAGATAGCTAAGCAACTAAAATTTTCAGAGGGGGCAGCAAAGTCATGTTTCATATTTCTTTACAGATTGTACACATTTCCCATGAAAGCCATATGAGTAATGTCTGTGACACTTTTTTGTAATTGCACTAATTCTTCTTCTTTTAGAACAAGTTTTCTAGAATGGCTAATAGAGAAACAATCAACTTAGCACGTGGAAGCCTATAATGGACATTTAAATACCAGTGACTCTGAAAATACATAGAAAGCAGAAGATCTGCAAGTTAGCCAAGCAACTGGCATTTTCAGATGGAAAAGTTACAATAGTAGTTCCTTTACGGTTATCAGAAACAGACCTTTACGCTCTGTCACCTAGTGGTCAATATAATATATGGCTACATAATATGCCACAGCATGCAGCTATCTCTTATGGTGCCACGGCATAGTCTCCTGAAAGCAACCTAGAGTCTTACTGATTCGTTGCCAAGAATAAGGGACAGACAAGACTGAATGTGTGTAAAGAGAAATGAGAGAATGGAAGGGCAATCACCTGTTTTTTTTATATTTGTCTTTCATGTCAACAATATCTTATATTTTTATTGCTACTATACGTGACATTCAGCTCCCTAAAAAATCTTAAAAAAGTCTAGCATTCAGACAACGCCAGCCAGTGTTTGGTCTTAACTTGTGTTTGGCCCAAACTTTGAGCTCATCCCTAATTAGAAAATACCCCAGTATTTACAACCATACTGGCAACTGAATCATCTTAACTCAAACAACATCACATATTAAAAATGTCAAAAAAAAATAAAAAAAAAAAAAGCAAAAACCGCGCTATAAAGTGATTTAAACAATAGTCCGACTGTGAAGTATCTTACAAAAATAAATAGTCCCAATTAAGGTCCAAAAAGAAAGAAGATAAATATGTGACATAAACTTCATCCAAAAGGAAACAGTGATGGCGGACACAGTTTGCGGAACACACCAATATATATTGCGCTTACCAGAAGTAAGCCATAAAAGGGCGAGTGGCTTAAACCCAGCCTGGGCCTTTAGATGAGCAATCCAGATGAAGCAGGAAGGGCGCCCTCGTCCCGTGGATCCACAAAATATGGTCCGAAAAAATATATAACAAAAATATAGCGTAATATTGTTTACATAAACACCACGCCAAACCAGAAAAGAAGTGACACTCAATTAGCCTTAAATCATATGTGGTCATATAAAAAAATCCTGTTATAAATAGCTAGGACAATGTAGTGAGTATCATGCAATCATGCAAAATAAAAATAAAAATAAAAAGTAAAAGGGTGAAAGCTACAAAGACTCCCAAATCTGCTTACCAGATATAAATGGACAGTCAGCGTGTGTTAATCACCCCAAAAGGTATGTGAAAGGAACTCCCACCAGGTGCTGAGAAAGCTAATAGTGCGAGCTGCTTACCAGAAGGCAGACCCTTATGTGCAGATTCATTAAGACCAGGAACCAAACACCAAAGGAGCAGATATTGATAACGAACCTTAGGGAATGTCCCCTTACCAGATATGCAAAACAAAGAGGGCAGATGTATTGCGGTCCCAGCCAGACTCCAGACCGGAACGGTGTTACCGCGTCTTGACCGCTCAACCCGGACTCAGCAGTACATATATAATGAAAGAGCCAATAGTGTAATGCTGCGTATTGTGGATTTATTATGAAAAGAGTAACACTTACATAGATACAAGATTAAAAACTGTAGGAATGATAAAAACGAAGCCGGCCGGCCTCCGGACACACTCCCGTCCTCAATCGAACGACGTGGTGACGTCAGCACGCCCCTCCCAGACGCGTTTCGTCATACGTTGACGTTCTCAATGGGGTAACACCGTTCCGGTCTGGAGTCTGGCTGGGACCGCAATACATCTGCCCTCTTTGTTTTGCATATCTGGTAAGGGGACATTCCCTAAGGTTCGTTATCAATATCTGCTCCTTTGGTGTTTGGTTCCTGGTCTTAATGAATCTGCACATAAGGGTCTGCCTTCTGGTAAGCAGCTCGCACTATTAGCTTTCTCAGCACCTGGTGGGAGTTCCTTTCACATACCTTTGGGGTGATTAACACACGCTGACTGTCCATTTATATCTGGTAAGCAGATTTGGGAGTCTTTGTAGCTTTCACCCTTTTACTTTTTATTTTTAGTTTTATTTTGCATGATTGCATGATACTCACTACATTGTCCTAGCTATTTAGCACAGGATTTTATATGACCACATATGATTTAAGGCTAATTGAGTGTCACTTCTTTTCTGGTTTGGCGTGGTGTTTATGTAAACAATATTACGCTATATTTTTGTTATATATTTTTTCGGACCATATTTTGTGGATCCACGGGACGAGGGCGCCCTTCCTGCTTCATCTGGATTGCTCATCTAAAGGCCCAGGCTGGGTTTAAGCCACTCGCCCTTTTATGGCTTACTTCTGGTATACGCAATATATATTGGTGTGTACCGCAAACTGTGTCCGCCATCACTGTTTCCTTTGGATGAAGTTTATGTCACATATTTATCTTCTTTCTTATTGGACCTTAATTGGGACTATTTATTTTTGTAAGATACTTCACAGTCGGACTATTGTTTAAATCACTTCATAGCGCGGTTTTTGCTTTTTTTGATTTATTTTGGTGGGCCACACTTATAACCGCAGCTTGTTTTTTCCTTTTTTCCAAGCGCAGTTTTTTTTTTTTCTTTATTTTCTTTATTCTTTACATATTAAAATGTGCCATGGCAGATGTTGATTGTCAAAAACTGGATGTGTGCAAACATCTTGCTTTAATTGGCATAATTTGATTAGCATGTTGCCAGGGTATCTTTAGACTGGGGTTATTTGTTTGAGTGACCTGACTGAAGATGTGAAGCATTGTTACATCACCATAAAAAATTTGATTTGGAGGCCCCCATCCCAGTTTAAGAGTGATTGTTTAATATAGATGTTTTTTTTTTTTAACCTCTTGTGAATCATTTGTGCTTCTACATGGCTTTGTTCACTCTCCTTAAAGCAGAGTTTCACCCAAAAGTGGGACTTACGCTTGTCTGTCCCTCCCTCATGCCACATTTGGCACCTTTTGGGGGGAGGGGGGGGGGGAGCGGGAACCTGTTTTTGACAGGTACCCTGTCCCCACTTCCATCAGACCTTGCCGTAGCGAGGTACATCAGAAGTCCGGCCCCCTCCTCCCCCTTCCTCCTTCCCCTGCGGTCAGGCCAATAGGAGAGCGCAGCATGCTTCGTGCATGTGCAATAGGGACCTTACCGGTAATGGCATCTGACAGCTGATGGAAACATTGGCTGTGGTGCCAACATCCCTGGACTCCAGGACAGGTAAGTGTCCTAATATTAAAAGTGAGCAGCTACAGTATGTGTAGCTGCTGACTTTGTTTTTTTTGAGGGGAAAGCGGTACTCTGCTTTAAGTTGACAAAAAGCACTGCTGAGTTGGAACCATGCCTTTGCTGAGCGGTTGTTTTCTCTCCCCAATATACAGAGAAGTAGCTAGTAGCTACACTGGGCTGCATATATCAGGATACTTCAGTTTTGTTTGGGTGTTGGGTGTACTGGTTGCCCATACTTCGGTCTCAGAGTGCTGTTGGGCTTGAAAAATATGATGCTAGTGTAAGGACTAGCATCCTTACAATCCCAATACTAAATTTAGTGCTGCTGGGCTGTAGTCAGCCTCAGCCTGGATTGATAGTTCTGCTTTCTATGGATTTTCCCCTAAATGGGATCATAGACAGAACATTCATACTAATAAAACACAATACTGCAGCACCTGTGGTGTAATAGGCCGTGCCCCTTTATTATAGGTATAATATATTTAAAATTATTAATAACATCTTTTACTTCAAATATTTAATTCACTTAAATGTATTAAGTACAACTTATAATATGTATCATATATGTAATACTAAATATAGCTCAGCTATATATAAGCTTAAGCTATTACATAACTCAATAAAACAACATCCCACAACATACAAGTAGCAATAATCAAATGAACATCCCCTTTCAGGGAAAGGGACAAAACCTCATAACTAGGGCCACGACAAAATACATACATAACTCAATAAAACAACATCCCATACCCGAGGCATAATTAAAGAGCCCGGCACACCCCCTGGGCGACAGCCAATTTAAACACAGGTCTGCATATCAAGGTTGAAAATGTCCAGAGCAATATCAGATAAATGGACATTATCATACCTGTAGAAGCCTGACAGTTCTCCTTCCAAGTTAACATGCCGGAAAGAGAAACCAGCTACAGAAGGCATAAATTTAGCCATTTAGTAAATAGATCATATTTACCCGTTTGCAAATTTTCTCAAAGTAACAAAACTCAGAAGAAATAAGCCAAGCCAAACGAGGGACTATTTTGAAAAAAAACAAAATTGTATTGGGTAAAACAGTATGTATGCATTGCAAATCCAATTTAATCTTAGCAATCAACTCCAATGTATTATATTTACCGATATCATTTCCTGACAAATGTAAAATAAGAACATTAGGCATCGGCCACCTCTCATGTAAGCGAGACAAGGTGTTGCAAAGAATTTTCCATTGCATTCCTTTTCTTCCAAACCAATGAACTTTAAATGAGTCAAATGCCATACTCAGGTTAGAACCATAGTTCCTACGGTCAGCTCTATGCTTGGCCCAAAATACAAAAGATTGGCCGATTATCCAGATATTAACAGCATGACCTGAAATTAAAAAGAAGCATTAGGTCTAACATAGGAACGAAAGCAGTTAGATTTCCATCTACCAATACATTTAATCATCTCATCATTTAAACCTAGCTTAGCTGCTTCTGTGGCTGCTCCTATGTGGAATGGGTGAAAAGTGATATGAAGATGACCTAACTTCAAACATAAAAGACATTTAACACTGCCTTAAATTGATAGACAGTTAAAGGTTTCCCATTCTCATGTAGAAGAAAGGAAGAGGAAACAGGCGGACGTAACTGCAAATAACTATGAACTAAATCCAAAACACAAACCTTAGATCCTATATTTTTTTTCAACTTGATCCAATGTCCTTTCCCGACGGAATCAGTTTTGCTTTTTCTCAACAGGATAGAAAGAGAGTTAGACCCTAAATAAACATCCTGGAACAAAATACCATAGCCATCCCCAATTTTCATAGGCAATAGCTCAGAAACCCTAAAAGCCCCGAAAAAACATAAGTAAAAAGCCAACTTAAACAGCAAAGCCTCAAATGGAGAGAAACAGACATTGCTGGTAGAATCACCAATCTTTAACAGTAAATCAGTTGATATCGGTAATCTGGAATCAGCAACCATATGATTCTTTCGATATCCTTTTAAAGCACACTTGACAGCAAAAAATTGCATGCAGGAAGCTGCTCCCATCAAATGCTTAAAAAGGATATCCCAGCCAATGTCTTTACTATGTACAAGTAAGAGTAAGAAGCTGACATTAAATAATCCAAAAATGGCAACATGAAATTCTCAGAAAAAGAATCATGAGCTAAATTAGAAGAGGCTAAAAAGGAATGCCATAAATTCAACGCTGAACAGTAAGATGACCATGTAGAAGGCGCAATTGAACTCTTAATTGCTGAAATGACTGGGGTCACACCACCGCCCATAAGTGCGGAGGACAATCCAAACCTACTTGATATGCACCCGGTATCAACTTCTGAAATTCTTGAATCTGTGAATGGGACAAAGAATCCGCTATAATATTCTCAATACGAGGAATATATTTAACTTTTAACCAAATATTAAACATCAAACATTTAAATACAATCTGTCTTAGTATAGAAATAACAGGTAAAGATTTTGACGATAAACAGTTGATAGCAAAAACAACGCCTTTATTATCCGAATGAATTAATATCCGCCTATTAACCAACTGAGAACCCCAAAAGATCTAGAGCCACTAAAACTGGAAACAATTCCAATAATACAATATTAAATGTCAAACCTCTAGATTTCCTTATATCAGGCCAAACAGCTGCCGACCATTGGCCATTCCAAAATACACCGTAACCACACAATCCAGCAGCATTAGTATGCAAATGTAAATCCAAAGCTGAACAAGAAGGAAATTGGCACATAGAACAATCATTGTACTGATGTATAAACTCATGCCAAACCCGTAAATCCTCAACAACGTCAGAAGTAACACGCACAAAATGAGATGGAGAAGAACAACAGGAAATTGCACGATAAAGACGTTTAGAGAAAACACGACCCACTGGCATAATCCTGGATGCAAATGCCAAAAAACCCAGCAACGATTGTAAGATCATCAAATGCACCTTCATCCTAGACATGACAAAAACTAACAATTTTTGAATGTGCAAAACTTTATCAATCAACAGTTTAAATTCCATGGCAACTGCATCAATTTGAATGGCCAGAAATTCTAGACAAGAAGTAGGATAAACAGACTTCTCCTCCGCCAAAGGAACACCAAAGTCCTTGCAAACAATCCAAAACTCAATGAAAAGAAACAAACAATCATTACAATCATATTTACCAATAAACAAGAAATCATCGGGATAATGTAAAACTGAGTCCAAACTGGTCTTATGGTGAACCACCCACTCAATAAAGGAAGAAAATAATTCAAAATAATGGCAGGAGAGAGAACACCCCATAGGGAGACAGTGATCAAAATAAAACTCATTGTCAAATCTAAAACCTAGGGAATTGAAGGCCGAAGGGTGTATGGGCAGAAGACGAAATGCCGATTTGATATTAGCTTTCACAAGTAAGGCTGAACTACCAATGCTTCTAATTATGCGTAAAGCATCGAACGAGGAATAATGAACTGAGCAAAAATTTGTATCAATTTTATCATTCAATGAAAGCCCGTAAGGATACGACGAGTGGTGTATCAGTCTATAAGTATTTAGTTCCTTCTCAGGTATGATTCCTAAAGGGGATACCCGAAAATTTGGAAAAGTTGGTTCCTGAAAAGGGCCAGCAATTCTGCCATCACCAATCTCCTTCAACAATTTTGCTCTTACAATATCCGAATGTAGTACTATAGACCCTAGGTTCTCAAAAACCACACAACCAGAGCCCTTATAGGAAGGCAGCATAAAACCAAACAAAAAACCATCATGCAAAATTTACGCTTTCTGACGTTCTGGGTACTGACAGAGCCATGGCAACATATTTGTGAGCCTCACTGGAGGAGTTGCTTTTGAGAAAGAGCTCTTTAGCAGAGACTGATACATTAGCAGAATTTCTCTTAAAGCAACGTGACGCAGGATGAGAACCTGCACAAAAATTACACTAGTGTTTATACTTGCACGAGTTGGGCCATTTACACTGCCCATCATTAAAGTGGAAATAAACTCTATGTTGATAAGTATGCATATTAGATACTCAAGGTTTTGGAAATTGCTTTTGTGGAATTAAAAGATTAAGCCACAAACCCACGTCTTTAACGCCCCACTTCATCGATCTATGCACTGACAACTTTTGGCGAAACGATTCGTCATATGCAAACCATGAGAGGCCTGGAAAATTCTTATAAGCCTCAAGTATTATCTCAACATGCTGAAATAAACCGCAGCATAAGCCAGGGCGCTTTTCTCCCAGCACACTCGAATAAATGCAAAATGCTTGCAGCCAATTGTTAAACGATCAAGGGGGTGACTTACGTTTATCATCATCAAATTTATCACCATCCTTCTTATCAGGTCTAAATCCTTTATGCAAAGGGAGCAGACTTAGAATGTCGACATAATCACCCTTCCATATTTTCTCTTTTAATGTACTATTTAAATGGAATCCCAAAGGTGACAATACCCATGTAATAACTTCACGTAAGTAAGTATCAAGAATAAAAGAAGAACTAGAAGCAATAGGAGGCTCAATACAAACATTCGCCGCAGTCGCCAAGGGCCTAAGCAAATCACCCTCCGAAGGAGCAAGCCATACCTGAGCAACTCCCGTGTCTGAGCCCGGGTTCACACCATAATTCGCTGCGGATCGCACAGGAGCGCTGTGCTTCCCTGTTCACCGTTTCAGGGCCGATTCTATGCCTGAATTCGGCCCTGAAACGCAGCCAAAGACGCACAGTGCGCACCGCAGCCGCCCCGGAGATATGTGAACCGGCTCCATAGGGAGCCAGTCACATTCTCCTGCTATGCGAATTAGATGTGCCGAAACGCACATCTAATTCGCATAGGTGTGAACCCGGGCTTAATGATCATTTTGTGTATGTACAGTGCCTTGCAAAAGTATTCGGCCCCCTCGAACTTTTCAACCTTTTCAGGCCACATTTCAGGCTTCAAACATAAAGATATAAAATTTTAATTTTTTGTGAAGAATCACCAACAAGTGGGACACAATTGTGAAGTGGAACGCAATCTATTGGATATTTTAAACTTTTTTAGCAAATAAAAAACTGAAAAGTGGTGCGTGCAAAATTATTCGGCCCCTTTACTTTCAGTGCAGCAAACTCACTCCAGAAGTTCAGCGAGGATCTCTGAATGATCCAATGTTGTCCTAAATGACTGATGGTGATAAATAGAATCCACCTGTGTGTAATCAAGTCTCTGTATAAATGCACCTGCTCTGTGATAGTCTCAGGGTTCTGTTGAAAGCGCAGAGAGCATCATGAAGACCAAGGAACACACCAGGCAGGTCCGTAATACTGTTGGAGAAGTTTAAAGCCGGATTTGGATACAAAAAAAATTTCCCAAGCTTTAAACATGCCAAGGAGCACTGTGCAAGCGATCATTTTGAAATGGAAGGAGTATCAGACCACTGCAAATCTACCAAGACCTGGCTGTCCCTCTAAACTTTCAGCTCAGACAAGGAGAAGACCGATCAGAGATGCAGCCAAGAGGCCCATGATCACTCTGGATGAACTGCAGAGAACTACAGCTGAGGTGGGAGAGTCTGTCCATAGGACAACAATCAGTCGTACAATGCACAAATCTGGCCTTTATGGAAGAGTGGCAAAAAGAAAGCCATTTCTCAAAGATATCCATAAAAAGTCTCATCTAAAGTTTGCCACAAGCCACCTGGGAGACACACCAAACATGTGGAAGAAGGTGCTCTGGTCCGATGAAACCAAAATCGAACTTTTTGGCCACAATGCAAAACGATATGTTTGGCGTAAAAGCAACACCGCTCATTACCCTCGACACACCATCCCCACTGTCAAACATGGTGGTGGCAGCATAATGGTTTGGGCCTGCTTTTCTTCAGCAGGGACAGGGAAGATGGTTAAAATTGAGGGGAAGATGATGCAGCCAAATACAGGACCATTCTGGATGAAAACCTGTTGGAGTCTGCAAAAGACCTGAAACTGGGACGGAGATTTATCTTCCAACAAGACAATGATCCCAAACATACAGCAAAATCTACAAAGGAATGGTTCACAAATAAACGTATCCAGGTGTTAGAATGGCCAAGTCAAAGTCCAGACCTGAATCCAATCGAGAATATGTGGAAAGAGCTGAAAACTGCTGTTCACAAACGCTCTCCATCCAACCTCACTGAGCTCGAGCTGTTTTGCAAGGAAGAATGGGCAAGAATTTCAGTCTCTCGATGTGCAAAACTGATAGAGACATACCCCAAGCGACTTGCAGCTGTAATCGCAGCAAAAGGTGGCTCTACAAAGTATTAACGCAAGGGGGCCCGAATAATTTTGCACGCCCCACTTTTCATTTTTTTATTAGTTAAAAAAGTTTCAAAAATCCAATAGATTTCGTTCCACTTCACAATTGTGTCCCACTTGTTGGTGATTCTTCACAAAAAATAAAAATTTTATATCTTTATGTTTGAAGCCTGAAATGTGGCAAAAGGTTGAAAAGTTCAAGGGGGCCGAATACTTTTGCAAGGCACTGTACATTTTGTGTTGCTGTAAATGTATTAATTAAATCTTGAAAAGAAGAAAAAATAGCTTTTAATTGAGATACGTTTTCGACTCACCACTTGCGTGAATAGCAGCAGTGATGGATGCATTCTTAGCTTCAGGTAGCACAGGGTGCAATGCCATCACATCCGATTCAATAGGAACATGTCCCATGTCTGAAAACATAGCATACTCAGAATGATTACAATCAACACTCCTTAAAGACTGTAGAATAGAGGAGGAATCAATACTTCTTTGTTTACAAAATCTTGTAGCATAAGAATCATCCTGAGAATTCCTTGTATCAATTACATTACCTTTTTTCTTTTTTCCTTTTTTATCCCCAGTCACATTCAAACCGGCGAGGTCTCTTCAGTGTCTTCTGTAATTTCCTTCCAGGCCTATCTGCGTCATCGCCCTGTCCATCATGCCGATCAGCGGGTGGAGCTATGACGCACTCAGAAGATGGGCCCAAAGTGACGTTGGCTGAAGGCGGACCTGTAGGAGATAAACATGCCTGTAAGCCTGACCTGGAACCAGAAACAGTAGGGGCGGGCAGAGTAAAGGAAGACATCCCGGGTTCAGAAATCACAATACTGTCACCTCAGGCATCAACTGCATCCACGTAAGCCTGGGAAACATCACGCCGGACATCAGTCAATGGAGCCGACATGTTCAGCGACAAGCAGCAACGCATCCAGGCATCCCCATCATCGGAAGCGGCCGATCCATCATTCTGCGCAACAAGGATTCCATAACAGTAGGTACAGCAACAAGTTATCTTTTGTCTTCTCTCTGTCTGCCTGCTAGTGACGCATCTCTTTCTTTATAAGGATACCTGCTCGTGTCAGCCAGTATTCAATTGGTTAACTGACAATCAACTGACAATCAGGTAAGTATTTATTTATTTATTTATTAAAACTTTAATTTGACTTATTATCTGTCTGTCATGATCCCATAGGTGCTGGGATGGGGACATTCTGCCCCACCTTTCACCTTTATTCAAGTTATTGTCTATTTCTGACTGCTGCTAGAGAGTGCCCCTGGCAAAAGTTTGGGAGGATTCAATGGCCTGAGATGTTAATTTTTATATCTCCCCGGTTAATCACTAGGAGGCTTAATGCCAGTGGTGCATGCTGCAGAAAAGGGATACATATTTTTTTCCTGGGGAGAACATTTGTGCAGCTGTTCTCTGACCTGCCAAGCCCACTGCTTGGTAGGGACATATGCTTGAAGAAGGAAGGCCTGAATTTGGGGTCTGAAAGCTTGCACTAACTTTGAGATTAAATACCAGCCCACAAACCACTTCCCTAACTAATTTCAGGAAGTAAGGGGTGCTACTTTTGTTAGGATCCTTCTATGTTTTCTGAAACTTCAGCCACAAAATATGGATAACAATATTTCTTATTGTTTTGATATTCTGGAGTTTGTGTCTGACTTTGCAGTCATTTTAACAAAAGCATGGACTGGGTAACCTCAATTCTATGAGCTTTCAAACTCTGAATCCATACCAGACCTGAAGAGCCTAGTAAGGACGGGGGGGCACGCCATTTTTTTTTCACTTTTTGATTAGCAATGTTTTTTTTATTCAGCTGTGAGGGGGGAAGCCCATTGACAGCTGATGACTCATCGGTTGGTAAGGATGCTGCAGCCAGCTTCCTGGCCTGCTCCCTAACAACTAGCTATTCAAAGCGCCCTGACTGGGCTTAGCCCAATCGGGCTCAGAATGCATTGTGTGCGAACACCCGCCGAACGCCGTGCAAATTTGGGTTTGTGCCAAATGGGCAGACAGGCAATGTTCGGGCAGGACTTTTGCTCGGCCTAAACCGTTCGCCCAACTCTAGCCTGAACCACTTCCTTTAAAGTTTTTAACAGGGATACTAAGTAGTATGGTAGTATCTATAGCTTTGGTAGTCAAGCTAAGAGTGCTCAGGTAATAGCAGTTGCACAGTTGTAACAGCAGTTGCAAAATGGCCTTTGAAGCAGTCTTTGGTTCCTTTCTCCCAAAAATGTTTTGTAGATCTGACCCACTAACAATACGACTGAAATTTGGATTTGGTTCAGAACATTCAAATTCTCGCAATTTGGTCTGAATCTAATGTTATCCAAAGTTTGGGAACAATTCTACCTGCTATTCATAGCCTGCCCCTTTCCTGTTACTGCCACCCTCTCCAAGTTCTACAGCGTAATCTTTTGCAGAAGATCCCAGAGGGAAGAAAATACCAGAACATTCATATAATTCTTCCTTGAAAGGGGCAGCTAAAGGTGAAAAGCAGAAGTTAGTGAGCCATAGTCACTGACTATACCTCGCAATATTTCTTATATTTATTAAGCAATTTCCTTTGAAGCTTGCATAGGTAAACGCCCTTTCTTAGCTTGCACTTAATAGTGAAACAGATACATTTCTTTTTTAAATCCTACAGTTAATTTAAATCTACTGATTAAACATTTTACTTTAGCTGGTAGAAAAAATAAAACTAAGAACCATACTGACAGAATATAAAAATCTTAGCCATACCAGTATTACAGCTTAACAAATCAGCCCACATTTCTCCTGCTGTGTTAATATGCTAAAATGAGATCAATCTCCCCACTGGGTGGCAGACTGCCGTCTAAAAAAGAAATGCTTTGTCAGAATGTAATGTATGGAACATTCAAGTGGGAATAAAACATAATCTTTTGCACTTGACCTTTGACCCTTCTTAAGTATTTCACTCAATTTAACAAGAAGCTCTAAAGAAATTGTCTATAATTTAAGTTTGCCATAAAATTGCGGCTCTTATTTTCTAATTACTTGATTCATTGAGCAATCACACAACAATAATGCTGATACTTGCCTTTGGCCTTGACTTTTGGAAGCTGCTAGGGATTACAAGTCAAAGGCATGATATTCATGAGTATATGGATCATTTAGTTTTTCATATCATTTACAAGCACTTCAGAGTGACAGAGCTGAAATGATTGCTATTACTTAATTTACAGACAGCATGCTTCTTGTGATTTAGCATCTTTAAAACTTGGCTCATTCTGATCCTGCCACTTTTATGCAGTGGCATATTCATTATTGTTTGACAATATACTATTTTGTACACTTTTTAGTCGACAAGTGTGACAATTGAATTTCTTATACCAGTTATCACTGCCATTTACTAGATTTTCCTGCAGAAATTATTGTTCATTTTCCACAAAAAAACATTTTAAAAAGGAAGGTTTGATGATTTTCATTTAAAAAAAAAACAGATTTTTGCAAAAGACAAAATAACGCTATTTGTTGCTCCAGGCAGATAAACACTAGAGTCGTTGGGTTGTAGGAAATAAGAGGCAGCATTTTTACCACATACAGTACATATATGCCAATACAGAAACACACACACTGTAAGTGATTGAACAGGAGTGGTCATATGCAGCAAGTGTGCATCTGCAGTCTATGGTCACTAGTTTACTAACCTCAAAATCATTTTAAAAAACAGTAAATAAACTTGTTATCACTGTCACATCCTATAGTATAGATACAAACCCAAAAACAAAAATGTAACATATTGAAGTTTAGCAACTTTTAGTGGTGGTAGATGCATTGTTTTTGTTGTTTCAGGCTCTTTTTTTATGTATTTTCATCTGGGCATTTGGCCAGTAACACAGTTCCTGTACTATGGGGACAACGCTCACTAATCCTTTTGTATCAGGACAAAAGACACAAGATAGGACTATGGAACCTTGCCGCTGTCCTATTTGACATAATGTTGAGGGCATGGTCTTGTAGTCCCCAGAGATAATATCACTGTGATAGTTGGGAGCAGGAGAATTTATTTTGGGTTGTTCTTTGGTGGTGGGTTATGGTAATAGCAAAAAATACACAGTTAAAGTTCAAAATATAAATTTTATTCTACTATTTTGGGTCAGTTTTCCATTGATGATAAAAAAAGTACAATTTACCATCAAACGAAGGCACCATTTTTCTTGAATAAAACAAGGTATGGTTCACCTGGAAATGCTAAGTAGTTGAAAATGTACAGTTTTTCTAACACATGTCAAAGTTAAGTTTGACATGCTGGAGGCTGTGTGAGTCTGGCTGTGCACTGGAGAGATGGTTTGGTATACTAAGGAGGTTTAACACACAGAAAATAATAGATATCTGGTGCTACTTGAAGGCGGACATTATTTTAGGTTCTTCAGTATAATTACCATACCAATTTTCAGGGATACTAATCTTCAAGACCACCATTCTCTTGCTTTTTCAGGAAAAAAAAGATCTTAAATTGAATGATAAAAGGAGAAAAATCTGCAATATTGGGACTTTAAATGAGGATAGTGGGGCCGTTCATACCCCTCCTCCATCCCGGTTCAATATTAGAAACTAAAAAAGAGAGCAGATGTGGGACTGTGAGGCACACGGGAGCAGGAGTCAAACTAGAATAAAGTTTCAATTTTTTAATATAAAGTAATACATGAATTCATAAGTTTACATTTATAGGCACATAGCTCAATAAATATCATTTGTATTCAATCATAAAATACATTCCAACAAGGACTTCTATGTAAACATATGAGGATATGAATAAAAGATACATAACAATAAATATGTGGCACTCAGTGTCACTAGAAAAAAGTGGCAAAGACAAAATATAACATTGGAGCGTCCATACATAGCTAATAATAGTGTATAAATAACGGTAGTTGTAAGCTCTACACCGTTTCGAGACCTTATAGCCACTCATCAGGAGCATAACCGTATTAATCACCTATGATGGGGGAAAATAGCAATATTTAGAGTAGTTTAAAGGACAAGTGGGCAAATGTAAAACATAAAATTACACTTTCTTCAACAAAGACCATGAAACTTACAATTGCGTCCGTGCAAAGGCGGCGCAGCCCTGAATGCAAAGCCCACCCACAATGCCAGGGTCCGAAGCTGAGGGAGCGTGTCCAGGCAGCAGACCCGGCAACGAGAAACCCCCAGATTGGGTCAGAGTGTGACGGGGGTAACCTCAGTGGGAGGAGGAAAAAGACCTGAAAAGCAAAAACACAAAGTGAATAGATAAGAATAGCTTTTTTAAGCTATGTGCCTATAAATGTAAGCTTATGAATTCATGTATTACTTTATATTAAAAAATTTAAACTTTATTCTAGTTTGACTTCTGCTCCCGTGTGCCTCACTCAAAGTCCCACATCTCCTCTCTTTTTTAGTTTCTAATCTTCAATTGAATGGTTCCAGTGTCTCCCTGCCTGCTCTATCATTGCTGTCTCCTCATTCTAAGGTCATACTAGGACCCAGCGCACAACTGCAAGCAATTGCCACAGGCTCATCAGTCCTGATGTCCTGGTGATATGTGACGACCTGACTTTTTCCCATATTCGGTTTGTCAATGATGGAGTGTGCCATTCAGATTTACTGTTGAACCTTTGAATTATATGATTACATCGCTTGTTTTCATATTTTTCTGGTAAGCAGATTGACAGCACATGGGTGTGGTGTGCTTTTCTTTTGCACACTGAAGTTTGGTGGAGGCTTCACGTCATCTCTACTCTTCATTAATTTTTATGGACTATCATATTTACTTGCATTTTGATCTTCCAAAGTTATGTTTGTTTGACCTTTGTCATTCAGGGATTAAACACACTAAAAATGTACATGATGTAGGTAGCCCCAAGTATTGCTTGTGTTTGAGAATAGAGCTTGATACATTTGTAATTTCAACTAAGGCCTATGTCACACTTAGGAGTCTATTTATTAAACATTTGCATAGCAATTCATCTAATTCATCTAATGAAATGTATGTACATTCATTCTGTGTAAGTGGGGCAAAACAAATAATATTAGGCTATTTCCTGCTGAATGTTTTTTCATTTATTTAAAATAGAAAATACCATATTTGGCCACTAAATAGCACTAAGCATCAAGGAAAATAATAAGTGTCATAGAAAATGTTTAATGAGCTGGCATTGTACCTTAACCCTTTCACAGCCAGGTCCGTATGCCTTACGGACCTACAGAAGTGCCCGCAGGTGGCCAGGTCAGTACAGTGTACAGACCTATTTCTCCCTCTCCTATAAGCTTATGGTCACTTCAATGACCATAAGCTTATATGAGAATTGTTCATCAGACTCTGCTGAACAATTATTTAACTAAGATCAGCGGATTACAATCCGCTGATAAGAGTTATAAACCTCCAATGTGACCCCCTACCCATGTCGCCGCTTCTCTGCCCCCTGCCTCTCCACCCCCGCTGCACTCTTCCATCTAAAACTGCCCCCCCACTCTCCTCTCCCCTCCACCCCCCTTCTCCCCCCAGCACTGATTACCCCCCTCCACCCAATCTGACCCCTCCCCCCAAACCAGCTCCCTGCAGCCACCATCATTAGCCGGCATCCCTCCTCTTCCACTCCCACCAGCTTCAGGTGCTGCATGGAGCTTGGAGGGGTCCAGATGTGTCCCCCCACCAGTCAGATCACCCCCCAAATTCCTCGCACCCCTGATCCATGGCCACTCCAAGAGGCATATCTCCTACCCCTCCACCTGCAGCTTCTCCCTACACAGATCTCCTATGATCTGTCAGGCTGGGGATCACAGCAGGGGGGAAGGGGGGAGCAGTGCAGGTGGGGGTGAAGTAGGGGCTTGGGGGGCTTAGTAAACATGTGTTTAGTAAATTCCCCCTGTAGAAGAGAGGGCGCATGCAGCAATCACTACTGATCACTGCTATGTGCCCACTGACAATGACAGCTGATATATTGTAACCGCAAGTGTCATTTTCTGAATGAATGGAATCTCTATACAGATTTCTTATTCATTCAAGTAAAGTGGGCTATCTTCAGTCCCTTTCTCTGTCTCAAAAAAAGAGATATGGGTGTCTGTTTAGACCTCTGCTATCTCACCAACACCCCCCCCCCCAAAAAAAAAGCTAAAACTAAAAAAAATGACTATAAAAAAAAGTAAAAAAAAAAAAAAACACAATCATGGTAAAAACCCCCAGGTCCACTGCCCTCCAAGGTGACACCCCCCACACTCACCCCTCAATGGATACCTCACCTTCTCTTCCCGGCCAACCCAATCCTTCCTGATTGGCCAGGAGGAGAAGCCGAAAGATGATAGCGAATATTAATTAACTATTGTTTCAAGTGGGTAGGTTCAGGGTGCAATGCTCTGCGCCCCGAGCCCAACCTTTTTCAAGCCAATTAGAGCCTCAGGCTCTATTCATGTGGCTTGAAAAAAAAAAAAATCATACAAACGTATCAGTCTGGGGCCCTACAGGGGGGGCGGTGCCCCAGAGCCCCTAATGGATTAGTTGCTCCTGGTAAGACCCCTTTCACATGGAACGGACTCTGTCAAGTAGATCTACCTGCTCAGTGGGGATCTGCCTGCTGACCCCCCCCTGAGCAGGCGGATGACAGGTCCATGTCCGCTCTGCTGATGCAGGGCAGACATGGACACAGCTCGCTATTCTCTATGGGACGGTCAGATGGAAACAGACCGCCAGTCCATTTCAACTGGATACCATCCGATCTGATCTCCTATATGGATGGGGAATGGAATCTCCATTTGTCTGTTATTAGCGGACTGGATCAGATGCAGGTGGGTAAAAAAGGACAAATGTTAATTTACATCAGCCTCTCCATAGAGAACAATGGGTAGGCCAATTGGGCCCGCCTGAAAAACAGACAGGCAGACCCGATCAATGTACTTGTGTGGAAGGGGCCTAAGGCCTTGTTCACACAGGGTATACACAGCATACCTTTACAGGGATGCAGAGGTGTTCTGTGCATCTCTGTGCAGGCAATCCCATTGATGTCATTTGGGATGGAGCACCTGCACCAACAGAGCCGTTGCTCCCAATTTTACATCCGTGTAGGTCAGCATGCATGTCCCTGAGCATACACTGTCTGCGTTCCGGGTTATGTACCCACACCCACCCGGATGTCAGATTGGGAACAGCAGCTATGACTATGCAGCCTAGAATAGAAAAAAGGGAGAAAAATGGCGCAAAAGCCAACCAAACATGGGAAGCAATAAAGTAAGATGATATGTATATATAAATATATAAAACAGAAAAAAAAAAGGAGGATTCCCAAATGACAATAAAAAGTTCAATAAAATGGACGATAAGCACCAGCAGCGGCTCCCTTGAGAGTAGAAGCAATAACTCTGAAAGGCAATGTGAAAAAGAGAGAAAAAAAAAGATCTGAGAAAAATGCGGATGCATTGAAACGCGTCATCTGACATGTCCAGACGCCATTTCCACTGCCTAGCTCCCAGTGAGTCGTGCGCCTCACACTGGTCCTCTTCCGGTTCCGGCTTCTGGCGCTTGAGCCGAACTACGTACAGCCCTTGCTGACATCTGGGCTTCCCTACACCCTCCACAGCAGCATCCCCACTGGCCAAGGATTGTAGACCACAGACTGCCTTTGAACATCTTTTAGATAGCATCCATCACATTGCTGGGACCCTCTCACTGTGAACAGCTGCGGTTTTTGCCTATGGACCATCTACATGTTTATACATGGCTAACTCCTATTGAGTATTTCTGAGTAGCCCTTTGGCCACCTTTTTTACATTTACTTATTAAAGCTGCATTTGATACTGCACTTAGATTGGCGCACCTTGTCTCTTTCACATGACTATTCAGCCATTGCATCCCAATTGACATAAATGGGATTGCTTGTACGAGGATGCATGGAACACCTATGCATTCCTGTGTGGGTAAACATGGCCCCCCATGGATGTACACTTTAGTATGACACATGTGAATGATGCGTACTAATTTAGCAGTAATTTTGTAAGTTACGTTGTGTTTATGAGCAATATTAATAATTTTTTTGCATTTTTAGTGAAAATAGTGATATAATGAACATTTGCACAATTATTGCGGGGCCCAAAAAATCTGTAGAATTTTTTTTTTATTCTACAGGTCATGTGCTTTTAGAAAATATCTAGTTTCAGGGGTCTTTTCGAATTCTGAAAGCAGTAAGTGAAAAATGAAAACCTCCAGATTTTTAGAGAAATTTTTGGGTACGTTTGATTTTCACCATTTTGCAAAAAGGCACAATTACAAATATTTGTTATTTATTAACTCCATACATATTAAGCTTTTATATTTAGTTGGGATTTAGGAGGAATTTTGTTAAATTAGCCGTGTCTTTTTCTGCTAATAATGCTTTTAGTGTATTTTTTGCGAATATATTGGTTTGATAGTAAATAGTGTAACCAGCGCGCATCATATCTTAGTGTGTATTAAATATAAGTGATCCAGATAGTTATGACTACTATTGGTATGCCACACTTAAAGCCATTTCAATCCGGCCAAAAACTCATGAAAAACGTTATTACTATAGACATATATTTAAAAAATCGTGAAATTGACTTATTTTTCTATATTAGGAACATTTAAATCCTATACTCACACCACGTGTTCAACAGTGAAACAAAACATGTGTTATTAATTACAATGTTACTTATGAAAATCAATCCGCAACAATGTAGTGAGCACCCTGAAACATATGTTGCTAGTAACAATGTTACTTGTGACTATCAATTCGCAACAATGTGGTGAACACCATACATATCCAAATTAGTGCTAACAATGTTTATCAGTGGGACACTTATTCCCCTTGAACATCTTAGATGTAGAAACAATGATCAGTCCTTGATGGAACTATGCTAGGTTGATATTAGCACCAATCTTCTTTATAGAAAGAGACACACCGATATTCCTCCTTTTCACAAATATGGTAAAAAAGGCTGCTTACCGGATCAGATGGATCTTAGGTTAGTGTGATCAGATGAGCATGTTGCATTAGCCTGCCGGCCTTAGATTATCACCTGGGCGTTTTCCTGGGAGATTTCCTCAGCCACTGTGCTCCAATTCACAGGCAGATCTGGGCGTTTTCCTGGGAGATTTCCTCAGCCACTGCACTCCAATACACAGGCAGATCTATCTTCACTGATACAATGTATCCGGTTTCAAAATATTAGTTCATCCATACAGAAGATACACCTCAGTGGGAATAAAACGAAAAGGACTCCATAGTGCAAATGTGTTTTATAGATTTATTCCAAATCTCTTTCACAGTCACTTTAAAACAATTCTTTCCACTGCAAATGTTCACAGCAACACTCCACTGCACATCAGGAACCACAAATCAAAAAATCTCCCAAGATAAAAAATGGGAACCAGATAAAAATTAGCTAAAAATCAGCATACATGCAGAGCGGGAGCAAACCGGCTAACTGCATGGAGAAAGACCAGACAAACGTGATGGCGTCACAGCCTCTAGCTCCACCGACGCGTTTCCCCTAAACAGGCTTCCACTGGGAACGGAGACATGACTGAGTGCTGACACATCACGTTTTTATACTCATATGGCAGGAGACACAGGAAGTGACATTCCCACATCCCCTTCCTGTGGTCACTTGATATAAAGTTATTTTTTCTTCAAAGACTGCTCTTTAAATATCAAAACTAACTACTTTTCTTCACCACTATATAGGGAAGAAAGAAATTAGCTCAAAAACAAGAAAAATTTAGAAAAATTAAAAAAAATTTAATTTTTTTTTTTTTTTTATTAGAATAATATTTTTCTTCCATATGTATAATTGGGCGTTCCTGATTCGCACTTCCATTTATTATACATATATCAACCTTTAAATGACATATATTACTATTAATCATCCTCTAGTTCACTTTTAATCAGCTCCTCTGTATGGTTATGCAGCAGTCTAACCAGAAAAATACAAAGGAACTTCACATATTGCTATTACTTTCAAAAGTGCTGTATTCCTGTTGTGATGTATTCTAAAGTGTTTTGAAACACTATGTCCTACAAAACCCCTCCTGATATTTCCTAAATGTTCCCCTATTCTGATGTTGAGGGCCCGGGTGGTCCGCCCCACGTATTGTAACCCGCAGTATGTATGGATGAACTAATATTTTGAAACCGGATACATTGTATCAGTGAGGATAGATCTGCCTGTGTATTGGAGCGCAGTGGCTGAGGAAATCTCCCAGGAAAACCCCCAGATCTGCCTGTGAATTGGAGCACAGTGGCTGAGGAAATCTCCCAGGAAAATGCCCAGGTGATAATCTAAGGCCGGCAGGCTAATGCAACATGCTCATCTGATCTCACTAACCTGAGATCCATCTGATCCGTGAGGATAGATCTGCCTGTGTATTGGAGTGCAGTGGCTGAGGAAATCTCCCAGGAAAACGCCCAGATCTGCCTGTGAATTGGAGCACAGTGGCTGAGGAAATCTCCCAGGAAAACGCCCAGGTGATAATCTAAGGCCGGCAGGCTAATGCAACATGCTCATCTGATCTCACTAACCTGAAATCCATCTGATCCGGTAAGCAGCCTTTTTTACCATATTTGTGAAAAGGAGGAATATCGGTGCGTCTCTTTCTATAAAGAAGATTGGTGCTAATATCAACCTAGCATAGTTCCATCAAGGACTGATCATTTTTTCTACATCTAAGATGTTCAAGGGGAATAAGTGTCCCACTGATAAACATTGTTAGCACTAATTTGGATATGTATGGTGTTCACCACATTGTTGCGAATTGATAGTCACAAGTAACATTGTTACTAGCAACATATGTTTCAGGGTGCTCACTACATTGTTGCGGATTGATTTTCATAAGTAACATTGTAATTAATAACACATGTTTTGTTTCACTGTTGAACACGTGGTGTGAGTATAGGATTTAAATGTTCCTAATATAGAAAAATAAGTCAATTTCACGATTTTTTAAATATATGTCTATAGTAATAACGTTTTTCATGAGTTTTTGGCCGGATTGAAATGGCTTTAAGTGTGGCATACCAATAGTAGTCATAACTATCGGGATCACTTATATTTAATACACACTAAGATATGATGCACGCTGGTTACACTATTTACTATTTATTTTTTGGGTCGTTTGTATTTATGGACTAACACGAGCAGCAGCACAATTATTTTTTTTGTATGGTTAGCGCAAAATCATTTGTGCAAATAGCTTGGGGTCTAAAAAATAAGTAGCACCTTCTTTTTATTCTAGAAGTCATATGCTTTCAGAAAATATATGGTTTTGGGGGTCTTTCACAAATTCTGAAAGCTGTAAGGGAAAAAAGGAAACCTTTAGATTGTTTGAGAAATTTGGATATTTACACTTTTGCGGCTGTTCAATTTTCATCATTTTGCAAAAAGGTGCAATTTAAAAGTTACAAATATTTGTTATTTATTAACTCAATACAGGTTAAGCTTTTATATTTAGTAGGAATTTCATAAAATTTGCTGTGTTTTTATCTGCTAATAATTGTTTTAGTGTATTTTTTGCAAATATATTGGTTTGATAAACATTTGCGCAAAAATAAAAAAAATGCAGATTGCCGCCACTAGTAAAAAAAAAAAAAATTAATAATCAAAATGCCATAAATCTATCCCCTATTTTGTGGACACTATAACATTTGCGCAAACCAATCAATATACACTTGTTGTGATTTTTTTTTACCAAAAATATGTAGAAGAATACATATCAACCTAAACTGTGGAAGAAATTAGTTTTTTTTTAATACATTTTTCAGATATATTTATTATAGCAAAAAGGAATAAATATTGCTTTTTTTTTTTTTAAATTGTCGCTATATTTCTTTATAGTGCAAAAAATAAAAACCGCAGAGGTGATCAAATACCACCAAAAGAAAGCTCTATTTGTGGGAAAGAAGGACGTCAATTTTGTTTGGGTACAATGTCGCATGACCATGCAATTGTGAGCTAAAGCAACGCAGTGTTGAATCGCAAAAAATGCTCTGGTCAGGAAGGGGGTAAATCCTTCCGGGGCTGAAGTGGTTAAAGAAATAAATCATAATGAATATGGGATTTCCTTTTACTGGAAAATGGGATCACCAGCAGATCGACTATTTCGTCTTACAGGTATTTAAGAATGAGAACGAATTGTATACTAAAACATTTTTTAAGTCAACGGGTCGGAATGGGTACAAAGCCACGTCCATCTGCCACCACCCTAAATGGAAGAGGAACATCCCCAAGGGTCAACTGTTAAGATTACGAAGGAACTGCCATACCCTGGAAGACTTTGATGTACAAGCTGATACCCTGATCAAAAAGTTTGAGGAAAAAGGTTATCAAAAGAGAACCTGATTAATCTAAAAACTGAAATAAAGAATCAACAGGAATACACTACTGACAAAGACAGAGAAAAATATCCCCCCCCCCTGCATTCTATAGCTCTCCCTCTGTCTTATCTCACTAACTCTGCTGGTATCTTTATTACCATTGATTTTTATGTGTTTGGTTTTCTGTTTTTATTTTTTTTTTTTCTTTAACATTCTGCTTAAAAATTTGTGAATCAATACTGCTTGGACCTTGAAGAAGGGGACATACCCCGAAAGCTTGTCCTGAAAAATTGTATGTTAGTGCAAATAAAAAAAGTATCATGGACAGTACTCAATTTTCTCTGTCACAATTGCACTAATACATCTACAATCAAATCAAGTACTACTGACAAAGAAAGAGAAGAAAATGGAGTACCAAATAGGAGAACTAATCACATGCACAAGTACCTACATCATATAATGTAGAGAGTGCAGCGCTGGACATGTGAAGTGAATAATGAAATTTGATAAACCAATTATTAAAATGGTGAAGAAGGTTATTCAAAGTCAATATATCAAAATAGTGACACAATCATACGTGTTAATTATATAAAGTGTTTCTTAGAACGTGAACATATGAACTAAAATAAGTGAGAAAAAATTTCATATATAAAAACTTATGAAGGCACATAAAAGTCCAAAACAGTGTGTTTGATGCAATGTAGATTTCAGGGATACATCTTCAATGTTCAATGTTGCCCACCACCGAACAGATGAATAAAAGGCTTACCAGAAAGCCTGTGACCGCCCTTATTCAGGGGGGTCAAAACAGGCTTAGCAGATATGGGAAAACCGCCACAGGGATACTCCAGAGGTCACCGATGGACCGATGCGTCAGGACTCCTTGCCAGATAGCCGACCAGCCGACAACCACTGTAGATGTTCTCCCAAATCCTGTCCTCTCAAGGGGCAAACTTGAAATCTTCCACGAATCCAGTGCAAAAAGATGTGGTTTATAATGCCAAAAGAGACAAAAATAGGGTGCTCCGCTGGTGCAGATATCTTTTGGTTTCTTTTATTGGCAAATTGCGGTATATAACGTTAAAAAACAAAGAAAATAGAGCAAGATAAAAAAACAACACTACCGCCGTTTATTTTAAAATCGCGCATGCGCGGTGCGTGCAATGTTGTGTTTAAAATAAACGGCGGTAGTGTCGAATCGGTGTCAAACCTTTCCAGACATTTCAAAGAAGTACAACATAGGGATCCCACTGGCATGATCTTTTATGCAATAGACCAGATCAAGGATCACTAGAGGGGGGGGCAACAAAAAGATCCAGGTCTCACAGAGCAAAACAAGGTGGATATACAGGTTGGGGTCTTTAACGCCTGGGGGCCTTAACTTGGATATTGACCCCAATTGCTTTATATCCAATTATTGACCTCTTAACCTACACCCAAAGGGTTTTAGAGCAACTAGTACGTATATGGGACATATTAAAGCTACCCCCCAACCCTTAACTGGTGCAATTTAGCCCTATTTCATGTGTTTTTCCTAGTAACCCCTTCCCACACCATCACTAACCTAATTTCCAACTTATAGTGCTCAAACAATTATCCAGAACACCAGACCCAGATTATATTTATCTGGGTCTGATGGAAATTATACCATCATAATAATAAACATGTCATATGTGGCTTCAATATCATTCCTCTATTTTAATTATATACACATGCCCACAAATAATTTTAATAATTTTAGTAGTTTTCTAAAAAATATATTTTTCAAAAGTTTTTCTAAAATAGTTAAATAATACATAGTGTTATATACAATTTATATACTACTCTCAAGCTATCTATCCTCCCCTCTGAGTAATATATTATGTATAATAATAAGCTAGAATGTTGTTTTTAGTTTTACCAGGTAATATCTGGTTTGTACAGTGTAAAGTGCATGTGCAGAAATTAGTACCAATTTGGCCACCGGGGATACAAGCTTGTGATCTATAGGATCCTTTATGGAAAACCATCCACCTAATGGAGCTGAATGGATAGCGTTGTATTCCCCACAAGATGTGTTTGGTTACACGGGTTCCACATTACGATCATACTGGCCTTGTATACCTAATCACGGGGGGCGGATCCTGCACTACCACCTGCTATAAATTAGGTGAGGTGTACCAAGATGGCACTGCCTCAGACAACATCCTATGAGGAAACGCGCAAGATGGAGCCTAGTACGCACCCACGTCACTTCCGGTTTGCGGCGTTCTGACTGGTGGAACGCACGCTGAATGGGATTTTTTTTAACTCTGTTGCCTAAATACTAATATAGCAACTGGCTGTGTTGTATCATAAATTTTAAACTCTATTTTAATAAATTTGGAAGTTTAAGAAACTATGCAAGGAGTGCCTGTCTCTTCTATACACATGAGGATACCCCATGGTCTTGAAGTGCCACGGAGAAGGTGACCATCCAGGAGTTTGCAACCACGCTCATCGCTGCTCACCCCAGCAGGGACATAAGGTCTGGACATCCCAGAGTTTGACACACCAAGGCGGAGGACCGTTACAGACATAGCCCCACTTTTATGCAATTTACCCTTTGCAGGGGTTTGAGGATTTGGTGAGTGGGGAACTGAAGGGGAGCATGCACGTCACCGCACGCTGCTTGCACAGGATTTGACCTATGAATGATTTCTGCACTAGTCACTTTGGATTGTTTCACCTATAATTAGCACTACAGATTGGACTTATGTATTATTAACAATTATCTTGCACATGAGACTTTTTTCCCTCTGATGAATTCACATGATTTTTTCTGTTGATTTACATATACATATATTTATTTTATCTATTTTTTAACTATTTATGCACCTTTGGATATATGTGTAGAGATCCAGTATATCCTACATACAGGAGTACACCAATATATATCTTTTGGCTTGTCGCACACCTTCTACTACATCTGCATCCTAGAGAGTCAGGGGGCAAGATGGCCTACAAATTTCTTATAGTATAGGGTGGAAAATCTGTCTTGGTTAGAGGATTTCAATGATGCTATAATGTAAGAAATGTCATCTGAGGAGCAAGGGGCATTCAGAGAACTAATCTGTGCATCAGACAAGAGTGGAAGAGGAAGATTCTCTAATCAGGCTAGGGAGGTGGAACAAGGCTGGGCTGATGGTGGTGAGAGTAACTTTTCATAAAAGTCTTTAAAAATTTGAAGAACCTCTTGAGGGTGTGTTACCAATTGACCTGTTTGGTTTCTTAGCTTATAAACATGAGGTGGCTGGAGGGAATCGTGTAATTTCCTTGTGAATATGGAGGAGGCCTATATAAAAGTAAACAGGCTTTCGACCATCCGTTTCTTCCAACATGGTATTGTCTAGTGCTGCATTCTTGTTGTTAATTTGGGCTAAGACATCAGAGGAATGAGATGAACTGTGAATATGATATAGCCTATCCAGATCTCTTGTAAGGGAGTGGATATCCTGTAAATTCTGTTTCTTCCTCACAGATGCTATCTCTATAAATATGACTCCGCATTACTGCCTTATGACCCGCCCAAAGTAGGGAGGGGGAAATATCCTCTGTATCATTGAGGCGGAAATACTCACCCAAAAGTTCAGAAATTTGGTCTAGGATAGCTACATCTGTGAGAAGAGAATCCTTTAGGCGCCAGGAAGCAGTTCCCGGAGCAAGACTGACATGAGTGTGGAATGCCACTATATGGTGGTCTGACCAGGGGCAGATGTATATAAAAGCTTTAGATGAATTTGCTAGTAGAATCGGGGAGCAATAAATATAGTCTAGACAAGAGTAACTGTCATGAACTGGAGAGTAGAATGTGTTCTCTCTGGCCCGACATTGTGAGCTCTCCAGAGTCTATAAGTTGGGAAGATGTAATCAATTTCTGGAGGGTCTTAGGGAATGCGTTAGCATGCTGCACATCATGGCTTCTATCTAGTTTGGAGTGTGCCACTAGGTTAAAAACACTTCCAACCACCAAATGTCTGTGACAATCTCTTCTAGACGAGGGTGTAGCCCAAATGGCCGATGGACGAGGGGTAGATGGCATCCGCGGCACCGCATCCGCTTCCGGGAGACCCAACTTCACCAGCAGCTCCTGATGCTGTTATGAGAAACTTGCTATTTAAAAGGGAAGCCCCACCGGTAGCGAATCCAAGCCTCCTGCGGGACCGATGTAATCTCCTTCATCTTACGGCGCTTCTACAAAGTAGCAGGAGAGATATCCAGATATAGTTAAATGGGGGCCTCATCTAGCTGGATATGCTGATTAGTGCGAGAGACCCGAATAATTTCTTCCTTGACCAAAAAGTCCTTAAGGCACAGGACAATATCCCTTGGTGTTTTTTTCCGGAGGGGGTTTTGGTCATAAAGGCCCTATGGATCCTATCACATATGAACGATAAGGACAGAGTATTAGGAAGCAGCGATTGGAAGATTTTCTGAGTTGCAGCAGGCAGGTCCATGGTTGATTCAGGGACCCCACAAATATGGATATTGTTCCGCCTATTGCATAGGTCTTCCAGGTGAGCCTGAAGCTTAGTTACTGTCTCTCACAGCATCTCATGGTCTTTCTTGAGGTCCGAGTATGCCAGATGCAGCTCATCATGTTGGTCTCCAGCAAATCTGTTCTGTTTGCTAATGCAGCAAGCTCTGTCTGCTGAGTGTGCAAGTGAGACTGCGGGGCCTGGAGGACACGAGGAATCCAGGACCGGGTGGGCGCCATCTTGGGCCATCTTCGTCTGCTCCCGCACCCTGGGGAGATAATTTGTTAGGGATCTCTGAGCGGGTTTCTTCTTTGGGCTCCTGGATGTCAGCATGCGCTAGACTTTCCCCCAGGGGTGCTTGGAAAAATTAGGTAAAATTGCAGGATGGATTGCCCTGGTGAGTCACTGGAAGTCACCGTTACCCACGGAGCTCCAACTATGGACTTCCGTCCAGCTTCGTGCCATGCTAGAACCACTTTTAAGTTGGCATTGCTTGGGCAATTTCTATAACAGCCTGGAGAACATGATGGAAGATTTATATTACATTTGACCGAGGTATAATGCCCCCTGCTCAAAAGCTTATGCCCCCATTATTTCCCAACCATTGTTTAAAATAAAGTTTTTTTTTTTTTAAGCTGTAAAAGATGGGATTAGATCCAGCTACTCTTCCCACCTGGTTACAACACTGGTTACACCTGGACCGATTCTGCATGTGAGAAAAAAGGGAGGAAATTAGGCTATTTGATCTGGGAAGTGGGGGATTTAATAGCATGTGGAGAGATAAAGTGTTTGAGGTGCCTCCCTGGTGCATCCTCTGTGTGGATTAGCAAATTGATTTACCCTGATTTACAGCTGTGGGTATAAACCCCACTGAAGACACTGTAATGACACTGGGTATATTGTTAGGGATTCAGGGAGGACCCAAGGGACACCATATGGAAGTACATACCAAAAGCTATGCTGGCTAAATTGGGCAACAAGATAATAATGCCACAGGTTTGGGAAATTCAACCTACCTCCCATGTGTTCAATATAAGATGAAGCGTTTTATCCTGGGTTCTTTTGAAAACCATGTAAATCTACTAAGTTATTTTTGAAAGCTCAATAAATTTGTTATCGTTACTCTTACTAGAAGGGCTCTAAATAAAAAGGAGTATAGGAAGAATCACCATCTTTAAAGCTATCAACTTACCAAACCAAAAAATATGGTATCTGGACGATTGCTCAATCAAGTCACGAAGAGAAGAAATCCGGGATAATTATTAGCGTACAGCGTACTATAGTCCGACATCAGTGTAATCATTTGTTGCCAAGTAAATGAAAATAGGATTTTTTAAAACAGCTTACCTGTAAAATCCTTTTCTTTCGAAGGACATCACGGGACACAGAGCCACAGTAATTACTGATGGGTTATATAGGTATCACTGGTGATTGGACACTGGCACACCCTATCAGGAAGTTCAACCCCCTATATAATCCCTCCCCCTTGCAGGGATACCTCAGTTTTGTAGCCAAGCAATATAGTGTATTAGAAGAGGGGCGGGACCTCTGTGTCCCGTGATGTCCTTCGAAAGAAAAGGATTTTACAGGTAAGCTGTTTTAAAAAATCCTATTTTCTTTCTCGAACATCACGGGATACAGAGCCACAGTAATTACTGATGGGATGTCCCAGAGCAATGCTACCTGAGGGGGGGAACCATGACCAAGTAGGGTGCAATCAGACCTGAGGACCCTGTACCGCTGCCTGCAGCACACTACGCCCAAAGGCGATATCCTCATGCCTTCTCACATCCACCTGATAGAATCTGGTGAATGTATGGACTGAAGACCAGGTTGCGGCCTTGCAGATTTGAGCCATAGAGGCCTGGTGATGCACTGCCCAAGAAGCACCAATAGCCCTTGTGGAATGTGCCCTGATCTGAAACGGAGGAATCTTCTGTTTCAAACCGTAAGCTTGAATGATCAATTGTCAAATCAATTTTAGAAATGGTAGCTTTTGACGCTGCCTGTCCTCTATTGGGACCCTCTGGCAGCACAAACAAAACATCCGTCTTGCGGATCTGAGCAGTTACCCCTAGATAGGCCTTAACTGCTCTTACTACATCCAACGAATGTAAAGATCTCTCTTCCGGAGAACAGGGATCTGGAAAAAAGGAAGGTAGAACAATGTCTTGGTTTAAATAAAAATCAGAAACCACCTTCGGTAAAAAACTAGGATGAGGGCGTAGTACCACTCTATCCTTGTGTATAATCAAATAAGGCTCCTTACAAGAAAGAGCTGCTAATTCTGATACTCTTCTAGCAGAAGAGATGGCCACCAGAAAAATTAACTTCCTTGTCAACAAGACCAAAGGAATTTGACTTATTGGTTCAAAAGGCTGTTTCTGTAACACAGCCAGGACCAAGTTCAAGTCCCAGGGGTTTAGGGGCGCTTTAACCGGAGGATTAAGACGCATCACCCCCTGCATAAAGTTTCGGACCAAAGAATGCGAAGCAAGTGGCCGCTGAAATAATACTGATAAAGCAGAGACCTGGCCCTTGATGGTACTCAAGGCCAGCTTCATCTCTAATCCTAATTGTAGAAAATCAAGAATTCTACCTATGACATATTTCCTGGGATGCCAACCTCTGGATTCACACCAAGTTATATAAGCTTTCCAGACTCTATGATAAATCATCCTGGAAGCTGGCTTCCTTGCATTAATCAAGGTAGATATGACAGGACCTGAGAGCCCACGACTCTTCAGAACGTGGGTCTCAATAGCCAAACCATCAAATTTAGCGTTTGTAAGGCAGGATGGAACACTGGACCTTGAGATAACAGGTCTGGGCGTACCGGTAGGATCCACGGGGAACCTACCGTCATCCTTACTATTTCTGCATACCAAGTCCTTCTGGGCCAAGCGGGGGCCACCAGAAATACCGACTTCCTTTCCTGCCTGATCCTGCGAAGGAGTCGTAATAGCAGAATAGGCGGGAATGCGTAAATCAGTGAGAACCGATGCCACGGAATCACCAACGCATCCGTCCCGCATGCAAGAGGATCTTTTGTCCTTGCCACAAATCTGTCTATCTTTTTGTTGAATCGGGATGCAAAGAGATCTACATCTGGAACCCCCCATTTTTGGAATATGGCCCAAAAGACGTCGGGATGCAGAGACCATTCCCCTGGAAGTAACTGCTGGCGACTTAGATAGTCCACCTGCCAATTCTCTATTCCCGGGATGAAAACTGCCGATATGCATGGCACATGCATCTCTGCCCAGACTAAGATCTGGTTCACCTCCTTTTGAGCAGCTCGGCTCCGGGTGCCTCCCTGATGATTGACATAAGCCACTGCTGTGGCATTGTCGGACTGGATCCTGACCGGACAACCCTGTAGCCTGATCATCCAGGCTTTTAGAGCTAGATGTATCGCCTGGATCTCCAGAATGTTGATGGGTAAGGTCCTCTCTGTCTTGGACCATACCCCTTGGACCGCAGCCTGTTCCAGAACTGCTCCCCAACCTGACAGACTGGCATCTGTTGTTACCACCATCCAGGTAACCGGTAGAAAGGATTTCCCCTTCTGCAGGTTTTCGGGTATGAGCCACCAATTGAGGCTCTGACGCACCGCATGCGACAGGTGCATCGGAAAGTCTAATGCCTGAACTTTCTTGTTCCAGGTCGACAGAATACTGTGTTGCAGCATTCTTGAGTGAAACTGAGCATAGGGAACTGCTTCGAATGAAGACACCATCTTCCCTAGTAGCCTCATACAAAGGCGGACTGAGAGACCCTTCTTGGTCCTTACTGCCAGAATCAGCTCTCTTAAAGCAGCGATCTTTGCCTGGGATAGAAATATTTTCTCTTGGCTTGTATCTATAATCAGACCTAAATACTCCAGTCTTCTTACTGGTTTTAGGAAAGACTTTTCTAAGTTGAGGATCCAACCCAGGTGTTCTAGATACCTGACTGTGGTCCTCAAGTTTCCATTCAAAGAGGCTACCGACCGGTCTATCAAGAGCAGGTCGTCTAGGTATGCTATGACAGCTATACCCTGAGCCCTTAATCTGGCCAGAGAAGGAGCCAAGATCTTTGTGAACACTCGAGGTGCAGTGGCTATCCCGAAAGGCAGAGCCACAAACTGGAAATGGCGCCCTCCTACCTCGAAGCGCAGAAACTTCTGATGAGCAGGAAAAATGGGCACATGCAGATATGCATCTCTGATGTCTATTGATGCCAGAAATTCTCCTCCCTGCAGGGTGGGAACTACTGTTCGAATTGATTCCATGCGGAAGGATTGAATCCTTAGGAATCGGTTCAGATCCCTTAAATCCAGAATGGGGCCTGACATCCCCATTTGGCTTTTGGACCATAAAAAGGTTGGAATAGAAGCCCAATCCCTGGTCCTTTGCGGGAACTATCATAATGACCTCCTGCGACAAAAGTCGCTCTAACGCTAGAAGGAGCGACTGCTTCTTCTCTGGGTCTCTGGGGACACTTGATCTGAGGAACCGAGGAGAGGGGAATTCCTGAAACTCCAGCTTGTACCCGAAGGTTACCGTGGAGATTACCCATCTGTCCTGGAAATCCTCCTGTCAGAGTTCTGAGAACTGTCGCAGTCTTCCCCCCCACTCGAGTGAGCGGGGGCGCCCCCTCATGCAGCGGTCTTAGTGTTTTGCCTAGTAGGCTTCTTCCCCCAGGACTTCCTTTGTCCCTGGGGTTGACTCTTGTCTCTGGACGCCGATGGAGGCGGCCGTCGAGACTGCCTGGAGGCTGAAGCCCCCGGTGCTGGGGAAAGAGTCTGTTTGAAAGAGGGACGCTTACTCTTCTTCTTGTCAGGTAAGAGAGTGCTTTTCCCACAAGAGATTCTCTTGATATAGTTATCCAAGTCCTCTCCAAACAACCTTGCACCACGAAATGGAAACCCAGCCAGTAGCTTCTTACATGGTGCTTCGGCTGACCAATTTTTCAACCGTAGGATTCTACGTATATGCACCAACCCCAGTGAAAGACGGGAGGTTTGCACGATAGAATCTCTAATGGCGTCAACCACAAAGCATAAGGCCGCTGGAAGGTTAGCAAACCCCTGGGCCTGCTGTTCAGGTAATACTTTGATGACCTGCTTAACATGGTCACTTAAGTATTGACAGACTCCAATCGCTGCTACTGCAGGTTGGGCCACTGATCCTGCTAAGGAGAAAACATCCTTCAATAGGGATTCCATTCTTTTATCTACAGGATCCCTGAGCATCTGAGCATTGTCTACAGGACAAGTCAGGCTATTATTTACGGAGGAAATGGCGGCATCAATAGCCGGTATTCCCCACATTTTAATAAACTTTTCTTCCATCGGATAAAGTGTAGAAAACTTTCTCGGCGGAAAAAAACGTTTGTCTGGGTGATCCCACTCAGAATAAATGAGCTTTTCAAGTAAAGTATGAACAGGAAAAACATGTGCTGCTTGGAAAGGTTTCAGTGACCCCAAAGCAGAAGAGGATTCTTTAGCAGTTTCAGGTATGGGCAACTTAAATGTGGAGCGGACCAATCCAGTGAGGATCTGCACTAAGACTTTCTCCTCTTGGGAAGTCGCAGAGGGTCCCTCTCCACCTGATTCCTCCGAAGAGGAATCATCCGTCCCATCCCGATCCTCTGAAAGGGATTCATCTCCTTTATCCCAGAGCTCCTCTTCCTGAGGGTCTTGGGGAACAGAGGAAGGCCTAGTGCGTTTTCCTCCACTGAGTGAAGACTTAATCACGGCCATTAATCTTTCCTCTAGACCATTAATGGTTGAGAAAAAAACCTCTTGTGTAATATATACAGGGGCTGAAGTGCCAGAAGCAGGTGTAGCCCCTGACCCCGATGGCTCTCCCTGGCTAGCCGTCCCCCCATCTTTAGGGGGGGAGGATGCTGCCAACAGGGGGCCCTCAGAACCTGAACGAGATCCCCTAGTGTCTCTGGTTCCTGGGGTGCTTGAACCTCTTCTACCCATAGTGCAAAGCAACAAGGTGTGAGGTATACAAATGAACACTGCCTGCTGAGCGATGTAGTCTGGCTAAAAGCCTTGCTACCCAATGCTCAGTCTGGTGTTACTTCAGTAAATGCTGCCTAGGAGAATGCCTGTGTCCCACCTTACATGCGACCGTCAGCTCTGTGTCTCTCCAAAGGCTGAGTGCACCTGTATAGAGTGCCTTTAATAGTCTGCAGCTGGCCTGAGTGGGAGTCTTAGCACCTGTGCTGATGTCCCGCCCCCCCCCTCGAGTTTTGAAAAAAACGAGCGTTTCCCGCGCTGGCCGACTCTCCTGTCATGCTTCTGGAGGAAGGCTGGGGGCGGGGGAGGAGGGAGAGAGGCTGGTAGTAAGATCTGCCTGAACGGCTATAGTCAGAGATGGTGGCCTGAGGCCGCAGAGCCCGTTTGAAAAAACCGTCAGAGACTGGGGCCCCCTACAAATAGGGGGATCCAACAGTTCTGGGACCATAAAGCACCCTGCCAGAAATTAGGAAGTTTAAAGCCATTTTCTGATCTGCGGGGTCCAGCTCTCTAAAAAGAGAAGCGTTACGGGTAAAACCTTGTTTCTTCGAACACGAGGCCCGGGTACCATTCAATTCGGCCATGAAAAGACACTTTGAATGGATCCGGTTCGGCTGGCTTGCCCCAGTATAGGATCTTAGGATATTCCTTTTGGAGCTCAGCACAGGACATCTTTACACGTCCATCACCTAAGACACTGGCGTAAAAACTGAGGTATCCCTGCAAGGGGGAGGGATTATATAGGGGGTTGAACTTTCTGATAGGGTGTGCCAGTGTCCAATCACCAGTGATACCTATATAACCCATCAGTAATTACTGTGGCTCTGTGTCCCGTGATGTTCGAGAAAGAAATTTTATTTTGCAAGCATAGGCATGCACACAGGATGTGTCTTAGTACACTCTAATCACTTTGTGTTGCACAGATTCCTCCTGCTGTCCACACCTCCCCCAGCGGCTTTATTGTGTAGGAGAGGCAGCGGACAACAAAAGCCCCATAGTAAGTCTATGAGTGACGTCACTTCCCAGTCATTTCCCAGCCATTGTTGCCATTCTCCTGCACACAAAAGGTGTCGCTTGAGACCAGACCGCAGTGGTTTCTGAATAGGTAAGTATAGCAATCTTTTCTTTGCAGGGTTAGATTAGGCTTAGAATGGGGAGGGAGTCAGCCTAGAGTTAGTGAGGTTTTGCCTTTACTTCCACTTTAAGTGAGAATTTCTCATTAGGAAAGAGGCATTTTTTTCATCCAGCACTAGACATGTGCAGAACTAAAAAAAATGTTTTTGTTTTGTTTGGATAGATTTATTATGTTACTAATTTCTTTTCATAGATTCATTTCGGAATGATTGGAATTCAGATTGGTCGAAAAATTATTGACCAATTCTAATTCTGTGTGAAAAACAGCTGGTTGTTAAGGAGCAGACTTCCCCACTGACAGCTGAAATGTAAACAAAAGAATGAGGACAATGAAAAATGCAGAAAAAAAGCAGTGTGGGGTCCCCCAATCCATACCAGGCCCTTAATAATGCACCCCCTTCATGTTGAGGGTATTTGGCCTGCTATGGTTCAGGAGGGGGGCACTCGCTTGTCCCCCCCTTTCCTGGCCTCCTGGGCTACATGCTTGGATAAGGGTCTGGTATGGATTTGGGGGGACCCCACTCCATTTAATTTGTTTTAATATTGCGTGGGGTTCCCCTTAAAATCCATACCAGACCCAAAGGGCCTGGTATAGATTGGGGGGACCCCACACTGTTTTTGTTCTGCATGCATAAACTCAAATTATTGTAAAACTGTGTAATTCATTAGAAAATGAATATACATAATGAAATTAAATGAATTTCAATGAAATTAATTACTATTTAATTTGGATATTTGGATACATCTGAATATATCACAAGTGTGTCTTGCCTACAGTCAAGCATGGTAGTAGGAGTGTTATGGTCTGGGGCTCCATGAGTGCTGCCGGCACTGGGGAGCTACAGTTTATTGAGGGAACCATGAATGCCAACATGTACTGTGACATACTGAAGCAGAGCATGATCCCCTCCCTTTGGAGACTGGACCGCAGGGCAGTATTCCAACATAACAACAACCCCAAACACACCTCCAAGATGACCACTGCCTTGCTAAAGAAGCTGAGGGTAAAGGTGATGGACTGGCCAGGAATGTCTCCAGACCTTAATCCTATTGAGAATCTGTGGAGCATCCTCAAATGGAAGGTGGAGAAGCTCAGGGTCTCTAACATCCTTGAGCTCCGTGATGTCATCATGAAGGAGTGGAAGAGGACTCCAGTGGCAACCTGTAAAGCTGTGGTGAACTCCATGTCCAAGGGGGTTAAGGCAGTGCTGGAAAATAATGGTGGCCACACAAAATGTTGACAATTTTGGCCCAATTTGGACATTTTCACTTAGGGGTGTACTCACTTTTGTTGCCAGTGGTTTAGACATTAATGGCTGTGTGTTGAGTTATTTTGAGGGGATGGCAAATTTACACTGTTATACAAGCTGTACACTCACTACTTTACATTGTAGCAAAGTGTAATTTCTTTAGTGTTGTCTCATGAAAAGATATAATTAAATATTAACAAAAATGTGAGGGGTGTTCTCACTTTTGTGAGATACTGTATATGCAGGTTAGTGCATTGGGGAATGCTCATAAAATCCATTATGCTTTAATAGTTCTATTGATGCCCTGGGTGCAGAGATATAATCTAAACAAAATTCTTCTAAGTATAAATTGTCTAAGAGGGAAATTCTACTCACTTTTAAAAGATTTACTTTCACTTCCTGATGCATCTCTTAAGTAGAAAGTGAAGGGAAATCGAATGATGCACAGACAGTAAAAATAAAAACTAACAGGAGTTCTAAGCCTTCATTACCCTATCCAAAACTAAAACAAACTTTATGGATTATTGTACATAAGTAATGTTTATTATTATTTGGTTTCTTTTAAAGTATGCAATTATGTTAATCATACGATTACTGTTAGCGGATTGTGGTCACAAATCCATAGTACTTTAGCAGCTAAAAATATTAATGATTGCACTTACTTTTGGTATAAAAGAGAAGGAATGTTCTTCTTTTAAAAAAACAAATAGCTGCAAAAGTAGCAAAGTGACCATGATTAGTTGACCCTTGATAAGTAGGAAATCTCTTGGATTCCATCAGCCGCTGACACTGTAATTTCTATGAGTGAAGGTCAAAAGAGAACCAAGTTAAAATCAGATACAAACTAACAAGCTCAGCAGTGTGATTCTATATATACTGAATAGGGAGCTTGTAAGGCTGACATTATACTCCTTTTTCTTTTAGTGGAAGTTTATTGTCATTATTTTAAATGTTCTAATCACTGTCTACAGGATTCCAATTTCACAAAAGATTAATTTTAACATTCCTTTCTCTTTGCTCGCCCAGTTATTGTAATTTTATGAGCATTGCTTTGTAATTCAAAAGAGATAGAATGGTTTTTATTCCCATGTTATCTTTAAAAAATGATTTAGGTGTTAATTAGGATGATTTGTTCGATCCTGTAAATCTTACTGAGTTAGTCATATTTGTACTATGCCTTTTTCAAAAATAATACTCATCTTGCTAGTCTACTGTTGTCTTTAAATGTAGAAGTGTTTTAAGCATTTGGAATTATTAATATTACAGTTAAGAAGGTTTAACATTAAGAAATAGTAGCACGAGTTTATTACCAAAGTCTCCATCTTCTCATTTCCTTCTACACGTGCACTTACAATCTAGTAGCTAGGAAAGTGGGCAGCAGTTCGAGTGGAAATAACCCATGTGCAAGTTTAGAGTGCATAAGATGGGGAGGATTTTATTTTTGGCTATAAGTACATATGCTGCCGATGCTCTACTTGGGCTTTGATATATTCCACTAAAAGCATTTACATACCTAACTATTTAGGAGATTGCAGAATTAAAGGGAACATTTTCATGAAGGCTTCCATACTGCCATAGCTAGTTGCAATTCCAGCTCTTTCTTAATTACTTTAAAATCACTAACCAAAAACAATCACATTGGTCTTCTGTTTTCTGCAACTGCATAGGCTATTCATACCTAACTATTTAGGATATTGCAGAATTAAAGGAAAACTTTCCCTAAAATAACATTTGCATTCTACGATAGCTTGCTGTCTAGTTGCAATGCCAACCCTCTTTTTTAGTTACTTTAAAATCACTAACCAAAAACAAACACATTGGCCTTCTGGCCTCACTTTTATTTTCTCTATGAGAATATTTTTTTCTGGATGAGTTACTCAAAAAGCCTTATGCCGCGTACACACGACTGGTCTTTCCATCAGATTAAACTCTGAAGGACTTTCTGACGGAGTTCAACTGAAACTGTCTTGCCTCCACACGATCACACCAAAGTCCGACTGTCTAGAACGCCTAGAGACGGATCTCCTATCACAAATTGGATTAGCAGCAAGGATGGGAAGTGTTATCATAATGGGGGATTTTAATTATCCAGACATAGACTGGGCGGAGGGAACCACGCATTCATTTAAGGCTCGCCAGTTCCTTAATGTCTTGCAGGACAATTTTATGGGTCAGATGGTAGACGCACCAACTAGAAATAAAACATTACTGGATCTACTGATTACCAACAATACAGACCTGATCACAGATGTGGAAATACGGGGCAATTTAGGTAACAGCGATCACAGGTCAATTAGTTTCAGTATAAATCACACAAATAGGAAACATGAAGGGAACACAAAGACACTGAATTTCAAAAGAGCCAACTTCCCTAAACTACAAACCTTGCTAAAAGGCATAAATTGGGATAAAATATTAGGAACAAAGAATACGGAGGAGAGATGGGTTTGCTTTAAGAGCATATTAAATAAGGGCATTAGCCAATGTATCCCATTGGGTAATACATTTAAAAGAGCAAACAAAAATCCTGGATGGCTTAACTCCAATGTAAAAATGCATTTAAAAGCAAAGGAGAAGGCCTTCAAAAAATACAAGGTTGAGGGATCATCCTCAGCATTCAGACTTTATAAAGAATGCAATAAGAAATGTAAGGGTGCAATTAGAGTCAAATATATTTTTATTAAGTTTGCAAGGTTATACAGAGCCATTTAACATTAGCAAAACGTAGTATAAAGCGATTAGCATGGTAGAAAACAATTTGTCTGTACACACACTTATACATATAGGTAGCAGAGTATATAAGAATGAGTGTATACCAGTTTGGTTCAGTTTCAATCCCATGGGTAACATATAAACCATGCTACAAAACAACGACTGTTCGTTAATTTCAACGTCTGCTGTTTGTATCATAAAAGGGATGGGAAGGAGAGAGTAGTGAAAAGAAGAGAAAGAGAGAGGAGAAGAGGAGAGGAAAGAAGGTGGGAGACGGGTAAGGGTAGGGGGGTCAAGTCAAGCTGGCAGGCCCTGGGGCAACACAATGGGAGCTCTGGGTTGAAATTATTTAGTCAGGTGGCTTTAGCAGACTTTTCAAGGCGTTGGAGGTGGCGTAATCAATCCATATTAGCCACATAGTTTGGAATTTATCATAGGTGTCATTATCTAAGGCGATCATCTCCTCCATTCGCATGATATCATTGACAATGGAGACCCAGGAGGACAGTGGTGGGGTAGTAGTAGTTTTCCAGTAGAGTGGTATGAGTTGTCTAGCTGCTGAGAGGAAAAAACGAAGTAGGGATCGTTTCTGAGAGGGTATTGAACCTGGTAACATGGACAGCAGCGCCACTTCTGGTGTGGGTGTCGTGGGTTTATCGTAGAGGCTACTGTATACGGCAAATACCTGTGACCAAAATGGCTGGATGGCGTTGCAATTCCATCATATGTGGAGATAATTGCCCTCCGGATCTCCACATCTCCAACAGGTCGTGGCAGTAGAGGGGAAAATTTTGTGTAACGATTGGGGGTCTCTGTACCATCGTGCCAAGAGCTTAAAATTTTTCTCTTGTATATGGCATGAGATGGAGGACTTGTGTGTGAAGTGAAAAGACTTTTGCCAGTCATCTGGTGAAAGATCCTTGCTCGTGAGTCAGTGAGTGTAATAATTTGTAAATGGTGGATAGTAGATGCCTGGGTGTTTCCGAGAGAGAACACAGCCGCTCATAGTCTGTTAGGGGTCTATGGGTGTGGGTAGAGGAGAATAGGTCAGAGCAAAAGGAGGAGATTCGCAAGGCTGTGAGCCAATTACCTCTGTCTCCCGGGAGAACCGGCGTACCCGTGTTAGGGTGTATGAATGAGTTGCCTATAGGCCAGGTGTCTCGTGAATATGGGCCCACCAGATTAGAGCCCATACCCTGTGGGAGGTCTGGATGGTCGAAGAGCGAAGTAAGCGGTGAGGGGTCAGTAGATAGTATTGGTAATGATCCCTTCTTATACCACAGGTGTAGTGCTGCAGTTGTTAATGGTGAGCAGTTAGTTAGGGTGGAGAGCCCTCGACCATATCCCCAGAGCAGAGCTCGAAGGTCAGAAGTGGAGAGGTCTTGTTCTATGGCAGTGGATGCCTTGGGGAATGGGCGAGGAAACCACTCGAGGATCCGAGATAGGACTGCAGCCCTGTGGTACATTTCGAAGTTTGGGAGGCCAACCCCACCCCGGTTTTTAGGGTATGTCAGCAAAGCATGTCGGATACGAGACATCCCCTGCTGCCAGACAAAGCGTATAGACATAGAACGTAGAGAGGCAAAGAAGCGCTGAGGGATAAGTATCGGAATCGTCTGGAAGACGTATAAAAGTTTATGGAGTGTATCCATTTTTAATGTATTAATACGGCCAAACCAGGGTAGTGGGGTCTGATTCCATGTATCTAATTCTTTCCGGATTCGGGATAGGAGCGGAGGGTAATTGAGGTTGTAAAGGTCGGCTAGGTTGGATGGGATGGTGACTCCCAGATAGGAAATACCCTTTGTTCCCCACTGGAATGGGAAATTGGTCCACAATTGTGTGAGGGTAGAGGGAGTTAGGGATATGTTAAGGGCTTCTGTCTTAGACATATTGAGCTTAAAATTACTTAAGTCTCCAAATCTACGGAACTCCTGCATTAAGGAGGGTAGGGAGGTATGGGGTTGTTGAATGTAGACAAGGAGGTCATCTGCATAAAGTGAGAGTTTTACTTCAGATGATGGCGTCGGTATTCCCATGATGTTATTGTTTTGCCTAATAGCCATGGCCAAGTGTTCCATGACTAGAACAAAGAGCATCACAAGTGGGGCGGATGCGGAACCATTGACCAGTACAGAGGCTGTGGGATGGGAATAAAGCGCCATCACCTTAGATATAAATGAAGGGCCGAGTCCAATCTGTTCTAGAGAAAGGCGTAGAAATTGCCAGTTAACCCGGTCAAACGCCTTTTCCGCGTCGAAAGAGAGGATGCAGGCCTTCAAATTGTGTTTGCGGATGTAAGAGATTAGGTGGATCGTTTTTGTGGTATTGTCCCTGGCCTCCCTACCAGGGACAAAGCCCACTTGATCTTTGTGTATAATGGAGGGTAAGAGGGGTGAGAGGCGATTGGCCAGGATCTTGGCAAAAAGTTTGACGTCTACATTTAGGAGGGAGATAGGTCTATAACTAGTGCATTGGGAGGGGTCTTTTCCGGGTTTAGGTATTACTGAGATGGTGGCAGACAGAAGGGATTTGGAGAGGGGATGATCGTCATCTAGGTAGTTAAACGCCGCTGCGAGAAGTGGGGCTAATGAGTGGGCAAATAATTTGTAGAATCTGGGAGTGAAGCCGTCAGGTCCTGGGCATTTACCGGATTTCAATCCTTTAATAGCCAGAAGGAAGTCTGAAGATGTCAGGACTTCCTCTAGAGCCGTGGAAGTGGGGGGATCTATTCGTGGGAGGGCTGTCTCTGAAATATAATTTTCCATGTCTGGGAGTTGTGAGTCTTGTCGTGGGGATTGTTGAGGTCGTGTGGGGAGGTTATAGAGTTGAGAATAATAATGTTGAAAAGCATCTGCTATGCCCTTAGGGGTTCTGATCTTTTGTTGGTTTGTGTTGCAAATAAATGGTATGGGGTGCCGAGGGGGACGCGGGTGTAGAACTTTAGCAAGGTGCTGTCCACATTTATTAGCTAGCATGTAGTGATGATTTTGTCCTTTGTCTCTGGCTATAAGGGTGTTTGCATCTAGAATGCGGAGTAAATCTCTGTGAGCGTTGGAGAGATCCACAAAGGTACTATGCGCAAGGTCTTTCTTATGTGTGCTTTCTAAGGTGTGAATAGATGAGAGTAGTTTGACTATGTCGGCCGATCTAGCCTTCTTTAATCGTGCGCCATGTTGAATGAAAATTCCCCGCAACACACATTTCAAGGCTTCCCACTTGGTAAGGGGGTTGGTGTCATCTGAACGGTGGTCATGAATAAAGTTTCGAATTGCCTGCTGGGTGTCTGTCACACAAAGGCTATCTTTTAGCAAATTGTCATTTAGGCGCCAGGTAAATGTTTTGTGTGCTTTAGGAGGGTGGGCTAAGCTTTAATGGGCAGGGGCTTGATCAGACCAAAGAATGTTACCCAGGGAAGCTTGTATAGGGACATCAAGTAGGGATTGGGATACTAGGAAATAGTCAATGCGACTATATGAGTTATGAGCGACTGAATAGCAGCTGTAATCTCTCGAATGGGTGTTGGACCCGCCAGACATCCACTAATTGGGCTGAGTGTAGGAGTGATTTGATATGTGTGAGAGTGGAGTGTGATATAGCTGACTTACCCGAGGAGGTGTCCACGGCTGGCGAGAAGGTCACGTTGAAGTCTCCTCCTACAATAAAACAGGGGCCCCCAAACGAGATTAGTTTGTCTATAAGCATGGAGAAAAAACTCCCTTGGTCTTGGTTTGGACCGTATACATTAGCAACTGTAAAAATAGAAAGGTTAGATTTTAGTTTAAGAAAGATAAAGCGACCATCAGGATCTATCAGGGTATCTAATACTTCTGGGTGGAAGGATTTGTGGAAAGCTATAGACACTCCTTTGGATTTAGTAAGTGGATTAGTGCTATGGAACCATTTATGGAAATGGGGGTTATTTAAGGCTGGGATGGCCGAACCCTTAAAGTGCGTTTCTTGAAGTAGTAAGATTTGAGTTTTGGCTTTATGGAAGTGATACAACACTTGGCTCCTTTTCTCAGGGGTGTTAAAACCTCTGCAATTATAGGAGGCTAAGGTAATGTGATCTAGCGGAGGCATGAGAGCAATGGGGTGGAAACAAGCCTAAGATCTCCCATCAGAATTCCAATGACCCCTACGTGACCCAGGACCTGCCCTGCATGGGGGGAGAGGGATAAAGGGGGGAAGGGAACGAAGGATAGGTAGGGAGAAGGAGTAGGGGTAGAGGAAGTTAGGAATGCAAAGAAGGTGGACAGAAACCGACTCAGACATGTAAAAACAAAACACATCCACCATGTGGACAGAGAGAGCCACCATGAGATACAGAGGTGGAGAATGAGGTTAAAACCACGGAGTGGTAGCCTGAAAGAAATCAGGGGGTGCAATTGCATGGTAACTGGATAATAAAAAAAGAAAAAAATACTAAATAACGTAAACAGTGCAGTAATAAGCACTATTGGTCCTAAGTGGGGTACAAACGTGGTAAGCGCACAAAGCACCCCCCGGTCCCGGGATCCCCACCGTACACAAAGCATGAACAACCTAAGGACATCGCCCACAAACATTTCTAGTCATGGGCCTAATGTAGTGACCCTAGTATGACACGTCTGCCCTTCTTCCGCACCGCTGCCGAGATGCTTCATGAAGCACGGAAGTCCTCCATGTACTCAAACAACGTACAGGGAGTCACATTGGTGGGAGGGGGGGGGGAAGGGGGCGACAACCCCTCCATATTCTGGGGAGACTAGAGTAAAGCCCAGCGCGGAAGGAAGGCATCTGTGCAACATAGTTATTATAGTAAATTAAGGCTTATCATCAGCAGTATTAAGACATATATATACTTCCCTTGTCACAGTTAAGACCCCCCTTCCCCCACCCCACCCCAGCAACTGTTAACTGTAGACATGATGAACTGGAAAAAAGAGAAAAAAAAAATTAAAGAAAAACCTGATATGCATGAGAGGATGGGCTACAAAGCCAAAAACAAAGAACTGAGGAAAAAATTAGAAAAACTTGTGCGCATCGTTTGTAAACAATGTGATGTTGGTAGGTCTGGAAGTCCAGAAGTAAATTCGCCTCTTGTTGATAAAGCAAGAGAGAGGGGAAGAAAAAAAGGAATGGAGACAGGTGTCACCCTGTTTCAGAAGGGAACATCAGCCGTTCGGTGATTTGTGAGGCGAGGATCTGGTGCGCTTCTGCCTGCCGGTCTTCTGCCATTGCGTGCTGAATGGAAGACCAGGTGTGGTAGTTGGGAGAGGCCAATCTGGTAGGGAAACCTGTGGAAGTTCCAGGGTGCTCAGGAATCGCGGTAAGTCTCCTAAGGTACGAAAGATGGCTGTCTTGCCCTCGTGCTGAACTCGCAGTTGGAACGGAAAGCGCCATTGGTATCTGATTTGTCTCTCCTGCAGGATTGAGGTGAGGGGTTTCAGAGAGCGCCGCATGGCAAGCGTTTGGCAGGAGAGGTCTGGGAGTAGCATGACAGGGGTGTCATTAAGCCTGATGGAGTCTTGGGTGCTTGCCTCTCGCATGATGTTTTCTTTCACCTTATAGAAATGCACTCTACACAGGGTGTCACGGACATAAGCAGAGTCTGGATTGCGGGGGCCGGAGGTCCTATGTACTCTATCTAATTCAATGTGAGTGTCTTTGGGTTGCTGAAGTATTTGATTGAAGATAGAGGTTACAGCCCCTGCCAGGTCTTTATGCTCAATAGTTTCAGGGATGCCGCGTATTCTGATATTATTCTGTCTGTTACGGTTTTCAATGTCGTCCTGGTGGTACATGAGCTGTTGGATTAGGACAGTGTGAGAGTTCAGAATTGCCTCATGGGATTGCAGAGTAGTACATACGCCCTCCGTGGTATTTTCCACATCCTCAATACGGATTCCCATGTCCCTTTTTAAGCTCCGCAATCTCCTGCCTGTATGCTTTTTCCATACGGGTGGTGTAGTGCTCAAAATCGGCTTTTGTTGGGAGGGAGCGTATATATGTATGGAGGGATCGCATCTGCGATTCTAAGTCCCATCCATCTCCTGAGTTCAGGGATGCCTGTGATTGATTGTAGGGGCTGTGCGGGCTGTGTTGGCTCTGTAGTGTGGGCTCAAGATCAGCTAGTGAGGCAGAGCGGGCGGGGGACGGAGGTGCCAGCGCCATCTTAGGCTGTCCCTGTGAGCTGTAGGCCGCAGACGCTCTGGTCACGAATCTGCCCAGATCGCTCTGTGTACGATCGCCGACGGGCTTAGGGTGTTCCTTGGGCTTTCCTTTGCCCATCTGTGCGGTTGAGGAGCGGTGTGAGGCGGGATGTCCCTGTTATATCCTCGTGGAGATCCGTGGGACCGGGAGCCGCTGTGAAGTGCGACCTGCGGCTCCATGCGCTAGGCCACGCCCCCGTAAGGGTGCAATTAGGACGGCTAAGATAAAACATGAAAGACACATAGCGGAGGAGAGCAAAAAAAAATCCCAAGAAATTCTTTAAGTATGTAAACAGTAAAAAAGGGAGGACAGACCATATTGGCCCCATAAAGAATGAGGAAGGACATCTGGTTACAAAGGATGGGGAGATGGCAAAGGTATTGAATTTATTCTTCTCCTCAGTATTCGCGAGTGAATCGGGGGGCTTCAGTAACCAAAACTGCAGTGTTTATCCTCATGACACAACACAGGAATGGTTAACAGAGGACGGAATTAAAATTAGACTTGAGAAACTTAACATTAATAAATCACCGGGACCAGATGGCTTGCATCCGAGGGTACTTAGGGAACTCAGTCAGGTGATTGCCAGACCGTTGTTCCTAATTTTTACAGACAGTCTATTGACTGGAATGGTATCAGCTGATTGGAGAAAAGCCAATGTAGCACCAATATTTAAAAAGGGCCCAAAAAACATCCCTGGGAATTACAGACCAGTTAGCCTAACATCAATAGTATGTAAACTCTTGGAGGGGATGATAAGGGACTATATACAAGATTTTAGTAATAAGAATGATATCATTAGCAGTAATCAGCATGGATTCATGAAGAATCGTTCTTGCCAAACCAATCTATTAACCTTCTATGAGGAGGTGAGTTGCCATCTAGATAAAGGAAGGCCCGTAGACGTGGTGTATCTGGATTTTGCAAAAGAATTTGACACAGTTCCCCATAAACCTTTACTGTACAAAATAAGGTGCGTTGGCATGGACCATAGGGTGAGTACATGGATTGAAAACTGGCTACAAGGGCGTGTTCAGAGGGTGGTGATAAATGGGGAGTACTCAGAATGGTCAGGGGTGGGTAGTGGGGTTCCCCAGGGTTCTGTGCTGGGACCAATCCTATTTAATTTGTTCATAAACGATCTGGAGGATGGGATAAACAGTTCAATCTCTGTATTTGCAGACGATACTAAGCTAAGCAGGGCAATAACTTCTCCGCAGGATGTGGAAATCTTGCAAAAAGACCTGAACAAATTAATGGGGTGGGCGACTACATGGCAAATGAGGTTCAATGTAGAAAAATGTAAAATAATGCATTTGGGTGGCAAAAATATGAATGCAATCTATACACTGGGGGGAGAACCTCTGGGGGAATCTAGGATGGAAAAGGACCTGGGGGTCCTAGTAGATGATAGGCTCAGCAATGGCATGCAATGCCAAGCTGCTGCTAATAAAGCAAACAGAATATTGGCATGCATTAAAAGGGGGATCAACTCCAGAGATAAAACGATAATTCTCCCGCTCTACAAGACTCTGATCCGGCTGCACCTGGAGTATGCTGTCCAGTTCTGGGCACCAGTCCTCAGGAGGGATGTACTGGAAATGGAGCGAGTACAAAGAAGGGCAACAAAGCTAATAAAGGATCTGGAGGATCTTAGTTATGAGGAAAGGTTGCGAGCTCTGAACTTATTCTCTCTGGAGAAGAGACGCTTGAGAGGGGATATGATTTCAATTTACAAATACTGTACTGGTGACCCCACAATAGGGATAAAACTTTTTCGCAGAAGAGAGTTTAATAAGACTCGTGGCCACTCATTACAATTAGAAGAAAAGAGGTTTAACCTTAAACTACGTAGAGGGTTCTTTATTGTAAGAGCGGCAAAGATGTGGAATTCCCTTCCACAGGCGGTGGTCTCAGTGGGGAGCATTGATAGCTTCAAGAAAGTATTAGATAATCACCTGAATGACCGCAACATACAGGGATATGTAATGAAATACTGACACATAATCACACACATAGGTTGGACTTGATGGACTTGTGTCTTTTTTCAACCTCACCTACTATGTAACTATATGTAACTATGTAACGCGGTGACGTACAACAGGTACGACGGGACTAGAAAAAGGAAGTTCAATAGCGAGTAGCCAATAGTTGCCGTCTCGTACTTGCTTCAAAGCATGCGTCATTTTTGGTCCCTCGGAACAGCATACAGACGAGCAGTTTTCCCAATGGAAACTGATTCCGTCGGAAAGTTTTGAAACATGTTCTATTTCTAGGTCCGTCAGAATTTTTGAAAGAAAAAATCTGATGAAGCCCACACACAATCGGAATGTCCGATGGAATGATTCCGTCGGACCTTTTCTGATGGAAAGTCCGGTCGTGTGTATGCGGCATGAGGGTTAACAAAACATTGAGGTAAGTAGCATCTACATTAGGCTAGTTATGGTAGCCCCTATATTTCCAGACTTATTTCAAAAGCTCCATAGGATTCATCAAGCTTTTACTATGTGCTTAGATCAATAATTCTTATAACTATTTATTGGAAACCTCCCACAAATACAGGAATATCATGCTAGGGCTCTAGACTTTTGGGTGCAGGTAGCATCACAGTCTGGGCCTCACCTAGTAATGTAGGGGCAGTAGTGACTGGTCTCTCTAGTGCTAGTAAGCCACCTCTATAAGGTCCTGTTTATAGCTGTATGTTTTTGATGTATTGGGAGATCAGTAAATAGGTTTGTTTTACATGAGTATTTGAGTACTATTTTACTATTATACTATTATATATACTATTTATATGTATTTTTTACTTATTTACTTTATGTAATGTGCATTTTTCTAAAAAAAAAAACACATCAAAGATGCTTCAAACAGGAAAAATGTGAACAAAGCATTAGTTTATGTTTAGACATGCAACAACCCTTGTATTTTTTTTTCTTTTTAGAAGTGTTTGGCAGGCGTCTGGCATTTAACACACAGCGAGGAGCCTTCTGACTACTTGTTTTAACCCTGTAAATGTGGCACAACAGCGCCACAACTGCATGTATTGAACACAATTGCAGGGCAGTTGCAGTACAGCCCTATTCACTCGAATAAGTCATGTTCAGTAGTGGTACTGCCCTTTTGCTGCTATGAAGAAAAAGATTATATCTGCCATGTGTGTACAACCAACACTGTACAACTTCCTTTCAAGCCTAAGAGGGTGGTAAAAATGTAATCTTTTCCATCCTTATCACAAATGAAAAAATGTGACTTTTTTATGTTTTGTACCATTTTTGAAACATTGGAATCCTCAGCATGCCTATAGTGAAAATCGAAGTAAGCCGCTCATTTAATATAATTCTATATTTGGAAAATGTACTGAACTTTCATAATCTTACTTTCAAACTGTTTAATTAGTGAAGTCAGTTATAATGAAAACCAAGGAAAGAAATCCATCCATACTTCAAAATGTCATCGCGTTTTAAAATTATTCTCTGCTTAGTCTGTATCAATCATCGATTCTACTGGAAATTCAGGTCTATCATTTGCATCTACTCCCAGCCTTTTAATGACAAATTTAACCCATAAGGGGCTGTCATCTGCTGCTACAGAAAAGCAGCATTGCTTTTTACCATAATAATACACTTAGGCGATGACTAAAAACTGACTTGTTTGTGTACACATTTTCCAATCACAAGTGAAAACTCACAGAAAAGAATAAACAGAAAAAAAATTGAATTATAATATTAATTCTGTGTGCATACTTGCTCTCCTGCTGTCTATTAGTCATTGCAATCCACATGATTCATTATCAAGGACTATTCTATTGCAATCTAAGCAATGTAAAGGAAACTATTAAGGAGATATGCTTCACCTGGTTTAACATTTATCTGCCTCAAAAAAGCCAAACAAAGTGCTTTCAATGTTAAAAATAGAGAGGAAGTCTCATATGGTTGCTAATGTCAGTTTAATGGTTATGAATGCAGTGTTTATTTGGCTGCTGTTGATTTTGGCTGCTGTATGTTGGACTTTCCATTTTCAATATTTTTCTAGCCTCAGGATTTATCAGCTGGGGAATGAATACAGATATAACTTGACCTCATGTCTCGTAAGTCACATTTCCAAAATAGGAAAGTGGCACTGCTAGAAGATTGCTTCTTAAAGGCACTGCCTCTCTGGAACACTGGATGTAGGGACTTTGTTCAAAAATATCTAGGAGGAATCACTTTATATATTATTTATATATTTTATATATATATGTGTGTGTGTGTGTGTATATTGCTATTTCCCAAACAGAATAGTAAGAAAGTGTGCAATTATATGTTACACAATGTAGGTATTTGGGTTTTCTAATTGCCCAAACTCCAGTATAATAACATAATTACATAATTTTATATATTACAGATTATCCGCCCCTAGGTGTGGTACCTGCATTCATTTTCTTATGTGCAGGTTTCTCCTGAAAATGCTCACTCACTGAAGTACAGGGGCATAGCTACCGGGGTCGCAGTAGTCGAAATTGCAACCTGGCCCCATGCTGCGTGTGTGCCTGTGCGGCCCCAGCTTGAGATAAAATGGACAGCTGGGTGGGTAGCAGTACCGGTGCCCGGGTGGCTGGAGCACAGGGTGGGTAGCAGAGCTCCCTGCTCTTCCGCACTGGTTACTATTCTCACATTCCCCACCCGTGTCCTCAGCCACCATGTCTTAGGCTCCTCCCATCCCTCTCTCCTTTCCCATACAGCACTACTCTGTCCAGTGTCCACCTCAGCCAGAGTCCCACCCCCTCTGTCACCTCTATCCATTCCCTTGTAACAGAGCCCAGGCACAGCCCTCCAGTATACACTTCTCCCAGACTTCCAGCACACAGGTGGAGCCGAATAAGAGACAGCTCCCGGGGGGACACTGCAGGCTTGTCTACCAGTCCCCCTTCCTTTGCCATCATACACAGCTCTCCCTCAGGGAGGCCAAGCTAATAAGTGCAGGCTTTGTATCACAGCCAGTCTTGCTCAGTATAAGTTCCCCATTATTCCCTTATTCCTCATATACCCCAGTCACAGAACCACTTCACAGTTAGCTAGTCGCCGTGGATGTGCGTATCAGTGACATGCACCACACCTCCCTCATTACTATACCACCACTTTTTATTTTACTTTAGTATTTTTATAATTTTAGTTTTATTTCAACCCACTTTTTGTACAATCTGATTGTACACTCCCCTTTAGATATTTATTATCAGCTATGCAGTGCAAGGGCCTATCTGATTTGATACAATTTGAATAGATTGTTCAGGTGAGTCCTATTCCATAGTTTTGGTACATTTTAGAGAAATTGTAGAGAGATTGCACAAAGTATGGCCATCTTTATATAAGTACATAGGAGGGATTGGACAGAGACACTCAGTTGTCAGGCCCCTGTTCACATCTTCACATAGTGGGAATCGTTTCTGCTCATCACACATAGGGCAGCCCATTCACATAAATGGGCTGCCCTATATAGGCGTGACAAATGCCCCATAGGGCAGCTCCAGAACTTTTTTTAGAGAGGAGCTTGCCATGTTTTTTTACCACACTTTTTAGTGCATTTGCAGCTTGTTTGTCATATGTCAGATGCACGCCTGCTACCCGTGCTTGGGGTGTCATAAACGCCTAATATCAATGCAAGTGTGATGTGCATTTGCAGCATGTTTCCAAAACATGTTGCAAACTGGCTGTTTTCTGTGCAGTTTGCCAAGTATTCAGAACTGTTCAGATGTGAATGGAGCCTCATTGTTCTTGTGTAAAAAACAATTTCACTTTCAGGTCCATCCGCAACTAGTGTAGAGGAAACGCACATTTTTTTCAAATTTTTACTGTTACATGCATAGCATAGGCCATTGATTTCAGTGGGCTATGCTGCATGTGGAAAAGTAGCTCATGGGACATTTTGGTGTGTTTCGGGTTGCACGTTTTTTACTGTGCATTTTGTTGCATTTGTCACTTGTTTTATCACACAGCAAAATGTGTTTTTGCGTCTGCATTTGGAGTGTCGTTAACAATTTATAGCATCAAAAGAGCAACTAGTTTATTTTAGGTTTATAAAGAACGTAATTTCGACTAGAACATTGGGTGTTCACCTGTTCGCTGAACAGCGAACATTATCCACTTCAATACTGGGCACTTTCACCCCCTTCCTTTCCAGGGCAATTTTCAGCTTTCAGCACTCTTGCGCTTTCAATAAGGATTGCGTGGTCATGCGACACTGTACACAAAGTTTTTTAATCTCAATATATCTTATTTTCAGAACAAAAGAAAGACATCAGTAATCAAAGGTACAATGAGGGCCATTAGCCCTGAGTCCACCAACATGGGCGCACATATAACATATAAGGAGGGATTGGACAGAGATACTCAGTTGTCAGGCCCCTGTTCACATCTTCACATAGTCACCAGGAAGCTGCTATATATAGAGACATAAGTCGTGACTAGAACTTGGATGATGTCTGACCCTGGCCTTGGCTAGGACCATTTGAATAAAGGCCGAAGCCCAATAACTAACAGAAAGATTTAAGAGAAAGAAGGAGGAAGAAAGAGATGAAATGGGATTTGGAGAAGAAGAATGGGAGTGGACTGGGGGGGAGTGAGCGAGTAGGTGTTACTCTCGAGGTCATTGTTAAAGGGTAAATCCTACAAACGTTGCCCAGGTTTCCCAAGTTTGTTTGAATTTGTCCGAGTGATCCAGGATTACACTTGCCATCTTCTATTGGTTAATAATCCAGGAGATCTTTCTTTTTGCTAGAAGTGTTGAGACAGATGTTTTTTTCCAAGCTTTAGCCAGTGTAAGCTTGGCTCCTAAGATGATAAAATAAATGAGGCGTTGTGTAATCCTGGAGGCCTCCTTCACTGGAAAGTTAAGGAGCGCTATAAGGGGGGACATCTGGACAGAGATTGTGGTGATTTTGCTGATCCATGAGAAGATCTTGTGCCAGAACTGGCGTATTCTGGGGCATGTCCACCAAATATGGAGCATATCTCCCCTTAGGTCACATCCCCGAAAACAGAGGGGGGATGCCGATGGAAATATTTTGGCCAGCTTCGAAGGGAATAGGTACCATCTAGTTACCACTTTTACACTAGCTTCCATGAGGCTGGAATTGAGAATGCCTTTGTAAGATTGGGAGAAATGCCTATGCCAAGTATCTAGTTTCCAGTGTTGGGACAGATCGTCCTCCCAGGCCAGCATGTAAGGTGTCTTGGACTGTGCGGAGGACAGTGCTTTATAAATCACCGAGATCCCCCCCCCTCTGCTCATTAACTTGACCACACCATAATTTATATGTAGTTATTTGAGGTCCATTCAGAAGTGTTTTGCACCATTTGTGTAAGAAGTTTGAGATCTGGGAGAATCTGAAGAATTTGGATGCTGGCATATCTAGGTTACTAACACAGAATGCTTTAGAGAGTGGGCCCAGTGGTCTAAGGAAGTGCCCTATTCTGTACAGTCCTTTGTCGAGCCACCACTGGAAGGCTTTTATGCTCAGACCCAGGGGGAATGCTGGAGTTTGGAATAAGTGTTGTAGCGATTCTGTGGGGGAGGTCAGTTGGTTGTTGCTTCTCAGGGCATCCCAAAGAGCGAATGAGTGTGAAAGTGTTGGGGATAAGATTGCAGGTCTCAGCTTCTTAGGGCTCCAGAGGAGATAGTCCAGTGTGTAAAGGGGGATCGCCTGCCTCTCGATGTGTATCCAGTCGGGGTGTTCCCAGCATGAATATACTGCAGATATCTGCGCCAGTTGGGCTGCTTGAAAGTACCAAAGCAGATTGGGAAGGCCCAGACCCCCTTCCACTCTAGATGTAAACACGGCTGCTTTAGAAAATCTGTGACTCCCTTTGCCCCATATGAATTTGATGAGTTTGGCTTGGAAACGTTTTAGGCGAACTTTGTCAACAGGGATCAGGAGGGCTCTAAAATAGTATAGGATGTGGAGGAGTAAGGTCATCTTAAGCGTATTAATTCTGCCCAACCAGGACAGGGAGAGCCTGGACCACCGGGCTAGGTCATCCTCCAGTTTTTCGTAAAGTGGTGGGTAGTTTGCTTTGGTGGAGGAGTTCAATCCTGGGGGTCAGTTTGATCCTCAGATAAGTAATTGTTGAGTCATTCCAGGTGAACCGAAAGATATCCCTAAGCCTGGCCAGGAGAGAGTCAGAGATGTTAACATTAAGTGCTTGGGATCTATTGTAATTGACCCTAAGGCCCGGGGCTGCCCCAAATTTGTCCAGGAGACAACAAATGTTGGGAAGGGAGGTTAGTGGAGATGAGACAAACAGTAAGATGTCATCTGCAAATAATGCGCATTTGTGGCAATGGGAGCCGCGTTGAATGCCTTGGATGTTTGGATTGTTTCTGATGGCTGTCGCCAAAGATTCGATTGCTATGGCAAAAATCAACTGGGAGAGCAGGCATCCCTGTCTTGTGCCTCTAGATATGGGAAAAGATTCAGAGTAAAATCCCTGCAGACGCACCTGAGCCGAGGGGGATGAATAAAGGGCATGCATGACATTAAGGTATGATTCCCCAAAACCCCATTGTTTTAAAGTAGTGAAGATATATGGCCAATGAATAGAATCAAATGCTTTTTGGAGGTCCAGGGAGAGCAGACAACCCTGCCTGGGAGAGCCCTTGTCCCAATTAGAATTGAGGAGGGAAATTATGTCAATCGCACGTTGAGCCTGATCAGGACCCTGTCTCCCCAGGATAAAACCCACTTGGTCTTTGTGGATGTATAGGCTAATGAAGGAAGCTAGGCGGTCTGCAAGGATTTTAGTCAGAATCTTTAAGTCATTATTAATGAGAGATATTGGCCTATAGTTGAGGACTGAGCTGGCATCTTTGTTTGGTTTGGGGACGACTGTAATATAGGCCATGTTAATTGATGTATCCAATTGGTCCCCCTGTCTAAGAGCATTAAAAAAGCGAGCTATATAGGGAGCGAGTGTGGTAGAAAATGATTCGTAATAGGGTACTGAGAAGCCATCCGGGCTGGGCACCGAATGTGATTTAAAATTTTTTATGACCACGCACACTTCCTCTGCGGAGATAGGGGCATCTAGTTTCAGGCGGTGCCTGTCTTCGTATTTGGGGGGTCTGGATCTCATCAAGGAAATTATCTACCACCTTTTGAGAAGGGCCACACTCTCCACTGTACAAGGATTTATAGAAGTTTTGGAATTCCCCCATGATGCATTAGGGGTCCTGGGACAGGGTGCCGCATTGAATTTAAATTTTGGGGAGGGCCGGGGATCTAAATTTCGGGGAAAGCCTGCCTCCGAGCATAGAACCAATTTTGTCACCATGACAGTAGAACTGGGCTCTATTCCACCACAGCCATTTTTCTGCCTTAGTGGTTAGGGTGAGGTTTAATGCCATATGGGCAGCATCCAGCTTAGTTGTGGGAACTGCTCTTGGGTAGTCCTTGTGTTTTTTAGTTAAGGCTGTATATTCCTGATCTAATTTTTCAATGTCTGCTTTGTTAGCCTTGTTAATCTGGGAGACTATTTGAATCAGATGTCCTCTAAGTACAGCCTTGTGGGTTGCCCAGAGGCATGAGGGACTAGTGTCTGGTGTGTCGTTAGTAAGAAAATAGTTTGAGATATTATTTTGGATCTCAGTTGCTCTGATCGGATCACTCAGAATGGACTCATTGAGTCTCCAATGCCTGCAGGGTTTATGACCCACCGGGCGCTGAAGTGTCAGGATCAACATGGAGTGGTCCGACCAGACCACCTCTTTGATGTATGCCCTGTTCATCAGTGGAATGGACGCTGGAATAATGAGGATATGGTATATTCTTGCGAAAGATCTGTGGGGGTTCGAGAAATTATGAAATCTTGCAGAGTGGGGTTCACTTCTCTCCAAATATCCACCAGTCCATGCTGGAAGATCAGCTTGGCTATGTGGAGGCTCTGTTTGGTGGGTCTAGTGAAGCGTTTTCCAGGGGATCGTGACTTGTCCAGCCCCTGGTCAAAAGCGGTGTTGGAATCGCCCCCAAAAATCACTGTGCCCTCCAGCAATGGATTTAGGGTTTTCAACAGGTGTTGAGACAAGACTAATTGGCCTCTGTTGGGGGCATATTATGAAATGAATGAATATAGTTGGTCATCCAAGTCCCCCACTATGAAGATATATCTTCTAGACATGTGCACACTGAAATATTTCGTTTCGGAATTTCGTTTTCGTCCGAAAAATAAATTTATTTAGTTACTCCCGAAATTTGTTTTTATTTATTTCGTTTTTCGTTAAAAATTGCATTCGTCCGAAAATCCAAATTAAGGTCGAATCTGTCATTGAAGGCTTATGGTGTCTGTCGAATGTTCAAAGAAGATTCGACGGAGCAGCTAAACTGTACGACGCCGTATAGTTTTTTTCAACCTCACCTACTATGTAACTATGTAACTATGTAACCTCTCCCCCCCCACCATACCATGGCGTTAAACAATATTAAAGTGATGTCGCTTAACGCAAAGGGGCTTAATACACCAGAGAAGAGATGCATACTACTAGATGACTTGAAGCGGACTCACACAGATATTGCCTTTATCCAAGAGACGCATTTTAAAGCTAACAAATTACCGTATTTACAAAGTAAACTTTACCCGGTGACTTACCATTCCACAAACCCGTCTGCTAAGTCCAAAGGGGTCTCTATTTTGATATCCAGTAAGATTGCCTGGCAACATCAGAGCTCTATGATAGATCCGACAGGAAAATATGTTTTTCTTAAAGGCCTAATAGGTACAGTATTGGTAACGTTAGCAGCAATATATGCCCCTAATGAACAACAAGTCACATTTCTGCAAGATACTATGGAGACACTCTATGACTTTAGGGAAGGACAGCTGATCCTTGGTGGAGACTTCAATGCCCCATTAATTCCATCTGTAGACACCTCAACAGGTAAATCATCGATCCCACCAAATCAACTTAAACGTATAGCTAAAACGCTACACAAATCACAACTAATCGATATCTGGCGCCTACAACACTCGAGAGAACATGACTATACATTTTATTCACACATACATCAGGTATATACCAGAATAGATTATTTCCTGATTCCCCACACTCAACTACACGCTGTAGAGCAGCCCTCCATAGGAAATAGGACGTGGTCAGATCATGCACCCATATTCCTGACCTACAATCTCCCTGATATTTCCTCTCCCAGACACCGTTTTTGGCGTCTCAATGAAAGCCTTTTGCAAGATCCAGAGGTATTGACAGACGTGACCAGAGCACTAAACCTATGCTTCCAAGAAAACGACCAACAGAACTGTGACCCCGGGATCCTGTGGAAAGCCCACAAAGTAGTTATCAGAGGGATCCTCATCACACATGGTGCCCGTATCAAACGGGAAAGAAATAAACAGCTCTCCCAACTTCTACAGGAACTTGCTTTCTCTGAGGCCAGACACAAACATGCCCCCACACAGTCCTCAGAGACTGACCTGACAACTCTTATGCCCTGTACACACGGTCGGACATTGATCAGACATTCCGACAACAAAATCCTAGGATTTTGCATTCGTCCGAAAATCCAAATTAAGGTCGAATCTGTCATTGAAGGCTTATGGTGTCTGTCGAATGTTCAAAGAAGATTTGACGGAGCAGCTAAACTGTACGACGCCGTATAGTTTACCTGCTCCGTCAAATCTTCTTAGAACTTTCAACAGACACTATAAGCCAAAGTACGTGTGTACTTAGTTCTAGCTATTTTACTGCTCCTCCTCTTTGGTTACAATCAGCCAATAACATTCATCATCATCATTATTTTTAATCATCTTTTCTCCCCTACGTCGAATCTTTCCTCCTCTACGTCAAATCTTTTCTGCCCTACGTCAAATCTTTTCTCCCCAACGTCGAATATTTTCTCTCTATGTCGAATCTGTTCTCTCTGTGTAGAATAATCTTGGACTAATAGAGTTAAGGTTAGGCACATTCGACCACAGGTTTGATGGACACAGATTGTTATTGTCATCATCATGTCGAATCTCCTATCTATATCAAACTGTTGTAGCAACGAAAACGAAAATAAAGCATTTGTTTATGTCGGATCTTTCGTTTTTCGGATTCTGCACTTTCGTTATCGTTTGTTAAAACGATAACGAAAATACCTGAAATTCGGACGAAAATGCATTCGGACGAAAACGAATGCACATGTCTAATATCTTCCTTCTGGGTCCCTTAGTTCAGATTTGAGGGTAAATCTGCACCTTTTAGAGATAAAAATGCCCACTCCCTTAGTTTTGTCCTCAGCATTGGCCAGTGTGAAGGGGGGGAATTTGGAGTGGATAAAGGATGAGCAGAATTGTTTAGGGAAATGCATTTCCTGCAGGAGGACCACGTCCACCTTTTGGGCATGAAGGTATTGAAAAACTTTACGTCTTTTAACTGGGGAATTCAATCCTTGAGCATTATGGGATGCAATCTTGAGGGGTATTTTTACTGGAGGGTCATTAGCCATTGAGCAGAGGTGGAAATCGTTTCAGGTAATTAGTCGCATTTACCAACAGGTATCCACGGGGCCCAAGGCAGTCCACATGCCTGATGTGGACCTCTGAGAGTGCCTGTATGTAACTTGGGTCGCCCCCCCGGTCGACTCCTGCAATGAAAGGGTAGTTAATACATTGATTATTAAGTTGCTAAACTCCTTTCTATCGCCCACCTAACCACTTGTCCCCTGGACCCTATTCCCTCTCAAATGCTATTGTCACCCTCTGACCCCATCCTACACTCTCTAACCCACATCTTCAATCTCTCCCTCACCTCTGGCATCTTCCCCGATGCTCTAAAACATGCACTGGTCACCCCATACTCAAAAAGCCGTCCTTGGACCCTACCAATCTTAACAACCTACGCCCTATCTCCTTGTTCCCCTTTTCCTCTAAACTCCTTGAACGCCTGGTTTACAACCAACTGAGCGAGCACCTCATTAAAAACAACCTTCTTGATCCCCTTCAATCTGGATTTCGCCCTCAACACTCCACAGAAAGTGCTCTTTTAAAACTCACAAATGACCTGCTAACTGCAAAAACCAACGGACACTATTCTGTACTCCTACTTCTGGATCTTTCAGCTGCCTTTTGACACGGCTGACCACCCCCTCCTCCTCAAAAAACTTTACTCCCTCGGTCTCCGTGACGGTGCTCTTCAGTGGCTCTCATCCTACCTATCCCAACGCACCTTCAGTGTCACTTACAATTCTACTTCCTCCACTCCTCTTCCCTTCTCTGTCGGGGTCCCCCAAGGTTCTGTTCTTGGACCTCTTTTATTTTCAATCTACACCTCTTCCCTGGGTCAGCTGATAGCCTCTCACGGCTTTTAATATCATTTAATATCATCATGCTGATGACACACAAATCTATCTCTCCACCCCTCAACTCACTCCATCAGTCTCCTCACGCATCACTAATGCCGCGTACACACGAGCGGACATTACGGCGGACTTTGCCCGGCGGACTGGATTTCGTTGGACAATTCGATGTGTGTGGGCTCCAGCGGACTTTGTTTTCTCAAAAGTTGGACGGAATTAGATTTGAAACTTGTTTAAAATTTATCCGTTGAAATCGAGTCCGGTCGAAAAGTTCGCCGTCTGTATGCTAGTTCGACGGACAAAAAGCCACGCTAGGGCAGCTATTGGCTACTGGCTATGAACTTCATTGTTTTAGTCCGGTCGTACGTCATCACGTACGAATTCGACGGACTTTGGTGGATTGTGTGTAGGCAAGTCCGTTCATTCACAAAGTCCGTCGGAAAGTACGTCGAAAAGTCCGCCGGGCAAAGTCCGCCGTAATGTCCGCTCGTGTGTACGCGGCATTACTTACTAACCGACATATCTTTATGGATGTCACACCACTTCCTCAAACTCAACTTGTCCAAAACCGAGCTTATAATATTTCCTCCACCACGTGCCTCTTCCCCTGACTTCTCTGTCAAGAGCAATGGCAAAACCATCCACCCGTCCCCACATGTCAGGGTGCTAGGTGTTATCCTGGATTCTGAACTCTCCTTTCAGCCCCACATCCAATCACTTTCCAAAGCTTGCCGCCTCAACCTCCGTGACATCTCTAAAGTACGTCCCTTTCTAACCAATGAAACCACAAAGCTCCTAATTCACTCCCTGGTTATCTCTCGCCTTGACTACTGCAACTCACTCCTCATTGGCTTACCTTTAAACAGACCATACCCCCTTTAGTCTATCATGAATGCTGCTGCCAGACTCATTCACCTTACAAACCGCTCAGTGTCTGCTACCCCTCTCTGCCAATCCCTCCATTGGCTACCACTCACCCAACGAATTAAATTCAAAATACTACAATAGAGGAAAGGGGTCTCAAAGGAAAAGGTGCCCCAAAACATTTTGGTGGTAATTGAAAGTTCCCCTGACTTGTTCCCCCCAGCATAGATAAAAAAGGGGGGGGAGGGGGTAACCTGTGTTTGGGTGGAATAGATTCTGAGTCAGTTTTCTCCCCGGGTTGTGTGCCCCATTAAACCACCTCGGCAGAGGCGTGTGGGTATCCCGAAAGGATACTCTTCTCATGAGGCACAGGTGGGGAGTTCAAATCCTCACAGTTAGCAGCTGGGAGGAAGAAAGGGCAAAGAAGGAAAACCAAAGATGTTCAATTTATGAGAGTCAGGGAGGAATGGTTTCCTTGGACTTCTTGGATCTGGCAGTTTCCCAGACTGGATTCAAGGGGCTGGTTGGGAGTTGTCTCTTTGCTGAGTTTGGTTGCGATCCTGTGGAAGATTCAGGTTTTGGCTGATGAGACCTAGTTGCAGCAAAAGCTTTTCTCCTTCCTGTAGGGATCCAAAGGTGTATGCTTTGCCTTTAAAGAGGAACTTAAGTTGGAATGGAAAGAATCCGTCCATCAGGATTTGAAGTAACGGTTTTAAGGCTCTCCTTTTTTGGATAGTGGATGGGGAAGATTCTGGGAGCCCCCTGACTCTGAAATTGTACCTCCTATTTCTATTTTCAAGGTCATCAATTTTAGCATTGGCAGTCTCTAATTGTTCCTGCAGTAGCTGTATACAAGCAGTATTTTGGTTTGTTCTGGAAATGGTGGCTTCTAGATTTGTCTCTATGATTTCCATGCAGGTTCCTATGCTCTGGAGGTCTGCTTTAATGTCACTCGTTATTTTGTTAGCTGTATTGTGCAGGCCTCTATCCAGAAGGTCTGCAAACTTGGCAAACAGGTCTGCCACATTAACTGGCTGAAGTAGGCCTGTGTCCCCAGGCTGTAGTGGCTGGTGAGTCTGGGGGGGCGGCCTCCATGGGGGAGAAGTCCAAGTCTGCCAGGGAGTGCTCTATGAGGGATTCAGTGGATGCTGGGGAGGCTGGGTCCAGGGGAGGAATACCTGCTGTGAGATCCTGCTGCAGCATGGAGGGTGAGGCCACGGGCTGTGTACTGGGGAAGCAGGCTTGTGCAGAGTGGTGAGGAGCGGTCGCCATCTTGGCTGTCCCGGTCTGAGACAGGGCGGCTTCAAATGTGGGCTTCAGGTTCCTCCTTACCGCTTCCAGAGTACATCAGGGGTGTCCCCAGGGCTTCCGCCACTTGTGGGAGTGTGATCCAGGCGGTTCATATCTTTCATATCGTTCATATCTTTGGTAAAAAAAATACTGTTAAGTGTATAATAATTGGTTTGTTTGATCACGGACAGATGTACGCAGATGATCATGTACAGATATGCGCAGATATTCACGGACATATTTGTGCAGATGATCATTGGGACATATGATTTTACTGTTACATATGTGGGGGACAGGTGTTTTTACTGTGTGGGGAGATGTGTGTGGGGACACTATTTAGGGGACATTGTGTGTTTACATTGTTTGGGGACATGTGTGGGGACGCTGGGCCGGTGATCAGTGTGTAAAAAGCTGTAAAAAAAAGCTCATACTCACTAATCACCGGCTGGCTGCAGCGATCTACCCTCCTCACTGACAACCTCTGTGTGAGGAGAGGAGAGGCGATCGTATAGCAACCAGCTCTCTATTTACATCAAATGACGGCTGTGATTGGACACAGCCGTCATGTGATAAGGAGGGCCAATCACAGAGCCCTCCTGCTGATGGGAGATGCATCATGTCACACTAGTGCACTAGTGCTGTGCAGGCACATGTGCATGCGATCCCCATCCTTTTGAGGGACGTTCCTGAACATCCACTCAGAAGGAAGAAGCACCCACCTGGCCATATACGTGCAGTGGCTGGGTGGGAGGTGGTTATGCAGTGTTCACGGCAAATTCGAAAAGCCGCGGAACACCATTAAAGTCTATTTGACACTAACATCAAAAAAACAAAAGTGCTCATTTTAAAGGCTTATATGCAATTTACTGCCATAAAAAGTGTTTGGGGACCCGGGTCCTGCCAAAGGGGACATGTATCAATGCAAAAAGAAGTTTTAAAAATGTCAGTTTTTTCGGGAGAAGTGATTTTAATAATGCTTAAAGTGAAACAATTAAAATTTAAATATTCCTTTAAATATCGTGCCTGGGGGGTGTCTATATATGCCTGTAAAGTGGCACAGTTGTCCTGTGTTTAGAACAGTACCACAGCAAAATGACATTTCTAAAGGACAAAAGTAATTTTAAAACTGATTGGCGTGGCCTGGACATGGCTGAATAGAGACGTGTTTTAGCTGAGCTCCCAGCCATCTCTCCCCTACCCCAGCTATTTCAGCCAAATCTGACAAAATATGCACTCCTCTAGAAAGAGAACAGCTAAGAGAAACAGCAAATTGACCAAATCTACTCCTCAACCTCCTACATCGAGTGAAATACGAAGACTATTTCAGCTCTCACTGCTCAGTTCACCAGAGCTCAAGATGGCGTCGGCTCGTGGCGAGGATCCAGGGAGACAGACTTTAAACAACTCCCCATCCCCAAACACGGAGGCACTGCTAGCCGAAACTTATACCGGCTTTCCCACGGACCTCCACTCCGACTACGGTGAGCCGTCACAGCCTCTCTCACAATCATCCAGGGTGGATGCGGAGCTGCGCTCTCTGCTGCAAGTGCTCCCTACTTAAGCAGATATTGCGGCCCTCAAAGACACAGTGGAAGCTGCTCACCACAAAGAAATGAACATGGTGAAAGCTGACGTCAGCGCACTCACCACCAGAGTCGAGACGGGGAGTCCTCCCTGGCGGCCCTGGAGCCCCGAGTGTCGGCCGTGGAGGAGCTCCAGGACACACACACGGAGGCCCTGCAGGATCAGCATTTGCACCTGGAGGAGATGGAAGACCGGAGCCGCAGGAATAACCTGCGCCTCCGGGGACTGCCAGAGGCCACAGGCTCTGAAGACCTGGCGGATACAGCGATCGCAGATTTCCACAGTATACCGGGCATAGATCTACCAGATCGAGTGCTAATCGATAGGATCCATAGGGCACTGGGCCCTAAACTGACAGATCCCCTGAGACCGCGAGATGTAATCTGCAGATAACACCACTATGTACACAAAGAACAAATTTTACGCAAGGCCTGGGAAGCAAAAGACCCGTAATTAGACGGCGTGACCATAAAGATATTCCCAGACCTCTCCCGCGCTACCCTCCAGAGACGAGCGATACTGAAACCTCTACTAGATCTAGCTCGGCGAAGAGAAGCCATGTACTGCTGGGGATATCCACTGTCTGTAACATTACGGAAAGACCAAAGGTTCTTTACTCTACGCAGACCAGACTCCTTGCCGGCCCTTTTCACCTTCCTCGGAACGGATCCTATCGACATACCTAACTGGTTTTCCCCCCCTTCCGCGAACACAAGGGCACCCGAATATGCCAGGACTGAGGTAGTTTGCCGCCTAGACAACAGAGAAATCGCAACCGACCCAGAGCGCCATGCCAGGAAGATGCACGCGAGTCATGAGACACATACCTCTTGAGACTACATACGCTTCATGCTGAATATTGCCTAATTTAAAATGGTTGACACTAAACCGGTGACATTAATACTAACATTCACCTGACATCACCTGCCCCTATCTGTTGCTAGGTTTTTGAACCACCTGATATTTATTGGGTCAGGAGATTATGCCACTTTTTACACCTACCGGCATGACTTCCGTCCCTACCTTTGTAATTGCCCCCTACTCAATCTACTCAACATCCTTGAAGCTCTTTTTATAATGTGAACTGCAAGACAGAAAGGGAGGCATTATACCCCCGGGGGACTGTTTCAGCCTTGGGAACTCTCGGGGATATACACTCTGCTCTATACATCTGCCTCAATGAGAACTTTGCCGATATCCTGCAGTCGATGCCGTCATTACCCTGAACACCTATATAAGGGACCATAATACACCGGCATGAGATGGGGTAGGGAAACTGCCAGCCACGGAAACTCACAGATCCTCCTCCGCCAGAGATCAGTTGAAGTTTTGTACCACAGAGTCTCGCCCCCGTGGCTCCATAAACGGATATGTCGACTCCTGTTTAGTGGAGATCTGACGGGACCGCTCTGCAGCCATGACAGTGCGACCTCCGATCTGAGAGGCATGACATCTTCTGGAGTTAAAGTGCAAGGTAGTGTTATGTTGTGTTCAAGTGAGTTATAAAGTTATTAATATTTTGTTTTACTACATTAAACTTACTGTGATGCTGGGACTGGGAGTTGTGTCGGTTTTCTGGACATGAACCGGTACCACAGTAAAGTAACCCACTCCATTGAATGTTCACCTGACTACTTGAATGATCACATGGAGTTGGAGAAGTGGGGGTCTGTGACTAGGGTGCTTGTGAACGGCGCTAGCAGCCGCTGATCCATTTAAATTTTGTTATGTTGGTTCATTCTCTTGTTTATAAGGACTTATAATTTATTTTTATCTATCCAAGATGTGCTGGGGCGGGGGGGGGGCGGGAGACTCACCTTTTTGAGCCTTGTCCTACCCCTCTCCCAATTAGGTTAGCATATCCCTTTTGGGGGGCGTTATATTGCCTTCTGGGAGCCATATGCAGAGAATACTATTCAAAAATAAAAATAAAAGGGGATCGAGATAGACAAGACACTAGGCCATGTCTTCACCTCGAATTTCTTAAATATCTTTTTCTTCTTTCTATCTTTATTCACCTTTTCTATCTTTACTTCTACCCTCCCCTACTTTCCTTTGGACCCTAACTTACCAGATGTGGAAATACGGGGCAATTTAGGTAACAGCGATCACAGGTCAATTAGTTTCAGTATAAATCACACAAATAGGAAACATGAAGGGAACACAAAGACACTGAATTTCAAAAGAGCCAACTTCCCTAAACTACAAACCTTGCTAAAAGGCATAAATTGGGATAAAATATTAGGAACAATGAATACGGAGGAGAGATGGGTTTGCTTTAAGAGCATATTAAATAAGGGCATTAGCCAATGTATCCCATTGGGTAATAAATTTAAAAGAGCGAACAAACATCCTGAATGGCTTAACTCCAATGTAAAAATGCATATAAAAGCAAAGGAGAAGGCATTCAAAAAATACAAGGTTGAGGGATCATCCACAGCATTCAGAATTTATAAAGAATGCAATAAGAAATGTAAGGGTGCAATTAGGATGGCTAAGATAGAACATGAAAGACACATAGCGGAGGAGAGCAAAAAAAATCCCAAGAAATTCTTTAAGTATGTTAACAGTAAAAAAGGGAGGACAGACCATATTGGCCCCATAAAGAATGAGGAAGGACATCTGGTTACAAAGGATGGGGAGATGGCAAAGGTATTGAATTTATTCTTCTCCTCAGTCTTCACGAGTGAATCGGGGGGCTTCAGTAACCAAAACTGCAGTGTTTATCCTCATGACACAACACAGGAAGCACCTACATGGTTAACAGAGGACGGAATTAAAATTAGACTTGAGAAACGTAACATTAATAAATCACCGGGACCAGATGGCTTGCATCCGAGGGTACTTAGGGAACTCAGTCAGGTGATTGCCAGACCGTTGTTCCTAATTTTTACAGACAGTCTATTGACTGGAATGGTACCAGCTGATTGGAGAAAAGCCAATGTAGCACCAATATTTAAAAAGGGCCCAAAAAACATCCCTGGGAATTACAGACCAGTTAGCCTAACATCAATAGTATGTAAACTCTTGGAGGGGATGATAAGGGACTATATACAAGATTTTAGTAATAAGAATGATATCATTAGCAGTAATCAGCATGGATTCATAAAGAATCGTTCTTGCCAAACCAATCTATTAACCTTCTATGAGGAGGTGAGTTGCCATCTAGATAAAGGAAGGCCCGTAGACGTGGTGTATCTGGATTTTGCAAAAGCATTTGACACAGTTCCCCATAAACGTTTACTGTACAAAATAAGGTGCGTTGGCATGGACCATAGGGTGAGTACATGGATTGAAAACTGGCTACAAGGGCGTGTTCAGAGGGTGGTGATAAATGGGGAGTACTCAGAATGGTCAGGGGTGGGTAGTGGGGTTCCCCAAGGTTCTGTGCTGGGACCAATCCTATTTAATTTGTTCATAAACGACCTGGAGGATGGGATAAACAGTTCAATCTCTGTATTTGCAGACGATACTAAGCTAAGCAGGGCAATAACTTCTCCGCAGGATGTGGAAATCTTGCAAAAAGACCTGAACAAATTAATGGGGTGGGCGACTACATGGCAAATGAGGTTCAATGTAGAAAAATGTAAAATAATGTATTTGGGTGGCAAAAATATGAATGCAATCTATACACTGGGGGGAGAACCTCTGGGGGAATCTAGGATGGAAAAGGACCTGGGGGTCCTAGTAGATGATAGGCTCAGCAATGGCATGCAATGCCAAGCTGCTGCTAATAAAGCAAACAGAATATTGGCATGCATTAAAAGGGGGATCAACTGCAGAGATAAAACGATAATTCTCCCGCTCTACAAGACTCTGGTCCGGCCGCACCTGGAGTATGCTGTCCAGTTCTGGGCCCCAGTCCTCAGGAAGGATGTACTGGAAATGGAGCGAGTGCAAAGAAGGGCAACAAAGCTAATAAAGGGTCTGGAGGATCTTAGTTATGAGGAAAGGTTGCGAGCACAGAACTTATTCTCTCTGGAGAAGAGACGCTTGAGAGGGGATATGATTTCAATTTACAAATACTGTACTGGTGACCCCACAATAGGGATAAAACTTTTTCGCAGAAGAGAGTTTAATAAGACTCGTGGCCACTCATTACAATTAGAAGAAAAGAGGTTTAACCTTAAACTATGTAGACTGTTCTTTACTGTAAGAGCGGCAAGGATGTGGAATTCCCTTCCACAGGCTGTGGTCTCAGCGGGGGGCATTGTTAGCTTCAAGAAACTATTAGATAATCACTTGAATGACCGCAATATACAGGGATATGTAATGTAATACTGACACATAATCACACACATAGGTTGGACTTGATGGACTTGTGTCTTTTTTCAACCTCACCTACTATGTAACTATGTAACCTCTCCCCCCCCCCACCATACCATGGCGTTAAACAATATTAAAGTGATGCCGCTTAACGCAAAGGGGCTTAATACACCAGAGAAGAGATGCATACTACTAGATGACTTGAAGCGGACTCACACAGATATTGCCTTTATCCAAGAGACGCATTTTAAAGCTAACAAATTACCGTATTTACAAAGTAAACTTTACCCGGTGACTTACCATTCCACAAACCCGACTGCTAAGTCCAAAGGGGTCTCTATTTTGATATCCAGTAAGATTCCCTGGCAACATCAGAGCTCTATGATAGATCCGACAGGAAAATATGTTTTTCTTAAAGGCCTAATAGGTACAGTATTGGTAACGTTAGCAGCAATATATGCCCCTAATGAACAACAAGCCACATTTCTGCAAGATACTATGGAGACACTCTATGACTTTAGGGAAGGACAGCTGATCCTTGGTGGAGACTTCAATGCCCCATTAATTCCATCTGTAGACACCTCGACAGGTAAATCATCGATCCCACCAAATCAACTTAACCGTATAGCTAAAACGCTACACAAATCACAACTAATCGATATCTGGTGCCTACAACACTCGAGAGAACATGACTATACATTTTATTCACACATACATCAGGTATATACCAGAATAGATTATTTCCTGATTCCCCACACTCAACTACACGCTGTAGAGCAGCCCTCCATAGGAAATAGGACGTGGTCAGATCATGCACCCATATTCCTGACCTACAATCTCCCTGATATTTCCTCTCCCAGACACCGTTTTTGGCGTCTCAATGAAAGCCTTTTGCAAGATCCAGAGGTATTGACAGACGTGACCAGAGCATTAAACCTATGCTTCCAAGAAAACGACCAACAGAACTGTGACCCCGGGATCCTGTGGAAAGCCCACAAAGTAGTTATCAGAGGGATCCTCATCACACATGGTGCCCGTATCAAACGGGAAAGAAATAAACAGCTCTCCCAACTTCTACAGGAACTTGCTTTCTCTGAGGCCAGACACAAACATGCCCCCACACAGTCCTCAGAGACTGACCTGACAACTCTTATGCCCTGTACACACGGTCGGACATTGATCAGACATTCCGACAACAAAATCCTAGGATTTTGCATTCGTCCGAAAATCCAAATTAAGGTAGAATCTGTCATTGAAGGCTTATGGTGTCTGTCGAATGTTCAAAGAAGATTTGACGGAGCAGCTAAATTGTACGACGCCGTATAGTTTACCTGCTCCGTCAAATCTTCTTAGAACTTTCAACAGACACCATAAGCCAAAGTACGTGTGTACTTAGTTCTAGCTATTTTACTGCTCCTCCTCTTTGGTTACAATCAGCCAATAACATTCATCATCATCATTATTTTTAATCATCTTTTCACCCCTACGTCGAATCTTTCCTCCTCTACGTCAAATCTTTTCTGCCCTACGTCAAATCTTTTCTCCCCAACGTCGAATATTTTCTCTCTATGTCGAATCTGTTCTCTCTGTGTAGAATAATCTTGGACTAATAGAGTTAAGGTTAGGCACATTCGACCACAGGTTTGATGGACACAGATTGTTATTGTCATCATCATGTCAAATCTCCTATCTATATCAAACTGTTGTAGCAACGAAAACGAAAATAAAGCATTTGTTTATGTCGGATCTTTCGTTTTTCGGATTCTGCACTTTCGTTATCGTTTGTTAAAACGATAACGAAAATACCTGAAATTCGGACGAAAATGCATTCGGACGAAAACGAATGCACATGTCTAATATCTTCCTTCTGGGTCCCTTAGTTCAGATTTGAGGGTAAATCTGCACCTTTTAGAGATAAAAATGCCCACGCCCTTAGTTTTGTCCTCAGCATTGGCCAGTGTGAAGGGGGGGAATTTGGAGTGGATAAAGGATGAGCAGAATCGTTTAGGGAAATGCATTTCCTGCAGGAGGACCATGTCCACCTTTTGGGCATGAAGGTATTGAAAAACTTTACGTCTTTTAACTGGGGAATTCAATCCTTGAGCATTATGGGATGCAATCTTGAGGGGTATTTTTACTGGAGGGTCATTAGCCATTGAGCAGAGGTGGAAATCGTTTCAGGTAATTAGTCGCATTTACCAACAGGTATCCACAGGGCCCAAGGCAGTCCACATGCCTGATGTGGACCTCTGAGAGTGCCTGTATGTAACTTGGGTCGTCCCCCCGGTCGACTCCTGCAATGAAAGGGTAGTTAATACATTGATTATTAAGTTGCTAAACTCCTTTCTATCGCCCACCTAACCACTTGTCCCCTGGACCCTATTCCCTCTCAAATGCTATGGTCACCCTCTGACCCCATCCTACACTCTCTAACCCACATCTTCAATCTCTCCCTCACCTCTGGCATCTTCCCCGATGCTCTAAAACATGCACTGGTCACCCCCATACTCAAAAAGCCGTCCTTGGACCCTACCAATCTTAACAACCTACGCCCTATCTCCTTGCTCCCCTTTTCCTCTAAACTCCTTGAACGCCTGGTTTACAACCAACTGAGTGAGCACCTCATTAAAAACAACCTTCTTGATCCTCTTCAATCTGGATTTCGCCCTCAACACTCCACAGAAAGTGCTCTTTTAAAACTCACAAATGACCTACTAACTGCAAAAACCAATGGACACTATTCTGTACTCCTACTTCTGGATCTTTCAGCTGCCTTTGACACGGCTGACCACCCCCTTCTCCTCAAAAAACTTTACTCCCTCGGTCTCTGTGACGGTGCTCTTCAGTGGCTCTCATCCTACCTATCCCAACGCACCTTCAGTGTCACTTACAATTCTACTTCCTCCACTCCTCTTCCCTTCTCTGTCGGGGTCCCCCAAGGTTCTGTTCTTGGACCTCTTTTATTTTCAATCTACACCTCTTCCCTGGGTCAGCTGATAGCCTCTCATGGCTTTTAATATCATTTCTATGCTGATGACACACAAATCTATCTCTCCACCCCTCAACTCACTCCATCAGTCTCCTCACGCATCACTAACTTACTAACCAACATATCTTTATGGATGTCACACCACTTCCTCAAACTCAACTTGTCCAAAACCGAGCTTATAATATTTCCTCCACCACGTGCCTCTTCCCCTGACTTCTCTGTCAAGAGCAATGGCAAAACCATCCACCCGTCCCCACATGTCAGGGTGCTAGGTGTTATCCTGGATTCTGAACTCTCCTTTCAGCCCCACATCCAATCACTTTCCAAAGCTTGCCGCCTCAACCTCCGCGACATCTCTAAAGTACGTCCCTTTCTAACCAATGAAACCACAAAGCTCCTAATTCACTCCCTGGTTATCTCTCGCCTTGACTACTGCAACTCACTCCTCATTGGCTTACCTTTAAACAGACCATACCCCCTTCAGTCTATCATGAATGCTGCTGCCAGACTCATTCACCTTACAAACCGCTCAGTGTCTGCTACCCCTCTCTGCCAATCCCTCCATTGGCTACCACTCGCCCAACAAATTAAATTCAAAATACTAACAATAAGTTACAATAGAGGAAAGGGGTCTCAAAGGAAAAGGTGCCCCAAAACATTTTGGTGGTAATTGAAAGTTCCCCTGACTTGCTCCCCCCAGCATAGATAAAAAAGGGGGGGGGGAAGGGGGTAACCTGTGTTTGGGTGGAATAGATTCTGAGTCAGTTTTCTCCCCGGGTTGTGTGCCCCATTAAACCACCTCGGCAGAGGCATGTGGTTATCCCGAAAGGATACTCTTCTCATGAGGCACAGGTGGGGAGTTCAAATCCTCCCAGTTAGCAGCTGGGAGGAAGAAAGGGCAAAGAAGGAAAACCAAAGATGTTCAATTTATGAGAGTCAGGGAGGAATGGTTTCCTTGGACTTCTTGGATCTGGCAGTTTCCCAGACTGGATTCAAGGGGCTGGTTGGGAGTTGTCTCTTTGCTGAGTTTGGTTGCGATCCTGTGGAAGATTCGGGTTTTGGCTGATGAGACCTAGTTGCAGCAAAAGCTTTTCTCCTTCCTGTAGGGATCCAAAGGTGTATGCTTTGCCTTTAAAGAGGAACTTAAGTTGGAATGGAAAGAATCCGTCCATCAGGATTTGAAGTAACGGTTTTAAGGCTCTCCTTTTTTGGATAGTGGATGGGGAAGATTCTGGGAGCCCCCTGACTCTGAAATTGTACCTCCTATTTCTATTTTCAAGGTCATCAATTTTAGCATTGGCAGTCTCTAATTGTTCCTGCAGTAGCTGTATACAAGCAGTATTTTGGTTTGTTCTGGAAATAGTGGCTTCTAGATTTGTCTCTATGATTTCCATGCGGGTTCCTATGCTCTGGAGGTCTGCTTTAATGTCACTCGTTATTTTGTTAGCTGTATTGTGCAGGCCTCTATCCAGAAGGTCTGCAAACTTGGCAAACAGGTCTACCACATTAACTGGCTGAATTAGGCCTGTGTCCCCAGGCTGTAGTGGCTGGTGAGTCTGGGGGGGCGGCCTCCATGGGGGAGAAGTTCAAGTCTGCCAGGGAGTGCTCTATGAGGGATTCAGTGGATGCTGGGGAGGCTGGGTCCAGGGGAGGAATACCTGCTGTGAGATCCTGCTGCAGCATGGAGGGTGAGGCCGCGGGCTGTGTACTGGGGAAGCAGGCTTGTGCAGAGTGGTGAGGAGCGGTCGCCATCTTGGCTGTCCCGGTCTGAGACAGGGCGGCTTCAAATGTGGGCTTCAGGTTCCTCCTTACCGCTTCCAGAGTACATCAGGGGTGTCCCCAGGGCTTCCGCCACTTGTGGGAGTGTGATCCAGGCGGTTATTGCCGCTGGAGAGGCCGGAGCTGCTGAGGCAGAACAGAGCTCCCGGACTAAGCGTCCATATTAGGTGCCGCCACGCATGTGCCCCCTCAAATGAAATTTTATAATTTTGTTCACACAAATAGAGCTTTGTTTTGGTGGTATTTATTCACAAATCAGTTTTTTTATTTTTTGCAATATAAGCAAAAAAAAGAGCAGAAATTTTGATAAAGAAATATTTTCTACTTCCGGTTTTAACAGGAATCCAATAAAATCTAATAAATTTAAGCCAAAATGTATTCTGCTACATATCTTTGGTAAAAAAAATACTGTTAAGTGTATAATAATTGGTTTGTGTGATCACGGACAGATGTACGCAGATGATCATGTACAGATATGCGCAGATATTCACGGACATATTTGTGCAGATGATCATTGGGACATATGATTTTACTGTTACATATGTGGGGGACAGGTGTTTTTACTGTGTGGGGAGATGTGTGTGGGGACAGTGTTTTGGGGACACTATTTAGAGGACATTGTGTGTTTACATTGTTTGGGGACATGTGTGGGGACGCTGGGCCGGTGATAAGTGTGTAAAAAGCTGTAAAAAAAAGCTCATACTCACTAATCACCGGCTGGCTGCAGCGATCTACCCTCCTCACTGACAACCTCTGTGTGAGGAGAGGAGAGGCGATCGCATAGCAACCAGCTCTCTATTTACATCACATGACGGCTGTGATTGGACACAGCTGTCATGTGATAAGGAGGGCCAATCACAAAGCACTCCTGCTGATCGGAGATGCATCATGTCACACTAGTGCACTAGTGCTGTGCAGGCACACGTGCATGCGATCCCCATCCTTTTGAGGGACGTTCCTGAACATCCACTCAGAAGGAAGAAGCACCCACCTGGCCATATATGTGCAGTGGCTGGGTGGGAGGTGGTTATGCAGTGTTCACGGCAAATTCGAAAAGCCGCGGAACACCATTAAAGTCTATTTGACACTGACATCAAAAAAACAAAAGTGCTCATTTTAAAGGCTTATATGCAATTTACTGCCATAAAAAGTGTTTGGGGACCCGGGTCCTGCCCCAGGGGACATGTATCAATGCAAAAAGAAGTTTTAAAAATGTCAGTTTTTTCGGGAGCAGTGATTTTAATAATGCTTAAAGTGAAACAATTAAAATTTAAATATTCCTTTAAATATCGTGCCTGGGGGTGTCTATATATGCCTGTAAAGTGGCACAGTTGTCCTGTGTTTAGAACAGTACCACAGCAAAATGACATTTCTAAAGGAAAAAAAGTAATTAAAAACTGATTGCGGGGCGTGGCCTGGACATGGCTGAATAGAGACGTGTTTTAGCTGAGCTCCCAGCCGTCTCTCCCCTACCCCAGCTATTTCAGCCAAATCTGACAAAATATGCACTCCTCTAGAAAGAGAACAGCTAAGAGAACCAGCAAATCGACCAAATCTACTCCTCAACCTCCTACATCGAGTGAAATACGAAGACTATTTCAGCTCTCACTGCTCAGTTCACCAGAGCTCAAGATGGCGTCGGCTTGTGGCGAGGATCCAGGGAGACAGACTTTAAACAACTCCCCATCCCCAAACACAGAGGCACTGCTAGCCGAAACTTATACCGGCTTTCCCACGGACCTCCGCTCCGACTACGGTGAGCCGTCACAGCCTCTCTCACAATCATCCAGGGTGGATGCGGAGCTGCGCTCTCTGCTGCAAGTGCTCCCTACTTAAGCAGATATTGCGGCCCTCATAGACACAGTGGAAGCCGCTCACCGCAAAGAAATGAACATGGTGAAAGCTGACGTCAGCGCACTCACCACCAGAGTCGAGACGGGGAGTCCTCCCTGGCAGCCCTGGAGCCCCGAGTGTCGGCCGTGGAGGAGCTCCAGGACACACACACCGAGGCCCTGCAGGATCAACATTTGCACCTGGAGGAGATGGAAGACCGGAGCCGCAGGAATAACCTGCACCTCCGGGGACTGCCAGAGGCCAAAGGCTCTGAAGACCTGGCGGATACAGCGATCGCCGTTTTCCACAGTATACCGGACGTAGATCTACCAGATCGAGTGGTAATCGATAGGATCCATAGGGCACTGGGCCCTAAACTGACAGATCCCCTGAGACCGTGAGATGTAATCTGCAGATAACACCACTATGTACACAAAGAACAAATTTTATGCAAGGCCTGGGAAGCAAAAGACCCGGAATTAGACGGCGTGACCATAAAGATACTCCCAGACCTCTCCCGCGCTACCCTCCAGAGACGAGCGATACTGAAACCTCTACTAGATCTAGCTCGGCGAAGAGAAGCCACGTACCGCTGGGGATATCCACTGTCTGTAACATTACGGAAAGACCAAAGGTTCTTTACTTTATGCAGACCAGACTCCTTGCCTGCCCTTTTCACCTTCCTCGGAACGGATCCTATCGACATACCTAACTGGCTTTCCCCCCCTTCCGCGAACACAAGGGCACCCGAATATGCCAGGACTGAGAGGTAGTTTGCCGCCTAGACAACAGAGAAATCGCAACCGACCCAGAGCGCCATGCCAGGAAGACGCACGTGAGTCATGAGACACATACCTCTTGAGACTACATACGCTTCATGCTGAATATTGCCTAATTTAAAACGGTTGACACTAAACCGGTGACATTAATACTAACATTCACCTGACATCACCTGCCCCTATCTGTTGCTAGGTTTTTGAACCACCTGATATTTATTGGGTCAGGAGATTATGCCACTTTTTACACCTACCGGCATGACTTCCATCCCTACCTTTGTAATTGCCCCCTACTCAATCTACTCAACGTCCTTGAAGCTCTTTTTATAATGTGAACTGCAAGACAGAAAGGGAGGCATTATACCCCCGGGGGACTGTTTCAGCCTTGGGAACTCTCGGGGACATACACTCTGCTCTATACATCTGCCTCAATGAGAACTATGCCAATATGCTGCAGTCGATGCCGTCATTACCCTGAACACCTATATAAGGGACCATAATACACCGGCATGAGATGGGGTAGGGAAACTGCCAGCCACGGAAACTCACAGATCCTCCTCCGCCGGAGATCAGTTGAAGTTTTGTACCACAGAGTCTCGCCCCCGTGGCTCCATAAACGGATATGTCGACTCCTGTTTAGTGGAGATCTGACGGGACCGCTCTGCAGCCATGACAGTGCGACCTCCGATCTGAGAGGCATGACATCTTCTGGAGTTAAAGTGCAAGGTAGTGTTATGTTGTGTTCAAGTGAGTTATAAAGTTATTAATATTTTGTTTTACTACATTAAACTTACTGTGATGCTGGGACTGGGAGTTGTGTCGGTTTTCTGGACATGAACCGCTACCACAGTAAAGTAACCCACTCCATTGAATGTTCACCTGACTAGTTGATTGATCACATGGAGTCGGAGAAGTGGGGGTCTGTGACTAGGGTGCTTGTGAACGGCGCTAGCAGCCGCTGATCCATTTAAATTTTGTTATGTTGGTTCATTCTCTTGTTTATAAAGACTTATAATTTATTTTTATCTATCCAAGATGTGCTGGGGCGGGGGGGGGAGGGCGGGAGACTCACCTTTTTGAGCCTTGTCCTACCCCTCTCCTAATTATGTTAGCATATCCCTTTTGGGGGGCGTTATATTGCCTTCTGGGAGCCATATGCAGAGAATACTATTCAAAAATAAAAATAAAAGGGGATCGAGATAGACAAGACACTAGGCCATGTCTTCACTACGTATTTCTTAAATATCTTTTTCTTCTTTCTATCTTTATTCACCTTTTCTATCTTTACTTCTACCCTCCCCTACTTTCCTTTGGACCCTAACTTACCTCCCCCCCACCATACCATGGCGTTAAACAATATTAAAGTGATGTCGCTAAACGCAAAGGGGCTTAATACACCAGAGAAGAGATGCATACTACTAGATGACTTGAAGCGGACTCACACAGATATTGCCTTTATCCAAGAGACGCATTTTAAAGCTAACAAATTACCGTATTTACAAAGTAAACTTTACCCGGTGACTTACCATTCCACAAACCCGACTGCTAAGTCCAAAGGGGTCTCTATTTTGATATCCAGTAAGATTCCCTGGCAACATCAGTGCTCTATGATAGATCCGACAGGAAAATATGCTTTTCTTAAAGGCCTAATAGGTACAGTATTGGTAACATTAGCTGCAATATATGCCCCTAATGAACAACAAGCCACATTTCTGCGAGATACTATGGAGACACTCTATGACTTCAGGGAAGGACAGCTGATCCTTGGTGGAGACTTCAGTGCCCCATTAATTCCATCTGTAGACACCTCGACAGGTAAATCATCGATCCCACCAAATCAACTTAAACGTATAGCTAAAACGCTACACAAATCACAACTAATCGATATTTGGCGCCTACAACACTCGAGAGAACATGACTATACATTTTATTCATACATACATCAGGTATATACCAGAATAGATTATTTCCTGATTCCCCACACTCAACTACACACTGTAGAGCAGCCCTCCATAGGAAATAGGACGTGGTCAGATCATGCACCCATATTCCTGACCTTGAATCTCTCTGATATTTCCTCTCCCAGACACCGTTTTTGGCGTCTCAATGAAAGCCTTTTGCAAGATCCAGAGGTATTGACAGACGTGACCAGAGCACTAAACCTATGCTTCCAAGAAAACGACCAACAGAACTGTGACCCCGGGATCCTGTGGAAAGCCCACAAAGTAGTTATTAGAGGGATCCTCATCACACATGGTGCCCGTATCAAACGGGAAAGAAATAAACAGCTCTCCCAACTTCTACAGGAATTTGCTTTCTCTGAGGCCAGACACAAACATGCCCCCACACAGTCCTCAGAGGCTGACCTGACAACTCTTATGCCCTGTACACACGGTCGGACATTGATCAGGCCTTCCCGACAACAAAATCCTAGGATTTTTTCCGACGGATGTTGGTTTAAACTTGTCTTGCATACACACGGTCACACAAAGTTGTCGTAAAATCTGATCGTTCTGAACGCGATGACGTAAAACACGTACGTCGGGACTATAAATGGGGCAGTAGCTAATAGCTTTCCTCTCTTAATTTATTCTGAGCATGCGTGGCACTTTGTGCGTCGGATTTGTATACACACGATCGGAATTTCCGACAACGGATTTTGTTGTCGGAAAATTTTATAGCAAGCTCTCAATCTTTGTGTGTGGGAAATTCCTATTGAAAATTTGTGATGGAGCCTACACACAGTCGGAATTTCCGTCAACAAGGTCCTATCACACATTTTCCATTGGAAAATCCTATCGTGTGTACAGGGCATTAGGCAACAAATCACTGACCTCCTGCACTATAGAGCCAAGGCAGCCCTACAGTTTTGTCGCAAAAGGACATATGAATCAGGGGATAAATGTGGGAAACTCTTAGTAAGAATGGTTAGAGATCACAAATTATCTACATAGATCCCACATATCATCACGACAGGAGGCAAAAAATAAGTTTTACCCTCACAAATCACTAAAGAGTTCAAAAATTTTTACTCCAGTCTATGCAGTTTACCATAAGTGGTTTCTCCCCTTCAGATATGGAGAATTATATCACGTCCTCCCAAATGTCATCCCTTCCCCAGGCAATTAGAACAGAACTAGACTCCCCTATAACTTTGATAGAACTCCAAAAAGCCATAGGGACAATGAAACCCGGTAAAGCCCCAGGTCCCGACGGCTATACATTACAATATTATAAAACCCTCCTCCCGATACTAGGACCTTGTATGGTCACATTGTTTAACGTGATCGGTACCGGTTGAGCGTTTGCCAGAGATACCTTAGGTGCCCATATCTCTGTGATCCATAAGGAAGGGAAAGACCCAGCAGCATGTGGTAGCTACAGGCTCATATCGCTGTTAAATATTGATCTCAAGCTATTCACTAAAATCCTGGCTACCCGGCTGGCGTAGCACCTCCAGCAACTTATACACCTAGACCAAGTTAGCTTCATCCCTAGGGAGGCCAGAGATAGTACTACAAAGGTGCTGAATCTATTATACGTCACACGGTCTAAGAAAATCCCATGTGTTTTTCTTAATACCGATGCTGAGAAGGCGTTCGACCTTATATTAAAATTATTAAAATATTAAAAATCAGAAATAAAACAGTTAAGATCAAAATCAATGTTCAAGCCATTGGGGGTAAAAGTGTCTATCTCATAAATCCATCTGGATTCACTTTTACTAAGTTCTTTTACTTTATTGCTTCCTCTCCAATGGGGTTTGTATCTTTCTATGGCCCAAAATTTAAGTGACGTGGGGTCTTTATTATGACATGACATGTGATGCAACGCGTCGGGAGGAGCCAAGTGACGTCATCCCTAGTGCTCGAGTGATACTCGTAGCTCAGTGCGAGGAGGAGATTGCGGTGGCAGGCTGATTGCTCTATGCGCTAGCAATTGATACTGACACAAGTAAGTGTGCTTGATTTGTCTTACCAAGAAGATATAAAGTGAAAGGTTCACTGCGCAATGAATGGGTTTTTTTCTGTTTGATTGCATAAATGGAGTTTAGCATTGGAGATGGATATCAGTGGATCACCAGAGGGGACAGTGAGCTGATTTAAGGTGCAATCACAACACAGGCTGAACTCAATAAGGAAGATATTCACTTTGCAAAAGACTTCTTTGTTTTGTTTTCGTTTTGTTCCACACCAGCTTCTTAAGCGTTTATGTAGGAAGTGGAATTGATATCTCCTTCCTAGGACTACATAAATTGTCCATACCCAATATATCTACCTATATGTTCACAATAGTTTATTTAAGCATGCAATAGCAGCGTATTTAGCGCACTAATTATTTTATATACATATTAAAGTATGTTATTGAAGACATATGTCCTGCACGTTTCCATATATTTAGGTCTGGTATGGATTTTAAGGGGAACCCTGAGCCAAAATAAAAAAAATGGCCTAGGGGTCCCCCCTAAATTCCATACCAGATCCTTATCCTAGCACGCAGCCTGGCAGGCTGCAGTAAAAGAGGGGGGGACAAGAGAGCGTCCCCCCTCCTAAACCATACCAGGCCACATGCCCTAAACATGGGGAGGATGCTTTGAGGTCCCCAAAGCACCTTGTCCCCATGTTGATGGGGACAGGGGCCTCATCCCCACAGCCCTTGCCTGGTGGTTGTGGGGGTCTGTGGGTGGGGGGCTTATTGAAATCTGTAAGGGGACCCCCAGATCCCGCCCTCCCAAGTGAATTGGTAATGGGTAAATTGTACCCCTATCATTTCACAAAAAAGTGTCAAAAATATTAAAAAAGACAGGAGACACTTTGGGACAAGCCCTTTATTAAAAAATATAAAAATACAAATGTCCCATGATGTAAATCCATCTCACGCCGCCTGACAAGCTGAAAAAGAAAACAAAAAGCCTCAACAGCTCCCGCCGAATGACGCTTCTTCTTGATGACAGCTGTTATATAGCTGAGGGCGGGGCCACTCAGTGATGTAAACTGGCAACCCCGCCTTCCTCTGATGTCGCGTGGCATCAGAGGAGGGCGGGGTCACCCTTTTACGTCACCGGGTGGCCCCACCCTCAGCTATATAACAGCTGTCACCGAGAAGAAGCATCACTCGGCAAGAGCTTCCTATAGAGGCGTAGCTGTTGCGGGGTTTTCTTTCGGTCCATTGGGCGGCGAGAGATGGGTTTACATCGTGGGACATTTTGATTTTTTAATTTTTTAATAAAGGATTGGTCCCAAGGTGTCTCCTGTCTTTTTTACTATTTTGGATACTTTTTTCGTGAATGGTAGTAGTACAATGAACCCGTTACCAACTCACATGGGTGGGCAGGATCTGGGGGTGCCCTTGTTAAAGTGGACCCCAAAACATCCTCCCCATGTTTAGGGCATGTGATATGGTACAGTTCAGGAGGGGGGCACTCTCTCATCCCCCCTCTTTTTCTGCGGCCTGCCAGCTTGCGCCCTCAGAAAAGGGTCTGGTATGGATTTTGGGGGTGACCGCCTATGTCATTTTTTTTTTAAATCTGGCACCCCTTAATAGCCATACCAGACCTGAAGGGCATAGTATGGATTTTAGGGGTATCCCCAAGCAATTTTTTTTTTAATTTTGGTTCAGGGTTCCCCTTAATATTCATACCAGACACAAAGGGCCATGTAATGGACTGGGGGGGGACCCATGCCATTTTTTTCAATGAGTTTTATCTATAGTGCCAGGACCCAACAATTCATTACAGCCGCGATCAGTTTTAAATTACTTTTTTTCCTTTAGAAATGTTATTTTTCTGTGGTATTTTTCTAAACACAGGACAACTGTGCTACTTTACAGGCATAATATAGACACCCACAGGCACAATATTTAAAGGAATATTTAATTTTTATTGTTTCACTTTAAGCATTATTAAAATCACTGCTCCCGAAAAAAATGGTCATTTTTAAAACTTTTTTTGCATTGATACATGTTCCCTGGGGCAGATCCTGGGTCCCCAAACACTTTTTATGACAATAACTTGCATATAAGCCTTTAAAATGAGCACTCTTCATTTTTCATGATCGTGTCCTATAGACTTTAACGGTGTTCGCGTGTTCGTCCAAATTTTTTGCCTGTTCGCAAGGCCTGGTGTGAATCGAACCGGGGGGTGTTTGGCTCATCCTTAGTGGCCATACCCTATACAATCTGATTGCACAATCTCTGTATGATCTCCTTTAGGTTTACAAAAATGACTGTATATAATAGGAGGACACATCTATCTGTCTAATCATTTTGCATCCAATCAGGCAAGCCCCGAAAATACATAGTTGATGGTAGATGTAAAGAAGATTGTACAGTCAGATTGTATAGTGTATGGTGAGCTTTAAAGACTTTTAGAGATACACTTTTCCTGTTTCCAATACTACAGCTCTGCTCCACTTAAGCTGCTTGTAATCACTCAGCTTCTGCATGCTCTGCCAAATAAATAATCTGTGGAAGATGAAGGAACAAAAAAATAGATTGCTGGCTGTGTATTTAGGGAGAACAGATAATGATATATAAATGATATACCTATCTCTGGCAACAGTCTGATCAGATTGTCATTTACACACACTGTTTATAGAGCAGCTTGTCTCCGGGGGAAGTAACCATAAACCATAGACAGCCCCTTGACTAAAAGGCCAGTGCACAATCAGGGTGCTGCTTATCAGTTTCAGTTTTCTCCACTCAGAACAAACATCACAGAGCCTCTCAGCCTGCATGAGGACCCTGGGAGATATAGTTACATAGTTAGTAAGGTTGAATAAAGACACCAGTCGATCCAGAGTATCATCAGTCCCTACATTCAAGGAGCCCACAAGCCAAGGTCCCCAACTCACATTCATATACTAGGGCCAATTTTTTTTTTGGACAGAAGCTAATTAACCTACCAGCATGTCTTTGGTGTGTGGGAGGAAACTGGAGTACCTGGAGGAAACCCACGCAGGAACAGGGAGAACATGCAAACTCCAGGTAGGTAGCATCAGTGGTTGGTATTTGAACCAGTGACCCTTTTTACTGCTAGACGAGAGTGCTGCCCACTACACCACTGTGCCACCCTAGACATCTAAAACTAGGTCCAGCTGTGGTTTGCAGTCAATTTTTAAAGTCTGGAGAAACTTTGTTCACAGGTTCAGTTACAGTTCATGTGCAAATTTTTGCTTGATTTCGCATCTGAACCAGACCGAAAATCGCAAAGGACTCTTTTCAAAAACGGACTGTGGCCACCTCGGATATGTGTGAACTGGTTCCATTGCAAGCCGATCTGGTTCACATGTTATTGCTATTCTGATGGTTTATATGTGAACTGAGCCTAACCCTTCTGACACTGTGACAGGGCAGAGCATTGCCACCATTTCAACAGCTTTATAGCACAGAGGTCTACCTAACTGGGATTGAGTTGAATTGTTTCTGTTGTTGTTGGTAAAACTAGCTTAAAATATACTAAAGCCCCATACACACAATCGGACTTTCCAACGGGAAATGTTTAATGTCAGGCTGTTGGTGGAAAATCCGACCGTTTGTACGCTCTATCGGACATTTGTTGTTGGATTTTCTGCCAACAAATGTTGGCTAGCATGTCTTCAAATTTTCTGCCAATGAAATGTGTGTTGTCAGATTTTCCGATCGTGAGTACACAAATCCGTCTGACAAAAGTCCAAAGTACAACCACGCATGCTCGGAAGCAGAAGCGTTCGGTCTTGTAAACTAGCATTCATAATGGAGAATTAATATTTGTGATATGGCAAAGCAATAACTCCAAGGCCAATAATAAATAACACATTATCTCCCCCAATTCCACAACATGCCTGGTTGACGAACTGCCGTTCAGAAACAAATTGAAAATCACGAAATGAAAGACGTGAAAAGAAAAGTGCAAATCAACACTCCCCAAATTTCTACTAACACAAAATTAGCAGAAGGAGCTCAAAGGGTGTCGCTAAAGAGCTGAAAAACCAAGTAGCACGTCTAGTACGTCACTAGGTTCGTACCTGTTGGCCAACATTTGTGTGACCATGTGTATGCAAGACAAGTTTGAGCCAACACCCTTCGGACAAAATTCCACGGTTTTGTTGTTTGGAAAGTCCGATCGTGTGTATGAGGCATAACACTGTACCGCCCATGCGAAACCTATTATTAACAGTTATTACCATACAATTTAAGCTACACAGATCTGCATTTTAACTAGGAGCATGTTTCGGGCCTTTCCTTGTTGTGCTGTTTTTTTACTTTTTAAGTTAATGATTTGGACCATGCATGTGTAAAATAGATGGTGGGACACTTTGGAGACTAATTAGACAAGCCAGGATGGCAGCTGCAGAACAAAAATCTCTAAAAACCTTACGTGTCGGTTCACACTGAGGTAGCACGACTTGCAGCGCGACTGCCTCATGCGACCTGGACACGACAGGAGCGGCGACTTGCAAAACAACTTCTGTATAGAAGTCAATGCAAGTCGCCCCCAAAGTCGTACAGGAACCTTTTTCTAAGTTAGAACGATTAAAACGGTTCCATTGTACAGAACGGGATGCTACTTGTCAGGCGGCTAAGTCGCCTGACAAGTCGTCCCAGTGTGAACCGGCACTTAGGATACTTTCCCATTGGGGCATTAGGGGCATTGGCGGTAAAGCGGCCAAAAGGCCCCTTTCACACTTGTCCGACTTGTCCTGCAACTTGGGACTGCAAAGTTGCATGACAAGTCATACCCAATTTTCCAATGAGTACCATTCATATCTGTGCGATGCGAGTTATGCAGGCATTCCCTCAAATCGCGGCAAAATTGCAGCAAAATTGCACGCCTTTGAAGTCACCGTAGTGTGAAAGGGGCCTAATGCTGGCCATACACTATACGGAAAATCGGCCAAACCCATTTTCTAAAAATGAACATTCGGCCGTGAGAGCAAACAGTGGAATCATGTAATGATTGATCAATCGTTCAGTGGACATAAATTAATCCATTTTTTTAATTTTTTTTTACATATACCTAGTGCAAAGAGTTTGGAGGGGAAGCACATTAACCTTTCAATGTATCATTAGTTCGAAAGAAAATTTCCAAACTTGTCCTTTGTTTTCTCAGTTCGAAAACGTCCCAACGATTTTCGACCTTGTGCCAATTAACAAGCCGAAAAACAAACGAACTAGCCAAATGACCAAATTTCGGCCGATTTATCGTACAGTGCATGGCCAGCATAAGGCTGCATTCACACCTGAGTGTTTCAAAGTTGCACGATTTTGACACGATTGTGCTGCGATTTTGTACAGGTCACCAATGTAAAAATCCAAAAAATGCCTGTAATCTGCCCCAAAGAAGCTCATGTTCTTTTTTGAGCTTGAGCCTGGGTTCATACTAGTGCAATCTCAGAGATCGCATGTGATTCACACCCGCACCGCAGGTGCCGATCACATGCGATCTCTGAGCAATGCAAGTTCAGCCATACAGTTGTATGGCTGAACTCGCATTGGATTTGCACAGAAAATAGTACAGGGACTTGTTTTTCCCTGCACTAGAATTGGATCGCATGGGTGTTCTCATCTATGCGATCCAATTCCTGTGCGAGGTCACAGTTCGCACTGCGATCTGTGAACAAAACTGGGGGTGTCACCCGCAGTGGTTCAAAACAAGGCAGTGTGAACTGCCTGTGAGAGAAAAGTGATGCAGGAACTGGCGCTGGAATCGCTCTGGTTCCCGCATCGCATTAGTGTGAACCCAGTGTTAGGCCCCTTTCACACTGGTAGGACACGACAGTCCTACGATTGCAATTGTGGATCTGACTTTGCCTTCGACCCTTTCACACAAGCCGGTTATTGGCTATTCTCTACTCTCCTCATGCTGTCAGTATGAGGAAAGGAATGCAGACAGCTGGCTTATGTTTATGTCATGATCAGCTGTGATTGGACACAGCTGATCATGTGGTACAGAGCCGCTGATTTGCTCCTTACCCTGATCTGTGATCAGCTGCTACATGTTCTTGGTAAAAAAATCCTAATAAGCATATATTGATTGACTTGTGCAAAAATTATAGCATCTACAAACTTTGGGATATTTTTATGACATTTTTATTTTTATTTTTGTTTTTGCTGGTAATGGCGGTGATCAGCGATTTTTAGTGGGACTGTGACATTGCGGCAGACAAATTGAACAATAAGGGGGTTATTTACTATAGCACCACGGCACTAATTAGCGCAAATTACTGCAAATTTGAGCTAATTAGCGCTAATTGCGGTAATTCGCACTAATTACCGATAAAACAGTATTCACTATAGCGCTGGTGAGTAAATACTCCCAAAATCAAATTTACTATAGTTCCCAGAAACAAAATAGCGCCCAAACCCTTACTTTGCTAAAAACTGGAGAATTGCACATGGAAATATTGTTTAGAGCATGATATGATTGCCTAAATAGTACTGAAATATGCGGTATATTATTTAAAGATGATCTGCTTTTAAACTGTGTGAAAAAGTGATTTGTACACTGAAATATCTGAGAACAGATAAATTCCCTGTTTTTGTACAACTAGGTGCCAACAGAACTTAGCATGCTCAGACCTGCAAATAGCTCTCATTTTAGCTCCAGTGTCTTTTTTACCAGGCACTATAGTAAATACGAAAATGAGCACTTGGCTAAAATGTGTTTTTGAGAATGAAAATCGGCGCTATTATAGTCCAGTGCAAGTTTCAACCATTGATTCTAATGGTACAATAAATAAATACATTTAGCCCACGTGTGCATTTCTGGGCATTGCGGTGCCAATTACAAGCCCATTATCTTCTATGGGAACGCATCTGATTCGCAGATGCATTGCGTTCTGAACATGGATTTTCTTCTTCTCCTCACTACACCTCCCCCCCCCTCTCCCTGCTCACTGATCCGCAGCTAATTCACAGATGAACCTCTGAACAACTGATTTTTATCTTCCCAGTGAAACCTGAGCTTCAATTCGCACATGTGTGAACCTAGGCTTAGGCTACTTTCACACTGAGGCGTGCGGGCGCTGGCGGTACAGCGGCGCTAAATATTAGCGTCGCTTTACCGTCGTTTTAGCGGTGCTAGTGGGGCGGTTTTAACCCCCCGCTAGCGGCCGAAAAAGGGTTAAAACCGCCCGCAAAGCTCCGCTGCAGCGGCGCTTTGCAGGCGGGTTTGGAGCGATCTCCCACTGTTTTCAATTGGAAGGGGCACTTTAGGAGCGGTAAAAACACCGCTCCTACAGCGCTCCAAAGATGCGGCTTGCAGGACTTTTTAGACCGCCCTGCAAGCGCACCGCTCCAGTGTGAAAGCCCTCGGGGCTTTTACATTGGATTGCATTGAGCGGCTCTTTCAGGGCGCTTTGCAGGCGCTATTTTTAGCACTTTAGCGCCTGCAAAGCGCCTCAGTGTAAAAGGAGCCTTAATGTTGAAATTAAATGTATCTTTCTCTGAAATAAATGTTCCTTGCAACAATGTTGCTGCTTCTATTTTGTTTTTTCTCATCTATTTTGTTTTTAAGAATGCTAGAATGTGGAATGTTTTGATGTTTTGGTAAAATATATTTTTCTCTGTCACTTACACTTGTTACTCTCCATCTCACAACAATCTTTACCCAAACTCACACAGGTGTCTTTACAAAGCACAAACAATACTATTGCTGATGCAAATTTAACCACCTCAATACTGGGCACTTTCACCCCCTTCCTGCCCAAGCCATTTTTCATTTTTCAGCACTGTCGTATTTTGAATGACAATTGTGCGGCCATGCAACACTGCACCCTAATGAAATTTTTATCATTTTTTCCCCACAAATAGAGCTTTCTTTTGGTGGTATTTGATTACCTCTGCGGTTTTTATTTATTGCGCTATAAACAAAAGAAGAGGGACAAGTTTGAAAAAACACAATATTTTTTACTTTTTGCTATAATAAATATCCAATTTTTTTTTTAACAAATTTTTTTCTTGGGTTTAGGCCGATATGTAATCTTCGACATATTTTTAGTAAAAAAAAATCGAAATAAGCGTATATTGATTGGTTTGCGCAAAAGTTATAGCGTCTACAAAATAGGGGATAGATTTATACCATTTTTATTATTTTTTTTTTTTACTAGTAATGGCGGCAATATGGCGGCGATCTGCGATTTTTATTGTGACTGCGATATTGTGGCGGACATATCGGACACTTTTGACACATTTTTGGGACCATTCACCTTTATACAGCGATCAGTGCTATAAAAATGCATTGATTACTGTGTAAATGTGACTGGCAGGGAAGGGGTTAACACTAGGGGGTGATCGAGGGGTTAAAAGTGTGTCCTAGGGAGGTGATTCTAACTGTGGGGGAGGGGACTGACTGGGGGAGGTGACCGATCGGTGTCCCTATGTTCCCTAAGGGACACACCATCGGTCTCCTTTCCTCTGACAGGACATAGATCTGTGTGTTTACATACACAGAACCACGGTCCTGCTATGTTACCCGGCAATCACGGGTGCCCGGCGGACATCGCAGCCGCCGGGCACTCACATCGGGTCCCGAGCGACGCGGCGGGCACGTGCGCATGCCTCCGGCGGTGCGCGCACCCCCCCTAGTGGTTTGGGAGGGCGATCACGTCATATGACATCCGCCCAGAACGAGAGCTGCCTCGTCCCGCTGTCATATGACAGTGGGCGGGCAGCTAGTTGTTAAAATGAGTCACTTTTTTGTGCTTTTTATTATTTCCAAATAATCATAATTTGAGCCCAAAAATGTGACATGTGTACCAACATCAGAAATCAAAATGTAATTCCTCAAAAATTGAGAGTAATATCACTATTCACTATACACTCAGCCACAAAGAACCACCAAATATCACAGAGTAAATCAAGAAGAAGAATTCTTGAGTAATGTAATTCCATCACCTGTATGTCCAGTGAAATGCAGTATTTATATGTAGGAGTTTCTCACATGTGGCACCTCTGTGGTTTAGAGGTTAGAACTTCTGCTGAGCGTCTGGGTTCGATTCCCAAACATGCTGCTTCATGTAGAGAAGTGGTCTCATCTCCCAGGTCCTAAAACTATGTCTAAATATAGTATTTATGTGTAGGAGGGTTCCACCACCATTGTAAATCTTACCAGATACACTAGTTAAAAATATTAGGATGCCTGCCTTTACACACATGAACCTTAATGGCCAGCCCGGTCTTAGTCTGTAGGGTTAAAAACTGATTTGGCCCACCCTTTGCAGCTAGAACAGGTTCTGGGAAGGCTGGGATGCCTATCCACAAGGTTTAGTGAGTCTATGGCAAGGTTTGACCATTCTTCTAGAAGTGCATTTGTGAGGCCAGGCACTGATGTTGGATGAGAAGGACTGGCTTGCAGTCTAATTCAGCCAAAAGGTGTTCTATTGGGTTGAGGTCAGGACTCCGTGCAGGCCAGTCAAGTTCCTCCACCCCAAACTCTCTCATCCATGTCTTTATGGACCTTGCTTTGTGCACTGGTGTACAGTCATGTTGGAACAGGAAGGGGCTATCCCCAAACTGTTCTCACAAAGTTGGGAGCATGAAATTGTCCAAAATGTATTGGTATGATGATGCCTTAAGAGTTCACTTCACTGGAACTTAGGGGCCAAGCCCAACCCTTGAAAAACAACCCCACACCATAATTTCCCTTCCACCAAATGATTTGGACCAGTGCACAAAGCAAGGTCCATAAAGACATGAATGAGTGAGTTTGGGGTGGAGGAACTTGACTGGCCTGGAGAGAGTCCTGACCTCAACACAACAGAACACCTATGGGATGAATTAGAACAGAGACTGTAAGCCAAGTCTTCTCGTCCAACATCAGTGCCTGACCTCACAAATGCACTTGAAAGAATGGTCAAACATTCCCATAGACACACTCCTAAACCTTATGGACAACCTTCCCAAAAGAGTTGAAGCTGTTATAACTGAAAAGGGTGGGCCAACTCAATATTGAACCCTACTGACTAGTGACTAAGACTGAGATGCCATTACAGTTCATGTGCATTTAAAGGCAGGCATCCCAATACTTAGGACAATATATTGTATATTGCTTGTGACCCTGAGCATGGCTATGGACTTAGGGATGCCATGTGTGAGGCTGCCTGCTTGCTAAGTGGGTAGCAATTCTGTCTAGTAGCTCTGGGGTTGCTGGTTCAATTCCCCAACATGCTAATTCTTGTGTCAAGGTTTATATGTTCTCCGTGTGTGGGTTTCTCACCAAAGACAGGCTTGCATTTTATTTGTCTCTTGTCAAAATAGTCTCTAATGTAAGAAAGTATTATGTGTTCCTGCTCATCAAGTGCAATCACTTTAGACATGCATGAAAAGACAGATTAAAAGATACTGGTGGGCGTGTGTCAGTGTGCTAACAATACACCCTATCTTATATAAAGGGCTGCAGTAGGGGGGGTTCGTTTGGCCTGAGAAGGTCAGGTTTTTTGCTGTGATTTGTGGGGGAGAAGGAATGAAATTGTGCATATTGACAAATGCCCAACTAGGGTTGTTTGCTGAAATTCTTGTGCATTTTTTCCATCAAAAGTGGGGTTTTAACAGCCATGCTGTTAATGTTGTGTGTGTATTGTTCCTGTCTGACCATGCAAACTTGGTTTGGGAGCATGTGCTGACCTTCTACTCTTTATCTCATTGTTTAATCATGTACACAGAAATGCAGCTTCCAGCAGAACATGGTCACCAATGTATGTATGTGTGGATTTGTGGGGTGGTGGTGGGTGTTATATTTTGAACATGTTCCTTTTTTAATATTATGTTGGAATAAGAATAATGAGAATAATGACTGTTAAGTATGTTTTTATAATCTTGCAGATAAAAATGTGATGTGTTGTCCGTTATACACTGAAAGTAAAGCTGTGTCCACTCTAAGGTTTAGACAAATTTTAGATTGTAAGCTCCTATGAGCAGGGCCCTTAAAAACCAATTGCTAACTGTTTTGCTAAATGTAGCACCATATATCTGTAGAATTTATTTATTTATTTATTTATTTATTTTTTGAAGCTAGTAAATGAATGTACATATTTTTTGTTTCTGCTGGCAAAATAAAAGTACATTATTGAGCTTTTTTGTTTTGTGTTTATTTTTATCTTTTCTTTCTGTTAGTTTTGGGGGTGGTGGTTTTGGGGAAGTGCAATGTCTTTTTATATCTTATAATTTCTATATGTATTTGTGCACCAAAAAAACTAGTCTCTTTGCCCTGGTTCACATTGATGCTACTTTGAAATCGGGCTACTTCATTTGAAGTAGCCTGATTTCAAAGTAGCAAGGTCAGCACGATTTCAGATGCTACTTGATAGACATCTGTGTGGTTTCATACACACTGAAATTAGCAAAAGTAGTGCAGGAACTACTTTTGCAAATCGGTGTCGCATGGATTGGAACAGTGCCGTTGCCGCCAATAGGCTGTGACTTGTCATGCGATTTGAACTCTCAAATAGTGTGACAAATCGCTCCACTGTAAGCCTAGGCTTCAGCACACCTGCAAGTAAGTTATAAAGGTGGAATCTTTATATATAACAGCTGTGGAGAATTGCAGGTAATGAATTCAGTTGGTGGATAGGCAGTGTTTGAATGTGTCAGCTCTGGTTCACATTGGTAAGATTTGACATGTCAAATCGGTGGCAATTGCACCATTCTAATTGGTGCAACTTTGGTGTGCGATTTGTATTGATATCAGTGCAGAAACCTGCACAGATATCTCTGATATTGAAGGACATGCGGGAATGAAGTTCAGCTAAACAATTTGCTCCTGCTGTCAGTGTGAACCAGGGCTGAAACTGGGTCATTTGTCTTTGTAATTAACCTGCTGCTATCCCAGGGACACAATTTCTTATCAAACTCCCGTAAGTTTACCTTCAAATATCATATGTAGAAATTCAGATTTGCATATCTGCAAATAAACAAAAATAAAAAATACTAATCGTGGTTGTGATCAAATATTTGCAGCTGCGATCAAAAGAGCGTGGTTTCGCCTTCTGACCCAGAAATGAGTCATTGTAATCACCCGAAAGTTCCTGTACTTGTGCTTACTCAATGTGGGGGTGGATGTGGTAGTTAGATTTGATGTGGGTGGGGTTCATTGATTTGTTTGGCATCAATTTGCTTCTGGCCCCTGTGCACACATCACTTCTTGCATTTGTTCTGCTGATGTAAATCAGTAAGGACTATGCAAGTATTAATGAGAGCTCCTTTTATTAAAATATATATGACTTGTTTCACAGTTGGGTGACTTTTCCAGCAAATTTGGACCTCCGAGTTGTATTACAAGTTGTACCCCATGATTCTCAATGACAACCATTCATATCTGTGCTACTTTAAGTTACACAAACTTCAAAGTAGTTCCTGTACTACTTTGGTGTGACTTTCACATAGGGCACAATATTACACAGGCATTCCCAAAAGTTGGGGCCAAGTTGCAGTGGCAAAGTGGCAGCAAAAAAGTGTGACTTTCAGGTCGCAGCAGTGTAAATGAGATTCAAGGATAACACCTTTGAATTTGGCCCTATTGTCACTTGTGCATCCTGATAGTGTGGCAAATTCGTCCCTGCACTACCTTGGTTTGACTTTGATGCGATTTGAGGTCCATACACCACAAGATTACACAGACATTGCTTGAAGTCATGGCAAAGCTGTGCAATTTTAAGGTCGCACAAGTGCAAATGGGGCCTTATTCAAAGATGTTATCAATTAATCTCATTAGGTTACTTTCACACTTGGGTGACTTTTCATGCTGCTTTAGACCTCAGAGTCACATGAAAAGTTGTCCCCCATGATTTCCATTCATATCTATGCAACTTCACCCATGTTCACATAGCTCTGAATTGACATGTCAAATTGCAGGCCAAATCGGCGCCTATTGATGGCAATGGAACTGTCTGAATTGGTGCGACGCCGCAATGATTCCCAAAAGTAGTTCCTGCACTACTTTGGGTGACTTCAGGGGGCGATTTCTTACCTCCCAACTTTTTTGAGATGGGTATAAGGGACACCTATTAGCAAAAGTATGTAGGCATAGGACAGACCTCCTAAAACGCCTTCTAAAAGGAGAATTATTAAAAAATATATATATTAGTTAAACCTCTAAGTGCTTTTTTTTTAACCAATAATATTCCTTTAGATTGGCTTCGGAAATTTACAAACAAACCAATTTAGAAATTACAGTAGATAAAAGGTTTAGCGCTGGGAAACCCTTTTTGAAAGATAAAAAGTGCATTTTATATACTATACAGATAAGAGCAAAATGAGGGAAAAATGAGGAGGAAAGAGGGACAGAGGGACTTTGTTCCAAATCAGGGACAGTTGGTACCTATGTGATTTCACTAGACATCTGTGCAGGAAAGTGCACTGATGTCTCTGAAATCACTCACAAAGTCGGGCTGAGGCCCCTTTCACACTTGTGCGACTTTGGACATCAGAGTTGCATGACAAGTCATACCCCGTGATTTTCAATGTGTACCATTCATATCTGTGCGACTTCAAGTCACACCGACTTCAAAGTAATCCCTGTACTACTTTGGTCTGACTTTGATGCGAGATGAGGTCCATAGACCTCAAGTTTACACAGGCATTCCCTGGAATTGTGGCAAAATTGCCAATGCAAAATCACATGAAAATTGCGCGCCTTTCCCTGCAACTCCTGTGTCCATAGACCTCAAGATTACACAGGCATTGCTTAAAGTCGCATCAAAATCGCACAACTTTCAGGTTGCACAAGTCACTGTGCTGAGTACTATTATAGGGCGTACACAGGGTCGGACTTTGTTCGGACATTCCGACAACAAAATCCTAGGATTTTTTCCGACGGATGTTGGCTCAAACTTGTTTTGCCTACACACGGTCGCACAAAGTTGTCGGAATTTCCGTTCGACAACCACGCGGTCATGTACACCACGTACGACGAGACTAGAAAAGGCTGGTTCAGAACCAAGCGCGGCACCCTTTGGGCTCCTTTTGCTCTCGTGTTAGTAAAAGTTTGGTGAGAGACGATTCACGCTTTTTCAGACTCGTGGCTTTCAGACCGTTTTCTGCCGTTCAGTTTGTGCTTGTGGGTTTGTATCTGCTCTTCAGTGCATGCAAGCAAGTTCCGCGTGACCTTAAGTAGTCATTGTATTCTTGTTCGTTCGTTACTGGTTTTCAGGTCGCTCTTCACAGGCCTTGCTGTTCTTCAGTGCGTTCTGTTACTTCGTTCTGAGCAGCCGACTGTTTTCTAGCCATGTTTCATATGCGTACTCCTCGTAGAGTTTGTGCTGTGCGGGGGCTTGGTGTTGGGGTCCTGACCTTGACACAAGTCCAGTCCATGAACAGGGTGGGGAGGAGTTCATGGACCAAGAATTGGTTGCTTCAGCATGACCAGTTCTGTCACATGCCTTTGCTCCGTGAGATCCGTGAGAATAATCCTGATGGTTTCAGGAACTTTCTCAGGATGACGGACCCCGTGTTTCACCGTTTGTTGGCTTCGCTGACCCCCTATATCAGCAGGCAGGATACCTGCATGAGGCAAGCCATCACTCCGGAGCAGAGGTTGGTCGCTACCTTGCGGTATTTGGCCACAGGGAGAAGCCTGCAGGACTTGAAGTTCTCGACAGGCATCTCCCCCCAGGCTCTGGGGATCATTATCCCAGAGACCTGTTCTGCCATCATCCAGGTCCTGCAGAAGGAGTATATGAAGGTAAGATTTTTATCCTTTAATATCACATTTTATTGTATTGAATGTTTGGTAATATATTGTATTTCTTTCCTCATTCCCTAATTACCATGATTGTAATATGCTGTGAATGTCCCCTTTGTCCTCATGCATGCTGGATTTTTATGTAATTATTATTTTCGGTCCTTCATACATATTTGCCCTTTAATAACCTCCCCAGTATGGTGTCTCCTGCCCCTATATTCACCTCATGTAGTCACTTAACAATGTATTTTATCAGCTCCATAGTAGTGCTTTACCCCAAACACCCCCTAAAATGTTAGGAAATGTTATTTTTGATTTAAATTCAGGCAGAGTGCCAGAGGCTTTTTTTTGTGGTGTCCCCAAATTTTTTGTAACCCTCCCTCCCCCAACTGCTAAGTCAGCTGATCCCAATTCTCTATCCTCAATCATCTATTTGCTGACTTTGCCAAACCCATACACACTATACCCACCTCTTTACTGGTCAGATTTATGGATGAATTCCCCAAAGCATGTAGTGCAAGGGCCTGCCTGTATACTTTCCAATGGTACTGTTTAAAGTTCTTGTATCCTATTATTATCTTGATAGGTAATAGCAGAATGTCCAAATGTCCTCAAATGTGTACAGTGTGTATTTATATCTTTGTATTATGACACTTCTTACCTGTCCAGTGGTCTGCCAATAGTGTAACTAAGGAGGGGCTGTTCCAAGTAATACCCATTATTTAGGCATTCATCTCTAAATGAAGTGAAGAGGGTTACCTGTCCAAGAGTTCCCCCCTATAATGTTAGAAATGGCCCATGAGGGGGGGAGGGGGAATATGATAGGTGTACCTTATACTTTGGCCTTGATAAATTCCCCGTAGTAAATGCTATCTGGAGGTTGACCCAGAATGTTTGTGTGTAATCTGCTTGCCATGTTTCTGTGAAAAAATAGTAATGTTTATTGTTTTTTCCTCAACAGTTTCCTTCAACGCCACAGGAATGGCAGACTGTGGCCTCCCACTTTGCCCAGCGGTGGGACTTTCCTAACTGCGGAGGGGCAATTGATGGGAAACACGTCCACATCGTCCCACCACCCAACTCGGGGTCGTACTATTATAATTACAAGGGGTTTAATAGTATAGTGATGTTGGCGGTGGTGTCGGCTAATTACGAGTTCCTGTATGTGGACGTGGGGAAATATGGCCGGATGTCCGATGGTGGAGTGATCGCCCAGACGGAGTTCTACAGGCGTCTCCAGAATGGCAGCTTGGACTTGCCACCTCCAGAGGACAATGTTGAAGGTCTCCCATTTGTGTTTGTTGCTGATGAAGCATTTGCGCTGGGGGACCACCTGATGCGGCCATTCCCGATGAGGACCCTCACCCCGGAACAGAGGGTTTTTAATTACCGGCTGGCCAGAGCCCGAAGAGTGGTGGAGAACACATTTGGAATCCTGGCCAGCCGGTTCCGATTATTTCTGACACCCATCCATATGGCGGAGTATAAACTGAACCATATAATACTTGCCTGCTGTGTTCTCCATAATTTTTTAAGAAAACATTCAGCAAACTATGCTGGCTCAGTTGGGCCTGAGGCCGGAAATCCAAATCCATCAACACTGATGGCGCTTGAAAGTGGCCGTCCTGGCTTGCCCTCCCTGAGTGCCCGTGATGTCCGGATACGCTACCTGGAGTTCTTTGCGGGTAGGGAGGCTATCAATATGCCAGACAATCTGTGAAAACTTTTTAAAATAAAAACCAACCAAAAGAAATTCTTTGTGGACATTTACTGCTTGTGTTTGTTTTAGCTGACCCTGACAGAAATGTGTTGAGTGCAGAAAATGTCGTGATTGGGTAACCTTATAAAAAACAGTGTTGGCTGGTCCTTCCTAAATGCAAAAACACATTTCACTACAAGTGCATTTGCAACTGCACTGAACCTGCACTTGTAGTGCAAAGTGTATTTGCCCTTAGGAAATAACCCCCGTTTTTGCATAAAACAGCAATTACATCACCCCAAAAGTGTTGTAGTGTTGAGACAATAATCCACACATTCTTGAGTAAGCCACTTTTTTATAGCTGCACAATCACATGTGCATTTACCAAAGGTTTTTAAAACAAACCAACATGTTTGTTGTATAACAATTTTTGCAGTAGCATTATCAAAAATCGAAATATCCATTTCAGATAAAACAGGCCTGTGTAAAACCAACAAGAAAGCCAAAAAACTTGAACTTACAAAGTTCACATATGGTAAAACCTGAAGGCTATATCAGACATCAGTATTTAGGAACTGGGTTTGATATAGCATTCAGATGGGGGGAAATCACCCCTGGAAAAGCCAAATTTGGAAGATGCACACCAATTTACGAATGTCAACATGTGCTATCTGCCATCAGGGGGGATCAAGGGACGTGTTTTGGGGGAGCAAGCCCTTCCTCAACGCGACTTTATAATTGAGGAAGGGGTTGCACCCCCAAAACGCGTCCATTGATCTCCCGTGATGGCAGATAGCACATGTTGGCACACTGTGTGCATCCTCCAAATTTGGCTTTTCTAAACATTGTAAAAATTTTTGGAAGATTGGACCACAATAAAACAGGTGATTTTGTGGGGTTTAAATTCGCCCCAAAACATCAATGATGTTATTATTTTTTTTAATAACATCACTGATTTGTTGCTGTATGTTGTGCAATTCGAGATTACACCCCATGATCTCCCCGATCAGGATCTGGGCACTTTCAGATGTGAAACGTTCTCTCTTCCTCACATCACGATCACCTAAAAAGAGATAAAGAACAAAAAAGTCTCAAAAATCTGCCACCATCCATCTCTTACCTGAGCCTGTGGTCGCAGACACTCACCTGTTGTGGTGCCAATCTCCACCACATCTTCTTCTTCCTCCTGCTCTTCTTCTTGGGTTGGTGTTATTTCCCCTTCTTCCAGAGGTGGGGGGTTACTGGTCTCCTCGGATGAGGGGTGTCCTCCGAGTCTTTTCTCCCCTATGTAAAACAAAAATGGTATACTTAGCACACAGATATTTGATGGCAGAACTAGAACTAGGAAACATTGCTTGGAAGTGGGGTACAATTGTCTATTTTAGCCGAGTTCCAAGATGTATATTTTTTCTTGCCCTTTGTCAAGCTGCAATACTTTACCTGTTTGGTACAAACTTCACAGATGTAGCCCCCCCTATAGTATACACTGGAGCACCTGTGTGCCCCCCCTAATAAAAATGGTGTTCTTGTGTCCCACACTAGTGCTCCAGCGTCCAGATGTGAAAACAGCTGCTCAGTGTCCTCTCCTTACACACAATCTAGTTGGCATTTCATTCTAGTAACAAACCCATCTACACAAACAAATATTTGGCATCCAAGTAGGCCCCAAAAAGGTGTGAAAATGCATATGGCCTAAACAATGGTGTTCTAGAGGCCGAAAGAAAAATGTTTGATACGAACGAATAATGGGCCCATGAACATTAAAGTTGCCCTTTTAAACGTTACAATTAATAAAAGCATATGGAGCAGAACAAACGGAATAAAGACAGAAAGAATAGGAACACAGCACAACTACTTACTTTTTTGCAGCACTCTCCGGATCTTTCGGTACTGCTCTGGCTCTCTCAACTTCAGGTCCGACCACCGTTTCCTGAGCTGATCTTTAGATCTTCGGACCCCGAAATTCCTCTCAAGACTCCTGACCACTTTTGCCATGATCTTGGCCTTTCGGATGTTCGGGTTGGGGTAAGGCCCACATTTTTCGTCATAGTCGGACTTCCTCATGATGTCGACCATCTCCAACATCTCCCCAAAGGACATATTTGTGGCCTTAAAATGTCTCCTTCTGGATCGGGACGTGCCTGGATCCGGGCTTTCCTCCTCCTTCTCGTTGCTAGAATTAGCATGCACCTGCTGTAACTCCGCCATCATGCTCTTCCTACACTGCGCCGAACGAAAAGGGGCGGGGAATAGACTAGAAAGAACGTCAGGGGGGGAGTTACACGCATGCGCAGTGTGTATAAAGCGTAACACGCGTGCGTATTACGTACGATCTGTGAGCGGAGGAAGGAGCATTGGACGCACCGATCGTAAGAACGAAGGTAAGAGACAAACTTGTGCCTATACTGCTTCTAGATTGAGGCCTATATTGTAACAAGATTAGGAGAGTTTTGTCTGACATTAGGCTTTGTCTTGTGTTGTGTCTTGCAGTGAACATGGATATCTTATTAAAAGATACTGACTTCATGTCATTATTCCTCGAGATGCTAAGGGAGCTGCCCTGTCTGTGGGAGATTATCCACCCCCATTTCAAGAACCAAGCAAAGAGGAAGGCAGCACTGGAGCAATTGTTGGAAATTGTAAAGCAGGTGATCCCCACGGCAGACATCAACTATTTAAATAAATGAATTGGTGGCCTGAGGAGTACATATCTAAGGGAGCGCAAGAAAGTCCTGGATTCGCAGAGATCCAGAGCAGCAGATGACATCTATGTCCCCAGGATGTTGTACTACGACAGGCTGCATTTTCTGGCAGGCCAGACTGAACCCAGGCCATCCCTCTCCAGTCTTCCTTCCACGCTTCTTTCCCCCCCCGGCTGAGGCTTCTGACGCCCAACCTGGGCCTTCCAGGCCACATGTGGAGGAGCCCAGATTGAGCCAGGTATAGCATTCCTCTAAATATTTCTGCTTGTCCTATCAATGATGTTAACTAGATGTTAGTTGGGAGTACTAATTTAGGATTGTGATTGATGATGCAAAACATAAAACCATGTCCCTTTTTCATACACAGGGAAGTCGCAGCCAGGAGGTGGCCGGGCCGAGCCGGCTGGCTGATCTGCAGGTCCCCCCCCCTGAAAAGAGAAAGTGGCAGTAGGAGGAGTACCCTAGAGGAGGCTGCTATAGCATTCTTTTGGAGGGCTACAGAGGTCCTGGAAGCACCCCACACCATGCAGGAGAACATTACTGCCTTCATAGCATATAAAATGCAGAGGATGGAGGAGGGCCAAAAAGTCATGTGTGAGGCCCTCATATTGGAGGCTCTTGAGAAAGGTATGAGGGGCCAAATTACACCTGAGACAAACCTTTGCGAGGGTCCTCCTCCTCCTCCTGCAGGTCCTCCTCCTCCTCCTCCCTCTCCTCCAGGTCCTCCCAGTCCTCCTCCTCCTCCAGGTCCTACTCCTCCTCCTGCCACATCTCCAACTGCACAGCCACAGCCCGGAAGGAAGCGTGGAAGGAAGACCAGACAGTGATTGCCCTGGGTTCAGTCTGGTCGGCCAAAAAAATGCAGTCTCTTGTGGTACCACAGCCTGGGGACACAGATGTCATCTGCTGCTTTCCAGATCTCTGCGAATCCCGGACCAGACTGCCCTCCCTTATATATGGATTCCTCAGGCCACCAATTTTGATGTTGAAGAATTGATGTCTGCCGTGGGGGTCCCAGGCTTCGCTAATTTCTCCTGTTGATCCAGTGTTGCCTTCCTCTTTGTTTGGTTCTGATCCCTTAATAAAGGATTTTTGTTTTGAATTATAATCTCCTATGTGTTTTACTTCAAAAATGATGGTTTGTTTGTGAGGATTACATTTCTAATATACAATGTGAAATGAACAAGGGACACCAACAACATCCTTGAGATTAAATAATGAAAGATATCAATGGTGTTGGGGTAACTTGACACACAAAACGCACACAAAAATATTCTGGAGTAAAAATAAAAATAACATTGAACAAAGATCAGCCTTGGAAAAAATCCAAACATTAAAGAAAAAAAAAGGCTGAAAATCCAAAAAAAAAAAAAAAAACTGTCAGATGTGACAACTAATAATAATATATTGAGGGAATCCCAATAAAAAAACACAAAGAAAAGTTTGTGAGAAGTGTGTGTGAATATGAGCAGCAAAACTACTTCATTCTTGTCACATTATAAAGAAGAAGAGAGTGTGCTGTATTAAACCATTTTTAACATTGCAGCGTGACGAAAGTGTTGTATCCATTGCGAACGCTAAGTTTACCAGAACGAGCTGTCCCGTGTCGGAATTTCTTCTGAGCATGCGTGGCACTTTGTGCGTCGGAACAGGCCACACACGATCGGAATTTCCGACAACGGATTTTGTTGTCGGAAAATTTTATCTCCTGCTGTCCAACTTTGTGTGTCGGAAAATCCGATGTAAAATGTCCGATGGCGCCCACACACGGTCGGAATTTCCGACAACACGCTCCGATCGGACATTGTCCATCGGAAAATCCGACCGTGTGTACGGGGCATTATACCTAGAATATAACACTAGTAAACACTATTAAACACTAGTAAACGTATGTTCTCAATATAATTGTGCTCAAATGGCTGAAAATCACACAGATGGTATCACCTACTGAAAGCTTGCATTAGACTCAGCAGCATATACTGAAAAGAGGCGAACGCCTATTAGCCAATGCCACATCAGCATGAGCATAGTTGTTACTATAATATTAATCCCTGAAATGCAAAACATTATTGTATAGAATCAAACATTAGTAAATGTATTTTCTCTGTAGGTATGTGCTCACTTCTGTAGCATAGCGGTATTCCCTGCTCCCCTTAAAGGTTCAAGCCATGAGTTCAAATCCCACTAACAGTATCACCTCCTGAAAGCATACATTGTCCTCAGCAGCATAATTAGCCAATGCATATCAGTTTGGTTTATTCCATATTTTAACTCTTCAAATGCATGCAATGGTATGTACTTATTCAATAATATTATGGTGTGCAATTCCAAAAATCAAGGAAAAAAACGTTGTAGGGTCCCCCCAGTACATACCATGCCCCTCGGGTCTGGTATGGACTTTAAGGGGAACCCCACACCAAAATGTAAAATAAAATTGACATGGGGTCCCCCCAAGATCCATACCATACCCTTATCCGAGCATGCAGCCTGGAGGTCAGGATAGGGGGGACGAGCAAGCACCCTCCCCTTCTGAACCATACCAGGCCACATGCCTCAAACAAGGGCCTCTTCCCGACAGCCCTGGTCGGTGGTTGTCAGTCTGCTGGCAGGGGGTTTATCAGAATTTAACAAGGGGGCTCCCAGATCCTGCCCCCCTATGTAAATAGGTATGGGGTACATCGTACCCCTACCTGTTCACCAAAAAAAGCAGTGAAATGTAAAAAAATCAATAGCTGGTTTTTGACAAGTCCTTTATTGTAAAATAGCTCCGAACTGTCTTCTTACCCAAGCCGTCTTCTCCAGATGCTGTCTCTCCCTCCTCCATCTTCTCCCCGAGCTTTATTCTCCCACAGCCATCTCTCCCACCGCCGTCTTCTCCATCTGCTGTGTTCTTCAGCACCGCCGGTTACCCGCTAATAGAAAAAAGCTGCTCTTCTTCTGTGGTGGTCTTCCTCCGCTGTGTTGTCACCCACTGTGTGGCGTCTCTTACATAGCCATGGAGCGGATTCTCCAGGTGACATTATCAGATTGGCCACAGAAGGCCAATTTTTATTAGCGGTAACCGGCTGCATGGAAGAACACATCAGTGGGAGAAGACGGCGGCGGCAGGAGAGACAGCTCAGGGAGAAGAAACATCAAACACTAATTTATGTATTTTCGATGTGTGATTGGGCTATGCCCAATCGGCTAGTGGTCAGCACTTCTACCTTGAAAGTCCAGGTTTTGAAGGATTTATCATTCAAATCCCACAGAGAAATACCAAAAGATTGAATTGGTGAAAAAAAGGCAAATGCCAATTAGCCAAAGCAGCATATGCTGAAAATAGGTGAATGCCAATTAGCCAATGCACTTTAATTTGGCTGATTCTATTATATTAACTTTTCAAATGCATGCCATGGTTTGTAAGTATTCAATAATATTATGGTGTGAAATTCCAAACACCACACACTAGCTAACGGCAAGTTTATATTTCTTTGTTTATTTTAATTCGCTTGTGCATTGAAAAAATAAACACAGCTGGTGAATGGTAGGTTGGCTGGTATTTGAACTTGTACCATGAGTGCTGTGGAGACATCTGAGTAGAACACTAAGCCATTGTGCTACGTATGCTAAGTATGAGACCTGCATAATAGTGTAGTATGATTAAAGAATGAACATAAATAATTACCTCTTTATAGTCACCTAAATTAAAAAATCAAAAACGACATACAACAAATAGGTAACCTAAATGTTTATTACATGTAACTTTACAGAATAGCAGACGTTACTATGTAATAATCATTCATAACTGCCTTCGTTAGCAAAAGAAGGAAAAAACTAGGAATACTAATTGCAATATACATCAGTAGATGCACACGAGGTAGAGCACATCTCACATAAAAATGTTTCTTTCACATACATGGATCATGGTTACAGTGCAGTGCTATATAACAACTTAGTAGAAATTGACACATATGCAGAATTGCTAATTAGTGCTGATTTTGAATTTACTAACGTTTGTTCGCCACTAATAGCGCTCTTTTTCATTCGCACATTCGCCTGTTAAAATTTTATTTGGCTAAAATGGGCGCTGTTATTTGCAATAGTGCCCAGTACTTTCTGGCGCTATAGTAAATGACCCCCTAAGTGACACTTTTTGGAGACCAATGACACTAATACAGTGATCGGTGCTAAAAAATGCACTTTCACTGTATAAATGACACTGGCAGTGAAGGGGTTAGCATCAGGTTTGATCAAAGTTTTAATTGTGCTCCTGGAGAGTGTGGGGGATAGTTTAACTGGAGGAAGAGAGATATCTGTGTTCCTGATTAGCAGGAAGACAAGATCTCTTTCTTCCTTTCTGACAGAACAGCGGTCTGCCTTGTTTACATAGGCAGACCACCGTTCTGCATTTCCAGTAAAAGATTGGACTGTCCTGGTGGCCATTGTGGCTGCGGACCCCGTGATTGGCTCCCACTGTGTCCAATCACAGCGGGAACGGGTCGCTGGCAGCATGTGCATGCCCCAGACCCCAAAGAGGAAACAACGTACAGGTATGTTGTTTCACGCAGTCGGGCTGCCCTGCCGCAGTAAATGTGTGATGGTCAGTCTAGAAGCGGTTAAAGTACATATCTAATACTGTACTTTACCCTACTTCATAATGGAGACCAATGGGAGAAGGCTTTATTGCACAGGTGCTGCCAGAAAATACACTGATTTTGGATAGAGAATGCAAACATTGGGGCAGGCCATATTTGCCTTACTCATTTACATAAGCAGTGCAGGATGGGGGAAATACTGTATAATAAATTGAATATTATTATCTTTTTATCATTTCTGAGCTAGCAGGTGGAGCTAGTCGCCACATTGCAATATATTTTTCTCCTTTTGAAAAACTTCTTTGTTTATAGAGCTTACGTTCAGGCTAGAACTCACACACTCAAGTGAACGTAGTCTCAGCAGAGACTCATTTCTCATTGGACAGCTTCATTTGAGAGTCCATGAGATCAAGATTACCTAAAAGTAGAACATTACTACTGTGCTGCCCTTTCAATTAACCCATAGTGCTCTGGGTATTCGTATACTAAATGTTTTTTTGTAAAGCAAAGATAATAAAAACAGAGATCTGTTTACTAAAGAAAAGAAAAACTGTTAAAATAAAATTGACCCAAACCAATTTTCCTTCACAAAAATGCAACCATTACTAATATTTGTTTGACGTGGCTCATAGTTGTATAACATTATAAATGTATAGGACCATTTAACTTCCATTAAAAACTTCCCATCATGAGCTTAATGTGTCCCAGCACTTTAGATGTAGTCCCGTGACTTTGCTTTCTCTTAGTACAGAGGCTGAACTGTTGCATCCCTGCAGTCTATCCCTGCAGCAGTAGATCACTGCTATATTAATTACTGCAACCAGCAATAGATCACCATTGGTATTGCTGTACCTCACATGAAGAAAAAAAGTGAAAAAAAATATATATCATATGTAAATAAATTCATAGATTCTCTTCCCAGAATCATCCCCCGGTCCCAAATATTATGTTGGATGATCTGGAATGAAATTTGCTTTCACTGCACAAACATCCAATGCTCACACACATAAACAAAAATGCATTTACATTTCTTGGTGATCACAATCCATTGAAAAAGGGACCCTTGTTCTATTTTGTGTTGATTATGTCGAAGGGTAAATATATGAGGGTGCACAAATTACATAAGTGTTGTGTTGGAAAAATTACAGGAAAATGCACTTTTTTAAATATGGCAATTTATTACTATTTATTCCCAATAAAAGGCTCATTAGGAGCAGTTTTCAGGATCAGACATGTCAGCAGGTAAGGATGTTTTTCTTACAGTGAGCTGTGGGCATCATTCATTGTAATAGATAAAGATCTGCATTGCTGAACAATGACAGAATTAATGACAGAATTGCATCCCGGGACTTTTCTTTTAAACAAAGGACTTGTGCTAGCGTGTCTGTGTGTTTATGTACTGTTTACATTTTTTTTTGGTCAATAATTAGGGATGCTATGTACCCCTTACAAATTTGCTTTGGGGGATATTTGGGGCCCCATTATTTGTAAAGGTGGCTTCCAGATTCTGATAGGTCCCCTCCCACAGACCCCCCGCAACCATCAGGCCAGTGGTTGTGGGGAAGAGGCACTTGTTCTCATTAACATGAGGACAAGGTGCTCTGCCAGGGGACCTTCCCCAAGCTAAGGGCCTGATATGTTTTAGGATCAGGGGTTTTGCCCCCTCACTTTCCTGGCCAGCATGGCTGAATGCTTGTTTAAGGGTCTGCTTATTTCATTTTTCCCCCCTCGAAATCTATAACAAGCCTGAATAGCAGGACATGGTTTAATATATATATATATACAGAATATGCCAAGATGAAAATAACACAAAACTACTGATAGCATTTTTCTCTAAACCTTGCTACAATTTGGGGTTGATTTAGTAAATGCAAATCCACTTTGCACTACAAGTGCACTTGGAAGCGCAGTCGCTGTAGATCTGAGGGGAAGATCTGATATGAGGGGAAGCTCTGTTGATTTTTATCATCCAATCATGTGCAAGCAAAAATGCTGTTTTTTTGTTTTCCTTGCATGTCCCCTCGGATCTACAGCGACTTTACTTCCAAGTGCACTTGTAGTGCAAAGTGGATTTGCCTTTAGTAAATCAACCCCTTTGTCACCATTAAATATTCTGCCAGAGTGTCATTTTAAGAAGAAGTCCTGGAAAAATTATAAATAGATGAGAGCAAAAGAAATTAAAAGATAAAAGGTAAATTAATTCTACTTACCCCTGCTGCATTCTATGCTTCTTCTGGCTAAATGCCCAAGACCAACTACTTTCAGGAAGGCTTAAGAATAAATTGTGTGCTATGGAATATTTAATGGTTCATGTACTATTAGGAGTTGATGCATCTTAAAGCGGCAGTTAACCCTGCTATATAATTTTTAGGGGCCCCTAGGTAGGTTATGCCATAATGTACTAATATGCACAGCATATTAAGACATTATGGCAGGCTTACCTGTGAAACTGTTCCCTCTAGCGCTGCGGTGGGATAGATCCGGTGGGCTCCCAGCACCTTTATATTTGCCCAGTCTTCCTTTTGTATTCCATGCCTTTAACCATGTGATAGGCCTGGCCGTGATGATGTCACTCCTGTGTATGCACACAGGAATCACATCGCTGTGGCACAGATCAGGGCCATCAATAGTTGCTAAGCTGTGCATGCGCAGCTCAGTGTACATGACAGCTGACATGCGGGAGGATGCATTTATGGCAGAAGAGATAGATAGGTTCTCTTCTGTCTTAAATACCCTGCCTGTTAGCAAATTAAAAAGAAATAAGTTTACTTCCACAGTTCCACTTTAATATACAGCCTAAGTTTATATGGTATATGTAGGTCTGAGCTGCTTGTGCTTTTGAGATTTGTTACATTGTGGATCTTCTTTCCTTGTGCTATAAAGCCTGGGTTCTCCAAACAGGGAGTACAGGCTGTTAGTCATGCTCTAATGTGGCTTGTATCACTAACCAGCACCTGGCATCAAGAAGATAATGTCAGGATAAATCAATCTACTCATATGAAAGAGACTTTGGATGGTCCTTTGTAGGGATACATTTCCAAAGGGCACCACTCCAACTAAATGCTGACACTATAGTTCTCTGTTCAAGAAAAAATGCTATTTCATTGCAAGGATTTTAACATATTTTATTTAGAGATCCTTACTTGCTTATTACCTGTTACAATTTTAAAGCTTCTGTTGCACTTGCTGAAATGTTTGAAGTTTAAGTATTTAGTTTTGCTTAATTACTTTATCAGGTCTAGTGCATTACTGGCATCCCATTGGTTGTGTCTGAAAAATGATGTCCCACACCATGGAACTTACAGTGAAGTAAATCAAGGTACATTTCTGGGAATACAATTTTCCATGCAACAGGCTCCCTGCAATTTGACCTTGTGCACTTCTGGAAGAGATAGGGAACCAATTAAAAGAGTAAAGGTATGTGGATTTTAGGAAATTCTGACATTAAACACTGAGACCATAGGTGCATAAAACAGAAGTTTGAATTTGATGGTTACAAATAATATGGCAAGCTGCAAAATGAAATAGGAATCTATTTTTATTAAATGTAACTGTAACATATCGTACTGTACGTAGCAGATATATATTTTTCTTATGTTATTTAAGCTGAATCAGTCTTTAGAAAAGCTGAAATTGTCCTTTAACTTTTGGAAAGAAACAGTAGAATGTTTTCCAGTACAAACTCCATGCAGCTTACACTAAACTATGACCCCAGTGCAGCTGTGCTAGCCACTGAACCACTTTTCTCATTCCTCAAAATGTTGTTTCATCTAATAAATAACCACATAAGCATTACCTTTTTCCTGCGTTCAGTAAAGATGTAAACAGAAAACCACCCCAACCCGTAATTATTTAATAAAGAACATTTCCAGCAGTAAACAGAATAATGCAAGCTGGAGAAAATTATATGTTCCTATCTCAGGAAATAAATGGTGTTCCTCCCTTTACCAGCCTTTTTAGAATAATGCATTCTGCAAAAATACAGCATTGGTTTATTCTTTTACTTCCTGTGAAATACAAGCTTTTTAAAAAAAAATAAGTATTATATGAGACCGATTAATGCATCTCTTCTAAGATTTACTTTTCAATATTGAGAAATCTGAACACTCCTTAAAATATATATTTAACATCACTATCTTGATAATTCCAAAGTGAAAGAAATATGTTTTGTAATTGGAAAATATAATAGCTAAAAAAAACTGTTTTATTGTAGTGTAGGCAGTACATCTAATAAGAATGTTTTCATACAATAGCTGTGTACTTTGAGATAATGTTCTAATTAACCTAATTGCAGCCAATATATTGAGCTTAGAGTTGAGATCTACACTTCCATGGCAACTGGCAGGAGAGCTGTGTGGGATCGTGTTTTGCTTTCCCAGTACAGTTTTAAAAAAATAGCTCTTTATTACAGGAAATAGAGAGGTAAATCCTCTTAACAAGATAAAGCTTGACTTAAGAAAGAGGTTTGTCCCCTTGCACTTGCTGATAATGTATAAATTAAGCAGTGATGCTTCAATTTAATTAGCATAAGCCATCATAATAACACACCCCATAAGTGTTTGTCTTCCCTTTGCAGTTCACAACTCTACTGTGTTAAGGATTTACTGTAAACCATTGAATATTAAATGCATGATTTTATAGGAACACATTCTATAAACCAAGTGACGGCATAAAAAAATCCATCTCCACATTTTAAAGATTTGATCGTGGGCAATATTAAATTATTCAGAGGAAAAATAATCTAAGCTGCTATAAATGTTTATGAGCAATCTACAACATGCAAAGTGATTTAATAAAATGTGAAAGCCTTTATAAAATACATTTTATTGGTAGAAAACTGCACAAAAACCTTCCCAAGAAAGTCTTACTTAGTGGTCTGTTTTGGGAAGGTATCTGCAGTCAAACAGTGCATAGTGCATATCATAATCCTTGTGCATTATTCTGGATGGTTAATATGGGTTAAACTTGTGGCAGTTTTTAAAATATATTGTAAAAGAAAAGCTACTGTACTTGCTCCTGATTTTGCAAGAGCTAGCAATCAAATTATATTTTTAATTATAGATCATAGTACAACTTAATGTGCATCCTTGTCCATATAAAAAGAGAAGGGGGGTATGGCTACTGCGCTGCTGAATGGAAGCCTGAAACAACAGCTCCTCCATCACGTTGGGGATTCTACCATCTAGAGGTGACCCACAGTGCCATTAATATCGCAGCCTGCCACACGAACATCCCGGTACTTGCAGGCATGACCAGGCGAAGGAAGGGCGCTTCTAACAATAAGAAGCTGCCACATTTCTTTCTCCCACTTAAGCAGCTGCATGCACAAGATGGTGGTGGAGGCGGCTCGCCTCCACCACCATCCTGTGGCTCCTCGCGCTCTGCACAGAGCCCTCCTCAACCAGGAGCTCCCAAGACAACACAGCCAAGGTCACCAACAGTATCTACTCCCATGTCACAGAGCCCTGCAAAAAGCAAACCACGGCTGTCTGCTGGTGTATCTCCTATTGAGCTAAGCCACAGCTATAACTCCTCCAGCACTACCAGAGACTTAGCTGACACTTTCAGTTTCTTTCCTGCTACAAACCACCTTAAAGAACATGTTAGTGTCCCTGCGGGCTTCCCTGCATGCTGATCTAATGGAATGTGTGACCAATTTCAAAACAGTGCAGGAACTGGGTGGCAGAGTGGCTCATATTGAACATAAAACAGGGGAATTTGCAACTTGATAGATGCACACAATGAGCAGGATGATGAGATGCAAAAAAAGCTTAAAGCCAAAGTTGCAGATATGGAAGACCGCTTTAGGCGGAATAATGTGAAGCTCAGAGGTGTTCCCAAATCGATCCTAAATATTCAATTGAACCAATACGCAAGTGACCTAATTTCGAGCTGTCCTACCATCTATTCCAATGTCTGAAATAATTATTGACAGGATCCACCGCCTGCCCAAACCCTCATACCTTCCTGATGACGTCCCCTGAGATTTCATTATTAGGGTACATTTCTATAATGTCAATGACCTATTCATGTCCCTTTTGGCGATTATAAAAGCACTGCGTAATCACAACATCACTTACTGCTGGGGCTACCCTGTGAAGCTCACTGTCATCTATAATGATGCTACTTCAGTAATTACAACTCTAAATGAGGGCCTTGCATTACTCCATTCATGGGACATTCTCCCAGATCAGGAAAACACATGCAGCTTACCTCCTACAGATATAAACACCCAAAAATAATGGCATGATTTATCCCACAAACGCAAGCCATAGTTTCATACACCATGATCGCCTCTAATCCCAAGACCCGCAACATCTATTCTAATCAACCTCCCCTTCAAATTTCCATGATACTCCTTCCACAAGTAATGTACAGCATTGGAATCGTTTATGCTTTTTACTAACTGTTCTATGCTTTCTTAATATTTTTTTCTGTTTTTTTAACCTCCTCTCCATCCACATCTTGTCAGTCCAAGGTCTGCCAGCAACCACTACCTCTCTCCAAGATCCCACCTGAGGCATCACCGGATATCCACTACGATTGCTCACATCTGGGCCTACTGCACCTTCAACTCCTCATCAACCTCTCACCAACCAAAGGTAACAGATACTCACAACTGATATTCTCCAATGGTTTTTAAAATAACCTCCTTCAATGTTGGTGGACTTAATCACCTCCTTTATGTTCGTCGAGCATCCTTATGGAATGAGTCTCTTAGGCTGGGATGTGCTTATATGTGTGCAAGAAACATATTTCCAATCCTCAACACCACCTTACTTTCATCACAAGCAATTCCCTTATATCTTTGCTGCCTCTGCACCACAAAAAAGGAAGGGAGTCCTAATAAAAAACACAGTGGCCTTCTCAATGCATGAATCCATATGTGACCCAGAGGGAAGATATCTCATACTCATATGTTATAAAAACAATAGACCATTCGCTGTAGTGAACGCCTATGCACCCAACTTGCACCAGATCCGCTTTGCCCACATACTCTTTCGCAAAATTTCAAAAGTAAAACGCGGATCTCAGGTAGTATGCGGAGACTTTAACCTCACTACAAACCCTCACCTGGATCTGTCTTTTAAACCTAAGAGACTTCCTCTAGCCCTTCAACCAATACTTCATAGAGAAGATATATACGACACCTTGAGATGCCAGCATGCTAAAGAGCGTGATTACACTTTCCATTCTTTACCCCACAACTCATACTCTAGAATTGAAATGATACTAGTCGATAAGTTGTTGTTGCAGGCTGTATCCTCTTCCACTATATATGATATCTCATAGTCAGACCATGCTCCTGTATCTATATCAAGAGGACACACCCAACCCTGCTTATATTTGGAGAGTCAACTCCCAGGTACACCCTAAAACGTCAGCGTCATCACAAAGCATCTCCAGGAAAATTTTCAAATGAACTTGGATACTGTTTCAAACCCATTTACTGTATAGTGTACCCATAAGGCTATCATTATAGGTATCTTCAAACAAATGTGTTCTTGTATCAAAAGGTAGAGGTTGTCGTGGCTTGACAAACTATTGGGAGACATTTGGCCTCTTGAGTCCATCAACAAAACAAACACATCCCAACCTACATGCACAACTTTATGTAAATTGTACACAGAACTGCGGACCTTGCTCATAGAACAGCACCACAAACATCTTAGAGCCCTTAGATTAATGCACTACTCCTCGGCGGGCAAGTTTCTAGCAAATCACTTTAAAGCTAAAAAACTGCAATCTAAAATAGAGTTCTTATTAGACCCAACATCTAAGAACAAAATCATTAATCCACAGAAGATTGCAGACGCCTTTGCCTCCTATTATAATTCCCCTTACAATTTAAAGGAAAATTCCAATACCCCTCAGCCACAAGGGCCCGATATTGAATAATTTCTCACCTCCCTTTGCCTACCTATCCTTACAAACTCCAAACACTCAATGTACCTATAACCCCCCATGAAATCAGCAAAGCTATCATTTAATGAAAACCCTCATCCCATCTCTCTTCACTGTGTTCGCGGCTGCGATGACCTTTGCCTTTTTCCTTCTGAAATGCTGCATGCCTATATTGTGACAATACCAAAACCAGAGAAGAATTCTACATGTCCAACTAACTATAGGCCGAACTCTCTGTTGAATTCCGATGTTAATTTGTCTGCAAAAATACTTGCACAAAAGCTAACCCCTATTTTGTCCACCTTAATCAAACCAGACCAGTCGAGCTTTGTCCCTGGACTACAGGCGTCGGATGCAACGAGAAGGGTGTTGGGCATCCTACAACAAGCTGGGACCAGTCGGGTGCCTTCTCTGCTGCTTTCCTTGGATTGGGAGAAGACATGTGACTGTATCCATTGGCAATACATGCACAAGGCACTCCAAAAATTTGAGTTCACCAGACCTATCTTGTCTGCAGTTCTTGCACTATATTCTACACCGTGTACCAGGGTATACACTTCCAATAACCTCTCCCACCCTTTCCTAATCACAAACGGAACTACTGTAGACAGGGATGCCCTTTGTCTCCTTCCATTTTTAACTTACTAATTGAACTGCTAGCAGAAGCTATCAGAGCATCCCCAAAAAATTAATGAGTTTAAATTTCAGCAAAGTTCTCAAATTATAAACATATTTGCTGATGACATCATTATCTTCCTGACAAACCCAGAATCCTCTCTTGCAGCAACCCACAACATTCTAACAGCATTCAGTAAACTATCTTACTATAAGATAGTTTATTTTTTGTACAAAAATCAAACCCTAAAGTCTTTTGAACAGCTTCAAGAAGAATTCCACCCTCCACCAACCGACTGCTTCTCATACTTTCAAATATCTCACTTCCTAAACTCTCTCAGCTCCCCGGAAATACTACACAAACAAGGGTGGCAGTATCTCCAAAAAGCATCTCCCTCTGTTTAAGGCACTTCCCTATTCTATAACCTACTGCAGAATAAGCTCATGTTCCACAAATCCACCACATATCTGAAAGGGGAAACAGACCTTGGAGAGACCAGAATTACCCACCAATGGCAATCAGCTTTCAAGACTCTATACCGATCCTCTAAATGTGCCAACCATTGGGAACTAACCCAAAAAATAGCTTTAATATGGTATCTTACCCCATATAGGGGATCATTTGCTATAGCGCCGCCATGCTAATTAGTGCTAATTGCTGTGAATTAGCGCTAATCACGCTAATTAGCACTAATTAGCGCTAAAATGGTATTCATTATAGCGCTGGTGAGCAAATACTCCCAAAATCGAATTTACTATAGTTCCCTAAACCAAATAGTGCCCAAACCCTTACTCTGCTAAAACCTGGAGAATTGTACATGGAAATATTGTTTAGAGCATGATATAATTGCCGAAATAGTACTGAAACATGCGGTATATTATTTAAAGATAATCTGCTTTTAAACTGTGTGAAAAAGTGATTTCTACACTGAAATATCTTTAAAAGTCTGAGAAGAGATAAATTCCCCGTTTTTGCACAACTAGGTATTAACACAACTGAGCATGCTCAGACCTGCAAATAGCTCTCATTTTAGCTCTAGTGTCTTTTTTACAGGGCGCTATAGTACATACAAAAATGAGCGCTGTGTTAAAGAGCATTTTTTGGAAATGAAAATCTGCGCTATTATAGTCCAATGCAGTTTTAGCCATTGATTCTAATGGAACAACTGTAACTTTCACAAATAAATCCTTTTAATGTTGACATGAAATGTATCTTTCTCTGAAATACATTTTCCTTTGCAACATTGTTGCTTCTACTAGAATGCTAGAATGTGGAATGATTTGATGTTTTGGTAAAATATATTTTTCTCTGTCACATTCACTTGTTACTCTCCATCTCACAACAATCTTTACCCAAACTCACACAAGTGTCTTTACAAAGCACAAACTATACCATTGCTGATGCAAATTTAAAATGAGTCACAATTTTTTGTGCTTTTTATTATTTGAAAATAATCATAATTTGAGCCCAAAAAATGTAAAATCTGTACCAACATCAGAAATCAAAATGCAATTCCCAAAAATTTGAGGGTAATATCACTATTCTACACTGATCCACAAAAAACACCAAATATCACAAAATAAATCAAGAAGAATAACTCTTGTGTAATGTAATTCCATCTCCTGTATGTCCAAAGAAATGCAGTATTTATGATTATTTATGCGTAGGAGGTTTTCACATGCATCAGCTCTGTGGCTTAGAGTTCAGAACTTCTGCATAGAATCGCTGAGTGTCTGGGTTCAATTCCCAAGCATGCTGCTTTATGTAGAGAAGTTGTCTCATCTCCCAGGTTCTAAATCTAAATGTATTATTTGTGTGTAGGAGGGTTCTACCATCATTGTAATTCTTGCCAGATACACTATTCAATCAAAAGTATTGGGATGCCTGCCTTTACACACACATGAACTTTAATGGCCAGCCCAATCGTAGTGTTAAAAATTAATTTGGCCCACCCTTTGCAGCTAGAACAGATTCTGGGAAGGCTAGGAAAGCTGTCCATAAGGTTTAGTGTGTCTATGGAAATGTTTGACCATTCTTCCAAAAGTGCATTTGTGAGGCCAGGCACTGATGTTGGATGAGAAAGCCTGGCTCGCAGTCTCTGCTCTAATTCCACCAAAAGGTGTTCTATCAGGTTGAGGTCTGGACTCTGTGCAGCCAGTCAAGTTCCTCCACCCAAAACTCGCTCATCCATGTCTTTATGGACCTTGCTTTGTGCAGTCATGTTGGAACAGGAAGGGGCTATCCCCAAACTGTTCCCACAAAGTTGGGAGCATGAAATTGTCCAAAAAGTCTTGGTATGCTGATGCCTTAAGAGTTTCCTTCACTGAAACTAAGAGGCCAAGCACAAACCCCTGAAAAAACAACTACACATCATAATCCCCCCTCCACCAAATGATTCGGACCAGTACACAAAGCAAGGTTCATAAAGACATGGATGAGTGAGTTTGGGGTGGAGGAACTTGACTGGCCTGAACAAAGTCCTGACCTCAACACAACAGAACACCTTAGGGATGAATTAGAACAGAGACTGTAAGCCAGGCCTTCTCGTCCAACATCAGTGCCTGACCTCACAAATGCACGTGAAAGAATGATCAAACATTCCCATTGGGCAGCACAGTGGTGTAGTGGTTAGCACTCTCGCCTAGCAGTAAAAAGGGTCGTTGGTTCAAATCCCAACCACGACACTACCTGCCTGGAGTTTGCATGTTCTCCCTATGCCTGCGTGGGTTTCCTCCGGGTACTCTGGTTTCCTCCCACACTCCAAAGACATGCTTGTAGGTTAATTGGCTTCTGTTCAAAACTGGCCCTAGTATATGAATGTGAGTTGGGGACCTTGGATTGTGGGCTCCTTGAGGGTAGGGACCGATGTGGGTGTACGATGTATGTGCGGAGTGCTGCATGAATTGGCAGCGCTATATGGGTACCTTAAATAAAAATAGGGATGATTGTAGACACGCACCCACACTCACTCAGGATGGACTGGTGTCTTTATTCAACCTTACTAACTATGTAACTATATACACTACTAAACCTTGTGACCAGCCTTCCCAGAAGAGTTGAAGCTGTTATAGCTGCAGAGGGTGGGCCAAATGAATTTTGAACCCTACGTACTAAGACTGGGATGTCATTACAGTTCATGTGCATTTAAAGGCAGGCGTCACAATACTTAGGCCGATATGATGTATATTGCTTGTGACACTGAGCATGGCTATGGACTTAGGGCTGGTCCACACCACAGAGATGTAGAGTAAATGAGTGAGGCTGCCTGCTGGTGAAGTGGGTAGCAATTCTGTCTAGCAACATGGGGGTTGCTGGTTCAATCCCCCAACATGCTAATGCTTGTGTCAATGTTTATATGCTCTCCCTGTGTGGGTTTCTCACTACATTTTAAAAACATGCTGGCATTTTATTTGTCTCCTGTCGAAATAGTCTCTAATGTAAGAAAGTTAGTTTTGGACTTTAGATTGGAAGCTCATTGCAGCCAGGGACTGATGTTAAAGTTTGTTAGCACTAATCATGCCCAGGGACTTGGACATTTAAAATTGTAGCGTTTACACTGCATAGGTACATATGCTTAGAAAACTGTTGCTTTGTTTATGTGCATGCAAATGGACTTCGATCTTTGGCCTGTAGTTGGAGATTTGATGCACATAGCCAAGGGCTAAAACAGTTGCAAATAGTATTATGTGTTCCTGTCCATCAGGTGCAATCACTTTAGACATACACAAAAAGATAGATTAAAAGATACTGGTGGGCGTGTACTTCTATTGGGCGTGTGTCAGTGTGCTAACAATACAACTTATCTTATATAAAGGGATGCAGTGGGGGGGTTCATTTGGTCTGAGAAGGCCAGGTTTTTTGCTGTGATTTGTGGGGGTGAAGGAAAGATATTGTGCCTATTGACAAACGCACAACTAGGGGCTGTTTGTTTGCTTAAATTCTTGTGCATTTTTTTCAATCAAAAAAGGGTTTATGTGGCCATACTTTCAATGGTGTGTGTGTATTGTTCCTGTCTGACCATGCAAACATGGTTTGGGAGCATGTGCTGACCTTCTACTCTTTGATCTCATTGCTTAATCATGTATACAGAAATACAGCTTCCAGCAGAACATGGTCACCAATGTATGTGTGTGGATTTGTGCGGTGGTGGGTGTTATATTTTGAACATGTGGCTTTTTTAATATTATTTTGGAATGCTTTGTAAGAATAATATATGTTTCTATAATCTTGCAGATTAAAATGTGATGTGTTGCCTGTTATGCACTAAAAGTAAAGCTGTGTTCACTCTAAGGTTTAGACAAATTTTAGATTGTACGCTCCTATGAGCAGGGCCCTTAAAACCCAGTTGCTAACTGTTTTGCTAAATGTAGCACCATATATCCTGTAGAATTTTTTTTTTGAAGCTAGTAAATGAATGTACATGATTTTGTTTCTGCTGGAAAAATAAAAGTAAATTATTGAGCTTGTTTGTTTTTTATGTATTTATTTTTTTTTTTTTAACAGGTTTTTATTGGAGTTTTCAAACAAAAATTAACATGTACAGAAAGAGAAAAAGAAATCACTTATACATGCAAAAATGCGGACGCAGCCGCTTTGATACTGAAATTAAGCAGTAAGGTTACATATATGTGTTTGCTTTGAGGAACATAGGGATGGTACAGTGGTTTTTACAATTAATATGAAAAAGTCAATATATGCCGCGTACACACGGTCGTACTTTTCGTCTACAAAAGTCGGACAGCCTGTCGGACAGACTTCCGGCAGACTTTCGGTGGACTTGCCGCGGACTTGCGGCCTACTTTCTAACGACCGGACTTGCCTACACACGACCACACAAAAGTCGGTCGGATTCGTACGTGATGACGTACACCGGACTAAAATAAGGAAGTTCATAGCCAGTAGCCAATAGGTGCCCTAGCGTGGCTTTTTGTCCGTCGGACTAGCACACAGACGAGCGGATTTCGGGGTCCGTCGTAGGTACGAAGTAAAAGTTTTGAAGCATGTTTCAAATCTAAAGTACGTCGTATTTGAGGCTAAAAAAGTCGGTTGAAAGTCCGGAGAAGCCCACACACGATCGGATTACCAGCCAGCTTTAGTCCATCAGCGTCTGTTGGACTTTTGTAGACGAAAAGTACGACCGTGTGTACGCGGCATTATAATCTTGTTGTGTAAAGACTGATAATTGTGCATGGATAACGATATAAGTCAGATCTGTATGCCTTGTTGGGGAAGGTATGTAGTTAGGATAGGATATTTTCAGTACCTTCCATAGCTTATGTATATATGATGTCAGGTGTTGTGGGTAATGGATATAAATGGGGGATATTGTAGGAGAGGCAAATGGCTTAAGTGGGGGGGGGGTTAATATGGTAGGCCTATGAGATGGTGTATGGTTCAGAAGTCTAGTTTATGGTTATTGGTGTCCTGTGTATTTTGTTTGGGACGGGGGAACAAAATTTGGGGTGAGAGGGGAAGATGAATATATTTAGGTAGAAGTCGTGGAATACAGTGGGAGGAGGAGACAAGTAGGGATCCAATTCCTGCCACAGCCTAATGGAGTCAGTCAGGTTATGTATTGTTTGTATTCATTTGTAGTGGTGAAGTGTATCCAAGATGTCCATGTTTTAGTGAACTTAGCTTGTGTGTCATTGGATTGATGGATGAGGTCTTCCATGACCTTTGTTTGATGAATGTGATTAAACCATTCCTTTATGGTAGGTGGTTCAGAGGAGCGCCATTTGGGGGTATGCACAATCTCGCTGCATTCACTAAATGCATGGCTAAAGAACGGTGGTATGCTGGTATATGAGTAGAAGAGTGATGTAGTAGAAACAATGTGGGATCAAAATTCAGGGCGTATGTGGTGATTCGTGTGATCAGAGTGTGAACTTCCTTCCAGAAGGGTTGGATATTGGAGCAAGACCACCAGATATGTAGCAGTGAACCCGTGTCTGCTTTACATCTCCAGCAAGTTTGGGGTATTGTTGGGTTGAAGGGATGTAACAAAAGCGGAGTCCTGTACCATCTGGAGAATAATTTATATGCATTTTCTTGGACTTGCACGTTCATCGAACCCTTGTGGATTAAAGTGTAGATGGTAGCCCAGTCTTGGTCACTTAATTGTATGGAGAGATCTCGTTCCCACTGTTTGTTGGTCCAATGTGTTGTCAGGGTGTGTTTGTCGAATAAGAGGATGTATGTTTGCGAGATCAGATGTGGTAGTGTGCTGGTACTCAAACACAACTTTTCAAATGGGGTCGTGGTTCTGGACCAGTCCGGGGTGGGTTTTGGTTTGTTAAAGAAATTTCGTAGTTGGACATATGTCCAGAAAGGAAAGGAGTCTATTTTCAATCTTGAAGCCAAAGCGGATTGCGATAAGAGATGTCCCCCCTCAAAGAAATGTTCGGCTCTGACAGTCTGTTGAGGCCATATGTCTTGTAAGAAGGAAGTGTGCATGCCCGGGGCGAATTCAGGATTTAGTCGTAAAGGTGTCATCGGTCCATTAACTGTTGAGATTTTGTGTTTACTGCAGGCGGTTCGGAATGAGATTAGTGTAGGGTTGATAAGTGGGTGTTGAGAGTATTCAAAGGGTATAGAGGGGGAGTTGATCCATGGGAGGTTTTGAATGGGTATACGTGAGAATGATTGTTCCAAGTGGACCCAGTCTTTGTGCTCGGAATGTACGTTCCAGTCAATGATTCTAGCCAGGTGGCATGCTTGTTGATATTTATGTATGTCTGGAAGTCCTATGCCTCCCATGAGTTTGGGTTTGGTCAGTCTCTCGAAGCTCAATCTCGGACGTGTTTTACCCCATACAAATGTCGTGCAAGCTTTTCGGTATGTAGAAAAGAATGTGGGTGGTATTTTGATTGGGATAGTTTGTAGGAGATACAAAATTCTGGGTAGGATGTTCATTTTGATGAGTGCGGCCCTGCCAAACCAGGAGAAATGTCCTGAGGACCATTTCGTTAAATCTGCTTGCATTTTTTGAAGGAGCGTGGAATGGTTAAGGGCGTATAGGTCCGCTAGAGAAGTCGGCACCTGAATGCCGTTTATTCCAGGTGAATGGGAAATTAAGTTGGCATTGTTGACAGATTTCTGGGGGTAGGGATATGTTAAGGGCATTTGATTTCGAAAAATTGATTTGAAGATTTGAGAGGGTATGAAAGGTTTGGAAGTCTTTAAGTAGGTTCGGAATTGTGGTGAGTGGGTCTGTAAGGAATAGGAGGATGTCATCCGCGAATGCTGCCAGTTTATAAGTGCGGTGTTTAATTTGTATACCTTTGATGTCTGGGTTGGAGTTGAGGCGTCTGAGGAGAGGTTCAAGAGAAAAAATAAAGATTAATAGGGATAGAGGGCATCCTTGGCGAGTTCCGTTTGACACAGAGAAGGCATCCGACAGGTGGCCGTTAATTTGGACTTTTGCCGTGGGACTAGAGTATAGTGCTGATATATAGTTTAGCATCATTTGGGGAAGGCCAATAGTTTTGAGGGTTTCCTTTATGTAGTCCCATGCCACTCTGTCGAATGCCTTCTCCGCATCCAGGGAAAGCATAAATCCCTTATTCTTGGTGGACGTGAGCCAGTGGTGGATATTGAGGGTCTTGAGGGTATTGTCTCTCGCTTCCCTTCCGGGAACGAAGCCCACTTGGTCAAGGCCTACAAGCTGGGGTATCAGGGGTAGGAGACGGTTTGCTAAAGTTTTTGCGTACCATTTAAAGGTCAACATTGAGCAATGAGATGGGTCTGAAGTTGGTAACTAAGGAGTGGTCTTTGTCCAGTTTGGGAATTACTGCTATGTGGGCTGTGAGGAGATCCCTTGGGGGGTTGGTTGGTTGTGCGAAAGAGTTGAATGCTTTCAAAAAAGAGGGTGTAAGTAGTCCTGCGTATGTTTTGTAGTAGCCTGCGGTAAGGCCATCAGGTCCTGGGCCTTTGCCCGCTTTCATCTGCTTTAGAGCAGTGTCAACTTCAGTGCGTGTAAGTGGGGTGTTTAACTCCTGGGCTATGGATTCCGATATAGGAATAGGGCTGTATTTTTTTAAGAAGTCAGATATCATTTGAGTGCGGGTGGTGTTGTCTGTGGAGGGGGTGGGATTGGGTAGGTTATACAGTTTACTATAGTACTGTACAAATTGTCGAGCAATATCTGGGGTTTTGTTTAGTTTGCGTCCGGAGGGGTCAGTGATTTGGTAGATTGTCTGGTTAGATCGAGATGTTTGCAGCGCCCTGGCTTGCATTTTGCTTGCTTTGTTGCCAAATTCATAGAATCTTTTTTTAGATAGGATATATTTGCGTTGTATCTGTTTATCTAGTAGGTCCAGTAGGTCTTTTCTAGCCTGTATCAGGTCAGTTAAAGCGGAGAGTGCTTGAGACTGTTTATGTATCCCTTCAAGTCTGCGGATCTTTTCTATCAAATCTGAGTGTTGTATCCTTTTTTCTTTGTTTCTTTTGGCCACTGCCGCAAGGAAAGTGCCCCTAATTACGCTTTTATGGGTTTCCCAGTTGTTTATTGGGGAAGTGTCTTCTGGGTTGTTTTCTTGGAAAAAGTGTTGTAAGGTGGATTCTACTTCAGTTGTGATGGAAGGGTCAGTGAGTAATGAGGAGTCTAGTCTCCATATACGTGAGCGTGGCGTAATTTCGGGGAGTTGAAGTGATAGAGAGATGGGATGATGGTCTGAGATAGTCATGGGCTCAATGGAGGTTCGGTGGATTAGGGATAGTTCATTTTGTGTCAGGAGTAGATAGTCTATTCTGGAGTATCGGTTGTGAGGTGTTGAGTAGAAGGTGTAGTCTTTAAAATCTGGGTTCAGGGTGCACCATGTATCGTGAAGAAGTAACCTTTTGAGCAGGGATTTAATTACCCTGAGGGCTTTATATGGAAGCACTGTGGATCCCGAGGATGTGTCTTGGATAGGGTTTAGGGGGACATTAAAGTCTCCACCCAGTACGAGGGTACCTTCTTTGAATGTTGTGAGAGCATTAATGACAGACCTAAAGAATGGTACTTGGTGGTTGTTTGGAGCGTATATGTTCGCCAATGTTAGGGTTCTGTTGTGAATCGAGCCTTTTAAGAAGAGATATCTGCCGTCTGTATCTATAAGCGAATCTGTGATCCGAAAGGGGCAATTTTTTGCAACAAGGATCGAAACCCCTTTCGATTTGTGCAGGGGGTTGGTGGCATGTATCACGGTTGGGTATTGGGCATTAGAGAGTTTTGGGGTGTTATTAGAAGGGAAATGAGTTTCCTGTAAAAAGATGATGCTAGCATTAAGTCTGTGCATGGTAAGAAGGAGTTTAGAACCTTTTTCTGGTGTATTAAGTCCCTTTACGTTAAGGGAAACTATTTTAAGCATGGATTCATTGTTTTTCGTTGTTTTCGGTACCATGGTAACGTTATTCGTATGTATTTTATAGTGAGGTGTGGGCTGTGGCAGGAGATTGGGGGTGGGGAGGAGTTCGATTTGGGCAAAGGGGAGAGGTAAAGTTTTCAAAGGGGACGGGTAAAAGGAACCGGCACTATGTGGTGTTCAGGTCACCTGAATCGGTGTCCCGAGCCACTGAGGTATATTCACCGGTAGAAGTCAGTGGTTTTAATCTGGTAGTAATGTGTGGGGGTTGGATGAAGTGTGTTTAGCCACTGCATGGGGGTTGGTTTGTCAATTGAGAGATATGGATGATGAAGAAGACAAAAGAGAAAAAAATAAATAAATATGAGTGACCAAAGTGATCCGTCTCGCCATCAGCCTCATATCTTGGAGCTGGGGGTGCGTGTAGGGTGGTGAGTGTTGATAACGTGTTAATGGGAGGAACGATCACAAGGAGGTAATAAAGCGTGTGTAGAAGATGGATAGGACGGGTGCGTTGGTCTGAGGTCTTTTGTAGTCAGTTATTGTAAGGTTGATTTAAGATGGAGTCCTGTGTCAGGCTCCTGTGAACATGTTAGCTGGTGGAGAGGGTAAGTAGAAGAACACATGCATAGGGAATAACAAGCAACTTCTGTCGTTATTGACCTTGACTGAGACAACTGGTGTGTGTCAGGCCTGTAACAAATAAGCATTTTTAACTGGGTGTACGTAACGATCGTGCGTTTCTAATATGCTATAACAGGTTTTAACAAGAAAAGTATAAACAAACCAAAATGAAATAAAAGTAGACTAACTGAAAGTGTCATAACCGGTGAGGCGTCTGTACCTCATATTTCAGCTGTCAGTTGAGAGTGATGGGATGGGAGCAATGTGTGAGCTCGGTTGTACAGCTATATTCCTGGTCCCAACTGCTTGATGATAGTGCTGCGGTGTAAGCTATTCATGTATGAGTTGTGGGATCCATGTCTCTATTCTCAGCATTCCCTGGCTAAAGTTGTGGTGTTTGCAATGCCTGAGTGTATGAGGACCTTCGTGTCTCTATGTCTAGTGGTCCGTCTAACGTGCTGTGGGGTGGCCAGTTTAAGGAGCATAGTAGAGTATTCTGGCTATCATTGTTTCACATGGAGGGGGTAGTGAAAGAAGTGGTGTCCGGCCATTATAAGACCTCCACATCTCTGTCCCCAGCTGCCCGTGTAGGGCGTTGCTATTCGAACAGTGATGAGGTATATTAGGACTTCTATGTCGCTAGTCTCGGGTACTCATGGGGGATGATGAAAAGGGAGTGAATTCAGAGCTCCATAGGACCTCTATGCTTCTATCTCCGGCTGCCTTTGAAGAATGCTAAGAGAAGAGTTGCATAGGTGCACTATAAAGTAGATATGTTGTTGATGCAAGTTGTGCAAAAAGGGTGATTTAGACAGAAAGGTTTAGCTATCACATATTCCTATATTACAGTAAGAGGAAAACCCAAATATAAGACCTCCTTGTGTGATGTGAGGTCTAGTCGTTTACCCAATACAGGAGGTGGGTAATACAAGATGGGTGAACTAGAGATACTGTTGTACAAGGAAGATTTGGATTTTGTGGGAATTTCAGAGACCTGGTTCAACAGCTCTCATGATTGGCTGGCAAACATTCAAGGGTATACCCTATACCGCAAGGATAGAGAGGGTAAAAAAGGGGGAGGGGTATGCCTATATATCAAGAATAATGTACAAGTGAATGTGAGAGATGACATCACTGAGGGGGCTAGGGAGGAGGTGGAATCTTTATGGGTAGAGCTCCAAAGGGATGAAGCTAAGGGGAAAATAATACTGGGAGTATGCTATAGGCCCCCTAACCTGAGGGAGGAAGTGGAGACGGATCTCCTATCACAAATTGAATTAGCAGCAAGGATGGGAAGTGTTATCATAATGGGGGATTTTAATTAACCAGACATAGACTGGGCGGAGGGAACCGCGCATTCATTTAAGGCTCGCCAGTTCCTTAATGTCTTGCAGGACAATTTTATGGGTCAGATGGTAGACGCACCAACTAGAAATAAAACATTACTAGATCTACTGATTACCAACAATACAGACCTGATAACAGATGTGGAAATACGGGGCAATTTAGGTAACAGCGATCACAGGTCAATTAGTTTCAGTATAAATCACACAAATAGGAGACATGAAGGGAACACAAAGACACTGAATTTCAAAAGAGCCAACTTCCCTAAACTACAAACCTTGCTAAAAGGCATAAATTGGGATAAAATATTAGGAACAAAGAATACAGAGGAGAGATGGGTTTGCTTTAAGAGCATATTAAATAAGGGCATTAGCCAATGTATCCCATTGGGTAATAAATTTAAAAGAGCGAACAAACATCCTGGATGGCTTAACTCCAATTTAAAAATGCATATAAAAGCAAAGGAAAAGGCCTTCAAAAAATACGAGGTTGAGGGATCATCCACAGCATTCAGAATTTATAAAGAATGCAATAAGAAATGTAAGGGTGCAATTAGGATGGCTAAGATAGAACATGAAAGACACATAGCGGAGGAGAGCAAAAAAAATCCCAAGAAATTCTTTAAGTATGTAAACAGTAAAAAAGGGAGGACAGACCATATTGGCCCCATAAAGAATGAGGAAGGACATCTGGTTACAAAGGATGGGGAGATGGCAGAGGTATTGAATTTATTCTTCTCCTCAGTATTCACGAGTGAATCGGGGGGCTTCAGTAACCAAAACTGCAGTGTTTATCCTCATGACACAACACAGGAAGCACCTACATGGTTAACAGAGGACGGAATTAAAATTAGACTTGAGAAACTTAACATTAATAAATCACCGGGACCAGATGGCTTGCATCCGAGGGTACTTAGGGAACTCAGTCAGGTGATTGCCAGACCGTTGTTCCTAATTTTTACAGACAGTCTATTGACTGGAATGGTACCAGCTGATTGGAGAAAAGCCAATGTAGCACCAATATTTAAAAAGGGCCCAAAAAACATCCCTGGGAATTACAGACCAGTTAGCCTAACATCAATAGTATGTAAACTCTTGGAGGGGATGATAAGGGACTATATACAAGATTTTAGTAATAAGAATGATATCATTAGCAGTAATCAGCATGGATTCATGAAGAATCGTTCTTGCCAAACCAATCTATTAACCTTCTATGAGGAGGTGAGTTGCCATCTAGATAAAGGAAGGCCCGTAGACGTGGTGTATCTGGATTTTGCAAAAGCATTTGACACAGTTCCCCATAAACATTTACTGTACAAAATAAGGTGCGTTGGCATGGACCATAGGGTGAGTACATGGATTGAAAACTGGCTACAAGGGCGTGTTCAGAGGGTGGTGATAAATGGGGAGTACTCAGAATGGTCAGGGGTGGGTAGTGGGGTCCCCCAGGGTTCTGTGCTGGGACCAATCCTATTTAATTTGTTCATAAATGACCTGGAGGATGGGATAAACAGTTCCATCTCTGTATTTGCAGACGATACTAAGCTAAGCAGGGCAATAACTTCTCCGCAGGATGTGGAAATCTTGCAAAAAGACCTGAACAAATTAATGGGGTGGGCGACTACATGGCAAATGAGGTTCAATGTAGAAAAATGTAAAATAATGCATTTGGGTGTCAAAAATATGAATGCAATCTATACACTGGGGGAGAACCTCTGGGGGAATCTAGGATGGAAAAGGACTTGGGGGTCCTAGTGGATGATAGGCTCAGCAACGGCATGCAATGCCAAGCTGCTGCTAATAAAGCAAACAGAATATTGGCATGCATTAAAAGGGGGATCAACTGCAGAGATAAAACGATAATTCTCCCGCTCTACAAGACTCTGGTCCGCCCGCACCTGGAGTATGCTGTCCAGTTCTGGGCACCAGTCCTCAGGAGGGACGTACTGGAAATGGAGCGAGTACAAAGAAGGGCAACAAAGCTAATAAAGGGTCTGGAGGATCTTAGTTATGAGGAAAGGTTGCGAGCACTGAACTTATTCTCTCTGGAGAAGAGACGCTTGAGAGGGGATATGATTTCAATTTACAAATACTGTACTGGTGACCCCACAATAGGGATAAAACTTTTTCGCAGAAGAGAGTTTAATAAGACTTGTGGCCACTCATTACAATTAGAAGAAAAGAGGTTTAACCTTAAACTACGTAGAGGGTTCTTTACTGTAAGAGCGGCAAGGATGTGGAATTCCCTTCCACAGGCGGTGGTCTCAGCGGGGAGCATTGATAGCTTCAAGAAAGCATTAGATAATCACCTGAATGACCGCAATATACAGGGATATGTAATGTAATACTGACACATAATCACACACATAGGTTGGACTTGATGGACTTGTGTCTTTTTTCAACCTCACCTACTATGTAACTATGTAACTATGAGGTATAACAGTTTGTGAAACAGATTAGGACATGAAGGTACCTCGTATACTACAGTCGTCTCTGCAGGTTGTTCCTGGCTGATGGAAAGTTAGTTTTTCGTCTGTTTGAGAAGGTGAAGGATACGGGACTGATACATGGAACGTTGAGCTGATGTCCGTCGGGGTTACAATAAAGGGGATTGCATTGATGCAGCGGGGCAGTCTGTGTTCGGAGTTGTCCGTGGGCTCTTCTTCGACATCTTCCGGTAGTCAAATAAACAAAACATGAATAGTCGATGGCACGACTTAAAGTAATATGAACAGGTCATTGGGAGTAAATTATGAAGATAGGGAAGCATGTTGGTCCGGTTACAGTCTTGATCTGTATGAGTGTCAGGAGTCAGTTATCAGATGTTCGGGTGAGAGGAGTAGACCATCTTCGCTTGTGTTCACGGTGTTCGTGTGGAATCCGGCGAGGGTTTCTGGCTATCACCAGGCGAGAGCGTTTTGAACAGGGAGGTCATGAGGGAGAAGGGCAGTCTGTTCTTACTTACTGCTCTCATGGAGGTTCAGATCATCAGCGATCTCAACGAGCTCGGCGAGGCAGGGTTGCCATCATGGGGCTGGATGGCGGGTAATGTGAGCCCGGAGAAGAGCCGGTTCTGGCGGTGGACGGTGAACGTCTCCTGCGAAAGCTGGTGTTGTGGGTGTCCATCGGTTCTTCCATTTGTGGGTGTTAGTGGGGAGGTTGCAAGTTGAATTCTGCGTACCAGTTAGGGACTGGGGTGAACGGTATGTCAAGTGTACGGCAAAAGTTATCAAGGTCCTCCGGAACTCTTAGGAGTGCTGAGCAGCCCTGATATGAGGCGGATAGACCAAAAGGAAACTTCCAACGATAGCGGATTCCTCTCGTTCGCAATACATCCAGTAGAGGGCGCAGGTCCTTGCGATGTCGCAGAGTGATGGCAGAGAGATCCTAAAAGATATGTATGGGGTAGCCATCGTATTCCAGAGTTGATTTTTCGCTGGCTTTTTGTAGAATTTCTTCCTTGACAGAAAAGTCATCCACAAGACATATAATGTCCCTAGGGGGGTCAGTATCTCTCCCTTTGGGGCGTAGCACCCTATGTATGCGTTCCATTGCGATCGATGTTAGTGCCGGTCGGTCTAGAAGGTGATTAAAAAGACCTGTCACTACCGGGAGGATTCTGTCCTGTTCCACAGATTCGGGTATGCCCCTTACCCGAAGGTTATGTCTTCTTCCCCTGTTATCGAGATCTTCAACATGGCGTTGAAGATCTCTTAACTGCATTGTGTGAAGGTCAACTTTGTTATGAATGATCTTCACTGTGGACTGTTGCTGTGCTGCCTTGTCTTTTACGCGTTGTATACGGCCTGTGATGGCCTGCAGTTTGTGTCGCAGATCTGTAATGGCCGAGAACAGGGTGTCCTTTATATCCGCCGCTACCGCTTGTAGGTCAAGTAAGCTCGGTTGACGGTGAGATGGTAGAGAGGGCTCCTGTGGAGGGTGGCTGTGTTCGGTAGGAGTTAGGACGATCTCTGCGTGATTCAGAGAGGAGGCTGAGGCGGCAGGAGAGGACGCCATTGTTGTCCGCTGTGTCCGGAAGATCTCCGGTATCGTTTGGCTTGTGCAGCCAGCGATTTCTCTCGGGGATCGGGATCTGCTTTGTGACGTTCCACGGGAAGATGTTCCCATTATTGAAGGGTGGATGCTGTCTGTAAACCCCGTTAAAGGCGGAATTTAGGCTGTGGTGAGAGGGAGCCAGAGGATCAAGCGGCCATCTTCTCTCAAGGCAAACCACGCCCCCCCCCTTATTTTCTCTTTTCTTTCTTCTTTTTAATTTTTGGGGGTGGTGGTTTTGGAGAAGTGCAAGATCTTTTACATCTTAGGCTGCTTTCACACTGTAGATGCTTTACAGGTGCTAAAAATAGCGCCTGTAAAGAGCCTCTCCTTTCACTCCAGTGTGAACTGGCCCTGACCCTAGGTTCACACCTATGTATTTTTTAGTGCGTTTTGCAGTTTTCAGAAACACTACAGTCCATTAAACATGGTTTCCTATGGTACTAATTCACATCTATGCATTTTGTGGCCAGTAAATTTTTGGAAATGGTTGGACTTTTTTCACATGATTTGCGGGTAATAGATTTCAATGGAACTGCACCAGAAACACAACTGTTGCGTTTGTGATGTGATTTTTGATATGTTTTGCAATTATTTTTTTAACACTGTATATAGCTAGCTGCTAACCAGGGGGCTGGGAAGCCAGCTGCTGTGTCCTTAACAACCAATGAATCTTCAGCTGTCAGCGGCTTCCCCACTGAAAGTACAAAAAAGTGCCAGCCAAAAAAATGCAAAAAAACTGCATGGGGTCCCTCCAAGTCTATACTAGGCCCTTCGGGTCTTGTATGGATTGAGAGGGGACCCCCATGCCAAATTTTAACAAAAATGGTGTGGGGTTCCCCCCATTACCAGGCCCTTTCAGTCTGGTATGGAGATTAAGGGGAACCCTGCATCAAAAAAAAATTGCATGTGGTCCCCCCAAAATCCAGACCAGGCCCTTCCTGTCTGGTAAGGATATTAATGGGAACCCTGCACCAAAATTTTAAAAAAATGGCGTGGGGGTCCCCCCCAAAATCCATACCAGGCCCTTCAGGTCTGGTATGGATATTAAGGGGAACCCCGCATCAAAAAAATTGTTAATGTGTAGTTGTGCAATGTGCTCTATATCCATTCACATGGGCGGCTGGGATCTGGGGGCCCCCTTGTTAAAGGGGGCTTCCAGATTCTGATAAGCCCCCCACCTGCAGACCCCCACAACCACTGGGCAAGTGTTGTGGGGATGAGGCCCCTGTCCCCATCAACATGGGGACAAGGTGTTTTGGGGGACCCCAAAGCACCCTCCCCATGTTGAGGGCATATGGCCTGGTATGGATCAAGAGGAGGGGGGCCGCTCTCTATTTCTGCGGCCTGACAGGTTGCATGCTCAGATAAGGGTCTGGTATGGATTTTGGCGGGGACCCCCGCACCATTTTTTTTAAATTTTGGCACAGGGTTCCACTTAATATCCATACCAGACCTGAAGGGTCTGGTATGAATTTTGGGGGGGACCCCCACGCAATTTTTTTTATTTTGATTCGAGGTTCCCCTTAATATTCATACCAGACCCAAAAGGCCTGGTAATGGACTGGGGGGAGAACTCACGCCGTTTTTCAATGATTTTTATCTATATTGCCAGGATCCGACAATACATTACAGCCACAACCAGTTTTAAATGACATTTTTTTCCCTTTAGAAATGTAATTTTGCTGTGGTACTGTTCTAAACATGTGAAAGATGCGCTATTTTACAGGCATACAAAGGACACCCCCAGGCATGATATATAAAGGAATATTTCATTTTCATTGTTTTCCTGCTCCTAAAAAAACTGCAGTTTTTCAAACTTTTTTTGCATTGATTCATGTCCCCTGGGGCAGGACCCGGGTCCTCATACACTTTTTATGGCAATAACTTGCATATAAGCCTTTAAATGAGCACCTTTGATGTTTCATGTTTGTGATTCATAGACTTTAACGATGTTTGCACACATTTTTGGTCTGGTGCGAAATGGGGGCATTCAGCTTATCCCTACCCAACGGTACATGAGCATGGTTGGTACCATAATATTAATGTCTCAAATGCGCATCATTATTGTATACAATGAAAATAATCAAACATTAGTAATAGTATTTTCTATGTATGATTGTGCTCAGCTGCATAGCGTGGTGGTATGCCCTGCTACCTTCAAAGGTAGGAATGGGCCGAACACCCCCTGTTCGGTTCGCATCCAGAACATGCGAACACCGTTAATGTCTATGGGACACGAACATGAAAAATCAAAAGTGCTAATTTTAAAAGTGTTTGGGGACCTGGGTCCTGCCCCAGGGGACATTTATCAATGCAAAAAAAGTTTTAAAAACGTCAGTTTTTCGGGAGCAGTGATTATAATAATACTTACAGTGAAATAATGAAAGTGAAATATTCCTTTAAATTTCGTACCTGGGGGGTGTCTATAGTATGGCTGTAAAGTAGCACATGTTTCCCATGTTTATAACAGTCCGAAAGCAAAATGACATTTCTAAAGGAAAAGAAAGTAATTTAAAAGTACTAGCGCTAGTGCCGGCTATTAATAAATTGTCAGTCCCGACAAAACGCATAAAAGTCATTGAAAAATAAAAAAATGTTCCCTTTCTCAGAGGGGGATGGGGTCACATGACGGGTGGCCCCTCCCTCAGCCACATAAGAGCTGTCAGCTACATAAGAGCTCTCAAGCTAGCACGCATCATTGGCTGGGTGCCTCTGGTGGAGGCAGGATTCTGTGCGTGTTTCTCGCTGGAGTTTCTGGAGATCATCCATTGCTGGAGATCGAGAATTGGATTACATCGCTGGAGTAGGAGCATGGATTTATTGGAGCATGGATTTATAGGATTACATCGCTGGAATCTCTTTTTTATTGTTTATTTTTTATTTTTAATAAAGGAATTGTCCCAAGCTGTCTAGTGTGGTTTGTTAACATTTTGACACTTTCTTTTTGTGAAATGGTAGGGGTACAATGTACCCCTTACCATTTCACATGGGGGGCCAGGATCTGGGTGTCCCCTATGTTAAAGGGAGCTTCCAGATTCCGATAAGCCCCCCACCCGCAGACCCCCACAACCACCAGGCAAGGGTTGTGGGGATGAGGCCCTTGTCCCCATCAACATGGGGACATCCTCCCCATGTTGAGGGCATGTGGCCTGGTACAGTTCAGGAGGGGGGGCGCTCTCTCGTCCCCCCTCTTTTCCTGTGGCCTGCCAGGTTGCATGCTCAGATAAGGGTCTGGTGTGGATATTTGGGGGAACCCCACGCCATTTTTTTTAAAATTTTGGTGGAGTTCCCCTTAATATCCATACCAGACCTGAAGGGCCTGGTAAAGGAATTTTGGGGGACCCCCACGCATTTTTATTTTTTTTTATTTTTCAATGACTTTCAATGACTTTTATGTGTATTGTCGGGACTGACAATTCATTAATAGCCGGCACTAGCGCTAGTACTTTTAAATGACTTTCTTTTCCTTTAGAAATGTCATTTTGCTCTTGGACTGTTATAAACACGGGAAACATGCACTACTTTACAGGCACACTATAGACACCCCCCAGGTACGAAATTTAAAGGAATATTTAATTTTATTGTTTCACTTTGTTTCACTTTAAGCATTATTAAAATCACTGCTCCCGAAAAAACGGCTGTTTTTAAAACTTTTTTTTGCATTGATTCATGTCCCCTTGGGCAGGACCTAGGTCCCCACACACTTTTTATGACAATAACTTGCATAATAACCTTCAAAATTAGCACTTTAGATTTCTCCCATAGACTTTTAAAGGGTGTTCTGTGGCTTTTCGAATTTGCCACAAACACCCCAAATTTTTCGCTGTTCAACTCATGTTCGACTCAAACAGATGGCCCATCCCTATTCAAAGGTTTAAGCCATGGGTTTGAATACCACCAATGGTCTCATCTCCTGAAAACGTGCATTGTACTCAGCAGCATAATTAGCGAATGCACATCAGTTTGGTTTATTCCATCATTTTAACTCTTCAAATGCATGCAATGGTATGTAATTATTCAATAATATTGTGGTGTGGAATTAAAAAGAGGAACTCCACAACAATTTTTTAAAAAAAAAATTGGTGTAGGGTTTGCTCTCTCATCTTTTCCTGCGGCCTGCCAGGTTGCGTGCTCAGATAAGGGTCTGGTATGGATTTTGGGGGGACCCCTACGCCATTTTTAAAAAAAAAATTGGCATGGAGTTCCCCTTAATATCCATACCCGACTTGAAGGGCCTGGTATGGACTGGTAGGGATAACCTATGCCCTTTTTTTCTTTGATTTTAACTCTATATTGCTGGGAAAGGGCAATTCATTACAGCCGCAAGCAATTTTGAGTGAAATTTTTTCCTTTAGAAATGTAATTTTGCTGCGGTACAGTAATAAACATGGGAAAGGTGTGCCACTTTACAGGCATACTATAGACATCCCTCAAGGCACGGTATTTAAAGGATTTTTTCATTTTTATTTTTTCACTTTAAGCATTATTAAAATCCCTGCTCCAGAAAAAACGGCCATTTTAAAAACAATTTTTCCAATTGATACAGACCCGGGTCCCTATATATACTTTTTATGGCAAAGAACTTGCATATAAGACTTCAGTGAGAACTTTGAATTTTGCAGGTTCGAGCCTCATTGACTTCCATTATTCCCGCATATGTGATCTGACAGGCATTTTTGCCTGCAATAGCCCCGCAATAGCGCTGCTTTCCATTTGAATTTGCGCTCAGTTTCTGAGAGTTGAAGTCTTACTTGGCCTTATTTCAGCACTATTTTCTGGGACTGCAGGATCATTTTTTGGCGCTATAGTAAATGACCCCTATAGAGATCCTAAATATCTTCCATCACAATCCCCACTTTGCTGGAGAGGCTGCGGTATGGTAGGCCAACTCAAGCACATCTTCTGGTCGTGCAAACATCTAACTAGTTCCTGGAATAAAGTATTTTGCACGATCTCGGAGATCACTGGGATCATTACCTCACCTTCTCCAGCGTTAGCAATCCTCAATATAGGCATAGAACATTTCCCCCCCGACTACAGAGGAATAGTTACCCACATCTTCTTAGCTGATAAAATGCTTATAACCTGAAAAGGGAAATCCAACCTAGCACATAATATATCTGAAGTGATTGACATAGTAAAATGCAACTATGTGTTTGAAAATATTCTGGCATATAGATACAGAAACAAACGTCTCTTTGACCATCACTGGAATCCGTGGAATCTATGGGTTACTAACAATTAATATGACCCCTTTAAATAAACCACTCTGGGGGGCATGGCTACCGCGGATGGCAGCATGATTCCGGAGCATAGAGAGAGACGATCGCACTTGATACTACCGTGGATCGCCGCCTCACACAGCTTTCACCCACTATAGTCACCCGCCAACACCCGCTATGTCCTGACAATGTCGAGGAAGCAGCAGGGGGACTGTAAACCTAAAAAGCTTACTGCATACTTCCTCAGACCCGCAGATGGAGCAGGCCAAGATGGCGTCGGACCTCCGGCCCACTCCTCCATGCCCTGCAACAATCACTATTCAGATGTTCCAGATGCAGGGACGTGGGCCGAAGGATGTACTGGGAGATCTTCTCCCAGAAGCTCTTCACCTCCTCACACCCCTCAATGTGCATGTCCAGCCAAAGTGAGGATGAGATTGAATACATCAACAGCAGACACAGGGGTGAGTTCTGGGTTAACCCCAGCCACAGCACGCACCGAGCTCCAATTCTCTATAGCAAATTTCCCCACCTCTAACCAGCCTGTACTAGACACACAGCTCAAAGAGATGCTGCTATCTCTGCACCACATGCTGAATTTCCCTCTTTTGTCATTCAGGACAGTACACTTGAGAGACCTTGGCTCCTCCCTTCTCAGGAAACACCACCTCCACCAGAGTTTTAAGCCACGCAATCCCTCCAGCCCGTCAGTTTTGGTGTTTCCTCTGGAGGGGAGACACTGCTAGGAACCAGGGCCATGTTTTCAGCTGGGGAGGCTGAGGCCAGTATTTTTTTGAGAGGGAGAGACAGAGGTCTCTCAATGCGCTGCAGCTGGAATGTGGAGTCCGTAGTTTGCCTAGTGCAATAAACGCACCCTGTCCTCCCTTTGGGAAGTTTTGAGGCCAGGGCGCTTGCTTTGCGGTGCCTTGGGGAGAGGTAAGGGTGGTTTGTGCAGCATTCCCCTCGTCCTGTGGAGGCCAGTGTGGAGCTAGAGGCTGGACTGGACGGCGGGTGACGTCAGTTCCGGCGGGGCGAGCACTTCCGCTTGACTCGCGGCTTGCGGTTCTGACCGCAGGATGTAAAGCGAGCGGCGTGACGGCTGGTGGAGGCTCCGTTTTGCTGTAGTGTCAGCAGTAGGACCACACTTTCTCTGACCTAAAGAGATGTCTGAAGCAGACGCTTCCTGATCGGTGCCGGGTGACGCAATCACCAGCCACTCTAAGGTAAGTGGAACCCTGGGGTGGTGTTCCCTTACCATCTTCCCGTTGGCTCCACAGGTGAATCCCCCTGGTGGTGGTCAGTCCTGGGGGATGCACTCCTGGTGTAGGTGCAGTGTGGTAATTGTAATGCTGGCAGTTTTTTATGCCTGGGGGTTTGTTTTGTCATTTCAGGGCAAGACCACTGAAAAATCTAGGTCCCCTCACAATACCAAGAGGAAATGCCCATCGTGTAGGAGTACTTTGGGGGAATCCTGGACCAAAGTTTTGTGCAGGGATTGTATCGAAGGGTTGGTTAGGGAACATTCTGCTGAACAGAGTTCTGACCTGGCAGCATACGTTAAGGAGCTTTCCAGCACTTTCCAATCTTTTAAAATGATGTTTGCGAGTTTTCAGCCCCCACAACCCCCAGCCAATCCTCTGCCAGCACAGCAAGATGCCGCACCTGGTCCTTCAGCAGGTCCCTCTATCAGTGAAGGGTTACCTGGGGGCACCAGACAGGCTTTTGAGGATAATCCTGACAGTGCAGGCTCAGATTCCTCAAGGGAGTCAGACGGAGGATACAAAATAAGGTAGTACTGAGTATTACCAGGGAGGCGGACTTTTTAGGCTAAGAAACAGTGGAGAAGATATAGCAGTATAAAAAATATAAATTTATTGAAAAATACAAAAATCTAAAAAACAATGACAATTGTAACATATAGCATCTATGATTATTGTGCAGTGAGCCCTTGTGTGTCTACGCGTTTTGCCGTTAGGGTTCCTCAGGACACGGCCAGGGTTCACAGATGAGACAGAGAAGGGAATATGTCTCTCTATCTTAAATTGGAATGCAAAATCATGCAAGTCACGGTAGAATGAGAAAGTTCAATCAGCAGTAAGAAAGTATTTTAGATATAGCTAAATATCTCAGCAGGGGCATGTAAACAGCATTCCTAATTATGGGAGCAGCCATTAGAGGGAGGAGGGCCAACACCGGATGCACCACTTAGATCCTGGATTTAGTATCAGCAATGCTGAAGGCTCAATAAAATCCCATCGCTGCATATTCAGGATACAAATATTCCAGCGTGCCCCTGGGAGACAGCAATACACTGCACACTGTGTTATATCTAATATACTTTCTTACTGCTGATTGAACTTTACAATTGTCATTGTTTTTTAGATATTTGTATTTTTCAATACATTTATATTTTTTTATACTGCTATATCTTCTCCACTGTTTCTTAGCCTAAAAAGTCCACCTCCCTGGTTATACTTAGTACTACCTTATTTTGTATCCTCAATGATTTATGGACGTGGCTCATTTTTGGTGCAACTTTCCTCTCTTTTTTTGGAGTCAGACGGAGAGAATGTGGGTAGTGAGTCCATTCGATCCTCTCGTTACAAATTCTCCCTGGAAGAGGTGGAAGAGCTCTTGGGAGCAATCCACATCACCTTAGGTATCCAGGAGGAGAAAAAAATGCTGTCTCTCTATGATCAGATGTATGAGGGTCTTGGAGAGCAGAATGAAAAGAATAGTGGACCCGCGCAGTGGAAATGTGTTAGTGAACACTTTGGAACTGCTGCCGCCCAACATGCAGTCACCATAAATGGGGACAGCTGAGTTGATTAGTATGGTAGAAGGGTATGGCGCTGTTCCTTTATCTGATTAATGGTTTCCTACCTGCATGTTTATGTATTTCTAAGTTTAAACAAGACGTACAGGTATCAAATGGTGATATCCTTAAAAGATATTTCACAATGTTGAACAGAGTATAGAAGTATATAAAATAATAATAGTGTTAAACTCCATACATAGTGTTGCTGTTTAAATCTTACATTTCAAATGGCACCTGGTGAACGTGCATAAGGTTGATCAGGATAAGGGGGAGGGAAACCAAAAACAAAGCGGGGGGGAGGGAGGGGGAAAAGAGGGGGGGTGTGGGAGATCAAACGGTGGTGGAAAGAACTGACAAGTATCCAAAAGTCAATCTTAGTAAAGTGCAAACGTGCTATCAGGTTAAAAAAAAGTCCTTATTGTGCAGTAAACGTTCTGTCCGATTCATAAAAAGTCCTTATTTGTGCAATAACTTGGTGCATATGGTGTTTGTGATTATAATCCTTCTGCTGTTCAAGAATCCGTACTCTCTTCTGCTGTTCAAGAATCCGTACTCTATTCTGCTGTTCAAGAATCCGTACTCTCTTCTGCTGTTCAAGAATCCGTACTCTTCTGCTGTTCAAGAATCCGTACTCTCTTCTGCTGTTCAAGAATCCGTACTCTAGACGCTCCCGTAGACGTCCTGACGATGAAACGCGTAGGGCGTGGCCTAATCTGTGCTTCCCAAACATCACTTGCTTGCAACAGCCGAAGGTTAACCGTGACTTTTGTCTATTTTACCTGAATTCATACTGTGAAATTGTGAGTACCTCTCCACTTGTTTAAATAAATTTTTTAAAACGATTTTACACTATGGGCACCCCTTCTCTCTTTTTACATGACACACCAGGATCCTGAGTCTGCCAGAGATTGCCGTACAGTGGCTCAAAACGGTAACTGCCTGATACCCCTGCAGGGGTGAAGTGAGCTGGTGAGTGGCTGCACATTTAGAGTACGGATTCTTGAACAGCAGAAGGATTATAATCACAAACACCATATGCACCAAGTTATTGCACAAATAAGGACTTTTTATGAATCGGACAGAACGTTTACTGCACAATAAGGACTTTTTTTGAACCTGATAGCACGTTTGCACTTTACTGAGATTGACTTTTGGATACTTGTCAGTTCTTTCCACCACCGTTTGATCTCCCACACCCCCCCTCTTTTCCCCCTCCCTCCCCCCTGCTTCCCCCCCCGCTTTGTTTTTGGTTTCCCTCCCCCTTATCCTGATCAACCTTATGCACGTTCACCAAGTGCCATTTGAAATTTAAGATTTAAACAGCAACACTATGTATGGAGTTTGACACTATTATTATTTTATATACTTCTATACTCTGTTCAACATTGTGAAATATCTTTTAAGGATATCACCATTTGATACCTGTACGTCTTGTTTAAACTTAGAAATACATAAACATGCAGGTAGGAAACCATTAATCAGATAAAGGAACAGCGCCATACCCTTCTACCATACTAATCAACTTGTAGAGCAGAAGAGGAAGGTCTTTCTGGTCCATGAGGTTCTGGTTGACGCTATCAAAAAGGAATGGCAAGGCCCAGAAAGGAAGCCTTTCTTTTCCAGAGCATTAAAATGCAGATTCCCCTTTGCAGAGGATGGAGCGGCTGTATGGAACAAATCTCCTAGACTGGATGCAGCCTTTTCTCAGGTATCCAGAAAGACAGACTTGGCTTTTGAAGATATGGGGGTACTTTCAGACCCCATTGATAAGAGGAAGGATTCTCTACTCAAAAAGACTTGGGACTCCACCCTAGGGAATCTTAAGCCTGCCATGGCTGTCACAGTGGTGGTGCGTAACATGGAACACTGGCTAACACATATAAAAGCACATATTGAGGCTGGGACCGCAAAAGAGATGATTTTCTCCTCTTTTCCAATGCTTTTAAAAGGGGTCGCATACATTGCAGATGCCTCAGCAGAATCAGTCCGCATGTCTGCTAGATCCTCTGCCTTGGCCAGTTCAGCCAGGAGAGCTCTCTGGCTAAAAACCTGGCAAGGGGACAATGCTTCAAAGACAAAGTTTTGTGGAGTTCCTTTTACGGGGGATTTACTGTTTGGTCCGGACTTGGAGGCTGTCCTAGATTGAACATGCGATAAAAAGAAGGCCTTCCCCTTAAAGAAGAAGTTGGGGGAACAGTCTAAAAAGAAGACTTGCCCGCAAAAGCAGTTTAATTTTCCGAGGGCGGAGTCTCAGAAGAAAGTTTGGTCCAACGAGGGCAGAGGGTGGGGGGAGTGATTTTTCGCCCTCCTGAACAGCCGCGGAAGTCCCAATGACAAGTTAACCCCCGGTGGGAGGAAGACTGGGGGCCCTCTTCCCACAATGGGAGTCAGTTACCTCCAATCCTTTCATACTAGGGATTGTAAGGAGGGGGTACAGACTAGAATTCTCAAGCCCTTCCACACAGGCTGCTAGTGACGGACATGCCAAAGTGTGCGGAAAAAGCAGCAGCATTGCAGGCCTCATTGGAGGAACTGGAACAGCAGGATGTTGTATCACGGGTTCCACCTGGGGAGATAGGCAAAGGATTCTATTCCCACATCTTTGTGGTTCAGAAGCCCTCAGGAAAATTCAGGCTCATTCTGAACCTGAAACCTCTGAATCAATCAATCTCGTACAAAAGATTCCGGATGGATTCCATCTTTTCCGTAAAAACGATGCTTCCTCCGAATTGTTACATGGCATCCATAGATCTGAGGGGCGCCTATCTGCACATTCCAATTGCAGAGGACAGTCAAAGGTTCCTCAGACTGGCAGTAAGGTCCGGGGAGGAAATAGTACATCTTCAATTTCAAGCCCTTCCCTTTGGGCTATCCTTCTCTCCCCGGATATTCACCAAAGTGATGGTGGAGGCTCTGGCTTTTCTGCGACTTCAGGGAATCGCAGTAGTCACATACCTGGATGACCTGCTCCTCTTTGCTCCTTTGCCAGAGCAGCTGGTCCAGGATTTGCAGGTAACAAAGAGTCTGTTGGAGCATCTGGGATGGCTTCTAAATTTGGAGAAATCCAACTTGGTTCCATCCCAGAGGGTTACGTTCCTAGGTTACATTCTGGACTCAACCCAGTAGAGAGTGTTCCTTCCAGAAGAGAAAATTTGCAAAGTAGACAAAGCCCTGGCAGTTCTACAAGGCAATCAACAAATCTCCATAAGAAAGGCCATGTCAGCTTTGGGACTACTGACATCTGCCCTCCCAGCTGTAAGGTGGGTGGGATTGCACTTCCGTCCTTTACAGTTGTTCATTCTGAAAAGTTTGGGACCACACTCAGGTGTCCTTGGACTCAGCGGTTCTCATTCCAATATGGGTAAAGAGGTCCCTGTGGTGGTGGAGGAAGGCAGCAAATCTATCACAGGGTCTGAAATGGGTACTGCCAGTATCCAAGGTCATCACAACAGACGCAAGCGGCACGGGTTGGGGAGCATACCTGGGGATGAGTTGGCTGGTAGCGACTCTTCTGAATTGTAGAAAAGAAGAGACATGCAAGATCTATTCGAAAGTCTGGAAGAAGTTCAATTCTTGGTGCGCAGAGAGCTCCTTTAGCTTTCGCAGCCCAGTAGCAGTGCTGGAGTTCCTACACAGTGGGGCAGATAAGGGACTTGCCCTTAGTACTCTTAAAGGTCAAGTTTCCGCTTTAAGTGTGTTCCTTGAACAACAACTCGCAATGAATCCTTGGATATCCAGGTTCTTTAAAGCCTTAGGTAGGCAGAGACCATTCAGCTCCCAACCTTATGGTATGGGATCTCTCTCTAATATTGCAGGCTCTTACAGGGTATCCCTTTGAGCCTATTGAGTCTTGTATGGTAAAATTTTAACCCTCAAGACTGTTTTTTTGGTGGCAATCACTACTGCAAGAAGGGTTAGTGAGCTAGAAGCCCTCTCAAGGAGGGCACCTTTTCTTCAAGGTTTTCCAAATCGGATTATTTTTAAAACCAATCCGGCCTTTTTGCCAAAGGTGGCTTCAAAATTTCATAGGAGCCAGGAAATCTGTCTGCCCACTTTTTGTTCAAATCCTGTGAGGTAACAGGAGCGCATCTTCCACAGGATAGATGTCAGGAGATGTGTATTAAAATACTTGGAGGTTACAGATCAGTTTAAGAGATCCGATTCCTTTTTTGTTTCTTTTTCTGGGCCTAGGAAGAGGTCCAAAGCTTCCAGACATACTATAGCCAGGTGGTTGAGGTTGGCTATCAGTCAAGCCTATATAGCAAAAGAGGTGGAGGTCCCGGAAGGTAATAGGGATCATTCCACTAGGGCCATGGCAACATCACAGGCAGAGTGGGCTGGTGCTACACTCAAACAGATCTGCAGAGCAGCAACGTGGTCAAGTTTTAAGACTTTCGTTAAGCACTACAGACTGGACTTGTTGTCTGGCCAGGACCATGCCTTTGGGCGTAAAGTCCTGCAAGCAGTAGTCCCACCCTAGGGTAATTGCTCGCTTATCCTCTCAAGTGTGCTGTCCTGAAAGACGAAAGAGGGAAAATAGAAGTTACGTACTGGTAACATTTTTTCCAAGAGGCTTTCAGGACAGCACCGGTACCCACCCAAATAATTTTTTTGCCACCAGGACGTGAGAGCATCAGGAGTATAAAGGTTGGTATGATGTGTTCTTGTGTCTCCCTAGACTGGCCGGAGGTTCTCGTGGAAAAACTGACGGGCTGGAGGGATGGCGTGGCTTAAAACTCTGATGGAGGCGGTGTTATCTGAGAAGGGAGGAGCCGAGGTCTCTCAAGTGTGCTGTCCTGAAAGACTCTTGGAAAAAACGTTGCCGGTACGTAACTTCTATTTTTCTACTCTCACTCACAAGTTCACAGCTGAGCTTTCCTTGATGGGCGATAGCATTAACAAAGTAGAACATGTGATCACTGATATTGCCATAACAGTCAACAATTTAATTCACGAAAACAAGGAAAATGAGGAAGAAAGGATCTGTTTATGTACCAAAATCGCAGATTTAGAAGATCGCTTAAGACGTAACAATCTAAAACTGAGGGGAGTACCTGAGTGTGTACCCCCACAAGATCTCATGCATTACACTAAAGAACTTTTTCACATAATAGGACCTGAACTCTCCCCACTGGACCTCACCATAGATCGCATTCACCCCATACCTAAATCCTTTTTCTTGCCCACAGAAGTCCCCAGAGACATTCTCATGAGAATCCACTTTTTCTCCACAAAAGAACAAATATTACGGAAATCACGCTCCCTGAAGCTTCTGGAACCTCATGCAAACATTCAAATCTATGCGGATCTCTCCAAAAACACCTTGGACACCTGCAGGCAGCTAAATACAATCACCAAGTCACTCTGCAACAACAATATACCATACAAATGGAAGCACCCCACCAGATTAATTGTAGAATACAATGGAAAGCTGTTCAACATCACTACCCTGGAAAAAGGTATCTTACTACTGAGAGAACAGGGCTTCATACCCATTCAGGCCCTCCATCCTGAAACCTGAAATCTTCCAGACAAGATTGCACCCCCCCCGGCTCAAAAGCCAATAAGGGTCTCGCAACAGAAACCGCTTATACTCAGATAAGTCAGTGATATAGCGTCTAACCACATATAGTCTCTTTCTATGGCTCCCCGGCCATTACACTAGATCCGCTGTTTCCCCCTACCCAAATTGCAACAGCTTATTTGATTCCTGTTGTACAGTTATGACTTTTTTTTTTATGTTCAATTGCTAACCCTTCCTTTGTTTTCCCCTCCATGCATGAGAACTTAGTTATCCACCTACATGACTGTTCTTTAGTGAAGCCCACCAGCAAACCTAGGACCTACCTAGAGATTGAATGCCTATGGACCCACAAAGTCAGATCATCTACGCCTCATCCCAATTTGATTGTGAGTAGGCTACCCCCATCACTGCACCATCCCTACAATGACACTTAAAATTCTTTCACTGAATGTGAAAGGCCTAAACCACCCCGTAAAACGGGTACCTCTTTGGCAGACAGCACACCAATCGCATTGCAATTTTATCTGTGCACAGGAGACCCACTTCAAAGACTCAAATACTCCTTCCCTTTGTCATAAAAAACTTTCCACATATCTTTCTGGCATCTAAACAAACCAAGAAGACAAAAGGAGTATTAGTCACCATTAACAAATCAACAGACTTCCTTCTACACTAATCAATACCAGATCCCAGTGGAAGATATTTAATCCTGATATGCACCATAGCAGGTTCCAAATACACACTGGTATGCCTCTATGCCACAAATTAATGGCAAATACACTTTCTTAACAAAGTGCTGAAGAAAATCAAAAAGTGTAGACAAGGCTCTTTGTTGTTATGCAGAGATTTTAACATTCGACCATTCATCGGACACCTCCAATCCTTCTCTTAGACATTCTTCACCCATGCAGAACCTTCTCAGATCCAACGACCTTTACGATGTGTGAAGATGCCACCAAACAAGAGATAAAGACGTCACCTTTTCTCTGCTCCCCACAACTCATACTCCCGATTAGATCTTTTTTTAGTTGACAAATGGTTAATCCATGCCATATCAGTACTCATCTGTGCCACATCAGTGCTCATCCGTGCCACTTCAGTGTCCTTCCATGCCACATCCATGCCACATCAGTGCTCATCCGTGCCTCATCCATGCCACATCAGTGCTCATCCGTGCCACATCAGTGTTCATCCATGTTAAAACAGTGCTCATTTATGCCACATCCATGCCACATCAATGCTCATCAATGCCACATCCATGCCACATCAGTTCTCATCTGTGCCATATCCATGTTACATTAGTGCTTATCCATGCCTTATCCATGCCACATGAGTGCTCATCCATGCCACATCAGTGCTCATCCGTGCCTCATCCGTGTCACATCCATGCCATCCTAGAACACCCGATAGTGCTCCCTGCATTTTGGGCCTCTGTATGTGACCAGGCTGCGTAAAGGTCTCACACATGTAGTATCACCATACTCAGGAGGAGTAGCAGAATGTATTTTGGGGTGTAATTTTTGCTATGTACATGCTATGTGTTAGAAAAAAATCTTATAATCTGACAACTTTGTGTAAAAAAATGCATTTTCATTTTCTTGTGGAAAAAATTACATGTTCAAAAGACTCATTATGTCTCCTAGATTATGTTGGGGCATTTGCTTTTCAAAATGGGGTCATTTTGTGGGCACTTCCATCATAAGAAATTAGATAGGGACATAAATGTAATTTAGAACACCTGACGGTGCTGCCTGCATGCTGGGCCTCTGTATGTAGTCAGGCTGTGAAAAAGTCTCACAACTGTGGTATCGCCATAATCAAGAGGAGTAGCAGAATGTGTTTTGGGGTGTAGTTGCAAATATGCATATGCCATGTGAGAGAAATAACCTGTTAATATAATAAAAAAGCAAAAGAGAGGGGTAGTGGGACTTTAAATGAGGCATGGGTAGGTCTTTGAGAGGGTCTAGGATACCTTAAATTATATTAACTATCACCACCCCATAAGGGGCTTTTTAGCTGTATAGCCATAGAGAATTGCTGATCAAGAAAATGCATAGACATCAGTTCATGAGTAATAATAATAATATATAATGCATCATAATATACAATACATAAATCATGCACATTGAGGCATAATAAAAATAGTAGTCATGTTGATAAAAACGTTGTTTATAAACGCTGTTTATAAGATATTGACATAATTGATACAGGCAATGAAAGGATATACAAAAAAGGTGAACAAGGTATTCCAGATAACAGTGTTAGTAAAAATGGTATGCGATAGAATTCATAGATGAAACAAACTTGAAATGGCAACCCTGAGTGTAGACTCTACGCGTTTCATGGCGTTTAAAGCCAATCATCAGGAGTGGGATGCATCAAGAGATGCATCAAGAGATGCGTTATTATGCTCCCTCCATCTCACCTAGGCACTGTATCAATTATGTCAATATCTTATAAACAGCGTTTATAAACAACGTGTTTATCAACATGACTACTATTTTTATTATGCCTCAATGTGCATGATTTATGTATTGTATATTATGATGCATTATATATTATTATTAATACTCATGAACTGATGTCTATGCATTTTCTTGATCAGCGATGGGGGCGGGGCTGGATCTTGGCGCACCGGCGTCATGCCCAGCATGCCGCAGGTACGGTGTCCTTCCGACGCCGACCTGCGTTATTATGCTCCCTCCATCTCACCTAGGCTTGATGGGCGGGGATAAACCACTGCTGAGATCTCTGTGCCTCAGTTGGTTGTCTGCCCCGTCTATTTCATTGGCCAAACGTGATAGCATGACGTTGGCTGGGACACGCCCCTGGGCTGAGGATACAAAGGTCGGGCTGAGCCGGCAGTTTATTTCACACATGTTCTCAGGAGGAGAGGATATATGGGTCTTCATCCACACCTCAGGTAATCAGGCTGTTTCTCTCCCCATTATTACCATCACACACCTATTTACATCATGCTTGATTTCTCTCTATACAGGTGTGCATTATTTATTTATCTTTGTTCACGTCTCTTATTTAATTACCAATACATTGGCAACATGCTAGTATATATTATTTATATACATTTTTTGTTTGTTGGTTTTCACCACCCAGCTATTTTTGGGGAAGGTGTCAGACATACACTCCAGTGCCAGTTTGGTTTTACACTTTACCTCCCTTCATTTACAACATTTTTCTTTTTCTGACACACTCATCCCCACCTCTTTGTTATACATTTTTTCCTACATTTTTTCCTCATTATCTTTATTTTATTTTATTTTTTTATTTTTATATTATTTTTTTCTTTTTCTTTTTTATTTATTACAGAACTTCATCTGTGGCCCATACCTGTATGCCTCCTACCTTAGAAGTGTGTTTTAGCTGTCTGGCTCTCTCCTTGGCTGCTGTTCCTCTTCATCCCCTCTTCGATTCTCCAGCTCCCATGGAGATCCTCGGTTTGGGGGTCAGCCTTGTGTGTCCTTGGCCTCAACCCCGGGGGAGATAGCTCTCTCAGGGCCACCTTCACTATTCCATAATTGGACTGTTGGGTTATGTACTGGGTTGTTGCCAAAAGGTAATGTGCATTTTTATATATATTCTAAAATACCTGCTTTGCCCTTTGAAAGCATGATTTAAATCTAGACTCCAATGATCTATTTACCTTTTTATTTATTTCTTTAGTCATCTCTTGATGCATCCCACTCCTGATGATTGGCTTTAAACGCCATGAAACGCGTAGAGTCTACACTCAGGGTTGCCATTTCAAGTTTGTTTCATCTATGAATTCTATCGCATACCATTTTTACTAACACTGTTATCTGGAATACCTTGTTCACCTTTTTTGTATATCCTTTCATTGCCTGTATCAATTATGTCAATATCTTATAAACAGCGTTTATAAACAACGTTTTTATCAACATGACTACTATTTTTATTATGCCTCAATGTGCATGATTTATGTATTGTATATTATGATGCATTATATATTATTATTATTACTCATGAACTGATGTCTATGCATTTTCTTGATCAGCAATTCTCTATGGCTATACAGCTAAAAAGCCCCTTATGGGGTGGTGATAGTTAATATAATTTAAGGTATCCTAGACCCTCTCAAAGACCTACCCATGCCTCATTTAAAGTCCCACTACCCCTCTCTTTTGCTTTTTTATGCTTATACAGGGATGGAGACATGGTTATGGTAACTGTGGGGCCCAATCAGGTCAACTGTTTTATAATCTGTTAATATAATAATTTTGTGAAAAAATAAATAATAAAAAAAATCTTCATTTTGCAAAGAATTCTGAAAAAAAATGACAACTTCAAAAAGCTCCCCATGCCTCTTACTAATCACCTTGGACTGTCTACTTTCCAAAAATGGGTCACTTGAGGGGTATTTGCACTGCCCTGGCTTGTTAGTGTCTCAAGAAATGAGATAGACCATAAGTACTTCAGGCGTGATTAGGTGTGATCGACTTTCAATGATTGGCACCATAGCTTGTAGACTCTATAACCTTCACAAAAACCAAATAATGTACACTGATTTGGATTATTCTTACCAAAGCTATGTAGCAGTACAACTTTTGGCCAAAATTTATGAAGAAAAATAACTAATTTGCTAAATTTTATAACAGAAACAAAGAAAAATGCATTTTTTTTTTACAACATTTTTGGTCTTTTTTTACTTATAGCGCAAAAAATAAAAAACCCAGTGGTGATTAAATACCAACTAAAGAAAGCTCTATTTGTGTGAAAAAAAGGACATACATTTCATATAGGTACAGTGTTGCATGACATGAGTAATTGTCATTAAAATTGTGAGAGCACTGAAAGCTGAAAATTGGCCTGGTTAGGAAGGGGGTAAATGTGCCCAGTGGGCAAGTGGTTAAGGAAGGCTAAGGTTTATATTTTTACAATCAAATTTATTTTATTTTATTTTTCTATGTTTTCCTTACTATTTAGTTAGGCCTTAATTTCTTAAAAAAAAAAAATGGTGCAGCACCCCGGTGACCTTTGATCTCTTTCATGTTGTTCAAGTAGATATCCAGGTATTCAAAAGAATTGGAGAGGTATGTCAAATTGTGGACAGTTTCTCCAAAATCTTTTTAACCACTTGCCAACCGCCTAACGCAGATATACTGCGGCAGAATGGCACAGGCAGGCAAAATCACGTACCTGGTACGTGATCTGCCTCCCATGGCGGTCGGCATCATTAGGGGAGAAATCCAGGCTGAGGGGGAGACCACTCATTCGTGGCCACCCCCTCGCGATCGCTCCCAATGGATGAGAATCTTCCTCTGCTGCTGTATAGTAAACAGCGGCAGAGGAAGTGATGTCATCTCTCCTCGGCTCTGTATTTTCCGTTCCAGCGCCGAGGAGAGAAGACATCTGAGTAAGTACACAACACACACTTACAGTAAAACACACCAGGCACACTTTACACCCCCATCACCCCCTGATCACCCCCTGATCACCCCCTAATCACCTCCCCGTCACAGTGACACCAAGCAGTTTTTTTTCTGATTACTGCATTGGTGTCAGTTTGTGACAGTTAGAAGTGGTAGGGCAGTTAGTGTTAGCCCCCTTTAGGTCTAGGGTACCCCCCTAACCCCCCTAATAAAGTTTTAACCCCTTGATCACCCCTGTTGCCAGTGTCACTAAGCAATCGTTTTTCTGATCGCTGTATTAGTGTCACTGGTGATGCTAGTTAGGGACGTAAATATATAGGTTCGCCGTCAGCGTTTTATAGCATCAAGGACCCCCATATACTACCTAATAAGGGTTTTAACCCCTAGATTGCCCCCTAGTTAACCCTTTTACCAGTGATCACCGTATAACTGTTACGGGTGACGCTGGTTAGTTAGTTTATTTTTTATAGTGTCAGGGCACCCGCCGTTTATTACCTAATAAAGGTTTAGCCCCCTGATCTCCCGTCGGTGATATAAGTTAGGTTTTAGGGTCAGATAGGCAGCGTCAGGTTAGTGCCAGTACTGCTAACACCCACGCACGCACCGCACACCTCCCTTAGTGGTATAGTATCTGAACGGATCAATATCTGCTCCGATCAGATCTATACTAGTGTCCCCAGCAGTTTAGGGTTCCCAAAAACGCAGTGTTAGCGGGATCAACCCAGATACCTGCTAGCACCTGCGTGTTGCCACTCCGCCCGGCCCAGCCCAGCCCAGCCCACCCAAGTGCAGTATTGATCTATCACTGTCACTTACAAAACACTAAACGCATAACTGCAGCGTTTGCAGAGTCAGGCCTGATCCCTGCGATCGCTAACAGTTTTTTTTGGAGCCGTTCCGTGAACTGGCAAGCGCCAGCCCCAGGCAGCGTCAGGTTAGTGCAAGTAGCGCTAACACCCACACACGCACCGTACACCTCCCTTAGTGGCATAGTATCTGAACGGATCAATATCTGATCCGATCAGATCTATATTAGCGTCCCCAGCAGTTTAGGGTTCCCAAAAACGCAGTGTTAGTGGGATCAGCCCAGATACCTGCTAGCACCTGCGTTTTGCCCCTCCGCCCGGCCCAGCCCAGCCCACCCAAGTGCAGTATCGATCGATCACTGTCATTTACAAAACACTAAACACATAACTGCAGCGTTCGCAGAGTCAGGCCTGATCCCTGCGATCGCTAACAGTTTTTTTGGTAGCGTTTTGGTGAACTGGCAAGCACCAGCGGCCTAGTACACCCCGGTCATAGTCAAACCAGCACTGCAGTAACGCTTGGTGACGTGGCGAGTCCCATAAGTGCAGTTCAAGCTGGTGAGGTGGCAAGCACAAGCAGTGTCCCGCTGCCACCAAGAAGAAGACAAACACAGGCCCGTTGTGCCCATAATGCCCTTCCTGCTGCATTCGCCAATCCTAATTGGGAACCCACCACTTCAGCAGCACCCGTACTTCCCCCATTCACATCCCCAACCAAATGCAGTCGGCTGCATGAGAGGCATTTTCTTTATGTCATCCCGAGTACCCTTACCCAACGAACCCCCCCAAAAAAGATGTCGTGTCTGCAGCAAGTGCGGATATAGGCTTGACACCCGCTATTATTGTCCCTCCTGTCCTGACAATCCTGGTCTTTGCATTGGTGAATGTTTTGAATGCTACCATACACTAGTTGAGTATTAGCGTAGGGTACAGCATTGCACAGACTAGGCACACTTTCACAGGGTCTCCCAAGATGCCATTGCATTTTGAGAGACCCAAACCTGGAACTGGTTACAGTTATAAAAGTTACAGTTACAAAAAATAGTGTAAAAAAAAAAAAAAAACCACAAAAAAATATATAGAATAAAAAAAAAAAAATAGTTGTTTTATTGTTCTCTCTCTCTCTCTATTCTCTCTCTATTGTTCTGCTCTTTTTTACTGTATTCTATTCTGCAATGTTTTATTGTTATTATGTTTTATCATGTTTGCTTTTCAGGTATGTAATTTTTTATACTTTACTGTTTACTGTGTTTTATTGTTAACCATTTTTTTGTCTTCAGGTACGCCATTCAGCTGCAGCGTGGATTTATTTATTTTGACAGGAACAGCGTTTGCTCCCACGATATACAAAGCCGTGACTCCAGCGGAGGTGATATATGCCGAAGCATGGGGGCAGCAGGGGTGGAGGAACGATTTGCTCCTAACTTTTGGGGCGGATGCCCCCATGCTTCGGCATATATAAATGGTGCATGTATGCCCATCATTAGAAGTGGGTGGATGGAGGTAGGTATTCTAATGGTGGGCATACCCACCAATCAATCTCTTCTTTTCGTTCAGCCCACAGGCTGCATAAAAAAAAAAAGATTACAATATATGCCCAACAAGGACTAGCAATGTACTGCAATGTTGCTGGACTTTGAGTGGTTATACCAGAATGATGCCTGCAGGTTTAGGTATCATCTTGGTATCATTCTTTTAGGCCAGCGGTCGGCTTTCATGTAAAAGCAATCCTAGCAGCTAATTAGCCTATAGACTGCTTTTACAAGCAGTGGGAAGGAATGTCCCCCCCTCCCACCGTCTTCCATGTTTTTCTCTGGCTCTCCTGTCCCAACAGGGAACCTGAGAATGCAGCCAGTGATTCCGTCAGCTGACCATAGAGCTTATCGGAGACCAGAATGGCTCCAATCATCTCTATGGCCTAAGAAACCAGAAGCTACGAGCATTTCATGACTTAGATTTCGCCGGATGTAAACAGCGCCATTGGGAAATTGGGAAAGCATTTCATCACAATGATCTTGGTGTGGTCAGATGCTTCGAGGGAAGAGGAGAGATATAGAGTCTAATGGACCCCATTTTTTTCAAAAAAGAGTACCTGTCACTACCTATTGCTATCATAGGGGATATTTACATTCCCTGACATAACAATAAAGATGATAAAAAAAAAAAAAATGAAAGGAACAGTTTACAAATAAGATAAAAAAGCAAAAAAACAAAAAAACAAAAACACAACTTTGTCCCCCCCTGCTCTCGCGCAAAGGCGAACGCAAGCATTGGTCTGGCATCAAATGTAAACAGCAATTGCACCATGCATGTGAGGTATCACCGCGAAGGTCAGATCGAGGGCAGTCATTTTAGCATTAGACCTCCTCTGTAAATCTAAAAAGGTAACCTGTAAAGGCTTTTAAAGGCTTTTAAAAATGTATGCCGTTTGTCGCCACTGCACATTTGTGCGCAATTTTAAAGCATGTCATGTTTGGTATCCATGTACTCGGCCTAAGATCATCTTTTTTATTTCATCAAACATTTTGGCAATATAGTGTGTTTTAGAGCATTAAAATTAAAAAAAGTGTGTTTTTCCCCCAAAAATGTGTTTGAAAAATCTCTGCGCAAAGAAAAAAAATGAAACAGCCACCATGTTAAACTGTAGGGCCTTTGCTTTAAAAAAAATATATAATGTTTGGGGGTTCAAAGTAATTTTCTTGCAAAAAAAAAAAAATGTTTTCATGTAAACAAATAGGGGGTCATTTACTATAGCGCCAGGAAGTACTGGGTACTATGGCAAATAATAGCTCCCATTTTAGCCAAATAAAATCTCAACAGGCGAATGTGCGAATGAAAATTAGCGCTATTAGTGAGAAACACACGTTAGTAAATGCTAAATCAGTGCTAATTAGCGCTTCCGCATATATGCAAATGCCAATTCCAACCAAGTTATATAGTACTGCACTGTAACCATGATCCATGTATGTGAAATCTATTGCATCTCGTGTGCATCTATTGATTTATGTTGCAATTAGTATTCCTAGTTTTTTTCCTTCTTTTGCTAACAAATGCAGTTATGAATGATTATTGCATAGTAATGTCTGCTATTCTGTAAAGTTACATGTATTAAACATTTAGGTTACCTATTTGTTGTATGTTGTTTTTTATTTTTTTATTTAGGTGACTATAAAGCGGTAATTATTTATAATTAATTTTTTTTTTTTCCATAATAGTTTTTATTGAAAAAAAGGTATGCAAAATAATATCTTGTACAGTAGCAAGGGTATCATATAGAAAGTTTTGTCACAATAATCTCAAACAAAATATTTTACATAAATACAGATATGTAAATGTCAATTCAGGGTTTATATTAGTTATCGACAGATTCGAGTGACTCTATACATAACCTTTGGTGGGGTGTGCTTAAAAATTCTTATGGCCCCTTCATTGAGTTAAGGATCTTAAGTAAAAAATAAGAAAAAGGGGGGACAAAAAGGAGTGTGTACAGGATATGGAGGGAGAGTAAAGAAGAAGAAAAAGAAGAATGGCGGGTTGGGGAGAGGGGAAATAGTAGAGTTTTGAGGGGAGAGTAGCGACAGAGTTCTCGGTCCATCTGACCCCTTCTATTCGGTATAGCCACCCCGACTCGAACCGGACTATTTTTTAATTCTTGGTAGTCTAATCAAAAGAGTATTCAGGGGCTATACGAGCCATAGCGTTGTGAAAATTTGAAATGTGTCCAACAGGCCCATGTGGTCGTAAATTTCTGGATTCGCTCTTGTGAGATGTGCACCAGTTCCTCCATTTCTTCTATCTTGGAAATCCTCCGAAACCACTCCCCAATCGTGGGAGTAGAGGTGGATCTCCAATGCGTTGGGATACAGAGTTTGGCTGCGTTCACCAAGTGCATAGCTAAAGATTTAAAGTACTCGTTTCTAGTCAGGTGAGTGTGATGTAGAAGGTATTGGGCTGGGGAGTATGTCAGAGTGTAAGTTGTGATATGTGTGATGAGATCGTGGACCTCTTTCCAGAATGGCTGTATGGATTCGCAGTTCCACCAAATGTGTAGCATTGTACCTTTTGCTTTCCCGCATCTCCAGCAGGTATCTGGGATGGTTGGCGAGAATTTATGTAAAAGTGAGGGAGTCCTATACCAACGTGTTTGAATTTTATAGCCATTCTCCTGAATGGCTACATTCAGGGAGCCCTTGTGTATACATTCGTTGATATGTGACCATTCCTCCTCCGTGAAGGTCATCTGGAGATCTGCTTCCCATGTTGTTTGCGCGGAATCTGGAGTGCAAGAGGTATCTTCTACTAGCATGTTGTACATGTACGAGATTAGGTGTCTTTGTGGGGAGGTTCTGGTGCACAGTTCCTCAAATGAGGTTAACTGTCTAGTCCAAGTCAGTGTCGTTCCTTGAGATGATAGAAAGTGTCTAATCTGTCGGTATGTCCAGAAGGGGAAGGATTTGAGGGGGGATGAGTCAACTAAGTTCTCATACGTTCTTGGGGTCTTGTCTACATAGAACTGATAGGCTAACATTCTGTCATGTGGCCATGTCTGGTGTAGAAAGGATGGAGAGAGCCCTGGGGTGAACTCAGGGTTGCCTCTCAGAGGGGTTAATGGGCCAGGAACAGAGGAAATTGGTCTAATTTTACCTGTTCGTCTAAAGGATCTTAGCGAAGCTGAGATGAGGGGATGTGTCAAAATCTCCTGTGGCACCTGTTTTGGGGTGATCCAGGGAAGAGACTCCAGTGGAAGTTGGGAGATCGATTTTTCCAGGGTAATCCAAAGCTTACCTGGCTCATGGACATTCCAGTCCACGATTCGGGCAAGGTGGCTCGCAAGGGAGTATTTGTGGAGGTCTGGAAGTCCAATGCCCCCGTCAAGTCTAGGTCGCGTAAGCCTAGTGTATTTGATGCGTGGGGGGGAACCTTTCCATAGAAATAGAGTGCACATCTTCCTATATGTTGCAAAGAAGGATGCTGGAAGGTGGATGGGTAGGCACTGAATAATATAAAGAAATCTTGGTAAAGTTATCATTTTTAGAAGAGCGGAGCGACCAAACCAGGAGACATTGAGGTTCCCCCATGCTTTTAAGTCAAATTGTGCTTTCTTTAAGACCTTAAGGAAATTGGCCTTGTATATGTCCTCCAATTTAGCGTTGAGTTGGATGCCTAGATAGGTTATTTCCTGTTGGTTCCACTGGAATGGAAAGGAAGATTGGCAGTGTTTAAGCTCCTGTGTTGTAAGGGTGATATTTAAGGCTTGGGATTTCGCATAATTAATCTTCAGATGTGATAGGGTTCCAAAGTGCTCTATGTCTTTGAGTAAGTTAGGTATGGAGATGGTCGGAGAAGTCAGGGAGAGTAGAACATCATCTGCAAAGGCAGATACCTTATACTCCTTCCCCCGAATTGTCAAACCTGTAATATCGGAATTGTGTCTTATTCTATTAAGAAGGGGTTCCAGGGAGAGTACAAAAATTAATGGTGAAAGGGGGCAGCCTTGTCGCGTACCGTTTCTTATGGGGAAGGCGTTCGACAGGTGGCCATTCACTCTCACAGCTGCACTCGGATTCGAGTATAGTGCCGAGATGTAGGACAGCATGCGTGGGTGAAGACCGATCCTCTTCAGGACCTCCCCCATGTAGTCCCAGGCCACTCTGTCAAACGCCCTCTCAGCATCTAAAGACAGGAAGAACCCTCGGGTTTTTGTGGTCGTGAGCCAGTGGTGGATATTTAATGCTCTAATGGTGTTGTCCCTGGCCTCTCGTCCGGGGACAAAACCCACCTGGTCTAATGAGATAAGGCTTGGCAAGAAAGTGGACATTCTGTTGGCCAGGATTTTGGCATAAATCTTGATGTCCACATTGAGCAGTGAAATAGGTCTGTAATTTTGTACTCGTGTCCTGTCCTTTCCCTCCTTAGGGATTACTGTTATGTGTGCCTCCAACATGCGTCCTACGCTCATCGTGGGGTCCGCTAGAGAATTAAAGGCGGATAACATTTTTGGGGCTAGGGACTGGGCGAAGCATTTATAATATTGTAGGGTGAACCCATCTGGGCCTGGGCTTTTACCTGGTTTCATCTGTCGCATGACGATCTGCAGTTCTTCAGTCGAGAGGGGTTGCTCTAATTCTTCTGCTTGTTTTTGTGAGATTGGTTGTGGGCCATACTGGGTCAAGAAGGTCTTTATCGCTTCCGCTCTATTTAATGCTTGTTCCGGGTTTGAAGTGGAGGTCCTAAGATTATATAGATTTTTGTAATATTGTTCGAATTCATGGGCTATGTCTTCATTTTTAGATAGTGAAGTGTCCTGTTGGGTCTGTATGTGGTAAATTGTGTTAGACGGTCTAGAAGTACGTACTGCTCTGGCCAGTAATCTGCCACACTTGTTGCCTTGCTCGTAAAAGATTCGTTGGTGGAGAACATACTGGCGCCTGGTGCGTTTACCTAGTTCTTCCAATAACGTTGAGCGTGAGTGCATCAGTTCCTGCAGTGTCTGCTGTGAGTGAGATTGTTTATGTGTAGACTCCAGACTTCTGATATCAGCGATCAGGTTATCTATGGTGGCCTGCTGTGACCTTTTAATTTTCGCAGCCTGGGCCATCAGCTCCCCCCTGATCACACATTTGTGGGCTTCCCACAAAGTGGTCGGGGATATATCTGGGGTGGAGTTCTCCCTGAAATATGTATCAATACTTGCTGTCAGGCGTGAGGTAAATTCTGTGTCTTTTAGTAGGGAGGAGTTGAGTCTCCATGTTTTCGTTTTAGGTGTCAAGTCTGGGAAGGTCAGGGTAACTGAGATAGGGTGGTGGTCAGATAGGAACATAGGATCGATCGTGGCCTGTGTGAGGTAGGTTAAGTCAGGTTGGGATAGGAAAAGATAGTCCAGTCTTGAATATTTTTGAAAAGGGATGGAGTAGAAAGTGTAGTCCTTCACAGAGGGGAACATTGTGCGCCATGTGTCGTGTAGTGCTAGACCTTGAAGTTCTAATTTAATTTGTCTCAGGGCTCGGTAGGATAGCATTGAGGTTCCTGAGGAGGTATCAAGGTTTGGGTTGAGGGGTACATTGAAGTCCCCTCCTAGTAGCACAATACCCTCTTTGAAGGAGGTCAGAAGGTCACCTATTTTCCTAAAGAAAGATACCTGGTGTTCATTTGGAGCGTATATGTTTGCCAATGTTATCGGCTTAGAAGCGTAGGTGCCTTTAATAAATACAAATCTACCCTCAGGGTCCAAAAGTGAGTCTGAGAGCTGAAATGGGGCCTGCTTAGAAACAAGTATGGAGACTCCTTTTGTCTTAGCTATGGGATTGGTGGAATGGAAGGCAGTTTGGTAGATATGGTTGGAAATTTTTGGAATGGAGTTAGAGCGAAAATGAGTCTCCTGTAGGAAGATGAATTGGGCCTTTTGCTTGGTGAGGGAGGACAATACCTGTGAGCGTTTTTCCGGCACATTCAGGCCTTTTGCGTTGAGAGAAACACATTTCAACACTAGAGGAGCGTAGTGAGGCATTGTGAGAGATCAGGACCCGTGTGTTTATTTATTTCCTCTACGGAGTGTCCGTTCAAGCCGGGGTGGCTCAGCCAACAGCTGCGAAATGTGTTGGGGCGAAGCGAAAGAGGGGGGAAGGAGGGAGAGGGAAGGGTTCCGCCAAGGATAAGTAAAGTTAGAGGGATAGAGGGTCAGAGGGGGTAGACAGAATATAAGGTGGAGAGAAATACCAGAGGTGGAAAAGGAAGTGCCAATCCACCTATAAGAATAGAGATCTGGTTGGTCAGCAGACTAACTCTTAGTGCTGCTGCTGGGGGTTGGTGAGCGTGTCTGGGATCCTACTCCTTGGCCATAAAGAGGAGTGTGCAAAGATGGTAGTGTAAGAGGGAATAGTGCAAATAAGAAAATATAAATGGGGCGATTGCATCCTATCAACATTAAACTTGACATAAATATCTTGAGAGCCTGCCAGTGGGGAACATGTATAGGTCTTATATCTGGAAACCGAAAACTGAGAGAGATTAAAAACATAAGTTGTACAAAAAAAACATAGATATCATGACCCATAGATCCATATACTCGCCTCCCCGTCTAAGTTTTATAGGGGCTTCACATCGTTATGCATGTGCATTCTAATTCCTCCTCCCTTCTTTTAAAAGCATATAGGGGCATGTAACCATAAGTCTTCGTTGCTGGATTGAGCGATAGGGATAAGGGCATGGGATATGGGATTACTTCATTTCCTGGAGTCTTTTCTCTTGTTCTAGGGGGTTACCATCTTAGTCATGTTATACAAGTTTCTGTGTTGATGGTGCTTTTTAAATCTTATGACATCATGGTATCATAGCTCTATGAGCCCCCGAGGCATAACATGCGTCTCCCTGGAAATGCACATTAGGGTAGTACGTGAGATCCTAGGATATTGTTCATTCATTATGGCTCAAAGCCGTTATCAGCTTCGTTGAATGGCAGATAATAATTGTGATTATAGGGGAAAAACAGGGGAGCCGCATGTGTCTGCCTCGGTGACTCCCAAGCGTCATACATATTTATACGGTAAGGTTATATTGAGATAGTTAGCGTATATATCCATATGAAAAGAGGTTGGGGAGCGGGGTATGGGAGGGGGAGGAGAAGGGGGGGTAAGAGGGTCGGGGAAGGAGGGGGGGAGGAAAGGGAGGTGATGGGGGGAGGGAAGAGTGGGAAAGGGAAGAGTGAAGGTACGGGTGGGAGTAGGGGGGGAGAGTGAAGGAGTCCCTAGGCAAAAAGAAAAGAAAAATGTTAAAAACCAGTCGCTTTACCCATACAGATATTTCGAGTCCCAGATATCTAAGAGCAATGTAGGTATTCAGCGTATACAAACGTTGTCATCCAAGGCGTTGGTGTGTGTGCAATCCTCAAAAGACCTGGTGTACAGGAAAAGTCTCAGGAAAACGAGGTGCTAGCTGCTGAGTATGCTAGTAAACCGCATCTGTCATAAAGGAGGCAGGAGAGCGCGTCAGCAGTATGCTCGCAAGCCGTAGGAGATGTTGCCCAGATCTCAAGAGTCCGGTGAAATGAAGGTGTTCCGATTCTTTGCTGCATGGCCAGAAAATGTTCTGTCCGCGTGGGCCTATAAGGGTTTTTCATGCTATTCTGGTTACTCCGTTCTGGTCAGGAGAATTCTGCAAGGCCTTGGTTAAAGTCATAATGCCAGGAATTTTAAAGGGGCAAAACAGCGAGCTGGGGAGTCATGGACCTTTCTGCACAGGTGAGGTTTTGCATAGATCTAGCGTGTGTACTGGGGGTGGGTCAAAAATTCCATAAACTAAAAAGATGAAAAGATGAAAACTATGAACCAAAACATGGAGATGGATCTCTCAAAACAAGAAGAAAAACAACAGACCTACTTTGATAGTGTCCCGCTGCCAGAGCGAATTGACCATGACTCTGTCAGGCCTCCTGATGATTCCTGCGTGGGGTTACAGGTTGATCCCTGGCTTGGTATTCCAGGTCTCGCCGGGAGGAGTGTGCTCCGGGGGACGAGGGTCCCGATCTCCTGCGTCTAGAGCGGTGCCTCTGTGCTTTGGGTGAGGGGTTGTGTGTCACCGGCTTCCACGGCTCAGACGGGAAATGGAACGCGCACCAATCCGGAAGTTCTATCGCTGGTAGATCGAGTTGCTCACAAAAACCCTGAAGGTCATCTGGTGATCTCAAGAGGGCGGTGCGACCTCTGGCGGTGGCGGACAGGCAAAACGGGAATTTCCATCGATATGGTATATTCCTTGTTCTAAGAAGATCCAGTAGGGGGCGCAGGGCGCGTCTGTTCTGTAGTGTGGTAGGAGAAAGGTAATGAAAGAGTTTAATCTCAGTTCCATTGTGGTGTAAATGGCCTCTTTCCCTGGCCTTTCTCAGGATTTCTTCCTTGAGCGGGAAGTTCACTACACAGCAAATAACATCTCTCAGGGGTTCATTATCTCGAGGGGGCGGTCTGAGGGCCCGGTGGAGTCTCTCCATCTCAATGGGGGAGTCTGGCGGCCGGTCTAATAAATCATTAAAGATGTTACAGATAGCCTGGGGTAGTGATCCTGCATCTAAGTTTTCCGGTACCCCCCTCACTCGAATGTTATGTCTCCTGCCCCTGTTGTTGAGGTCTTCGACTTGACGGTGTAAATCATAAAGATATGAGAGTTGTGTATCGTACGTGTGCTGCACTTGCCTGATGGCAGCCGTATGGAGCTGCGTGGTCTGCTCCACGTCCGTTATGCGGGCCGCCACCGCCTGAATGTCCGTCTTGAGGTCTAAGATCGCGGCTTTCAAAGTGCCCGTTATATTGTTGGTGATGTCCATTGCGACATGGTGCAGATCCGACAGACTAACTACTGAGCTGGGGCGACGAGTTCGAGTAGGCTCGTCTTCCATCTGTGAGTCCGAGTCTTGGCCGAGGCCTGAGGCCTGTGGTGTCTGTTCGGCCTCGTGATCCCCGGAAGGAAGTGTCCGGAATATCTCTGGAATGTTGCGGCTGAGCTGCGTGGTCGGCTCTTTCGGTGTCCGGGGGACCGAGACACTTCTGTTGGGTTTCCCCATCATGAGTTCGGGCGGTTGTTTCCCGTTGGAAGCTGCTTTTACTCCTCGGATAGCCGGAGCTCTGAATTCAAGCGGCCATTCCGGATTCCAGCCAAGCCACGCCCCTATAATTAATTTTTTAATCATACTACACTATTATGCAGGTCTTGTACTTAGCACAATGGCTTAGTGGTCTGCTCAGATGTCTCCACAGCACTCACAGTACAAGTCCAAATACCATCCACCAGCTGTGTTTATTTTTTTAGTGCACAAGCGAATTAAAATAAACAAACAAAAAAATGTAATCTGCCCCTTAGTTAGTGTGTGGTGTTTGGAATTTCAAACCATAATAGTACTGAATACTTACATATCATTGCATGCATTTGAAGGGTTAATATAATAGAATCAGCCAAATTTAAAGAGCATTGGCTAATTGGCATTCACCCATTTTCAGCATATGCTGCTTTGGCTAATTGGCTAATAGTCATTTGCCTTTTTTTCACCAATTCAATCTTTTAGTATTTCTCTGTGGGATTTGAACCCATGAGTTCTTCAAGGTAGAAGTGCTGACCACTAGCCTATTGGGCGTAGCACAGTCATACATAGAAAATACATTCACTAGTGTTTGATGTTTCTTCTCCCCGAGCTGTCTCTCCTGCTGCCACCATCTTCTCCCGCTGATGTGTTCTTTCACGCAGCCGGTTACCCACTAATAAAAAAAGCCGCTCTTCTTGTAGCAGTCTTCTGTGGCCATCCAATAATGTCACCCGGAGAGTCCGCTCCATGGCTATGTAAGAGACGCCACACAGCAGGTGACAACACAGCAGAGGAAGACCGCCACAGAAGAAGAGCAGCTTTTTTTTTATTAGCAGGTAACCGGCGGTGCGGAAGAACACAGCAGATGGAGAAGATGGTGGCGGCAGGAGAGACGGCTCTGGGAGCATACAGCTCGGGGAGAAGATGGAGGAGGGAGAGACAGCTTCTGGAGAAGATGGCTCAGGGAAGAAGACAGCTCAGAGCTATTTTACAATAAAGGACTTGTCAAAAACCGGCTATTGATTTTTTTACATTTCACTGCTTTTTTTGCTGAATGGGTAGGGGTAAAATGTACCCCATACCTATTCACATAGGGGGGCAGGATCTGGGAGCCCCCTTGTTAAAGGAGGCTTCCAGATTCTGATAAACCCCCTGCCCGCAGACCGAAAACCACCGACCAGGGTTGTCGGGAAGAGGCCCTTGTCCCCATCAACATGGGGAAAAGGTGCTTTGGGGCAAGTGGCCTGGTAAGGTTCAGAAGGGGAGGGTGCTCACTCGTCCCCCTCCTATCCTGACCTCCAGGCTGCATGCTCAGATAAGGGTCTGGTATGGATTTTGGGGGGGCCACATCAAATTTATTTTACATTTTGGTGTGGGGTTCCCCTTAAAGTCCATACCGAAGAGCCTGGTATGTACTGGGGGGACCCTACGACATTTTTTCCCTTGAATTTTGGAATTCCATACCATAATATTATTCAATAAGTACATACCATTGCATGCAGTTAAAATATGGAATAAACCAAGCTGATGGGCTTTGGCTAATTATGCTTCTGAGTACAATGCACATTTCCAGGAGGTGATGCTGTCAGTGGGATTTGAACTCATGGCTTGAACTTTTGGGGGCAGCAGGGTATACTGCTATGCTACAGAGCTGAGCACATAACTACAGAGAAAATACATTTACTAATGTTTGATTCTATACAATAATGTTTTGCATTTGAGGCATTAATATTATAGTAACAACCATGCTCATGCTGATGTGGCATTGGCTAATAGGCATTCGCCTCTTTTCAGCATATGCTGCTGAGTCTAATGCAAGCTTTCAGTAGGTGATACCATCTGTGTGATTTTCAGACATTTGAGCACAATTATATTGAGAACATACGTTTACTAGTGTTTGATGGTGGGACTACTTTATATTCTAGGTACAATAGTACTCAGCACAGTGACGTAGGCCCCTTTCACACTTGTGCGACCTGAAAGTTGTGCGATTTTGATGCGACTTTAAGCAATGCCTGTGTAATCTTGAGGTCTATGGACGCAGGAGTCGCAGAGAAAGGCATGCAACTTTCCCGCGATTTTGCATCAGCAATTTTGCCGCAATTCCAGGGAATGCCTGTGTAAACTTGAGGTCTATGGACCTCAACTCGCATCAAAGTCAGACAAAAGTAGTACAGGGACTACATTGAAGTCAGTGTTACTTGAAGTCACACAGATATGAATGGTACACATTGAAAATCATGGGGTATGACTTGTCATGCGACTCTGATGTCCAAAGTCGCACAAGTGTGACTCAGCCTGACTTTGTGAGCGATTTCAGAGACATGAGTGCACTTTCCTGCACAGATGTCTAGAGAAATCACATAGGTCCCAACTGTTCTCCTTTAAGAAGGTGTCCTATGCCTACCTACTTTTGCTAATCGGTGTCCCTTATACCCATCTCAAAAAGTTGGGAGGTAAGAAATCACCCCCTGAAGTTGCCCAAAATAGTGCAGGAACTACTTTTGGGAATCTTTGTGGCGTCGCACCAATTCAGACAGTTCCATTGCCATCAATAGGCGCCGACTTGGCTTGCAATTTGACATGTCAATTCAGAGCTATGTGAACATGGGTGAAGTTGCATAGATATTAGAGCTGCACGGTTCTGGCCAAAATGAGAATCACCGTTTTTTTGCTTAGAATAAAAAGATTAAGATTCTTGCAACGTAAAATCTTTCACATTATCCCAAAAGAAAAATTGGGCTAACTTTTTTTTTTTTTTTTTTTTTTTTTAATTCATTAATTTTTCAAAAAAAAAAATTGCATTTGAAAGACCGCTGCGCAAATACAGTGTGACATAAAATATTGTAGCAACCACCATTTTATTCTCTAGGGTCTCTACTAAAAAAATATATATAATGTTGGGGGGTTTTAAGTAATTTGTTTGGCAAAAAAAAAATGATTTTAACCTGAAACCAACAAATGTCAGAAAAAGGTTTAGTGTTTAAGTGGTTAAACTTTCCTCACTTACACAGAAGTCTATTTCATTGACAAATTGTTACAATGTTTAGTTAAGTTCACTGATAAAGAATGTTCTAATTCTTGGCACACTTCCCGGTTTTTCTATTCCTTTCTTTTGACAGCTGTGGCTTCAGAAGAGCAGAGAGAATTATTTGCATAGCAAGAATCGTGAAACGCTTTTTTCTAGATCGCAAAGGGGAAAAAATCACGATGACGATTAATCGTGCAGCTCTAATAAATATGAATGGAAATCATGGGGGACAACTTTTCATGTGACTCTGAGGTCCAAAGCTGCATGAAAAGTCACCCAAGTGTGAAAGTAACCTAATAAGATTAATTGATAACACCTTTGAATAAGGCTCCATTTGCACTTGTGCGACCTTAAAATTGCACAGCTTTGTCATGACTTGCAGCAATGTCTGTGTAATCTTGTGGTGTATGGACCTCAAATTGCATCAAAGTCAAACCAAGGTAGTGCAGGGACGAATTTGCTACACTTTCAGGATGCACAAGTGACAATAGGGCCAAATTCAAAGGTGTTATCCTTGAATCTCATTCACAGTGCTGCGACCTGAAAGTCACACTATTTTGCTGCCACTTTGCCGCTGCAACTTGACCCCAACTTCTGGGAATGCCTGTGTAATATTGTACCCGATATACCTCAAGTCACATGAAAGTCACACCAAAGTAGTACAGGGACTACTTTGAAGTTGGTGCGACTTAAAGTAGCACAGATATGAATGGTTATCATTGAGAATCATGGGGTACAACTTGTCCTGCAACTCAGAGGTCCAAATTTGCTGGAAAATTCACCCAACTGTTAAACAAGTCATAAATATTTTAATAAAAGGAACTCTCATTTATACTTGCATAGTCCTTACTGATTTACATCAGCAGAACAAATGCAGGAAGTGATGTGTGCACATGGGACGGAAGCAAATGTGTGGTGATGCCAAACAAATCAATGAACCCCACCCACATCAAATCTAACTACCACATCTACCCCCGCATTGATTAAGTACAAGTACATATCCTACACTTACCCGGCCAATGAGCAGCACCTCCTCTTTGCTAAAGAGACCTCGCCATGTCCACCTAGATGGAGATCCTGACCAGCACAGGAACTTCCGGGTGCATACAATGCCTAATTTCCGGGTCAGAATGTGAAACCACACTTTTGATTGCAGCTGCGAATATTTGATCTCAACCACGATTAGTATTTTTTATTTTCAGATATGCAAATCTGTATTTCTACATATATTTGAAGGTAAACTTAAGGGAGTTTGATAAGAAATGGTATCCCTGGGTTAGCAGCAGGTGAATTACAAAGACAAAAGGCCCAGTTTGAGCCCTGGTTCTCACTGACAGCAGGAGGAAATCGTTCAGCTGAACTCACACAATTTCATTCCTGCATGTCAGTCTCGACTGTGGGGGCGACAGCAAAGACATCAGTGCAGGTTTCTGCACCGATATCAATGCAAATCGCACCGATATGACATGTCAAATCACACCAATGTGAACCAGAGCTGACACATAACAAACACTGCCTATCCACCAGCTGAATTCATTACCTGCAATTCTCCACAGCTGTTATAGATAAAGATTCCACCTTTATCACTTACTTGCAGGTGTGCAGAAGCCTAGGTTTACATTGGAGCGATTTGAGAGATCAAATTGCATGACAAGACACAGCCCCTTAGCGGCAATGGCACTGTTCCAATCGATGCAACAACAATTTTGTAGCGCCGCACCAATTTGCTAAAGTAGTTCCTGCACTACTTTTGCCGATTTCAGGTGCAACTTCTATAGACATTTGTGTATGAAGCCACACGGATGTCTATCAAGTCGCACCTGAAATCACACTGACCTTGCTACTTCAAGTGAAGTTGCGCGATTTCAAAGTAGCATCAATGTGAACCAGGGCAAAGAGATTTGTTTTTTTGGTGCACAAATACATATTGAAATAAAATAAGAGATATTGCAATTTTCCAAAATCACCACCCACAAAAACTAAAAAAGAAAGAAAAGTAGAAGAAAAAAAAAGAGGTTGTATTGTTAGCACACTGACACATGCCCAATAGAAGTACACGCCCACCAGTATCTTTCAATCTATCTCTTCATGTATGTCTAAAGTGATTGCACCTGATGAGCAGAAACACATAATACTATTCGTAACTGAGTTAGCCCTTTGGCTATGTGCATCAAATCTCCAACTACAGGACAAAGATCAAAGTCCATTTGCATCCACATAAACAAAGCAACAGTTTTCTAAGCATATGTACCTGTGCAGTGTAAACCCTAAATTTTGAAATGTCCAAGTCCCTGGGCATGATTAGTGCTAATAAACATTAACATCAGTCCCTGGCTGCAATGAGCTTCCAATATAAAGTCCAAAATTAACTTTTTTACATTAGAACCTATTTCGACAGTGGACAAATAAAATGCCAGCATGTCTTTGGATTGTGGTGAGAAACCCACACAGGGAGAATATATAAACTTCAATACAAGGATTAGCATGTTGGGGAATTGAACCAACATCCCAGGGGCTGCTAGACAGAATTGCTACCCACTTAGCCACCAGGCAGCCCCACACATGTTCTCTGCATCTCTGTGGTGTGAACCAGCCCTAAGTCCATAGCCATGCTCAGTGTCACAAGCAATATACAATATATTGGCCTAAGTATTGGGACGCCTGCCTTTAAATGCACATGAACTGTAATGGCATCCCAGTATTAGTATTGGGTTCAAAACTTATTTGGCCAACCCTTTGCACCTATAATAGCTTCAACTCTTCTTGTCCAAAATGTTTAGGAGTGTGTCTATGGGAATGTTTGACCATTCTTCCAAGTGCATTTGTGAGGTCAGGCACTGATGTTGGACGAGAAGGCCTGACCTACAGTCTTCTCTCTAATTCATCCCCAAGGTGTTCTGTTGTGTTGAGGTCAGGACTCTGCCCAGGCCAGTCAAGTTCCTCCACCCCAAACTCCCTCATCCATGTCTTTATGGACCTTGCTTTGTACACTGGTCCAAATGATTTGATGGAGGGGGGATTATGATGTGGGGTTGTTTTTCAGGGGTTGGGTTTGGCCCTTAGTTCCAGTGAAGGGAACTCTTAAGACGTCAGCATACCAAGACATTTTGGACAATTTCATGCTCCCAACTTTGTGGGAACAGTTTGGGGAAAGCCCCTTCCTGTTTCAACATGACTGCACACCAGTGCACAAAGCAAGGTCCATAAAGACATGGATGAGCAAGTTTGGGGTGGATAAACTTGACTGGCCTGCACAGAGTCCTGGCCTCAAGCCGATAGAACACCCTTTGGCTGAATTAGAGTAGAGACTGCGAGCCAGGCCTTCTCATCCAACATCAGTGCGTGGCCTCACAAATGCACTTCTGGAAGAATGATCAAACCTTGTGGACAGCCTTCCCAGAAGCTGTTCTAGCTGCAAAGGGTGGGCCAAATCAAATTTTAACCCTACGGACTAAGACTGGGCTGCCATTAAAGTTCATACTTTTGGCTAAATAGTGTATCTGGAAAAGACTTACAATGGTGCTGGAACCCTCCTACACATAAATACTACATTTAGACATAGTTATAGGACCTGGGAGATGAGACAACTTCTCCACATGAAGCAACATGGTTGGGAATTGAACCCAGACACTCATGGATACTAAGCAGAAGTTCTAACCTCTAAGCCACAGAGCTGCCACATGTGAGAACCTCCTACACATAACTACACATAAATACACATAAATACTGCATTTCTTTGGACACACAACTGATGGAATTACATTACTCAAGTTATTCTTCTTGATTTATTCTGTGATATTTTTTGTTTTTTTTTGTGGGTGAGAGTAAAATATTACTCTCAATTTTTTGGTAATTAATTTTGATTTCTGATGTTGGTACACATATCACATTTTTTGGGCTCAAATTATGAATATTTGGAAATAGTAAAAAGCACAAAAAATTGTGATTCATTTTAAATTTGCATCAGCAATGGTATTGTTTGTGGATTATAAAGACACCTGTGTGAGTTTGGGGTAAAGATTGTTGTGAGATGGAGAGTAACAAGTGGAAGTGACAGAGAAAAAGATACATTTCATCTCAACAATAAAAGTTTTTTTTTTGTGAAAGTTAGAATTGTTCCATTAGAATCAATAGCTGAAACTTCATTTTGACTAAATTAGAGCAGATTTTCATTTAAAAAAAAATGCTCTCTAATTAGCTCTCATTTTGGTATTTACTATAGCGCCGGCTAAAAAAGACACTTGAGTTAAAATGAGAGCTATTTTCAGGTCTGAGCATGCTCAGTTGTGTTGGCACCTAGTTGTCCAAAACGGGGAATTTTTCACTTCTCAGACTTTTAAAGATATTTCAGTGTAGAAATCACTTTTTCACACAGTTTAAAAGCAGATTATCTTTAAATAATATGCCGCATATTTCAGTACCATTTAGGCAATTATATCATGCTCTAAACATTATTTCCATGTGCACTACTCCAGGTTTTAGCAGAGTAAGGGTTTGGGCGGTATTTGGTTTCAGGGAACTATAGTAAATTTGATTTTGGGAGTATTTTCTCACCAGCGCTATAGTGAATACCGTTTTAGCACAAATTAGCGCTAATTCGCGGCAATTTGCGCAAATTAGTGCCGTGGCGCTATAGTAAATGATCCCCATAGTGTCAGAAAGGTCTTTGTCTTCAAGTGGTTAGAAGAGTGGGTGATGTGTGACATAAGCTTCTAAATGTTGTGCATAAAATGCCAGGACAGTTCAAACCCCCCCAAATGAGCCCATTTTGGAAAGTAGACACCCCAAGCTATTTGCTGAGAGGCATGTCGAGTCCATGGAATATTTTATATTGTGACACAAGTTGCCGGAAAAAGACACTTTTTTTTTTTTTGCACAAAGTTGTCACTAAATGATATATTGCTCAAATATGCCATGGGAATACGTGAAATTACACCCCAAAATACATTCTTTTGCTTCTCCTGAGTACGGGGATACCACGTGTCTGAGACTTTTTGGGAGCCTAGCTGCATACGGGACCCCAAAAACCAAGCACTGCCTTCAGGGTTTCTAAGGGTGTAAATTTTGGATTTCACTCCTCACTGCCTATCACAGTTTCGGAGGCCATGGAATGCCCAGATGGCACAAACCCCCCCAAATGACCCCAGTTTGAAAAGTAGACACCCCAAGCTATTTGCTGAGAGGTATTTGCAGACCTCACTTTTTGTCACAAAGTTTTGAAAATTGAAAAAAGAAAAAAAAATACATTTTTCTTTTCTTTCTTCATTTTCAAAAACAAATGAGAGCTGCAAAATACTCACCATGCCTCTCAGCAAATAGCTTGGGGTGTCTACTTTCCAAAATGGGGTCATTTGGGGGGGGGATTTTGTGCCATCTTGGCATTTTATGGCCATCAAAACTGTGATAGGTAGTGAGGAGTGAAATCAAAAATTTACGCCCTTAGAAATCCTGAAGGCGGTGCTTGGCTTTTGGGGCCCCATACACAGCTAGGCTCCCAAAAATTCCCACACATGTGGTATCCCCATACTCAGGAGAAGCAGCAGAATTTATTTTGGGGTGTAATTCCACATATGCCCATGGCATGTTTGAGCAATATATCATTTAGCAACAACTTTGTGCAAAAAAAAAAAGTTTGTCATTGTCCCGCAACTTGTGGCAAAATATAAAATATTCCATAGACTCAACATGCCTCTCAGCAAATAGCTTGGGGTGTCTACTTTCCAAAATGGGGTCATTTGGGGGCGGGGTTTGAACTGTCCTGGCATTTTATGGCCTTCAAAACTGTGATAGGTAGTGAGGAGTGAAATCAAAAATTTACGCCCTTAGAAATCCCGAAGGCGGTGCTTGGTTTTCGGGGCCCCATACGCGGCTAGGCTCCCAAAAAGTCCCACACATGTAGTATCCCCATACTCAGGAGAAGCAGCTAAATGTATTTTGGGGTGCAATTCCACATATGCCCATGGCCCGTGTGAGCAATATATCATTTACTGACAACTTTTTGTAATTTTTTTTTGTCATTATTCAATCACTTGGGACAAAAAAATTAATATTCAATGGGCTCAACATGCCTCTCAGCAATTTCCTTGGGGTGTCTACTTTCCAAAATGGGGTCATTTGGGGGGGGGGGGGTTGTACTGCCCTGCCATTTTAGCACCTTAATTAATGAGATAGGCAGTCATAAACTAAAAGCTGTGTAAATTCCAGAAAATGTACCCTAGTTTGTAGATGCTATAACTTTTGCGCAAACCAATAAATATACACTTATTGACATTTTTTACCAAAGACATGTGGCTGAATACATTTTGGACTAAATGTATGACTGAAATTGAGTTTATTGTATTTTTTTATAACAAAAAGTAGAAAATATTGTTTTTTTTCAAAATTTTCGGTCTTTTTCTGTTCATAGCGCAAAAAATAAAAACCGCAGAGGTCATCAAATACCATCAAAAGAAAGCTCTATTTGTGGGAACAAAAGGACGCAAATTTAGTTTGGGTACAGCATTGCATGACCGCGCAATTAGCAGTTAAAGTGACACAGTGCCAAATTGTAAAAAGTGCTCTGGTCAGCAAGGGGGTAAATCCTTCCGGGGCTGAAGTGGTTAATAAGTATCTCAGTATGTAAATAAAGATCTGAAATAACTCCACTTATCTTATGACATGGTGGGTGTATCTTGGTGCACAGTTGAAGCATCGGATGGTAGTGGGGGGCCCCAGATCAACTTTTGCATTGGGGCCCACAAGCTTCAAGTTTCACCTCTGATATTGTATATGGAAGCTGTAAGCCATACCACACCTGACTGGTTTTGCCAGGATACCCCTGGCTGCTTGAGAAGTGTGCCTCACTATCCTGTATGCCCACACTGATAGGCCAGCTAACGGCACAGAAAAGATGTATAGCAGTAATATAGTAATACATCCCATACCCTACAGAAGAACAGAGATTATCCATAGAGTTTTGTAAATTACATACTATATAGCGGGGGGGCGGAGCCAAGTGCGGCATGTGAGAAGACCTGCTTCTCTGAGCTCCCATGGCTGATTCTTGTGTCGGTCCTGTCCCCCACTCACTACCTCATTGTACCCCTGCTAGGAATGGCTAGTACATGCCCGGGAACCCGCTGCACACGCCGATCATCTTACAGACCTGCTGAGTGGCCAGCACGACCTGCTCTTTTGTAAATTACATACTATATCGCGGGGGCGGAGCCAAGCACGGCATGTGAGAAGACCTGCTTCTCTGAGCTCCCATGGCTGATCCTTGTATGGGTCATCTCCCTCGCTCACTACCTCATTGTACCCCTGCCAGGAATGGCTAGTACACGCCCGGGAACCCGCTGCACACGCCGATCATCTTACAGACCTGCTGAGTGGCCAGCATGACCCGCTCTAAGAAGGAGGAAGGTGCGGCTCCGGATCCTCAACATGGCACTGCATCCATGCCACAGAGGACGCCTCATGTTGACAAGTTGAAAGATAAGGAGGCTGGAACATCCAAGTCCAAGGGAAACAAGGCACAAGGTAAAGCTGGCACTAGGGACATGTTATTTTATGCATAAAAGTTACCATTATCCTGTGCACAGCCCACTGACTAGAGATGAGCTTCGAGTTCGAGTCGAACTCATGTTCGACTCGAACATCGGCTGTTCACCAGTTCGCCGAACAGCGAACAATTTGGGGTGTTCGCGGCAAATTCGAAAGCCACGGAACACCCTTTAAAAGTCTATGGGAGAAATCAAAAGTGCTAATTTTAAAGGCTTATATGCAAGTTATTGTCATAAAAAGTGTTTGGGAACCTGGGTCCTGCCCCAGGGGACATGGATCAATGCAAAAAAAGTTTTAAAAACGTCTGTTTTTTCAGGAGCAGTGATTTTAATAATGCTCCTGAAAATCCACCAAAAATCCATACCAGACCCTTATCCGAGCACGCAACCTGGCAGGCTGCAGGAAAAGAGGGGTGGACAAGAGAGAGTGCCCCCCCTCCTGAACCGTACCAGGCCACATGCCCTCAACATTGGGAGGGTGCTGTGTGGGGTAGCCCCCCAAAACACCTTGTCCCCATGTTGATGGAGGCCAAGGGCCTCATCCCCACAACCCTTGCCGGGTGGTTGTGGGGGTCTGTGGGCAGGGGGCTTATCGGAATCTGGAAGCCCCCTTTAACAAGGGGACCCCCAGATCCTGCCCCCCCCGTGTGAAATGGTAAGGGGGTACAAAAGTACCCCTACCATTTCACAAAAAAAGTGTCAAAAATGTTAAAAATGACAAGAGACAATTTTTGACAATTCCTTTATTTAAATGCTTCTTCTTTCTTCTTTCTTCTTCTTTCTTCTATCTTCTATCACCACCAACATGCATCTTGGGCAACATTGAATCTCTCAAAATATTTGATGAAACACTCAATGGGTTCTCTCCGGATATTCAATTTAAGGTGCATGTTGGTGGTGATTCTGTTCCCTTTTTAGACACATGGGTATATTTAGAACAGGGCCGGATTGAGACGGATTTATACACCAAACCCACTGACAGAAATCAACTCCTTAGATTTGACAGTTATCACCCCCCTCATGTTTTTAGGTCTATCATCAGGAGTCAACTCCTCAGGGTTGCACGGATTGTTAGCAATGAGACAATTAGGGACAACAGATTAAAATAAATATGCCTCAGGTTTAAAGAGCGGGGATACCCAGAGAGATTGATTGCACAAGAAATGTATAAAATCCTACAAACAGACAGCACACATAGTTGTAGAAAATGGAAACAGACAAAACCTAGGATACCATTTGTATTCCAATTTCACAGTTACAGTGAAAACATTTTTAATATAGTGAAAAAAAATTGGCCACTTTTAAAGCGATCATACCCTCAAATAGACGAATTTCAGCAAATTCCCATGAAGGCATATCGGTGAAATAAAACATTACGGGATACTTTGGTGCAATCGGAATTTAGAACTAGTACACAAGAAACAAAAATGACATTCCTTGGTGTAAAAAGAAAAGGATGTTTCCCGTGTCTAAACTGCATTCAATGCAATCTTATGTTAAAGGGTAATCACTATATCCATCCCAGCAGTGGAGAAAAGATAATGGTTAATGGTTTCTATATCTGTCAGTCATCATATGTGGTATATATTTTTGTGTGCCCCTGTAATCTCATTTATGTGGGTGAGACAACTCAAAACATCAAGGATCGCATAGCACAACATCGCAGTACAATTACACATTTGCAACCTGGTCTCCCTGTGTCACGTTATTTTTCAGAAATGGGACACAAGGAATTCGGAATTGCATTTCATGGTATTGGAAGAGGTGTTCCACGATAGAAGAGGGGGAGACAGAATTTTGAAACTGAAAAAGCACGAGGTTTGGTGGATTAATAGATTACAGTCTCTGCATCCTGGGGGGATGAACAGAGACTATGATCTATATTTATTCTTGTAGACAAACTGTCGTGAGAGAGTTTTACAATATACATACAGGGATTCTAATAATATATACATATGTATGTTTCATTTCTTTTTCCTCTACATCCAGTGGAATATTTCCCTGCTTGAGAAATTTTCAATTGCTACATACTTTGGATGAATATTGAAACAAAGAAGTTCTAGCATTTAGGCGAATTGGGCAGATGAATGATTTTTTGATAAGTTGCATGCCACTAATTCAGACATCCTGATGAGATTTAAATTCTAGACATGGCATATTCATTGCATTTATATGTATATAGGTAGTATTTTGTATATGTTTTTTCATTGATTCACAATAACGCTGTTTTTCTCTGTCATTTAATACTGGATGGGGTTAAGTTTATCATCGCTGAGGGTTGGTAATTGTGATGATTAGATTGCACACATGTGTGGTGTTTCATTGTGTTGTGGATAAAGGAGAGAGATTGTATCAATGTCTTCACACATAGCCAGAGAAGCCTGAGGAAGAGCGATTTATGCTCGATACTGTACAGTTGCTGCTGCTTGCACGTTTGCACTTTCTATGTTTTTGAAACTTGAAGTAAAGAAAAATTGCATCAAAGCATTGGTCCCGTCTTTTTCTAAGCGTTTTTTGGTGGAGGATTGAGAGTCCACCGTGACTGTGCTTGGATATTCTAGAACAATAAGAAAATGGAAAATTGTTATCACTTACCGTAATTTTCCTTTCCTGGCCCATCCTCACATCAGCACATACCGGGTTAACACCTCCTTTGGAGCCCCCAATGACCACATGTTCCAAGCTGAATATAAAAGACAGCCCCTCCCCCAACTAAGATGTTCGATAACTTAGCCTGCGACAGGCCACTAGGGAGGGAGTCCTGTGCTGACGTGAGGATGGGCCAGGAAAGGAAAATTACGGTAAGTGATAACAATTTTCCATTTTCCTGGCCCATCCTCCCATCAGCACATAACGGGATATACCAAAGCCAATATAGGGTGGGAGAGAACAAATGAAAAGAGATACTGACAATCAAAGAAAAGCTGCTAAAGCCAGAAAGAATTGATCTCTCTTCTCCCAAACTTGCTGGTCGCATATTTAGTTTGTAAGGTTGAATGAAGACCGCATCAGACCTTCAAGCTAGCCCTTACCTATATATTCCAAGAAATCCTGGCAAAACTGCCCCAAAGGCTGCCACCCCTCTAGTCAAATAGGCTTGCAATTGTTTCAGAGCAGAAAAGCGTGCTTCCTGCATGCCAATCTAATCACCCTGGTAACCCATGGGTGGATGACTCTTGAGGGCCTGATGGCTAAATGAAAAGATTGTACACTTTCCTCTTTTGACCAAGTACACTGTTAGTAACTCGACCATGTGTAAGAAAACTGAAGTCTTCCTGTTGTGCACTCAGTGACTCTCATGTGAAAACTCCAAAAAAACTGGGAAGTAGTCCCTCTGAAATTGCATACCACTTTAAAATTGAACTTTGGACATCGATGTGGTATCCCTATCTCTGGTAAAAAGGAAAAAGAAAAAGCCACCAAAGGGCCCTTGCCAGAAAGTGTTGCAATCTTCAATATCTGTCTAAAGTAGTTACTGTCAGAACTAGTTTTACCGCGAGGTACTTCAATGGAAATGAAACCTATTGGAGCAAAAGGGTGCTCTTAGATCTCTAGATCAGGATTTACCTCAAGGTCATCTGGATCGTAATCTGGAAGAAGCATCTGGTCACTGGCTTTTGCACCCATCTGCAGCCTGTGAAAATATAAAGTAGAGATCTGTACCTTAAATGGATTTGTATGCCAGACCAACCTCTAGCACTGACTGTAAAATGTCAAGGATTTTGGCTAGAGCAGGGAACACCAGAGAGAAAGCTTTTGCTGAGCAGACAAAACAGGCTTCTTTCATAACCTCTTATATGTAGCGTTCATGGATGATCTTCTGGTCACCAGGGTCTGAACAACCGCAGATGAGAATCCCTGGACCTCTAGTGTAGCCTATTCCATAGCCAGTCTATTAAAAGTAGTCTTATTGTATCGGGGAGCTGTTACTGACCTTGCCATAAAGCATTTCATTTGGCCAGAGATAAAGATCAAACAGAGAATTCCATGGCACTGTGAACCTCTTGTATGATGGAGTCTTTGCATTGGTATCCTGTTGCAAATATCAGAAAAAGATTTTTGGTGTCCCCTTTTTAGGCAATGTAGGCTACTACTGTCTTGTTGTCAACCCCTTGAAAATCTTGATGACAAATGGCACTGATACGTGGCACTGATGACAGATGGCACTGATACGTGGCACTGACACTGATGTGGCACTGATGACAGATGTCACTAATACATGGCACTGATGACAGATGGCACTAATACGTGGCACTGACAGATGGCACTAATACGTGGCAGTGATGACACGTGACACTGATAACAGATGGCACTAATATGTGGCACTGATGGCACGTGGCGCTGATGACAGATGGCACTGATGACAGATGGCACTAATACGTGGCAATGATGACACGTGGCACTGATGAAAGATGGCACTAATACGTGGCACTGATGACAGATGGCACTAATACATGGCACTGATGACAGATGGCACTAATACGTGGCACTGATGACACTGATGACAGATGGCACTGATGCATGGTACTGATGACACTGATGACAGATGGCACTGACACGTGGCACTGATATGTGGCACTGATGACACGTGACACTGGTGACATGGCATGTGACACTGACAGGTGGCACTGATGACAGATGGCACTATGTGGCACTGATGACAGATGGCACTTATACGTGGCACTGGGGACAGATGGCAGTGGGGGCAGATGGCACTGGGGACAGATGGCAGGGACATGACAGCAGGGACAGATGGCAGGGACAGATGGCAGGGACAGATGGCAGGGACAGATGGCAGGGACAGATGACAGGACAGATGGCAGGGACAGATGACAGGACAGATGGCAGGGACAGATGACAGGACAGATGGCAGGGACAGATGACAGGACAGATGGCAGGGACAGATGACAGGACAGATGGCAGCGGGGACACTTTTTTTTGTCTTTTTTTTTTTTTTTCTGTTCACTTTCCGCCGCAGCGGTTCCCTCTCCCTCCTCACACGCTGTCTCTGTGAGGAGGAGATGCGATGAGAGATGATCTCATATGTTTACATATGAGATCGTCTCTCATTGGCACCGCCGATCGCGCTGAAAACGGCCGCTATGATTGGCCGTTTTTAGCCATCTGTGACTGGCTGTGTCCAAGGGACACGGCCAGCACAAAACTTCCCCGATGCAAGCCCGCGGGAGCGCGCAACGCGGAAGTAAACAGGAGGACATCCAGGGACGCCCTACCGGCAATTGGAGTCCGTGCTGTAGCCGTCTTTCGGCTATAGCGCGGACACCTAGTGGTTAAATACACTGCAGCTAACTGAATCACCTGCCTGCCTGCCTGAAGTATATTATAAACAGTACACCAGGAACGGACTGCAGTCAGATCTAGCTAAACTGGATACAGTGTATATATATATATATATATATACACGTGAGACTGTCTGTATATATATATATATATATTACATACACTGCAGCTAACTGAATAACCTGCCTGCCTGCCTGCTCAATGACACTCTCTCTCTGTCCATGCCAATGACACACTACACGACGCCGATGTGCAGGCGGCCTTATTTAGTGTGGTGGTGTCGACTTAGTCCCCCTGAGCCATGATTGGCAAAATGCACCCTGCTTTTGGCAAATTATGGCTCTCTTAGCCGAGGGCGCTGTGATTGGCCAAAGCATGCAGGTCTTGGTGCATGCTCTGGCCAATCATCATACAGCAATGCACTGCGCTCCCGCAGTGCATTATGGGGCGTTACGCACCGCTCAAATTTGGAGCGAACGGCCCATAATGTTCGGTTTTCGACGAACGGGTGACCAGCCAATGTTCGATTCAAACTCATGTTTGACCCGAACAGAAAGCTCATCCCTACTGATCACGTGACTTCAACAAGGGTATGGAGTCAGGTCAACGATGTCAGGCTTATATATAGGGATGAGCCCAATATTTGAGTCAAATGTAAGTTCGACTCGAACATTGGGTGTTTGCCTGTTCACCAATAATATGCAATGTTTGCGGCAAAATCGAAAGCACCAATAAAGTTTATGGGGCACTAAAATGAAGAATCAAAAGTGCTAATTTTAAAGGCTTATATGCAAGTTATTGTCATAAAAATTGTTTGGGGACCTGGGTCCTGCCCCATGGGACATATATCAATGCAAAACATTTTTTTAAAAACGTCTGTTTTTTCAGGAGCAGTGATTTTTTTAATGCTTAAAGTAAAACAATAAAAACAAAATATTCCTTTAAATATCATGCCTGAGGGGTGTCTATAGTATGCCTGCAAAGTGGCGCATTTAAAACTAATTGCGGCTGTAATGAATTGTCGGGTCTCGGCAATATAGATAAAAACAGCATTGGGGCCCACCAGTCCATTGCCAGGCCCTTTGGGTCTAGTATGAATATTAAGGGGAACCCCGAACAAAAATGTAAAAAAAATTGCGTGGTGGTCCCCCTAAAATCCATGCCAGGCCCTTCAGGTCTGATATGAAAGTTAAGGGGAACCCTGCGCCAAATTTTATAAAAAATGGTGTAGTGGCCCCTCCAAAATATATACCAGACCCTTACCCAAGTACGCAACCTGGCAAGCTGCAGGAAAAGAAGGGGGACGAGAGAGCGCCCCCCCTCCTGAACCGTACCAGGCCACATGCCTGGTCTCACCCCAAAGCACCTTGTCCCCATGTTGCTGGGGACAAGGGCCTCATCCCCACAACCCTTGCCTGGTGGTTGTGGGGGTATGCAGGCGGGGGGCTTATCGGCTTCCCCGTGGCTCCCCTGTGGTGTCAGAGGGGGGTGGGGTCACCCGTTTACATCACTGGGTGGCCCCGTCCTCAGTTATATAAGAACTGTCACAGAGAAAATGCATCAGTCAGCGGGAGCCTCCCATGGAGGCGGATTGGTTGCATCTTTTTTTTCTTTTGGCTTGTCGGCGGCATTATAGAAGAAGATCAATGGACAACGCTGGACATTTTTATTTTTTTATTTTTTAATAAAGGACTTGTCCCAAGCAGTACCACAGCAAAATTACTATTTCTAAAGGAAAAATTGTCATTTAAAACTGATCGTGGCTGTAATGAACTGTCGGGTCTCTGCAATATAAATAAAACTCTTTGAAAAAAACGGAATGGGGTCTCCCTAGTCCATTACCAGGCTTTTTGGGTCTGGTATGAATATTAAGGGGAATCCCGAACAAAAAATTTAAAAAAATTGTGTGGGGTCCCCCTAAAATCCCATAAGCCCCTGCCCGCATACCCCCACAACTACCTGGCAAGGGTTGTGGGGATGAGGCCCTTGTCCCCATCAACGTGGGGGCAAGGTGCTTTGGGGTGAGACCAAGCATCTGGCCTAGTACAGTTCAGCGGGGGGGGGCACTCTCTTGTCCCCCTCTTTTCCTGCAGCTTGCCAGGTTGCATGCTTGGCTAAGGGTCTGGTATGGATTTGGGGGGACCCCTATGCCATTTTATTTTAAATTTGGCGCAGGGATTCCCTTAATTTCCATATCAGACCTGAAGGGCCTGGTATGGATTTTAGGGGGACCCCCAACACATTTTTTTTTTAATTTTTGTTTGGGGTTCCCCTTAATATTCATATCAGACCCAAAAAGTCTGGTAATGGAATAGGGGGGGACCCCATGACATTTTTTTCAATGAGTTTTATCTATATTGCTGAGACCCAGCAATTCATTACAGCTGCGATCAGTTTTAAATGACAATTTTTACTTTAGAAAAATGTGCCACTTTGCAGGCATACTATAGACACCCCTCAGGCATGACATTTAAAGGAATATTTCATTTTTATTGTTTCACCTTAAGCATTAAAAAAATCACTGCTCCCGAAAAAATGTCTGTTTAAAAAAAAATCATTGATACATGTCCCCTGGGGACAGGACCCAGGTCCCCAAACACTTTTTATGGCAATAACTTGCATATAAGCTTTTAAAATAAGCACTTTTGATTATTCATGTTCGTGACCCATAGACTTTAATGGTGTTCGTGTGTTCTGCCAAATTTTTTGCCTGTTCGCATGTTCTGCTGCAAACTGAATCAGAGGGTGTTCGGCTCATCCCTACTTATATACACACCTCTGCTGTCATAGCAGCATCAGAGATCATTCAAACATTTCATATCTATTTAAAAGTCCTCTCAAAATCTCCTACAAGGGAATCACATATACTGGTATCCAATTAAAAAACTCAAATATATAATAAAGCATACGTATGTTCCATATACACTTAAGTACTTAATAAAGTATAACACAGTGCCACCTGTTGATTAATAATCCAGATAGCATATAGCAATGGAAGTATTCAGGGTGACATCTAGTGAGCAGAGATACAAAATGCACCTTTTCCATATAAACTAGAGATTCTCAATATCGGACCAAATTGCACCATCTAGTGGTTAAGAGTGGTAACCATAAAAACAACTAGAATACAGAGCGACATCTAGTGGATAAGTAAAAAAGCAATTTAAAATTTAAAAAAATAAAAAATTAGATAAAAAACTGTTAAGATCAAATTCCATGTTGTGTCCTAGAGGTGTTAGTCAGTAATTCATGGATCCATCTTGATTCTGCCTGACAGAGTTTAATAATTTTGTTATCACCCCTTGAATGTGGTTTATATTTTTCTATACCACAAACTAACAACGAGGAGGGATCTTTATTGTGAACCTGAGCATAGTGCCTAGATAGGCTGTGTTTCAAAAAAACATTTTTTATGTTTTGTGTGTGTTCTCTTAATCTCTTCCATAGCGGTCTTTTGGTCCTCCGCACATACTGGATGTGGCATGGGCACTCTAAAAGGTAAACCACATCCTCAGTCTTGCATGATATGAAATCTTCAATTACGTATTTTTTTCCTGTTACTACAGATTTGAATACAGTTTTTCTTCTTTTTGTTTTCTTTTGTACGTCTACAGGTGTAGCAGTTTTTACATGGGTAATAACCTTTTCCCTCAAAGAAAAAAAATTGAATTTTAGATGGAGGATTCTTAGCAATCCGGTCTCTGAGAGTGGGTGCTCGCCTATATGTGAATCTTGGCATTTCCGATAAACATGTTGCCAAATGATGGTCTGCTTTTTATTATGTTCCAGTGCTTCTTTAAAATTCGCTCAACCGGTTTATGTTGGATATTGTAGTCCATTACCAAGGGAATAGTATTTTTCTGTTGTACATTTTTTATCGAATCCAGAATTTGTTTCTCTCTCTATTTCTGCTACTTCTTGTGTCTTCTGTTGGATAAATTCTGGTTTATATCTCTTTTGTATAAATCTCTTTCCAATCAGTTTGGCCTGCTCGCCAAACTCTTTATATCTCGTACAATTTCTCCTCAATCTAATTAGTTGGCCTTTCAGTATATTTGTGAGCCAGGGTGCATAGTGGAAACTGTCCATTGGTAGATAGCTATTTCTGTCCACCGGTTTGAAGTACGTATGCGTAACTAATTTTCTTCCCCCAATCCTTATTTCTAAATCCAAAAAATGGATTTCTTCACTACTTATTTCCCAGGAGAGTTTTACATTTTTAGTATTTGTATTTAAATTGAAACAGAAATCCATCAGACTTTCTTTATCTCCAGCCCATATGACAATCAGGTCATTGATTAATTTAACTTTATTTAATTTTACAAAAACAAATAAATACTTGCAAAAAAATACAAAAATAGTGAAAAAGTTCCCAAATCCCTCCTCCAAACACATTTAATTAAAATTAAGACAAGAAGGTCTTAATGGAACACCGGTGTCCATAGCAAATCCAGCCATACACATCAGTCACCCATCTCATACACACAGTTCAATCTGATTGTTGTATATTCACCGCAGATTGGCCTGGTAACTCAATGGAGACAAAAGTCACTGTGATATAGATGAGATTAGCCAGCGGTGATTATGTATAGAGAGTTTGTGTGTTCCGCTCAGCATGTAACTTCCACTCAAACTTGTAAAGCAGCAATGCATATGGATTTCAAAATTGCACAGATTGAAAAGCGCAGGTCATTGGTTTCTATGTAGGTATGGATCACAATTGATTAATCAGGTATAACATCGGTCAAAGGATGTTCAGCAAGTAACTTCCACTCAGACTTGTAAAGCAACAATGCATATGGATTTCAAAATCGCACAGTTTGAAAAGCGCAGGTCATTGGTTGCTATGTAGATATGGATCACAATTGATTAATCAGGAATAACATCGGTTAAAAGATGTTCAGCAAATAACTTCCACTCAGACTTGTAAAGCAGCGATGCATATAGGTTTCAAAATCGCACAGAATGAAAAGGTCATTGGTTGCTATGTAAGTATGGATCACAATTGACTAATCAAGGGTAGTATCGGTCAAAGAGTGTTCAGCAAGTAACTTCCACTCAGACTTGTAAAGCAGCAATGCATATGGATTTCAAAATTGCACAATTTGAGAAGCGCAGGTAATTAGTTGCTATGTAAGTATGGATCACAATTGATTAATCAGGGATAACATCAGTCAAAGGATGTTCAGCAAGCAACTTCCACTCAAACTTGTAAAGCAGCAATGCATATGTATTTCAAAATCGCATAGTTGAAAAACGCAGGTCATTGGTTGCTATGTAGGTATGGGTCACAATTAATTAATGAGGGATAACATCGGTCAAAGGAAACAGTAACAGTATTAAGGCAGGGGGTTAGCCCAGTACAGCTCACCGTTCTGACGTCTTGATCCATATGTCTGTATCCCCTATATTCATACAAATGGACCAGTCGCTCAGCGATAGAGATTCATAAGTTACTGGATATACTCAGGATATACTCAGTCATTGGAGATATTAGGTGGATCTTCCTTCCATTTGAAAAGACATAATGGGTAATAGTCCTTCACAGACCTTCCTTAGAGTTGCTCCCTGTTGAGTAGTCCCGGTTCATCTTTCAAAGAGTCATATATTTAATGCAGATGCTTGCCAAGTTGTCCTAATCACACCAACAAGTGGCTAGAGAAGAGGTTGCTGAGTGCTGGATGGTTAATGCTGAGCCGAGATTCGAATGGGTGATCTGGGTTCGCCAGGTGGATGGACAGGTCGGTGTTCACATCACTGGAGACATGTGAGTATGTCTTACTTGCTTACATGTTTCGCTTGTAACCCAAGCTTCTTCAGAGCATGCGCAGTCAGTAAGGGTGTATCCCTAAATGTCAGAGAGACTTAATTGATTAAGTGGATGTCAAAGTTACCACCTTATTCAGACTGCGGTAAGTGAATATCCAGTCTCACCACATACATACAATAGACTTTCACCCCGTGCATTCACCTATTGCCAAGAAATTAGGTACAGAAAATCCCCTCATGTAGTAGTTATTTTAGTCATGCCTTATAAGTACAGTTATAAGTTCCAATAGAAGGTATTATTGGTAAATACAAGTTCCACATACCCCTTCAGAGGGAAAAGATGTTTGTGAAGCAAGATAGTCACTCAGATAATTTTGATTTGGAAGAGGTCAGTTGTTACTGCTCCAAGAAAACAGACAGGTTAAGCTCATTGTTTAACCCTTTTCCTTCTGGTACAGTATTTTATCGAAGTCGCCTCTACTTGGGGGCAAATTAAGTTTATAAATCCCTTTACACTTAAGGCCAGATGATTTATCACCATGAAGTTTAAGAAAATGTAAAGATAATATATTATCGTCCTCCTTTTTAATTATGCTTTGTATATGCTCACCTATTCTTATTTTAAGCTGTCTCTTTTTTTTCCCCACATAATTTAAGCCACAAGGGCAGGTGTGCATATAGATAACACGCTCCATAGAGCAGTTGATAAAGTTGTTTATTTTATAAAATTTTTTACCTTCTGAGTCAGCAAAAGTGTCAGTTTTGTCTACATATTTGCAAATATGGTATTTGCCACATGCAAACATGCCTTTCATTGGCGGAAGATCAGTCAGCCAGTTATGTTTTTTAGGTCTTTGGTATTCAGAGTGTACCAACCTGTCTTTTAGGTTTGGTGCCCTTTTGGCCGTGAGGAGTGGTCTATCACCCACAAAGTTACCAAGGATTGGAGCATTCGCTAAAATGTGCCAATGTTGGTTGAGAATATTTTTAATTTGGTCCCATTGTGCTCCGTAACGGGTTATTATTCTTAGTGGAGTGGATTTCATGTTTTTTTGATGAGTGTTTTGGCTGTGTTGTGGGTCTATACTCTATTTTCAGTCAAAAGTTCACCCCTTGCTGTCTGGAAGGCTCTCTTTTTGGCTCTTCTGATAGAGGTATGTGAGTATCCTCTGTCACGGAACCTTCCATATAGTTCTTGAAATTCTCCAAATCAGGACAGTTTTGCTTTATATGTAGAAACTGACCAATGGCAATTCCTTGTACTAGGGATTTTGGATGGTGACTAGAGGCCAACAGAAGTGTGTTGGCCACTGTTTCCTTCCTAAAAGTTTTCGTCTTGATTCTACCCTCCTCCACATATATGGTAAGATCCAGAAACGGCATAGGAAAAGGTAAGTCGGATGTTACGGTCATTGTCGTTAAGTTCATCAATGAAGAGAAAGAGATCTTGGGGTGTGCCCCCCTATACCATAAACACGTCATCGATGTACCTCAGCCACAACAAACAGTGGCTGAGGTACATCAACGAGGAGTAAACGAGATCCCCCTCCCAGAGACCCAAGTGCAAACATGCATAGGAGCGGGCCCAGGGGGCTCCCATTGCTGTGCCTCTTATCTGTCGGTAGTTTATCCCCAAAAATTGAAAACAGTTATGTTCAAGCATGAATTGGAGGATAGCCACAATAAATTTGTTTTGTGGAGCAAGTAATGGAAATTTTGTTTCCAAAAAAAGATAGACAGTCCTGAGTCCCCATTGATGTGGAATCGAAGTGTATAGTGACTCCACATCTATTCCCACCAATAGGGCCTCAGGTGGGAGAGTGAAGTTCTCCAGTTTCCGAAGGACATCACGGGTGTCTTGAACAAAGAAAGGTAGATCCTGTACTAGTTCTTTTATCAGAGTATCCACATATTTTCCCACTCTTTCTAGGGGACCTTTCATGGCCGACACAATTGATCGCCCTGGCGGTTTGGACATGGATTTGTGAAACTTTGGGATCGTATAAAAAGTCAGGATATTGAACTCCCGCACAGTCAGATAGTCATATTCTTTTTTTGTAACAAGTTGTTCCTCCAAAGCATATCTCAATTTACAATTCAGATCTATCACTATCTCCTGGAAAGGATTGGAAGTAAGCCTCTGATATGTAGTTTTGTCTTGTAAAAGACGTAAAGTTTCTCCTTCATATAGGGTCTATGATAGAAGGACCATGTTGCCCCCCTAATCACTACTTTTGATTATAATGTCAGTGGCTTCTTCCAATTCCCTACAGGCCCTTCTCTCTTCTTTAGTTAGATTATCCAGACCTCTTTTTTGCCAATCTACTTTGGAGAGGTCCTTTTTGACCTGTTCTTAGAACAGGCTGATCCATTTATGTTTAGAAAGAGGGGGCATTTTGAGTGATCTAATGGTCATATTTGATTTACGTGGGTTAGTTTGTAGCTGGGTAGGTAATTCTGTATCAGAGTCAAAGTCGGGATTCCCCTGTAGGAGGGCCACCAAGGCATACAAAGACTCACATTCCTCTTTACCAAGGTCAGTTGTAGTTTCTGTCATATCCTTACGGTCGGTATGCCAGTACCTGAAGATTACCTTCCTTAGAAAGAGGCTAACATCCTTAAATACCTCAAATTCACTCATCATCGCTTTTGGGGAAAATGATAAACCCTTTTGCAATAGGGAAATGTGATGCTGATTAAGGAGAAAATCTGAGAGATTTACTACCTTCATATCCTGACTACCTTCGAAACCTACATCAGTTTTGGGGTCAAGTGTTCCATCTAGGATCGTCTCTGTCGTGATCTCAGCTCTCTTTTGTTTGGTCCTGTTTCTTTTTCTTTTCCGTGCTGTGTAGTTGACGGTCTGAAGGCTGACCTCCCCCGGGGAATCTGTTTTGGCCCACTTATCGAGGGGACAGGAAGGCCTTCGCTGTCCTCTCCCTTCTCTAAAAAAGTGACAGATTTGTTCTGGTAGTCAGTTTCACTATCTGTAGAGGAGGTAGTTTCACAAGTGTTGCTAGATTTTTTTTCCTATTTTTGCAGGACCTACTTCTGCCTCTGGGTTTTGTGGGGTCAAACATTTCCCCACTTTCCCAGTCTAGTAGATTTTGTTTAAACTTCTCCTGCTTACTTGCTTTTCGGGTCTTTTGTATTTTTTCCACCTCTTTTTTCAGGAGGTCATTCCCTTTTTGAAAGTTGAGATCAGTTTTAAATGGTTCTAGTAGTTGTACACTTGTATCAATCTCTTTTTCATCAATTTCATCAAGCTGTAACTGTTCTTCATCTATTATCATTTGTAAGATGGTAAGTCCACGTTCTAGACAACTTTTCTTCCACTGTTCCAAAAATCGGGGAGTAAGTAGATGCCCTGCGGGGATAACTCTTTCTCTCAGACCTCTAGGTATTACTTTATTATCGATATGGGATTTCAGGGAAGAGATGTCCCACTTTCTGTTGAGGAACTTAATAGTTAATTTCTTATTATTTTTGAGCAGTTTCCTCAGGCTTATATCGCCTTCATTATTTACTGGCTGGCTACGAGAAAATGCCGATTCAATTTCCAAATCAATTTCCTCATCAATAAGGTAGGCCATCTCCTATAGGCAATCCCTACATTTTTATCAAAAGTATCTTTTAATAAATACCAAATCTCAAAGGATGGAGTATAGATAGTATATACTATTTGGGAGGGGAAGGAATAGATGGGGGAGAAGGGGGAGGGGGAAAGGGGAAAGGAAACAGGGATAGGAATGGGGGGCGACAATAGATGATAAAAGACACAAGACAGTAGGAAATTAAAATAAGGAATAGAGGAGTTTATGGGTATGAATATATTATTATAATTTATTTTAGAGAGCTCGGGTCCTGAAGGGAAGTATAATCCCAATTTAGCACATATATGAAAAACAACAAAAACTGGAGACCAAGCTCATCTAGAGGAAAGTCCTATAGGGCAGGTCTCGGTGAGGTGGGTAGTGACCCACATCATCGAACACTAGACCTGTTAGTTTAAACTTAGAAAAGAACCATTCCCTGTGTGTGGGACAATAACCCTGCACAGCCCATCACCCCGTCCTGCCCAGTCCCCATAACTTCTTACTTTAATTATTTGGGTATTCAGATCACTCCACAACTGGAAGACTTCTGTCGCTTGAATGAAGCCCCTCTACTTAGCCACTTCAGAGAAAAAAATTACATTTGCAACAGACTTTGGTTATCCCTGGCTGGCAAAATAAATCTAGTGAAAATTATTGTTATGCCCCAATTACTGTATTTTTTGCACAATACACCTGCGGTGATCCCTCTAAGTATCTTTTAGGAGGTGAAATCTATTTTTAGACAATTACTATGGCACAATAAAGCACCTAAAGTTTAATTAGAGTATTTGCAAAGCCCTAAGGAAGCTGGAGGTTTGGCCATGCCTAATCCGTGGCTTTATTATTTGGCCGCTCAATTGCAACACATATGTAATGGTCTAGCACACACCATTACAGAAGTTCTTCAACCTAACCTAGATTCCTCAATCTTTATTTTATTATACATAATTAAAATGGTTGACCTACCTACTGGATTGAAGCCTGTGGCCTTTGCTTAATTAAACCGTCTTTTGCCTACCTTTACCTACCTTTACCCTTATTCAGAAAGTCTGGAATAAGGCTAAGTGGATCCAACAAGTTATTGGTTTTACGGTCTACAGCCCTATTTGGAATAATAATCACTATATTCACTATCCTGAGCTGGCTAAATTACAACAAGCCCCTAGATGGCGTAAATGGGGAATAACTCGCTTGAGGAACTAAGTATAAATTTCTGTTTACCTAAATCAATGCTCTTTTATTATATCCAGCTCAGGCATGCTGTGGAGGCACAGGGGTTGGCAGTGGAATGGCAGCAATCTCCAACACCAGTGTTTAACATGATGGCTGAAAGGGATTTATTTCTAGATGCTACGCAATTTTGCTTAATAATTTCTTAACATCATTTCCCCTCAGAGTGGGAGAGAAATGGGAGAGAGACCTGGGCCCATTTATAGATGATGATTACTAATGACTAAGCACACTTGGAGTGTGTGAAATGCATGAACCAGCTTTCTGCCAACACTTTGGGATGTTCTGAATAAAAGAACTTTGATCGAGTACAGAGTGCGGCTATTTCTTCTTTTGACTATATGCAGAGGCGAGCCGAGGTGGGCACCTGTCCAGATCATCAGGCTTTTAAAACCTCCTGGAGCAGCGAGTCTTCTTGTTTGGATACTTTAATATCCAGACCTGAAGGGCCTGGTATGGATTTTGGGGGACCCCCATGCAATTTTTTTTAAATTTTGATGCAGGGTTCCCCTTAATATCCATACCAGACTCAAAGGGCCTGGTAATGGGGGGGAAACCCCACACCATTTTTGTTAAATTTTGTCATGGGGGGTCCCCTCTGAATCCATACTAGACCCAAAGGGCCTGGTATAGACCTGGGGGGGACCCCATACAGTTTTTTGCAATTTTTTTTTGGCTGGCATTTTTTTGTACTTTCAATTTTCAATGGGGAAGTCGCTGACAGCTGAAGATTCACTGGTTGTTAAGGACACGGCAGCTGGCTTCCAGCCCCCTGGTTAGCAACCAGCTATTTACAGTGTTAAAAAAATAGCCACAAAACACATAAAAAACACATCAAAAATGCAACAGTTGCGTTTCTGGTGCAATTCCATTGAAATCTATTACACGCAAATCACATGAAAAAAGTCCCCAACCATTTCCAAAAACGCACTGGCCGCAAAACGCATAGATGTGAACAGTACCATAGGAAACCATGTTAAATGGACTGTATAGTGTTTCTGAAAACTGCAAAATGCACTAAAAAATGCATAGGTGTCAACCTAGGGTCAGGGCCAATTCACACTAAAGTGAGAGGCTCTTTACAGGTGCTATTTTTAGCACCTGTAAAGCACCTCCATTGTGAAAGCAGCCCAAGATGTAAAAGATCTTGCACTTCCCCAAAACCCCCACCCCCAAAACTAATTAAAAAGAAGAAAGAAAGAAAAGAGAAAATAAATAAATAAAAAACAAACAAGCTCAATAATTTACTTTAATTTTGTTGGCAGAAACAAAATTATGTACATTCATTTACTAGCTTTAAAAAAAATAATCTACAGGATATATGGTGCTACATTTAGCAAAACAGCAATTGGGTTTTAAGGGCCCTGCTCATAGGAGCGTACATTCTAAAATTTGTCTAAACCTCAGCGTGGACACAGCTTTACTTTCAGTGTATAACAGGCAACACATCACATTTTTATCTGCAAGATTATAGAAACATACTTAACAGTCATTATTCTTACAAAGCATTCCAAAATAATATTTAAAAAGTCACATGTTCGAAATATAACAAATATAACACCCACCACCACCCCACAAATCCACACACATACATTGGTGACCATGTTCTGCTGGAAGCTGCACTTCTGTGTACACGATTAAGCAATGAGATCAAAGAGTAGAAAGTCAGCACATGCTCCCAAACCATATTTGCATGGACAGACATTAACAATACACACACAACATTGAAAGCATGGCCACATAAACCCACTTTTGATTGAAAAAATGCACAAGAACTTCAACAAACAGCCCCCAGTTGTGCCTTTGTCAATAGGCATAATATCATTCCTTTGCCCCTACAAATCAAAGCAAAAAACCTGGCCTTCTCGGGCCAAATGACCCCCCCCCCCCGCCCCCTACTGCAGCCCTTTATATAAGATAGGTTGTATTGTTAGCACACTGACACACGCCCAATAGAAGTACACACCCACCAGTATCTTTCAATCTGTCTCTTCATGTATGTTTAAAGTGATTGCACCTGATGGGCAGGAACACATAATACTATTTGCAACTGTGTTAGCCCTTGGCTATGTGCATCAAATCTCCAATTACAGGCCAAAGATCTAAGTCCATTTGCATGCACATAAACAAAGCAACAGTTTTCTAAGCATATGTACCTGTGCAGTGTAAACCCTATAATTTTAAATGTCCAAGTCCCTGGGCATGATTAGTGCTAACAAACTTTAACATCAGTCCCTGGCTGCAATGAGCTTCCAATCTAAAGTCCAAAACTAACTTTCTTACATTAGGGACTAATGTATTTCGACAGGAGACAAATAAAATGCCAGCATGTTTTTAGATTGTAGTGAGAAACCCACACAGGGAGAGCATATAAACTTTGACACAAGGATTAGGATGTTGGGGAATTGAACCAGCAACCCCAGTGCTGCTAGACAGAATTGCTACCCACTTAGCCAGCAGGCAGCCTCACACATGTTCTCTGCATCTCTGTGGTGTGAACCAGCCCTAAGTCCATAGCCATGCTCAGTGTCACAAGCAATATACAATATATTGGCCTAAGTATTGGGATGCCTGCCTTTAAACGCACATAAACTGTAATGACATCCCAGTCTTAGTACGTAGGGTTCAAAATTAATTTGGCCCACCCTTTGCAGCTATAACAGCTTCAACTCTTCTGGGAAGGCTGTTCACAAGGTTTAGGAGTGTGTCTATGGAAATGTTTGACCATTCTTTCAAGTGCATTTGTGAGGTCAGGCACTGATGTTGGACGAGAAGGCATGGCTTACAGTCTCTTCTCTAATTCATCCCCAAGGTGTTCTGTTGGGTTGAGGTCAGGATTTTGTCCAGGCCAGTCAAGTTCCTCCACCCCAAACTCACTCATCCATGTCTTTATGGACCTTGCGTTGCACTGGTCCAAATGATTTGGTGGAGGGGGGAATATGATGTGGGGTTGTTTTTCAGGGGTTGGGCTTGGCCTCTTAGTTCCAGTGAAGAAAACTCTTAAGGCATAAGCATACCAAGACTTTTTGGACAATTTCATGCTCCCAACTTTGTGGGAACAGTTTGAGGATAGCCCCATCCTGTTACAACATGACTGCACAAAGACATGGATGAGCGAGTTTGGGGTGGAAGAACTTGACTAGCTGCACAGAGTCCTGGCCTCAACCTGATAGAACACCTTTTTGGCTGAATTAGAGCAGAGACTGTGAGCCAGGCTTTCTCATCCAACATCAGTGCCTGGCCTCACAAATACACTCCTGGAAGAATGGTCAAACATTTCCATAGACACACTAAATTTTATGGACAGCTTTCCTAGCCTTCCCAGAATCTGTTCTAGCTGCAAAGGGTGGGCCAAATCAATTTTTAACACTATGGACTAAGACTGGGCTGGCCATTAAAGTTCATGTGTGTGTAAAGGCAGGCATCCCAATACTTTTGATTGGATAGTGTATCTGGCAAGAATTACAATGGTGGTGGAAGCCTCCTACACATAAATACTACATTTGGTTTTAGGACCTGGGAGATGAGACAACTTCTCTACATGAAGCAGCATGTTTGGGAATTGAACCCAGACACTCAGGGATGCTAAGCAGAAGTTCTAAACTCTAAGCCACAGAGCTGACACATGTGTAAACCTCCTACACATAAATACACATAAATACTGCATTTCTTTGGACATACAGGTGATGGAATTACATTACACAAGAGTTATTCTTCTTGATTTATTCTGTGATATTTGGTGGTTCTTTGTGGGTCAGTGTAGAATAGGGATATAACCCTCAAATTTTTGTGAATTACATTTTGATTTCTGATGTTGGTACACATATCACATTTTTTGGGCTCAAATTATGATTATTTGGAAATAATAAAAAGCACAAAACATTGTGACCCATTTTAAATTTACATCAGCAATGGTATTGTTTGTGCTTTGAAAAGACCCCTTTGTGAGTTTGAGTAAAGATTGTTGTGAGATGGAGAGTAACAAGTAAAAGTGACAGAGAAAAATATATTTTACCAAAACATCAAAACATTTCACATTCTAGAATTCTTAGACCCCTTTTCACACGATCGTCAAAACTGACAGGAGGACCTGAACGGGGGCTCCATGTTAGCCTATGGAGCGACGGATGTCAGCAGAGACATGTCCGCTGACATCCGACCCGGTCCGATCCGCTAAAAGCAGACAAATGGCCCTACGTTCAGGACCGTCGCTGGCGGATCAGATCGGTTGAGATCTGATGAAAACGGACATGCTGTGGACTCCGTGGAAGCGGAGTCCGCCTCGTGTGAAAGGGGCCTTAAAAACAAAATATTTTAAGTAGAAGCAACAATGTTGCAAAGGAAATATTATTTCAGAGAAAGATACATTTCGTCTCAACATTAAAAGGATTTATTTGTGAAAGTTACAATTGTATCATTAGAATCAATAGCTAAAACTTGCATTGGACTATAATAGCACTGATTTTCACTTCCAAAAAATGCTCTTTAACTCAGCACTCATTTTCGTATTTACTAAAGCGCCCTGTAAAAAAGATACTAGAGCTAAAATGAGAGCTATTTGCAGGTCTGAGCATTCTCAGTTGTGTTGGCACCTAATTGTACAAAAACGGGGAATTTATCTCTTCTCAGACTTTTAAAGATATTTCAGTGTAGAAATCACTTTTTCACACAGTTTAAAAGCAGATTATCTTTAAATATTATACTGCATATTTCAGTACTATTTAGTGAATTATATCATGCTCTAAACAATATTTCCATGTGCAATTCTCCAGGTTTTAGCAGAGAAAGGGTTTGGGCGCTATTTGGTTTCAGGGAACTATAGTAAATTCGATTTTGGGAGTATTTTCTCACCAGCGCTATAGTGAATACCTTTTTTAGCATTAATTAGCGCTAATTAGTGCCGCGTCGCTATAGTAAATGACCCCCATACAGAATATATATATATATATATATATATATATATATATATATATATATATATATATATATATATATATATATATATATATATATATATATATATATATATATATATATATATATATATATATATATATATATATATATATATGTATATGGCCTATAACAGCCTATGACCCTTTATGGTTCCTCTGACCTTTTTCTGACCAGCACTGGGGGACTGGAAGTGGTGAGATTCCATGCTTATAAGAATTACATTTCCCACAATGTGGTGATATAGGGGATATGGAAGTAGGATTTTATACATTGCATTTTGATTTTAAAATTGTTAGGCAATAAAGACCTCTTTTCAGGAATCCAGGCTTCACAAATTAGTTTTTAATTTTATAAAAGCATAATTTATGTATATATTCATGGTAGTCCAATTAAAACAGGTGTGCTACTTAGTTCGCTTTTAAGAAGGAAGAATACTGAAGAGAAAGCAAGAAATATTATCTATTACAGTGATTACAAACAGTTGACAGCTGGAGTGACATATTTAGAACATTCCATACCATCAGGGTTATGCAAACTGTTAAATAATTAAACAACCAAATTGCCCTCCTGTGTTAAGTGCTAGAATGTATCACTTAATACATTTCTAGGGTTGCCATACAGTTTTAGTATTAACTTCCAGTTAACTTCCATTCAATAAGAAACACATTCTAGTATTAAAATTGCTTATGTTGATGCAATGAATGAGCTTTTACTACAGGTGGTAAAATTATTTTATGTGTTGTGTTTATGTGCATTTTGTTTTTATATAGATAGGGGAACATTCTCATTTCAGCAAATGCAATACATCAAAGCCTCAGCCAAGTTGAAAAAAGGTTATGGTTAGACTGAGCAGATTGGTTAGTCCAAATCTGGATTTACAATGAATTAGGCTGATCTGCTGCGCACAGATATTCACTGCTGATCACTAATTTATTCGATGGGTGACCTGCTCTGGGGACTTTACCAGTCCACATGCTCCATTGTTTGTTCCATCCTGGGTATGCAAAGCACAGTTGAGCAAAATCTATTACCATCTTGTCCAGCTACTTTAAAGGAGTTTCACCTGTGTACAAAGAAAAGAAATGGCAGCTTTTTTTTTTTTTACAAAGTAGGTCATACTGAACAAGTCAGAACAGAACTTCAGTTAGTAAAGAATGAATTGTAACTTTTCTTGCAGAGTTGATAAACTAGATAATATCAACACAGAGCAGCAATAATATCACAATGGGAGATGTAGGATATACTTTCTAATCTGATGCTGATATGTATTCCTAAGCAGTTAGAAAACAGAATATTGCTCTTGATTTAAATGTTAGTATATGGAGCATAACACTTTGATAATAGTGCATCTTTATTCTGTTGGCAAAAAAACAATGCAGATCAAGGCAATCTATAACTGACAATCCCTGTTGCATAGATATAAAAAATATAAACTGTTGTTGGTAGGCTGCCATGGGTTATTTAGTTGAAAGCTGCCTGAAGGTGGTTAAAATTGACAGAAAATTTCTAAGTGTATTACCATTATTAGACAGGAATGAGACCTCCCTATACAGTTAGTATACAATATCTCAGGGAAGTGTTTGAAGATGCAAGGGTGCAGTAAAATGCTTTTTTGAGAATTTTAAACAGTGTGCATATCATGTATGGCGGTGATTATGTACCTTTTTTGCAGCCCGAATTAAAAATAAAGATGTGAGTCCTAAGAGACACCCAAGCAGGCTGTAGCCGACATGAAAAAAAAAAAAAAAAAAACAGGGACATGCCAAAGGTCAGTATGGGTAGCAGGCAAGTGTGGTCAGATACAACAAAAAAGGTTGATAACTATAGAGACAAGAACTGTTGAACAGTGGCACTCTTGGACAACAGAACTCAATGACATTGGAACTTGGGGACACTGGGTGACAAAGGGTCACCAGAGACACAGAAGTACTAGGGTCATGGGATGGCAGGACGACTAGAGGACGAGGAGTGCAAGGAGGTACAAAAAACACTAGAGGCAAAGGAAGAGACAGGCTATAGGAATTTGGGAACTCTGGAAGACAAAAACTAGGAACACTCAGAAACTAGGAATGCTCAAGAACTGGGGCCTGTGGCAAGGAATTAAACCTGTTACTCATCTAAGGAATGCTGGTCTGAGCACAGCTTTAATAAAGAGGTAGATTGATAGGTTGGGCGGATACTGGCCACAAAGCTACCTAAACTAATCTGAAGGTCTAATTCAGCCACCTGCATGTGGCGTTAGGTAGAACCTGCTGCGCCATCTGGGGGGTATATATGGAAGGATTAGCATCATGGGATTTCTCTCTTCATGGCTCCACACTCCACATGTTTGGACACACCTATCATGGCAAGCAGTCTTACTCTTCACCAGCATGCAACATGACACTTATTTCTACACCTGTGCAATAGAGTTCACATGTTGCTTTTATTTTTCATCACAGTTTCCCTTTGATTGCTGTCCCCATCAATATTGCTTTGGACTTCTATATAACCTTACTCTCCATTTGTCTCCATGCCCACATTCATACTTGATTGGCTTGTATACTATGCTGATATTTTTTTTATTATTTACTACATACACTTATATATTTATATATACAAATAAATCCTTTTAATGTTGAGACGAAATGCATCTTTCTCTGAAATAATATTTCCTTTGCAACATTGTTGCTTCTACTTAAAATATTTTGTTTTTAAGGCCCCTTTCACACGAGGCGGACTCCGCTTCCACGGAGTCCACAGCATGTCCGTTTTCATCAGATCTCACCCGATTTGATCCGCCAGCGACTGACCTGGACGTAGGGCCATTCGTCTGCTTTTAGCGGATCGGACCGGGTCAGATGTTATTATCTGATTGGATCATACACTATATAGACCCTTCACATATATACTATACATATGGTTGGCCTTCCTAGTACTTAATTGACTACTTAGATATATACTTTTGTTGCAGCTGCCATTCATGTTGGACATTTTTTGGCTCCTATGTTATGCTTGCCCTATATCTGTCCCCTGGGGGATCTTTTCTGGTTCCTTACCTTTAGGTTAGATAGATGCTGGATAGATACATGCTGATTGGATCATACACTCTATAGACCCTTCAAATATATACTACACATATGATTGGCCTTTCTAGTACATATTTGACTACTTAGCTATACACTTTTTTTGTAGCTGCAAATCATGTTGAACATTGAGGGACATCTAAGGTCACAATCTTTGGCTCCCATGTTATTCTTTGCCCCCCCCCCCCATGTTATCTGTCCCCGACTGGTTACTTCCCTTCAGCTCCCGGGATAGACACACCTCACCGCCACCTGTTGGTTTAATGACTTTTGAGATGTTGGCTCAGTCCATATGTGAGTAAGGGATATCTTTGTGTAAGGTCCCCCATTTTTGCTGTATGGTATTTTTTTAATGTTATATATTTCTCATTGACATTTTTGTTCTGTAGATAAACTGCATTTACATCTACTTCTGAAGAAGTGAGCAGCCACTCACGAAACGTGTCAATTTGTAAATTCGAGACATACGTAGGGATACAGAAGTTTATAAAGAGCATCAATATAAAGAAGTATTTTGCCTTAAATCCGATGAAAAGACTTGGAAATGAATTAGAAACAAGGATGTATACCCAACTACGAAACAAGTCAATATTTAACCTCAGAATACAAAATAATAGACATATCGATATGTTCAAAAAGTTAATAAGCAAGGATTTGTAAATGCTAAATATAAAGAAACCCACGGGCCAGGGTCATATCAAGAAGGGGTTTAAAACTTTGGAAAAAAGAAAGGATTTGGTAATCAGACCAGCTGATAAAGGGGGAGGGATTGTGGTATGGAGTAAATGCCAATATAAATCAGTGATGAGTGATCTATTAAGTGATAATGAAACTTATAAGGTATTGAAGGGGGATCCTACTAGACAATACAAAAAAGAATTAGAAAAACTTGTGAAAGAAGAGAAAAATAAAGGTCTAATTAATGAGAAAGAGGAAGAGTACCTCATACCTGAAACTTGCAGTTATATATGCAATCCCCAAAATTCACAAGAATAGTGCAAACCCACCGAGTCACCCAATCATAAATGGAATCGACTCTTTATCCTCAAGATTGGGACAGTACATAGATTGCTACCTTCAGACTCTAGTACAAAACACCAAGGCGTATCTGAAGAAGACAAAACACATTCTACAAATTATGAATGATATCAGTGTTTTGGAAAAAAACCATCATGGCCACCACGGATGTGGCATCCCTATGCACCTATATCAACCACAAAGGGGCCATCAATGTGACCAAATGGGCCTTGGTGAAAAATAAAGATATGGATAGACAACAAAAACAGTTTATAGTGGACTACCTTGATTTCTGCTTAAAGCATAATTATTTTTGTTACCAGGATCAATACTATTTACAAACCAAGGGGGTAGCTATGGGGGCTAGGTTTGCCCCAAGCATAGCGAATTTATATATGGCCAAATGGGAAGAAGAAGAGGCATTGTATAACTCACCATATTAACCACATGACGACCGCCTCCACGCTGATGTACGTCAGCAGAATGGCACGGGCAGGCAAAATCACGTACCTGGTACGTGATTGCCTTCCTGTGGGCGGGGGGTCCGTTCGGACCCCCCCGGTGCCCGAGGCGGTCGTCTTTGGTCTGGGAGCGATTAGAGATGAGGGGGAGACCATCCGTTCGTGGCCCCCCCCTTACGATCGCTCCCAGCCAATGAGAATCGTTCCTCTGCTGCTGTATGCTAAACAGCAGCAAAGGAAATTATGTCATCTCTCCTCCGTTCGGTATTTTCCGTTCCGGCGCCGAGGAGAGAAGACTGTAATGTGAGTGACCCAACACACACACACAGTAGAACATGCCAGGCACACATTACACCCCCCTTTACCCCCCGATCCCCCCCGATCACCCCCCAATCACCCCCCCTGTCACACTGACACCAAGCAGTTTTATTTTTTTTTCTGATTACTGCATTGGTGTCAGTTTGTGACAGTTAGTGTGGTAGGGCAGTTAGGGTTAGTCCCCTTTAGGTCTAGGGTACCCCCCTAACCCCCCAATAAAGTTTTAACCCCTTGATTACCCCCCGTCGCCAGTGTCGCTAAGCGATAATTTTTCTGATCGCTGTATTAGTGTCACTGGTGACGCTAGTTAGGAAAGTAAATATTTAGGTTCGACGTCAGCGTTTTATAGCGACAGGGACCCCCATATACTACCTAATAAATGTTTTAACCCCTTGATTGCCCCCTAGTTAACCATTCACCACTGATCACGTATAACCGTTACGGGTGACGCTGGTTAGTTTGTTTATTTTTTATAGTGTCAGGGCACCCGCCATTTATTACCGAATAAAGGTTTAGCCCCCTGATCGCCCGGCGGTGATATGCGTCGCCCCAGGCAGCGTCAGATTAGCGCCAGTAGCGCTAACACCCACGCACGCAGCAGTTTAGGGTTCCCAAAAATGCAGTGTTAGCGGGATCAGCCCAGATACCTGCTAGCACCTGTGTTTTGCCCCTCTGCCCGGCCCAGCCCAGCCCACCCAAGTGCAGTATTGATCGATCACTGTCACTTACAAAACACTAAAAGCATAACTGCAGCGTTTGCAGAGTCAGGCCTGATCCATGCGATCGCTAACAGTTTTTTTGGTAGCATTTTGGTGAACTGGCAAGCACCAGCCCCAGGCAGCATCAGGTTAGCTCCAGTACTGCTAACACCCAGGCACGCACCGTACACCTCCCTTAGTGGTATAGTATCTGATCAGATTAATATCTGATCCAATCAGATTTATACTAGCGTCCCCAGCAGTTTAGGGTTCCCAAAAACGCAGTGTTAGCGGGATCAGCCCAGATACCTGCTAGCACCTGCGTTTTGCCCCTCTGCCCGGCCCAGCCCAGCCCACCCAAGTGCAGTATCGATCGATCACTGTCACTTACAAAACACTAAACACATAACTGCAGCGTTTGCAGAGTCAGGCCTGATCCCTGCGATCGCTAACAGTTTTTTTGGTAGCTTTTTGGTGAACTGGCAAGCACCAGCGGCCTAGTACATCCCGGTCATAGTCAAACCAGCACTGCAGTAACACTTGGTGACATGGCGAATCCCATAAATGCAGTTCAAGCTGGTGAGGTGGCAAGTACAAGTAGTGTTCCGCTGTCACCAAGAAGAAGACAAACAGGCCCGTCATGCCCATCATGCCCTTCCTGCTGCATTCGCCAATCCTAATTGGGAACCCACCACTTCTGCAGCGCCCGTACTTCCCCCATTCACATCCCCAACCAAATGCAGTCGGCTGCATGAGAGGCATTTTCTTTATGTCCTCCTACCCAATGAACCCCCCAAAAAAGATGTTGTGTCTGCAGCAAGCGCGGATATAGGCGTGACGCCCGCTATTATTGTCCCTCCTGTCCTGACAATCCTGGTCTTTGCATTGGTGAATATTTTGAATGCTACCATTCACTAGTTGAGTATTAGCGTAGGGTACAGCATTGCACAGACTAGACACACTTTCACAGGGTCTCCCAAGATGCCATCGCACTTTGAGAGACCCGAACCTGGAACCGGTTACAGTTATAAAAGTTAGTTACAAAAAAAGTGTAAATGAAAATAAAGAAAAAATATATAAAATAAAAAAAAATAGTTGTCCTTTTATTGTTCTCTCTCTCTCTATTCTCTCTATATTGTTCTGCTCTTTTTTACTGTATTCTATTCTGCAATGTTTTATTGTTATTATGTTTTATCATGTTTGCTTTTCAGGTATGCAATTTTTTATACTTTACCGTTTACTGTGTTTTATTGTTAACCATTTTTTTGTCTTCAGGTACGCCATTCACGACTTTGAGTGGTTATACCAGAATGATGCCTGCAGGTTTAGGTATCATCTTGGTATCATTCTTTTCAGCCAGCGGTCGGCTTTCATGTAAAAGCAATCCTAGTGGCTAATTAGCCTCTAGACTGCTTTTACAAGCCGTGGGAGGGAATGCCCCCCCCCCACCGTCTTACATGTTTTTCTCTGGCTCTCCTGTCTCAACAGGGAACCTGAGAATGCAGCCAGTGATTCAGCCAGCTGACTATAGAGCTGATCAGAGACCAGAGTGGCTCCAAACATCTCTATGGCCTAAGAAATGGGAAGCTACGAGCATTTCATGACTTAGATTTCGCCGGATGTAAACAGCGCCATTGGGAAATTGGGAAAGCATTTTATCACACCGATTTTGGTGTGGTCAGATGCTTTGAGGGCAGAGGAGAGATCTAGGGTCTAATAGACCCCATTTTTTTCAAAAAAGAGTACCTGTCACTACCTATTGCTATCATAGAGGATATTTACATTCCCTGAGATAACAATAAAAATGATTAAAAAAAAATGAAAGGAACAGTTTAAAAAAAAGATAAAAAAGCAAAAAAATAATAAAGAAAAAAAAAAAAGCACCCCTGTCCCCCCCTGCTCTCGCGCAAAGGCGAACGCAAGCGTCGGTCTGGCGTCAAATGTGCAATTGCACCATGCATGTGAGGTGTCACCACGAACGTCAGATCGAGGGCAGTAATTTTAGCAGTAGACCTCCTCTGTAAATCTAAAGTGGTAACCTGTAAAGGCTTTTAAAGGCTTTTAAAAATGTATTTAGTTTGTCGCCACTGCACGTTTGTGCGCAATTTTAAAGCATGTCATGTTTGGTATCCATGTACTCGGCCTAAGATCATCTTTTTTATTTCATTAAACATTTGGGCAATATAGTGTGTTTTAGTGCATTAAAATTTAAAAAAGTGTATTTTTTCCCCAAAAAATGCGTTTGAAAAATCGCTGCGCAAATACTGTGTGAAAAAAAAAATTAAACACCCACCATTTTAATCTGTAGGGCATTTGCTTTAAAAAAATATATAATGTTTGGGGATTCAAAGTAATTTTCTTGCAAAAAAATTTTTTTTTTCATGTAAACAAAAAGTGTCAGAAAGGGCTTTGTCTTCAAGTGGTTAGAAGAGTGGGTGATGTGTGACATAAGCTTCTAAATGTTGTGCATAAAATGCCAGGACAGTTCAAACCCCCCCCCCCCAAATGACCCCATTTTGGAAAGTAGACACCCCAAGCTATTTGCTGAGAGTCATGTCGAGTCCATGGAATATTTTATATTGTGACACAAGTTGCGGGAAAGAGACAATTTTTTTTTTTTTTTGCACAAAGTTGTCACTAAATGATATATTGCTCAAACATGCCATGGAAATATGTAAAATTACACCCCAAAATACATTCTGTTGCTTCTCCTGAGTACGGGGATACCATATGTGTGAGACTTTTTGGGAGCCTAGCCGCGTACGGGACCCCGAAATCCAAGCACTGCCTTCAGGCTTTCTAAGCGCGTAAATTTTTGATTTCACTCTTCACTGCCTGTCACAGTTTCGGAGGCCATGGAATGCCCAGTTGGCACAAAACCCCCCCAAATAACCCCATTTTGGAAAGTAGACACCCCAAGCTATTTGCTGAGAGGTATAGTGAGTATTTTGCAGACCTCACTTTTTGTCACAAAGTTTTGAAAATTGAAAAAAGAAAAAAAAGTTTTTTCTTGTCTTTCTTCATTTTCAAAAACAAATGAGAGCTGCAAAATACTCACCATGCCTCTCAGCAAATAGCTTGGGGTGTCTACTTTCCAAAATGGGGTCATTTGGGGGGGGGGGGTTGTGCCACCTGGGCATTCCATGGCCTTCGAAACTGTGATAGGCAGTGAAGAGTGAAATCAAAAATTTACACCCTTAGAAATCCTGAAGGCGGTGATTGGTTTTCGGGGGCCCCCTACGCAGCTAGGCTCCCAAAAAGTCCCACACATGTGGTATCCCCATACTCAGGAGAAGCAGCTAAATGTATTTTGGGGTGCAATTCCACATATGCCCATGGCCTGTGTGAGCAATATATCATTTAGTGACAACTTTGTGCAAAAAAAAAAAATTGTCACTTTCCCGCAACTTGTGTCAAAATATAAAATATTCCATGGACTCAACATGCCTCTCAGCAAATAGCTTGGGGTGTCTACTTTCCAAAATGGGGTCATTTGGGGGGGGTTTGTGCCATCTGACCATTTTATGGCCTTCAAAACTGTGATAGGTAGTGAGGAGTGAAATCAAAAATTTACGCCCTTAGAAATCCTGAAGGCGGTGATTGGTTTTTGGGGCCCCATACGCCGCTAGGCTCCCAAAAAGTCCCACACATGTGGTATCCCCGTGCTCAGGAGAAGCAGCTGAATGTATTTTGGGGTGCAATTCCACATATGCCCATGGCCTGTGTGAGCAATATATCATTTAGTGACAACTTTTTGTAAATTTTTTTTTTTGTCATTATTCAATCACTTGGGACAAAAAAATAAATATTCAATGGGCTCAACATGCCTCTCAGCAATTTCCTTGGGGTGTCTACTTTCCAAAATGGGGTCATTTGGGGTGGGATTTTGTACTGCCCTGCCATTTTAGCACCTCAAGAAATGACATAGGCAGTCATAAACTAAAAGCTGTGTAAATTCCAGAAAATGTACCCTAGTTTGTAGACGCTATAACTTTTGCGCAAACCAATAAATATACGCTTATTGACATATTTTTTACCAAAGACATGTGACCGATTACATTTTGGCCTAAATGTATGACTAAAATTGAGTTTATTGGATTTTTTTTATAACAAAAAGTAGAAAATATCATTTTTTTCAAAATTTTCGGTCTTTTTCCGTTTATAGCACAAAAAAAAACCACAGAGGTGATCAAATAGCATCAAAAGAAAGCTCTATTTGTGGGAAGAAAAGGACGCAAATTTCGTTTGGGTACAGCATTGCATGACCGCGCAATCATCAGTTAAATCAGAGCAGTGCCAAATTGTAAAAAGACCTCTGGTCTTTAGGCAGCCAAATGGTCCGGGGCTGAAGTGGTTAATTGAGAATGTATAATTCATTGATGATTTGATTATTTTTAATGGGATGGCAATGAGCAGGAGCTAAATACATTCCTGATGGTAATGATTAAGAGTAATAAAAGTATTCAATTGGCATGGGAACCACTTCCTGAACCTGGAAATTAGTAATGAAAATAAAAAGATAATCACAAAAGTCCACTTCAAAGCTATGGATAGAAATTTGTATATATACCAAAATAGTTGTCATCATAAACTTTGGTTGGTTAATGTACCGAGAGGACAGTTCCTGAGGATCAAAAGAAATTGTACTAACACAAGTGATTATGAGGAACAATCAATGGAGTTAGCCAATAAATTTATTAGGAAAGGTTATGGTCAAGCATTCATTGTAAAGAAGAGACAGAATGTGGGCAACATAGAAAGAAATGTATTATTAGAGAATAAACCATCACAGGAAAGACAGGAATTACTCCTAGCATTGATAATGGATTATAATCTCCAACACAAACAGGTGGAAAGGATTATTGAGAAATATTGGGATATATTAAAATATGATAATATCCTAAAATCATTCATTCCGGGAAAACCTAGGTTCATATACAAAAGAGCTACCAATCTAAGGGACTGATTGGTTAAAAATGTAGTGGAACCCCCAGTTGCTAATATCATCGCTATATTTGATGGAAAAGGTTTTTATGATGGAAAAGGTTTTTATGCCTGCGGCAGATGCTATAGTTGTAGGGCAGTCACGAGTAATACTAAGACATGGGATAAATTCACTAATAGTCAGAATGGGGAGGAATATATGCTCAATGATTTTATATCGTGCAATACAAAGGGTGTAGTATATGCCCTGGAATGCCCATGTTGTATGATGTATGTAGAGGGAACCAAGAGGGCCATGCATATAAGAATAAAGGAACATGTATACCAAATAACCAAAGATAAAAAGGGGGAATACCTGTACCATCCCTTCAGAAGAGTACACAATAGAAAAAAGTGCCAGGGATTAAGTTTTGGGGTTTAGAAAAATATAAAAGACACTGGAGGGGTAGTCACCGCATTACGACCCTCAGTCAAAGAGAATCCTGGTGGGTATACAAATTGGGCTCATTAGCACCTAGAGGTTTAAATTAGGAATTTGACCTCAACTGTTTTTTGGCCAATTTAAAAAAAAAAAAAATTATAATAATTTTTAATAAATCAATTTGTAATTTTTATCTATACATGATTACCACAAACATAAATATTGATTCTGTTTTATATGGTGTTTTTTTCTTGATTAGAATATTAATAATGCATATAGTAATATATAGATGCAATATTTTTAATATAATTTTTAAAAAAAATTTTAAATACATAATTTAAAAAAAAAACATATCATCGGGGATGTATGCACGGATAATATACCAGTCATTGATATTAGTATATGTGTGGTTAGGGAAGTGCACATTTGACTGTGGTAGCAATGCAACTAATGGTGGCCGTGTGCATTACCATAACACACACAAAGGGATAGTTACAGCATCATGGTTATTGTGAGTGTAAACACTGCTACAAGAAATTGGCCACTGTCCAGGTATCACTGTGGGCTAAAGAAAAATGGAGTGCACTGCAGGGTCCGTTTTAGGTATATGGTGTAGTAGACTCATATATGGGGGCACTGCAATCCACCTATTAGATAACAAAGAAGCTAAAGCTATTTGTAATATACACTAGCATACAGATAATATGAGTATAAGAAATCTACTAGAAAATGGCCGCAATCCATATGTAACTGCGGGCTACAAGAAAATGGCGGCGATCTACGCTATAAATACAATGGGAAGGACGTCAGCCAATCACAATTCCCAGAGAAAGTCACGAGGTAGTGACAAAACTGGTAGGAGGAGCTTGATTGGCTGACGTGAAAGGAATTAGGAAGTGTTTGGAGCACAGGCTTAGGACGGAGCTGCAGATCCGGTTTCAGGTGACACCATCACCCCATTACACATGAGTACACCAGGGCATCTTTTTTACTATGAAATGTGAGTGTAATTGTGTGGAGTTTAAGTTGTAAAAAATATTTTAAAAACAATATCACACTATTGCAAGCCTCTGTTGTTTCTACATGTATGCATACCGTATATGAGAGGAGGTCACTGTTAACCAGGAGGAAGGAGTTGTTCTTGATCCAAAATTTGAGCCAAATAGTTACTACAGGAAGGAGGAATCACAGGAGGAACTCCTAAGCTGTTACTCATTAACTACAGGCTTTTTAAAACAAAGCCCTTAAGGTGAGGGTACATCTGGTGGAGGGGTACACTAGGATTGTGTGCACACTGCATGAAGGCACCAGCATCACTTTTATCCATATCTTTATGATGGACTGTCAAGATTCTGATTCAATATCTTGAGGATATTGTGCAGCACACAAAGCACGTGCACTTTATTTTGGACGTTATAAATAAATGAATGTTATTTGCACGTTTTTGGACTTTTTGCACAGGATATATTTATTATTAGTTCAATATATTTGTTTAATGCATTTGTTTATTAGTAGATTTGTGCATTAGATATTTTTTTAGTTATTCATCCATCCATTCACTGTTTGGTCTCAGCGCTGCACATTTGTTATTCAATTTTGCATTGTCACATTTAGGGAAATGTGGGCAGTGCTGGCAGCTGCCTATTTTATTTTATTTTATTTATTTATTTATTTTATTTAATTTTATTTTATTGTATTTATGAATTAATTTTAGCAGTTCACAAGGTTTTCACTTATTTATGTGTATCATACATCAATAATTCGAAATACATATGTATGTGGCCGCTTGGTAATGTTGAGTTTTATTACTGCCAAGTGGTTTGGCACCTCTGTTCATGTATTTCATATACGATGAATAATATACAATTTTAATACATTTATAAACCATGTTTACTTTGTATACTCTCGTTCACCTTTTTGTGCTCACCTCATTTAAAGTCCCACAGGCGTATTTCTTCTTTGTTGCATTTAACTTGGGGATGGAGGTGTGTCACTGGCAAAACCAGCCCATTTTCTTTTGTATAATCTGAAGGTGAAATGAGGCGATGCTTAAAGCTTACATTCCTGTGTTACAACAAGGTAGGAACAGAGCACATGTTTCTAGAACTTCAAATAAGAGATCATCTTTGCAAGTTTGTAGAATTAGAAGTAACACAATAGCTCTGCACCTGCCTTATGACAGCACCAGATGCATCGTGAAAAGTGTATTGACTAGTTAAAACTGCATTTTGTGCGGATATAAATCACACAAATTAGTGCAGCTCTGTAATGTTATCTCTTTTTCTTGAGAAAGATTGGCAATTCCAATCGAAACATGTCAGAAGTACCTTGAGAGGTTATCATCCTTAGTGTAGCAGAGCGGCTTTTTACTATTTGTTTTAAACATGGTGGAGATGTATTTTTTTACGCTGCTACTCACCACTGTGCCTGTAGCTGGTACAGAGTGTGTAATTTTTACTTTCTAGTGCTTGTTTGAGTGTGTTCACTGCTGTACTAGGCACTACTCTAGAAACAGAGAGAAAAATGATATACAGTACAGGCCTGTAGGAAAAGATTACATTCCCATATGTGACTGAGTAAGTGCAACATTAACTGTTCCATCTAGCAAGCCGTTTTGAACCCTCAGGCTTTCCCATACATGTCTTGCAAGCTGTAAGTTTGTCAAAACCGTCAAATGTCAGTACACTTAATGTAACAGAAAACATTGAGCAAGGTGTATACTGTATTTAGTGCTGGCTGATTGTATCTATACTTTATAGTGAATCTTTTGAAAGAATGAGTTGTTTCACACTCTGCTGCTAAGTTATTAGTGTGAGCTGGTAGGTTCCCAATTTATGCTGTAGGATTTCATTACTAGCAACCCAGTAATTAATAACATATTACTAAAAAATGTTTTAATGCAATTAACGTAAGAACCTGAATTTGACCTGGTGCAGGCCTCTTGAAGTCCCTGTGTAACAGAGCTGGAGGGTGAGAGGAATAGGCAGTAAAAGAAACCAATCAGTGTTGTTTTCCCTCTCACAGTCGAATCAGAAAGTCCAGCATAACCCGGACTCAGCAGAAGTAGAATGAATCATGCAGGCCATCAGACTGAGGACATCTAGTTGCAGAAAATGTACTGTGGGGAAGAACTAAATATTGAAGAAAATATCTGGTTTTCTTATGTTTTAATACTGTATATTTACAGTATGGCCACAGAAACATAATAGACTCTGGCCACAGACTTCTAAAATTACTTTCCAAGTCCATTCTGTGTTATAACTCTATAAAAAAAAAACAAGAGTGAAAATATTAATGTGATTAGTGCTGCACTTTTTTTAATTAATGCCATGAATTATTAAAAACTTGAGCTAGAAAGATGCAGTAACGGCAGAAAAAAAGATGGCAGTACTGACAGCTACTTTTAGTGTTATAAACTGACTTTATCATAAGGGGACTTTAAATACTTCAATTGCCTTATAATTGTCCTTTGTTACTTCTATTGACAAATACAATCTTATTCTGAAAGTTTAATGATATTGTCTGCTGTTGTTCAATGCTGTGGGTGTAATGATATGCTAGTAGGATTACCAGTGACATGAAAATAAGTAAATGCTTGATACTTTCTATTAGTATTTATTGTGTCAAATGTTAAGCAATACATTTAATGCTGTTCTCTTGACTGTGTTAGATGCAAAAACATAGCGATAACATGAACTAGCAAAATGCATTTTTTTTGTCACAATAACATCTGTAAATGCCACTCAGACAGAATCATTGCTCTTAGTATTGTCATTAGAGAAAATCTTTTCTAAGAAGAAAAACTATCAAGATTTGCCCCCCCCCCCCCAAAAAAAAAAAGAAATCTTTGGCAAATCCACAGAGCATGTTAAAATGTTCTTTAAGGCCCCATCAGATCTACAGCGACTACACTTCCAAGTGCACTTGTAGTGCAAAGTGTATTTGCCTTTAATAAATAAACCCCTAAGACCCCATATACACTATTAGATTTTCTGCAGATTTTTGTCTTCAGATTTACCAAAACCATATCATATAAGGTGAAACCTTAAGAGTTTCAATTTATATACAATCAGGCAGGCCCTTGCACTACGTGGTTTTGGTAAATCTGAAGACAAAAATCTACAGAAAATCTAATAGTGCGTATGGGGTCTTAAGGGTTTATTTACTAAAGGCAAATCCACTTTGCACTACAAGTGCACTGTCACGTATCTGAATGGAGACTGAATTGATGAGGTCGGCCTCTCTTGTATCTCCAGCCCGGGTCCCGCTGAGAGTGGAACAGAAGGAGCCAAGGGCCAGGAGGGACACCAGTGCCTGCAGATGAAGACCCGGAGACCTGTTGCAGGAAGTCGCAGCTAGTCGCAGGACTGTAGTTGCAGCAGCGCTGAGCCAAGCAGGAAGCAGGAGCGAGGTCATAGGAGACGCCGGGTTCGTTAACAGACAGGCAGCACGGTAACAGGACATCAGGCAAAGGCAAGGTCAGTTGAGGAGCTGGGATCAGGAGCCAGGAATCAAGTAAACATAGTCCAGGAGCAGGGTCAGAGGGAAGCTGGGATCAAGCCAAAGATCAGACAAACAGGAACCAGAAGCAGGGTCAACAGGAGCCAAGGTCAGCAACGGGTATTCAGACAGGAATCACAGGTTCAGGGTAACAGAAGCACAGCTGAAAGACCAGTCAGCACAGAACAGTGGTAGAGGACTGCTTAAATAGGCCGTCTGGCACCAATTGGCACCAGGGATGCGCTCCTGCGAGTGCATGCCGGTCGCTGCACGCGCGCATGCGCATAAGCACGCACGGCTGTTCGTAGTCTCCCATGCGTGTGCCAGACGATTACCACTGGATTCCTTACATTGCCCCCCCTTAAGGGCAGCCTCCGGATGCCCACTAAGGAACTCTTCTCAGGGTGGAGGCGAAGGTAAGCGTGGAGCGTGCACATTGGAGGAGGGTTCCCAAGAATTATTTTCAGGCCCATAGTCCTTCCACTTAATGAGGAACTGGGTTTGGCCTCTTTTCTTCCAACAATCCAGAACAGCTTCCACCTCAAATTCCTCATTACCATCAACCAGTAACCGGGCAGGGGTCTCGGGTTCACGATCAGGAAACAGATTGGCCACAGATTATTTCAGAAGAGACACGTGGAATACAAGATGAATTTTTAGACTCCCTGGTAAAATTAGTTCAAAGGTAACAGCATTAATCCTTTTCTTTACAGGAAAAGGGCCAATGTATCTTGGTCCTAATTTTATTAGAAGAGCAGGCTAGTTTAAGGTTTGTAGTAGATAGCCATACCACGTCCCCCGGTTTCAGATCTAGATTGCTTTCCTTCTTTTATCATAGAACTTTTTGTAGTTCACTTGGGATTTGGTGATAGTCTCTTGCAGAAGCCGATTTTTAGCCCCCCCAGAACTCAAGGCGATCCTGTACTGCTGGTACCGGAGATTCTTGGGGAACATCAGGCAAAAAGGATGGATGGAAACCATAATTAGCAAAGAAAGGAGTCTGTTTGGTGGAAGAATGTATGGAGTTATTGTATGCAAATTCTGCTAATGGTAAAAGAGAAACCCAGTCGTCTTGTGCGAATAAAGAGAAACAACGGAGGTACTGTTCCAAGGTCTGATTTGTTCTTTCCGTTTGACCATTGGTCTGAGGATGATGGGCAGAAGACAAGCAATGTTTAATGCAATGTTTAATGCCCAGGACTTCACATCGGGACTTCCAAAATCTGGAGGTGAACTATACTCTGCGGTCGGAAGTAATATTGGCAGGAATACCATGGGGTAGTTCAACAACAATGTCCATGGAGATCATGCTCCATAACTTCTCAGGTACAGGAAGAGGCTCCAACAGACCCCAATTCTTAGTTTTAGAAGACTTGTTCCGTAGACATGTAGTACAAGACCTAACATAGTCTCTGCAATCTTGTACTAAACTTGGCCACCAGAAGGAACAAAGGGCTAACTGAGCAGTTTTATGCGCTCTGAAGTGTCCTGCTAGGGGATGATTGTGGCACATGTAGAATACTGCTGTGCATAACTGTTCCGGAATAAAGATCTGCTCACCACGAAAGTAGACACCCTCTTTAAGCTGGAGGTGAAGTTCAAGAGGAGGAGGATGATCCAGGACTGTTGTCTTGACTTGGGAGATGAGATCAGTCTGTAACAAAAGAAAATTCTTAGCAGGCAAGATGGTATCAGGTTCAGAGAGTACTTGGGTGTTTTGGAACATGCATGAAAGGGCATCCGGCTTCTCATTCTTGGATCCGGGCCGGTAGGTAATGTTGAAGCAGAATCTTGAAAAAAAGAGGGCCCATCTGGCCTGGCGGGGTCTTAACCTTTTGGCTGTTCTAAGGTATTCAAGATTCTTGTGATCGGTAAATACAAGAATAGGGTGTGCAGCCCCCTCAAGCAGGTAACGCCACTCCTCAAGGGCTGACTTAATGGTGAGTAATTCCCGATCACCGACATCGTAATTCCTTTCAGGGGCACTTAGCTTTCTGGAGAAGGAAGGCAACAGGGTGAAGCAAGGATTTTGTCCCTTGTCGCTGAGACAGTATAGCTCCTACAGCAATTTCCGAGGCGTCAACCTCGAGGACATAGGGAAGAGCAGGATCTGGGTGCTTCAGAATGGGGGCAGTGGTGAACAGGCCCTTCAGTCCCCCCAATGCTGTTTGAGCATCAGAGGTCCATGAGAAGGTTAGGTGTTGTTTGGTTAATTGGGTGATGGGTGAAATAATACTGAAAAAGTCTTTAATGAATTTCCTGTAGAAATTGGCGAACCCCACAAATCGCTGCACAGACTTCTTATCAGTGGGGGTAGGCCAATCAAGTACTGCTGACACCTTCTGTGGATCCACGGAAATCCCATCTGCAGAAATAATGAGGCCCAAGAACTGGATGGTACTTTTCTCGAACTCACATTTTTCGGCCTTGGCATAAAGGTGATCTTTCCTCGGTCTGTTTAATACCTTCTTTACATGGACCCGATGGGATTCTAGAGAAGTGGAAAAGATCAGGATGTCATCCAAATAAACAATGGTAAACAGATCAAGAAAGTCCCGAAACACATTGTTTACAAAATGCTGGAAGGGGGCTGGCGCATTACAAAGTCCAAAGGGCATCACCAGGTACTCAAAGTGCCCAAAACGAGACCTGAATGCCGTCTTCCATTCATCACCTTCCCTTATTCTGATCAAGTTGTAGGCTCCCCTTAGGTTGAACTTGGAAAATATAGGGGCCTCTCGAAGTCTCTGGAACAACTCAGGGATAAGGGGCAAGGGATACCGGTTCTTAATGGTCACCTTATTTAAGTCCCGATAGTCAATACATGGCCGGAGAGAGTGGTCCTTCTTCTCAATGAAGAATATCAGCAGGGGAAGAGGATGGCCGGATAAACCCCTTGTTGAGGTTTTTGTTAATATATTTCTGCAGTTCCTCTAGTTCAAGCTCCGAGAGTGGGTAGATCCTGCCAATGGGAATTTCAGCACCAGGCAAGAGTTCAATGGGACAATCGTAAGGTCTGTGGGGCGGAAGAGTGTCAGCATTCTTTTTATTGAAAACGCCCAAGAACTCATGATAAACAGAAGGCACAACTTTCATTGTTTCAGAATCCACATTAATGCAGAGGACGAAAGCTTCAGGACTGGGTATAGGAGGAAGGCAAAATTCTCTGCAGTAGTTGGAAGGAAAAGACACCTCTCCCATGGACCAGTTGATGAGGGGATTGTGTGCCTTTAACCAGGGCTGACCAAGGATGACGGGAAATAGAGGAGAAGAAATGACTTCCAACCATAAGAGTTCCCGATGCCCAGAAGCTGAGATGCACAGGATGGGTTCAGTCTCTGAGGTGACAGGTCCTGATTTGATGTTAGAACCATCTGCCAAGTGAAGCGTGAAACTATTTATTTTGGCACACAGGGGCAGGTTATGCAGGGTTGCGAAGGAAGAGTCTATAAAACAACTACAGGCCCCAGAGTCCACAATAGCAGAAACAGAGAGAGTTCTTCCATCTAACTGAAAAGAGACTGGCAGCAGGATGTGGTTCTGGTTGGAGTTTAATGCGGCAACTGCAGGAGGAGGAGAAGCTCTCCTATGATGTCTCCGGAAACAAGTCTGTAAGGAATGCCCCTTGTCGCCACAGTAGAGACAAAGTTTGTTATAGCGACATCAGGCCCGTTCTTGTTTAGTCAGAGGAGGCCTTGGAAAACTGGCACGAGGAACCTCCTTGATGTCAGAAGAATCTTTAGGCAAGGCAGAAGCAGGTGGAAGGTCCAAGGAGCAAACAGGCATAAGGTGAGGATTCCCAGCCTTTTCAAACTGCCTTTCCCACAGGCGGCGGTCAATTTGAATACAAAGAGAGATTAAGTCATTCAGAGAGGTGGGGGTTTCCACCCGGGCAAGCTTCATCCTTGATGGAGTCGGACAGTCCCTGGCGAAATTGGAAATGAAGGGCTGAGTTATTCCATTCCATATCCGCACTCCACAGGCAAAAGTCAGAGACGTAGTCCTCCACAGGCCTGGGGCCCTGTTGCAGGTGGCTTAATGATGTTTCAGCAGTCTGATGGCGAAAAGGGTCACTGTATAATTGAGCCATGGCAGCAAAGAAGGAGTTGACTAAAGCCAGGACAGGGTCATGCTGTTCCCAAAGCTGAAAAGCCCAGGCCTGGGGTTCTTCTTGCAACAGAGAAATGAGAAATCCCACCTTCACTTCTTCAGTAGGAAATGTGCGAGGTAGCAAGGAGAAGTACAGTTCACAGGAATTCCCGAAAGTCCTGAACTTCCTACGATTTCCAGAAAAGCGTTCGGGCAGTGGGACCCTGGGCTCAGGTAGATAAGGTTGGACTGCTTGGTAGGTTAAGCTGGCTGCACTCAGTAGTTGGTCATGAATGCGGGCCAAGTCCATATGCAACCCTTGCACAACATGGGAGAGTGTGGTAACAGTCCGACAAAGGGTTGACAGCAGAGAGACCTCCCTTTCAGACTCCATCCCTGGCTGACTGGTACTGTCATGTACCTGAAGGGAGACTGAATTGACAAGGTCGGCCTCTCTTGTATCACCAGCCCGGGTCCCGCTGAGAGTGGAACAGAAGGAGCCAAGGGCCAGGAGGGACACGAGTGCCTGCAGATGAAGACCCGGAGACCTGTTGCAGGAAGTCGCAGGACTGTAGTTGCAGCAGCGTTGAGCCAAGCAGGAAGCAGGAGCGAGGTCATAGGAGAAGCCGGGTTCATTACCAGACAGGCAGCACAGTAACAGGACATCACGCAAAGGCAAGGTCAGATGAGGAGCCGGGATCAGGATCCAGGAATCAAGTAAACGTAGTCCAGGAGCAGGGTCAGAGGGAAGCCGGGATCAAGCCAGAGATCAGACAAACAGGAACCAGAAGCAGGGTCAACAGGAGCCAAGGTCAGCAACAGGTATTCAGACAGGAATCACATGTTCAGGGTAACAGGAGCACAGCTGAAAGACCAGTCAGCACAGAACAGTGGTAGAGGACTGCTTAAACAGGCCGTCTGGCACCAATTGGCACCAGGGATGCGCTCCTGTGCGTGCACGCCTGTCGCCGCACATGTGCATGCGCATAAGCGCGCACGGGTGTTCGTAGTCTCCCTTGCGCGCGCATGCGCGCGAGTGCGTGCCAGACGATTACCACTGGATTCCTTACATGCACTTTGATGTGCAGTCCCTGTAGATCTGAGGGGGACATGCGACCACACTTCCAAGTGCACTTGCAGTGCAAAGTGGATTTGCCTTTAGTAAATCAACCCCTTATGCCTCGTGCACACAATCGGACATTCCGACAACAAAATCCATGTTTTTTTTTCAACGGATCTTGGCTCAAACTTGTCTTGCATACATATGGTCACACAAAGTTGGTTGGAAATTCCGAACGTCAAGAACGCAGTGACGTACAACACATATGACGAGCTGAGAAAAATGAAGTTCAATAGCCAGTGCTGCTCTTCTGCTTGATTCCGAGCATGCATGGCACTTTGTGTGTTGGAATTGTGTACACACGATCGGAATTTACACATTTTGTTGTCGGAAAATCCGACTGTGTGTACGGGGCATAAGTCTTTATTTCTTTGGCTGTATTTAAATGATGAATGCAATTACTAACAGAATTATCTCAAAATGGAAAAACTATGAAGTACACTAAAGCTTGTGGATAAATAAATGTAAAATGCATACATTGTGGTTGTAAAATTCCTTTATGTGCTTTGTATTTAATTCTAGGTTGAGGCGCTGCACTAAGCTACAAGGAGTACTGGATTTCCAATAGGCCTCCTAGGCACTTGGGAGGCAAACGTAGAGGCTAAACATGGAGTCCAAAATATTTGTTGTAGTGAGTTCTCTCTGATGAGGACAATTCAAGTGGGTAACATTTTAGCTGAAGTACCTGCTGAAGTACCTGAAAATACACATGTGCTATGGCTTGCTGCTTGTGTGGCAGGCAGGCACAAACACCCAAGTGTGAGAGGGCTCTTTATGAACAAATAAAGAAGGGGTAGGCTGCAAGGCATACCATTTTGACACACAATGCTCTTTGTGAAAAGGGCAGGAACTCTTTCTCTCTATGTTCATGTGACATCCCACCGTGTATGTTCAGTTACTTCGAACAAGAGGAAACCCAGAGATCTACTCCTCCTGCTTCGTAAAGCTGAAGTTTGTGTATGACTTTTTTGCATAGTTACATTGCTTTAGTTTGGACCAATGTAAGCATTCATGTGCAATACCTAGCTGCTTCCTGTGAAAGCTGAAAATCACTGTAGTAGACACTGCTACTTAGGTGATCTCCACTAGCTTTCAGGTTCTGTTTTGAGCGGCTATCCTGCAGCTAAGTGGACACAGAGACTCAGCATGAGCACCATTCAGAGAACACTTTGCATATTTTTCAATTAAAATCAAAGCATTCTCTGATTGGCCAAGGTAAAGAGGTGGTGGGGTTATGTCAAAGCATTCTCTGAATGACACCTTTGCTGAGCTAGCGATTCCCTATGTTTACTAAGCAACAGGGTAGCCGCTTGGCACAGGACCTAGAAGCTAGCCAATCACTGTAGTAGCAGTGACTTCCAGGGATGGCCTAGGTTTGGCAGAATAATTTTTTAACAGTGATCCAATTTGGAACAATTTACCTATGCAAAAAGCTATGACTAAACTTTAGCTTTAACCCTTTCACTACCTGGTCTGTACATCATACTGACCTGACAGCGGGGCGTTATAAACACACTCCCAGTGGCTCTAGCCTCATTGTGTGTATATCTGGCAAGCCAACTTCTGGAAGCAGTCTGGTGTAACATAACAAATTAGAACTACCATTATTTTGTTCTCTAGGGTGTTTGCTTTCAGAATATATATATATATATATAATGTTTTGAGGGTTGTAGGCCTAAAATGATGTTTTAAACATGTGCTAAAAAAATACAAAAATGGCTCTGGCAGCCAAAGGGTTTAAAGCAAACATATTATTTGCCTATTTTGCTTTAACCCCCCTTAAAAATAATCCTCAAGAAAATATAGTTACCCTTGAAAACAATATCTAACAGAGTTCTCCTACAATCGAATTTAGTGATGAAGTATTTCGGAAGCATGTAACAAAGTAAGCAGACTATCACCTAAGTCAGTGGTTCTCAACCGTTCTAGTGCCATGACCCCTTGATAAAATTTCCCAAGTTGTGGGGACCCCTAACAGTAAAATTATTTTTGTAGCGTGGTTTGTCAGCACCCAAGGCAAGCAAGTAATTTGCACCCCTAACCCACGGACATTTAACGCTTCCTGAGTCCCTTCCACTCATACAGTATTAAAACCCCTTATGGTACATTTTAGAATGTACCACTCTTTCTCTTTGTTCTCCTTTTATCTCTCTCTATCCTAATTTCTTGGGTTTTTTTTCCCCCATCCCTCTCTCCAGCCATCTTTCTTGTTCTTTCTCTTATTCTTACCTCTCCGTTTTTCTTTGTTCCTCCCCCTCATTTCCTCTCCCTTGCATGGGGGGGAGGGGTTTAATGGGATGAGTGATGAGTGGCAGTGCTGGCGGGGAGTTGGGATGAGTGGCAGTGCCAGTGCTGGTGGGGATGGGATCAGTGGCAGTGCTGGGGGTGGGGGGAGTTCTGATCAGCCAACTTAGGTGCTCTTGATCAAGGTCATCTGCTGATCTGAGAACTGTAGTGGGGACTTTTAATGGCAACACTATTCACAGGTAGTGTTACCGACTTTGTGGTGTCTCGTAGCAGTGACATTTATGCCGAAATCAGGAGATAGGATCTTGCTGGGCAGCCGCGAAAAGGCTGGGAGAGCAGTGTGGGCTTCAGGAACAGCCCAGGATCTGGTGACCCCTGGCAAATCGTCATTCGACCCCCAAGTTGAGAACCACTGACCTAAGCAATAATAATGTGTCAAATAGATAAACAAATATGATTAAAACTTTGTGAAATAATAAGGACAGCACTGTTACAATTTGTATGGATAACTTTTAATGTATCATAATGGCATTTATAAGCACACATGTTTAAAAAATAAATTATTTTCTAATATTTTAAAATGATATTCATTTCCAGCGTATTGTGGTCTTGATTGCCATATTGCTGTATTGATTTTACATTTACACTGGCAACATAACATTTCTAATAAGACATTAATGTAAAAACCTACACACATGGGAGGTAAATATGCCAGAAGGAAAGATTTAGGATACACGAGGTAGCATAAGTCATTGCCCAATAAGTCAGATCATCCATTAGTGTGAAGTCTGTATGCTTAGTTATGTGATGCTATGCTATGTATATATATATTATAGTATATAGTGTGAAGTGTGAGCATGTGTATTGTATTTTTTCATTAGCTTTTAGTCAGAAATTGTTTATTAAAAATGGAGAAAAGCACAAATCTATAGCTGTATGTATACAGTTCTTTTTTTTAATATATTTTTGCAAATCAATGTGGACTAACCTAAAACTGACAAATATAATAGTGAATACGCGCAACGGGAAGTAAGTGAATTAAATGAAATATTCGAGTATAAAGGAATGTGTAAGGACTGCGGCCTCCACAAAAGCAATCCCCACCAAAGTGGAGAAAACCAAAGGTGAATAAAGAGTTAATATGTGGGTGTGGCGCTGTCCAGTGGCGTCTCCAGCTTTCATATTTAGGGGGGGCACATGGGGGGACAGGGACAAAAGTAGGGGGGCAACTATAAAATGCGCATATATATATAGATCTATAGATCTATATATATATATATATATATATATATATATATATATATATATATATATATATATATATATATATATATAATATATATAGATCTATAGATCTATATATAGATATATAAATATATACTGGGGCCCTTTACTATGACCCCACAATGGCCCTTTCACATGTTCTGCAGTGAGCTCCCTTCCTACTGTATTGGGGTCCCCCAGGGTGTCAGAAAACAAGATATATATGTCACCAGCATACCAAGAAAATATAAGGATCCAAAGCAGTGGGAGAACTATCAGGATTGCAAAGGTTGTCTTGCCTCCGGGCCCTGGTGTTCTGCCACTGTGGGGTTTCCTAGCCTCCTCTTGCTGTCCTGTCCCTGCTATTGACTGCTCTGGTCTGGCATCTCTTGGAATTTACAGGCTGGTTCTCCTGTCCTAAGGATGGGAGAAATCAGTCTGTTTTTTCAGTAACTGAGAGTCCTGGTGGAGTCCTTCCTGCAACTCGCTCTTCTCCCTGCCAATGAGGATGCAGGGGAAGGAGCAAATCGGGCGGTCGTGGTTGGTTGAGCGCTCGCATTATGCAGTGTCAGCAAGCAGAGGGAGGGGGGAGGAATCACCCGTAGGAGCTGACTGGGGACTCTCTCCCTCTTAGACATTGATTTTTTTTTTATTGGGGGGGCACATGGTGGGGCACAGCATAATGTTGAGGGGGTCAGGGCCCCCTCTGGCCCCCCCTAGGGGCGCCATTGGCACTGTCCTTATAAGTGTGTGCAAGTGTAGGTGAATAAAGGTAAATTTCAATCCTCTACTGTGATAAACACCTGAGACCAATTATATATTATACACATAAACCTTTACCATGGCAAACCATAAGTGATCCATTCAATATAGTGTGGGGGACAAGGGTAAATACAAAAGTAGTGTGGTACACTAAAATACTAAATATAAATGAAAAATGGGTATGGTACACTAAAACCATGAATAGCTTTATGAAGTGCAAAACATAAGTATTCCACTCTATATAGTGTAAATACAAAAGTGGTATGGTGCAAATAAAAATTGTTAGATATAAATGCGAGGTACAATAAAATACTAATACTGCAATGAATAACTTTGTAAAGTGCATATATCAAAGTGGCTTGTGCTCCATGCAACAATAAAGGTGATTCACTTATTAAATAACCAGTGACAAGTGCTCAGTGCAGCATTGGCGATTTTGAGTTTCTTGGCGTTTGGAGTAAGCAAGTATCTCCACAGCCCGTCTGCTGCGTGAATTTCTGAGGTGCCCGGGTGTTTGTGTCTTGTACCATAATCATGCAGACACTCACCAGCTTTCTTAACCCCTGCAGGGGTGACACGCAGTCACAGTGTGTGCCACTGTGCGGCAATCCTTAGCGCTTTTGGAGTCGGGATGGCATTTAAACATAGAAGAGAAAGGGGATGCCCATAGCGTAAAACCATAAAAACATTTTATTGAGACAGATGACAGAGCGGTACTCACATATTATTAACTTGTGTAAGGCAACAGAAAAAAGTCATCAGTGAAACCGTCAGATTCAAAGTTGTATACTTTGGGAGATGATGCAAGGTGTCAGAATTAGGCCACGCCCAATTAGGGGGGGTGGTTTGTCCTGGGGGGTCCATACTAATGTAGGGGGGTGATTTGTCCTGGAGGGTCTAAACTAATGAAGGGGGGTGGTTTGTCCTGGGGGGTCTATACTAATGTAGGAGGTGATTTGTCCTGGGGGTCTAAACTAATGTAGGGGGTGGCTTGTCCTGGGGGGTCTGTACTAATGGAGGGGGGGTGGTTTGTCCTTGGGGTCTGTACTAATGGAGGGGAGTGGTTTGTCCTGGGGGGTCTGTTCTAATGGAGGGGGTGGTTTGTCCTGGGGGTCTGTACTAAGGGGGTCTGGTTTGTCCTGGGGGGGTCTGTACTAATGTAGGGGGGTGGTTTGTCCTGGGGGGTCTGTACAAATGTAGGGGGGTGGTTTGTCCAGAGGGATCTATGCTAATGTAGGGGGGTGATTTGTCCTGGGGGTCTAAACTAATGTAGGGGGGTGATTTGTCCTGGGGGTCTGTACTAATGTGGGGGGTGGTTTGTCCTGGGGGGTCTGTATTAATGTAGGGGGGTGGTTTGTCCTGGGGGGTCTATACTAATGTGGGGGGGGGGTGATTTGTCCAGGGGGGTCTAAACTAATGTAGGGGGGTGATTTTTCCTGGGAGAGTCTGTACTAATGTAGTGGGGTGGTTTGTCCTGGGTGTCTATACTAATGTAGGGGGGTGATTTGTCCTGGGGGTCTAAACTAATGTAGGAGGGGTGATTTGTCCTGGGGGGTCTGTACTAATGTAGGGGGTGGTTTGTCCTGGGCGGTCTATACTAATGTGGGGGGGTGATTTGTCCGGGGGTTCTAAACTAATGTAGGGGGTGATTTGCCCTGTGGGTCTGTACTAATGTAGGGGGGTGATTTTTCCTGGGGGTCTAAACTAATGTAGGGGGGTTATTTTTCCTTGGGGGTGTGTACTAATGTAGGGGGGTGGTTTGTCCTGGGGGGTCTATACTAATGTAGGGGGGTGATTTGTCCTGGGGGTCTATACTAATGTGGGGGGTGATTTGTCCTGGGGGGTCTAAACTAATGTGGGGGGTGATTTTTCCTTGGGGGTCTGTACTAATGTAGGGGGGTGGTTTGTTCTGGGGGTCTATACTAATGTAGGGGGGTGATTTGTCCTGGGGATATATACTAATGTGGGGGGGGGTGATTTGTCCTGGGGGTCTGTACTAATGTAGGGGGGTGGTTTGTTCTGGGGGGTCTATACTAATGTAGGGGGGTGATTTGTCCTGGGGGTCTGTACTAATGTACAGGGGGTGGTTGTCCTGGGGGTCTATACTAATGTAGGGGGGGTGATTTGTCCTGGGGGGGTCTATACTAATGTAGAGGGGGTGATTTGTCCTGGGGGTCTATACTAATGTGGGGGGGGGGGTGATTTGTCCGGGGGTTCTAAACTAATGTAGGGGGTGATTTGCCCTGTGGTTCTATACTAATGTAGGGGGGTGATTTGTCCTGGGGTCTAAACTAATGTAGGGGGGTGATTTGTCCTGGGGGGTCTGTACTAATGTAGGGGGGTGTTTTGTCCTGGGGGGTCTATACTAAGGTAGGGGGGGTGATTTGTCCTGGGGGTCTATACTAATGTGGGGGGTGATTTGTCCTGGGGGGTCTGTACTAATGTAGGGGGGTGGTTTGTTCTGGGGGGTCTATACTAATGTAGGGGGGTGATTTGTCCTGGGGGTCTATACTAATGTGGGGGGTGATTTGTCCTGAGGGGTCTGTACTAATGTAGGGGGGTGGTTTGTTCTGGGGGTCTATACTAATGTAGGGGGGTGATTTGTCCTGGGGGTCTGTACTAATGTAAGGGGGGTGGTTTGTCCTTGAGGGGTCTATACTAATGTAGGGGGGTGATTTGTCCTGGGGGGGTCTATACTAATGTAGAGGGGGTGATTTGTCCTGGGGGGGTCTGAACTAATGGAGGGGGGTGATTTGTCCTGGGGGGTCTGCACTAATGGAGGGGGGTGGTTTGTCCTGGGGGGTCTGTACTAATGGAGGGGGGGTGGTTTGTCCTTGGGGTCTGTACTTATGGAGGGGAGTGGTTTGTCCTGGGGGGTCTGTACTAATGGAGGGGGTTGTTTGTCCTGGGGGGATCTAAACTAATGTAGGGGGGTGATTTGTCCTGGGGGTCTATACTAATGTAAGGGGGTGATTTGTCCTGGGGGTCTAAACTAATTAAGGGGGTGGTTTGTCCTGGGGGTCTAAACTAATGTAGGGGGGTGATTTGTCCTGGGGGTCTGTACTAATGTAGGGGGGGGTGGTTTGTCCTGGGGGGTCTATACTAATGTAGGGGGATGATTTGTCCTGAGGGTCTATACTAATGTAGGGGGGTGATTTGTCCTGGGGGGTCTAAACTAATGTAGGGGGTAAGTTGTCCTGCGGGGTCTGAACTAACATGGGGGTGTGGTTTGTCCTGGGGGTCTGTATTAATGTAGGAGGGGATTTGTCCTGGGGGGTCTAAACTAATGTATGGGGGTGATTTGTCCGGGGGGGTTTGTACTAATGTAGGGGGGTTGGTTTGTCCTGGGGGTCTATACTAATGTAGGGGAGTGATTTGTTCTGGGTGTCTAAACTAATGTAGGGGTGGTGATTTGTCCTGGGGGGTCTGTACTAATGTAAGAGGAGGTGGTTTGTCTTGGGGGGTCTATACTAATGTAGAGGGGGTGATTTGTCCTCGGGGGGTCTGAACTAATGGAGGGGGGTGATTTGTCCTGGGGGGTCTAAACTAATGAAGGGGGGTGGTTTGTCCTGGGTGGTCTGTACTAATGGAGGGGGTTGTTTGTCCTGGGGGTCTGTACTAATGGAGGGGGGTGGTTTGTCTTTGGGGTCTGTACTAATGGAGGGGAGTGGTTTGTCCTTGGGGGGTCTGTTCTAATGGAGGGGGTGGTTTGTCCTGGGGGTCTGTACTAAGGGGGGCTGGTTTGTCCTGGGGGGTCTGTACTAATGTAGGGGGGTGGTTTGTCCTGGGGGTCTGTACAAATGTAGGGAGGTGGTTTGTCCTGGGGGGTCTATGCTAATGTAGGGGGGTGATTTGTCCTGGGGGGTCTAAACTAATGTAGGGGGGAGATTTGTCCTGGGAGTCTGTGCTATTGTGGGGGGTGGTTTGTCCTGGGGGGTCTATACTAATGTAGGGGGGTGATTTGTCCTGGGGGTCTATACTAATGTAGGGGGGTGATTTGTCCTGGGGGGTCTAAACTAACGTAGGGGGTGATTTGTCCTGGGGGTCTGTACTAATGTGGGGGGGTGGTTTGTCCTGGGGGGTCTGTATTAATGTAGGGGGGTGGTTTGTCCTGGGGCGTCTATACTAATGTAGGGGGGTGATTTTTCCTGGGGGAGTCTGTACTAATGTAGGGGGGGTGGTTTGTGCTGGGGGGTCTATACTAATGTGGGGGGGTGATTTGTCCTGGGGGTCTGTACTAATGTGGGGGGTGATTTGTCCTGGGGAGTCTGTACTAATGTAGGGGGGTGGTTTGTTCTGGGGGTCTATACTAATGTAGGGGGGTGATTTGTCCTGGGGGTCTGTACTAATGTAGGGGGGGTGGTTTGTCCTTGAGGGGTCTATACTAATGTAGGGGGGGGTGATTTGTCCTGGGGGGGTCTATACTAATGTAGAGGGGGTGATTTGTCCTGGGGGGGTCTGAACTAATGGAGGGGGGTGATTTGTCCTGGGGGGTCTGCACTAATGGAGGGGGGTGGTTTGTCCTGGGGGGTCTGTACTAATGGAGGGGGGGTGGTTTGTCCTTTGGGTCTGTACTAATGGAGGGGAGTGGTTTGTCCTGGGGGGTCTGTACTAATGGAGGGGGTTGTTTGTCCTGGGGGGATCTAAACTAATGTAGGGGGGTGATTTGTCCTGGGGGTCTATACTAATGTAAGGGGGTGATTTGTCCTGGGGGTCTAAACTAATTAAGGGGGTGGTTTGTCCTGGGGGTCTAAACTAATGTAGGGGGGTGATTTGTCCTGGGGGTCTGTACTAATGTAGGGGGGGGGTGGTTTGTCCTGGGGGGTCTATACTAATGTAAGGGGATGATTTGTCCTGGGGGTCTATACTAATGTAGGGGGGTGATTTGTCCTGGGGGGTCTAAACTAATGTAGGGGGTGAGTTGTCCTGCGGGGTCTGAACTAACATGGGGGTGTGGTTTGTCCTGGGGGTCTGTATTAATGTAGGGGGGATTTGTCCTGGGGGGTCTAAACTAATGTATGGGGGTGATTTGTCCGGGGGTTTGTACTAATTTTCGGGTATTGGTTTGTCCTGGGGGTCTATACTAATGTAGGGGAGTGATTTGTTCTGGGTGTCTAAACTAATGTAGGGGTGGTGATTTGTCCTGGGGGGTCTGTACTAATGTAAGAGGAGGTGGTTTGTCTTGGGAGGTCTATACTAATGTAGAGGGGGTGATTTGTCCTCGGGGGTCTGAACTAATGGAGGGGGGTGATTTGTCCTGGGGGGTCTAAACTAATGAAGGGGGGTGGTTTGTCCTGGGTGGTCTGTACTAATGGAGGGGGTTGTTTGTCCTGGGGGTCTGTACTAATGGAGGGGGGTGGTTTGTCTTTGGGGTCTGTACTAATGGAGGGGAGTGGTTTGTCCTTGGGGGGTCTGTTCTAATGGAGGGGGTGGTTTGTCCTGGGGGTCTGTACTAAGGGGGGCTGGTTTGTCCTGGGGGGTCTGTACTAATGTAGGGGGGTGGTTTGTCCTGGGGGTCTGTACAAATGTAGGGAGGTGGTTTGTCCTGGGGGGTCTATGCTAATGTAGGGGGGTGATTTGTCCTGGGGGGTCTAAACTAATGTAGGGGGGAGATTTGTCCTGGGAGTCTGTGCTATTGTGGGGGGGTGGTTTGTCCTGGGGGGTCTATACTAATGTAGGGGGGTGATTTGTCCTGGGGGTCTATACTAATGTAGGGGGGTGATTTGTCCTGGGGGGTCTAAACTAACGTAGGGGGTGATTTGTCCTGGGGGTCTGTACTAATGTGGGGGGGTGGTTTGTCCTGGGGGGTCTGTATTAATGTAGGGGGGTGGTTTGTCCTGGGGTGTCTATACTAATGTAGGGGGGTGATTTTTCCTGGGTGAGTCTGTACTAATGTAGGGGGGGTGGTTTGTCCTGGTGGGTCTATACTAATGTGGGATGTGATTTGTCCTGGGGTCTAAACTAATGTAGGGGGTGATTTGCCCTGGGGGGGTCTGTACTAATGTAGGGGGTGGTTTGTCCTGGGCGGTCTATACTAATGTGGGGGGGTGATTTGTCCGGGGGTTCTAAACTAATGTAGGGGGTGATTTGCCCTGTGGGTCTGTACTAATGTAGGGGGGTGATTTATCTTGGGGGTCTATACTAATGTGGGGGGTGATTTGTCCTGGGGGTCTGTACTAATGTAGGGGGGGTGGTTTTTCCTGGGGGTCCATACTATTGTAGGGGGTGATTTGTCCTGGGGGGTCTTCACTAATGTAGGGGGGAGGTGATTTGTCCTGCGGGGTCTGTACTAATGTAGGGGGGTGATTTGTCCTGGGGGTCTGTACTAATGTAGGGGGGTGGTTTGTCCTGGGGCGTCTATACTAATGTAGGGGGGTGATTTTTCCTGGGGGAGTCTGTACTAATGTAGGGGGGGTGGTTTGTCCTGGGGGGTCTATACTAATGTGGGGGGGTGATTTGTCCTGGGGTCTAAACTAATGTAGGGGGTGATTTGCCCTGGGGGGTCTGTACTAATGTAGGGGGTGGTTTGTCCTGGGCGGTCTATACTAATGTGGGGGGGTGATTTGTCCGGGGGTTCTAAACTAATGTAGGGGGTGATTTGCCCTGTGGGTCTGTACTAATGTAGGGGGGGTGATTTGTCTTGGGGGTCTATACTAATGTGGGGGGTGATTTGTCCTGGGGGTCTGTACTAATGTAGGGGGGGGGGTTTCCTGGGGGTCCATACTATTGTAGGGGGGTGATTTGTCCTGGGGGGTCTTCACTAATGTAGGGGGGAGGTGATTTGTCCTGCGGGGTCTGTACTAATGTAGGGGGGTGATTTGTCCTGGGGGTCTGTACTAATGTAGGGGGGTGGTTTGTCCTGGGGGGTCTATACTAATGTAGAGGGGGTGATTTGTCCTGTGGGGTCTGATCTAATGCAGGGGGTGATTTTTCCTGGGGGGTCTAAACTAATGAAGGGGGGTGGTTTGTCCTGGGGTTCTGTACTAATGGAGGGGAGAGTGGTTTATCCTGGGGGGTCTGTACTAATGGAGGGGGTGGTTTGTCCTGGGGGGGGTCTAAACTAAAGAAGGGGGGGTGGTTTGTCCTGGGGGTGTCTATACTAATGTAGGGGGGTGATTTGTCCTGGGGGTCTGTACTAATGTAGGGGGGTGGTTTGTCCTGGGGGGTCTATACTAATGTAGGGGGGTGATTTGTCCTGGGGGTCTATACTAATGTAGGGGGGGTGAGTTGTCCTGGGGGGTCTAAACTAATGTAGGGGGTGAGTTGTCCTGGGGGGTCTGTACTAATGTGGGGGGTGGTTTGTCCTGGGGGTCTGTATTAATGTAGGGGGTGGTTTGTCCTGGGGGGTCTATACTAATGTAGGGGGGATGATTTGTCCTGGGGGGGTCTAAACTAATGTAGGGGGCTGATTTGTCCTGGGGGGGCTGTACTAATATAGGCGGGGTGGGTTGTCCTGGGAAGTCTATACTAATGTAGGGGGGTGATTTGTTCTGGGGGGTCTAAACTAATGTAGGGGGAGTGATTTGTCCTGGGGGGGTCTGTACTAATGTAGGGGGTGGTTTGTCCTGGGGGGCTATACTAATGTAGAGGGGGGTGATTTTTCCTGGGGGGGTCTGAACTAATGGAGGGGGGGTGATTTGTCCTGGGGGTCTAAACTAATGAAGGCGGGGTGGTTTGTCCTGGGGGATCTGTACTAATGGAGGGGGTGGTTTGTCCTGGGGGGTCTGTACTAATGGAGGGGGGGTGGTTTGTCCTTGGGGTCTGTACTAATGGAGGGGAGTGGTTATTCCTGGGGGGTCTGTTCTCATGGAGGGGGTGGTTTGTCCTGGGGGTCTGTACAAATGTAGGGGAGTGGTTTGTCCTGAGGGGTCTATGCTAATGTAGGGGGGTGATTTGTCCTGGGGGTCTATACTAATGTAGGAGGGTGATTTGTCCTGGGGGTCTAAACTAATGTAGGGGGGGTGATTTGTCCTGGGGGGTCTGTACTAATGTAGGGGGTGGTTTGTCCTGGGCGGTCTATACTAATGTGGGTGGGTGATTTGTCCGGGGGTTCTAAACTAATGTAGGGGGTGAATTGCCCTGTGGGTCTGTACTAATGTAGGGGGGTGGTTTTTCCTAGGGGGTCTATACTAATGTAGGGTGGGTGATTTGTCCTGGGGGGTCTATACTAATGTGGGGGGTGATTTGTCCTGGGGGGTCTGTACTAATGTAGGGGGGTGGTTTGTTCTGGGGGGTCTATACTAATGTTGGGGGGTGAGTTGTCCTGGGGGTCTGTACTAATGTAGGGGGGTGGTTTGTCCTGGGGGGTCTATACTAATGTAGGGGGGTGATTTGTCCTGGGGGGTCTAAACTAATGTAGGGGGGAGGTGATTTGTCCTGGGGGGTCTGTACTAATGTAGGGGGGTGATTTGTCCTGGGGGTCTTTACTAATGTAGGGGGGTGGTTTGTCCTGGGGGGGTCTATACTAATGTAGAGGGGGTGATTTGTCCTGGGGGTTTCTGAACTAATGGAGGGGGGTGATTTGTCCTGGGGGGTCTAAACTAATAAAGGGGGGTGGTTTGTCCTGGGGGTCTGTACTAATGGAGGGGGGTGGTTTGTCCTGGGGGTCTGTACTAATGGAGGGGGGTGGTTTGTCCTGGGGGGTCTGTACTAATGGAGGGGGTGTTTTGTCCTGGGGGGTCTGTACTAATGGAGGGGAGTGGTTTGTCCTGGGGGGTCTGTACTAATGGAGGGGGTGGTTTGTCCTGGGGGGGTCTAAACTAATGAAAGGGGGTGGTTTGTCCTGGAGGGTCTATACTAATGTAGGGGGGGTGATTTGTCCTGGGGGTCTAAACTAATGTAGGGGGGTGATTTGTCCTGGGGGGTCTATACTTATGTAGGGGGGTGATTTGTCCTGGGGGGTCTAAACTAATGTAGGGGGTGAGTTGTCCTGGGGGTCTGTACTAATGTGGGGGGGTGGTTTGTCCTGGGGGTCTGTATTAATGTAGGGGGTGGTTTGTCCTGGGGGGTCTATACTAATGTGGGTGGGGTGATTTGTCCTGGGGGGTCTAAACTAATGTAGGGGGGTGATTTGTCCTGGGGGTCTGTACTAATGTAGGGGGGTTTGTCCTGGGGGTCTATACTAATGTAGGGGGCTGATTTGTCCTGGGGGGTCGATACTAATGTAGAGGGGGTGATTTGTCCTGGGGGTCTGAACTAATGGAGGGGGGTGATTTGTCCTGGGGAGTCTAAACTAATGAAGGCGGGGTGGTTTGTCCTGGGGGGTCTGTACTAATGGAGGGGGGTGGTTTGTCCTGGGGGGTCTGTACTAATGGAGAGGGGGTGGTTTGTCCTTGGGGTCTGTACTAATGGAGGGGAGTGGTTTGTCCTGGGGGGTCTGTTCTAATGTAGGGGGGTGGTTTGTCCTGGGGGGTCTGTACAAATGTAGGGGGGTGGTTTGTCTGGGGGGGTCTGTACTAATGCAAGGGGGCACATGGTTTGTCCTGGGGGTCTGTACTAATGGAGGGGGTGGTTTGTCCTGGGGGGTCTGTTCTAATGGAGGGGGGTGGTTTGTTCTGGGGGTCTGTACTAATATAGGGGGGTGATTTGTCCTGGGGGTCTATACTAATGTAGGGGGGTGATTTGTCCTGGGGGGTCTAAACTAACGTAGGGGGTGATTTGTCCTGGGGGTCTGTACTAATGTGGGGGGGTGGTTTGTCCTGGGGGGTCTGTATTAATGTAGGGGGGTGGTTTGTCCTGGGGCGTCTATACTAATGTAGGGGGGTGATTTTTCCTGGGTGAGTCTGTACTAATGTAGGGGGGGTGGTTTGTCCTGGTGGGTCTATACTAATGTGGGATGTGATTTGTCCTGGGGTCTAAACTAATGTAGGGGGTGATTTGCCCTGGGGGGTCTGTACTAATGTAGGGGGTGGTTTGTCCTGGGCGGTCTATACTAATGTGGGGGGGTGATTTGTCCGGGGGTTCTAAACTAATGTAGGGGGTGATTTGCCCTGTGGGTCTGTACTAATGTAGGGGGGTGATTTATCTTGGGGGTCTATACTAATGTGGGGGGTGATTTGTCCTGGGGGTCTGTACTAATGTAGGGGGGGTGGTTTTTCCTGGGGGTCCATACTATTGTAGGGGGGTGATTTGTCCTGGGGGGTCTTCACTAATGTAGGGGGGAGGTGATTTGTCCTGCGGGGTCTGTACTAATGTAGGGGGGTGATTTGTCCTGGGGGTCTGTACTAATGTAGGGGGGTGGTTTGTCCTGGGGCGTCTATACTAATGTAGGGGGGTGATTTTTCCTGGGGGAGTCTGTACTAATGTAGGGGGGGTGGTTTGTCCTGGGGGGTCTATACTAATGTGGGGGGGTGATTTGTCCTGGGGTCTAAACTAATGTAGGGGGTGATTTGCCCTGGGGGGTCTGTACTAATGTAGGGGGTGGTTTGTCCTGGGCGGTCTATACTAATGTGGGGGGGTGATTTGTCCGGGGGTTCTAAACTAATGTAGGGGGTGATTTGCCCTGTGGGTCTGTACTAATGTAGGGGGGGTGATTTGTCTTGGGGGTCTATACTAATGTGGGGGGTGATTTGTCCTGGGGGTCTGTACTAATGTAGGGGGGGGGGTTTCCTGGGGGTCCATACTATTGTAGGGGGGTGATTTGTCCTGGGGGGTCTTCACTAATGTAGGGGGGAGGTGATTTGTCCTGCGGGGTCTGTACTAATGTAGGGGGGTGATTTGTCCTGGGGGTCTGTACTAATGTAGGGGGGTGGTTTGTCCTGGGGGGTCTATACTAATGTAGAGGGGGTGATTTGTCCTGTGGGGTCTGATCTAATGCAGGGGGTGATTTTTCCTGGGGGGTCTAAACTAATGAAGGGGGGTGGTTTGTCCTGGGGTTCTGTACTAATGGAGGGGAGTGGTTTATCCTGGGGGGTCTGTACTAATGGAGGGGGTGGTTTGTCCTGGGGGGGGTCTAAACTAAAGAAGGGGGGGTGGTTTGTCCTGGGGGTGTCTATACTAATGTAGGGGGGTGATTTGTCCTGGGGGTCTGTACTAATGTAGGGGGGTGGTTTGTCCTGGGGGGTCTATACTAATGTAGGGGGGTGATTTGTCCTGGGGGTCTATACTAATGTAGGGGGGGTGAGTTGTCCTGGGGGGTCTAAACTAATGTAGGGGGTGAGTTGTCCTGGGGGGTCTGTACTAATGTGGGGGGTGGTTTGTCCTGGGGGTCTGTATTAATGTAGGGGGTGGTTTGTCCTGGGGGGTCTATACTAATGTAGGGGGGGATGATTTGTCCTGGGGGGGTCTAAACTAATGTAGGGGGCTGATTTGTCCTGGGGGGGCTGTACTAATATAGGCGGGGTGGGTTGTCCTGGGAAGTCTATACTAATGTAGGGGGGTGATTTGTTCTGGGGGGTCTAAACTAATGTAGGGGGAGTGATTTGTCCTGGGGGGGTCTGTACTAATGTAGGGGGGTGGTTTGTCCTGGGGGGGCTATACTAATGTAGAGGGGGGTGATTTTTCCTGGGGGGGTCTGAACTAATGGAGGGGGGGTGATTTGTCCTGGGGGTCTAAACTAATGAAGGCGGGGTGGTTTGTCCTGGGGGATCTGTACTAATGGAGGGGGTGGTTTGTCCTGGGGGGTCTGTACTAATGGAGGGGGGGTGGTTTGTCCTTGGGGTCTGTACTAATGGAGGGGAGTGGTTATTCCTGGGGGGTCTGTTCTCATGGAGGGGGTGGTTTGTCCTGGGGGTCTGTACAAATGTAGGGGAGTGGTTTGTCCTGAGGGGTCTATGCTAATGTAGGGGGGTGATTTGTCCTGGGGGTCTATACTAATGTAGGAGGGTGATTTGTCCTGGGGGTCTAAACTAATGTAGGGGGGGTGATTTGTCCTGGGGGGTCTGTACTAATGTAGGGGGTGGTTTGTCCTGGGCGGTCTATACTAATGTGGGTGGGTGATTTGTCCGGGGGTTCTAAACTAATGTAGGGGGTGAATTGCCCTGTGGGTCTGTACTAATGTAGGGGGGTGGTTTTTCCTAGGGGGTCTATACTAATGTAGGGTGGGTGATTTGTCCTGGGGGGTCTATACTAATGTGGGGGGTGATTTGTCCTGGGGGGTCTGTACTAATGTAGGGGGGTGGTTTGTTCTGGGGGGTCTATACTAATGTTGGGGGGTGAGTTGTCCTGGGGGTCTGTACTAATGTAGGGGGGTGGTTTGTCCTGGGGGGTCTATACTAATGTAGGGGGGTGATTTGTCCTGGGGGGTCTAAACTAATGTAGGGGGGAGGTGATTTGTCCTGGGGGGTCTGTACTAATGTAGGGGGGTGATTTGTCCTGGGGGTCTTTACTAATGTAGGGGGGTGGTTTGTCCTGGGGGGGTCTATACTAATGTAGAGGGGGTGATTTGTCCTGGGGGTTTCTGAACTAATGGAGGGGGGTGATTTGTCCTGGGGGGTCTAAACTAATAAAGGGGGGTGGTTTGTCCTGGGGGTCTGTACTAATGGAGGGGGGTGGTTTGTCCTGGGGGTCTGTACTAATGGAGGGGGGTGGTTTGTCCTGGGGGGTCTGTACTAATGGAGGGGGTGTTTTGTCCTGGGGGGTCTGTACTAATGGAGGGGAGTGGTTTGTCCTGGGGGGTCTGTACTAATGGAGGGGGTGGTTTGTCCTGGGGGGGTCTAAACTAATGAAAGGGGGTGGTTTGTCCTGGAGGGTCTATACTAATGTAGGGGGGTGATTTGTCCTGGGGGTCTAAACTAATGTAGGGGGGTGATTTGTCCTGGGGGGTCTATACTTATGTAGGGGGGTGATTTGTCCTGGGGGGTCTAAACTAATGTAGGGGGTGAGTTGTCCTGGGGGTCTGTACTAATGTGGGGGGGTGGTTTGTCCTGGGGGTCTGTATTAATGTAGGGGGTGGTTTGTCCTGGGGGGTCTATACTAATGTGGGTGGGGTGATTTGTCCTGGGGGGTCTAAACTAATGTAGGGGGGTGATTTGTCCTGGGGGTCTGTACTAATGTAGGGGGGGTTTGTCCTGGGGGTCTATACTAATGTAGGGGGCTGATTTGTCCTGGGGGGTCGATACTAATGTAGAGGGGGTGATTTGTCCTGGGGGTCTGAACTAATGGAGGGGGGTGATTTGTCCTGGGGAGTCTAAACTAATGAAGGCGGGGTGGTTTGTCCTGGGGGGTCTGTACTAATGGAGGGGGGTGGTTTGTCCTGGGGGGTCTGTACTAATGGAGAGGGGGTGGTTTGTCCTTGGGGTCTGTACTAATGGAGGGGAGTGGTTTGTCCTGGGGGGTCTGTTCTAATGTAGGGGGGTGGTTTGTCCTGGGGGGTCTGTACAAATGTAGGGGGGTGGTTTGTCTGGGGGGGTCTGTACTAATGCAAGGGGGCACATGGTTTGTCCTGGGGGTCTGTACTAATGGAGGGGGTGGTTTGTCCTGGGGGGTCTGTTCTAATGGAGGGGGGTGGTTTGTTCTGGGGGTCTGTACTAATATAGGGGGGTGGTTTGTTCTGAGGGGTCTGTACTAATGTAGGGGGGTGGTGTGTCCTAGGGGGTCTATACTAATGTAGAGGGGGTGATTTGTCCTGGGGGGGTCTGAACTAATGGAGGGGGTGATTTGTCCTGGGGGGTCTGTACTAATGGAGAGGGGGTGGTTTGTCCTTGGGGTCTGTACTAATGGAGGGGAGTGGTTTGTCCTGGGGGGGTCTGTACTAATGGAGGGGGTGGTTTGTCCTTGGGGGGTCTAAACTAATGAAGGGGGGTTGTTTGTCCTGGGGGGTCTATACTAATGTAGGGGGGTGATTTGTCCAGGGGGTTTTAACTAATGAAGGGGGGTGGTTTGTCCTGGGGGGTCTATACTAATGTAGGGGGGTGATTTGTCCTGGGGGTCTAAACTAATGTAGGGGGGTGATTTGTCCTGGGGGTCTGTACTAATGTAGCGGGGGTGGTTTGTCCTGGGGGGTCTATACTAATGTAGTGGGGTGATTTGTCCTAGGGGTCTATACTAATGTAGGGGTGTGATTTGTCCTGGGGGGTCTAAACTAATGTAGGGGGGTGATTTGTCCTGGGGGGTCTGTACTAATGTAGGGGGGTGGTTTGTCCTGGGGGTCTATACTAATGTACGGGGGTGATTTGTTCTGGGGGGTCTAAACTAATGTAGGGGGTGTGATTTGTCCTGGGGGGTCTATACTAATGTAGGGGGTGATTTGTTCTGGGGGGTCTAAACTAATGTAGGGGGCATGATTTGTCCTGGGGAGTCTGTACTAATGTAGGGGGGGTGGTTTGTCCTGGGGGGTCTATACTAATGTAGAGGGGGTGATTTGTCCTGGGGGGGTCTGAACTAATGGAGGGGGGTGATTTGTCCTTCGGGTCTAAACTAATGAAGGCGGGGTGGTTTGTCCTGGGGGGTCTGTACTAATGGAGGGGAGTGGTTTGTCCTGGGGGTCTGTACTAATGGAGGGGGGGTGGTTTGTCCTTGGGGTCTGTACTAATGGAGGGGAGTGGTTTGTCCTGGGGGGTCTGTTCTAATGGAGGGGGTGGTTTGTCCGGGGGATCTGTACTAAGGGGGGCTGGTTTGTCCTAGGGGGGTCTGTACTAATGTAGGGGGGTGGTTTGTCCTGGGGGTCTGTACAAATGTAGGGGGTGGTTTGTCCTGAGGGGTCTATGCTAATGTAGGGGGCTGATTTGTCCTGGGGGGTCTAAACTAATGTAGGGGGGTGATTTGTCCTGGGGGTCTGTACTAATGTGGGGGATGTGGTTTGTCCTGGGGGGTCTATACTTATGTAGGGGGGTGATTGGTCTTTGGGGTCTATACTAATGTAGGGGGGTGATTTGTCCTGGGGGGTCTAAACTAACGTAGGGGGTGATATGTCCTGGGGGTCTGTACTAATGTGGGGGGGGGTTGTCCTAGGGGGTCTGTATTAATTTAGGGGTGTGGTTTGTCCTGGGGGGTCTAAACTAATGTAGGGGGGTTATTTTTCCTGGGGGAATCTGTACTAATGTAGGGGGGTGGTTTGTCCTGGGGGGTCTATACTAAAGTAGGGGGGTGATTTGTCCTGGGGGTCTAAACTAATGTAGGGGGGGGATTTGTCGTGGGGGGTCTGTACTAATGTAGGGGGTGGTTTGTCCTGGGCAGTCTATACTGATGTGGGTGGGTGATTTGTCCGGGGGTTCTAAACTAATGTAGGGGGTGATTTGCCCTGTGGGTCTGTACTAATGTAGGGGGGTGGTTTGTCCTGGGGGGTCTATACTAATGTAGGGGGGGTGATTTGTCCTGGGGGGTATATACTAATGTGGGGGGTGATTTGTCCTGGGGGGTCTGTACTAATGTAGGGGGTGGTTTGTTCTGGGGGGTCTATACTAATGTTGGGGGGTGATTTGTCCTGGGGGTCTGTACTAATGTAGGGGGGGTGATTTGTCCTGAGGGTCTAAACTAATGTAGGGGGAGGTGATTTGTCCCGGGGGGTCTGTACTAATGTAGGGGGGGTGATTTTTCCTGGGGTCTGTACTAATGTAGGGGGGGTGGTTTGTCCTGGGGGGGTCTATACTAATGTAGAGGGGGTGATTTGTCCTGGGGGGGTCTGAACTAATGGAGGGGGGTGATTTGTCCTGGGGGGTCTAAACTAATGAAGGAGGCTGGTTTGTCCTGGGGTCTGTATTAATGGAGGGGGGTGGTTTGTCCTGGGGGGTCTGTACTAATGGAGGGGGGGGGTTGTCCTTGGGGTCTGTACTAATGTAGGGGGGTGGTTTGTCCTGGGGCGTCTATACTAATGTAGGGGGGTGATTTTTCCTGGGGGAGTCTGTACTAATGTAGGGGGGGTGGTTTGTCCTGGGGGGTCTATACTAATGTGGGGGGGTGATTTGTCCTGGGGTCTAAACTAATGTAGGGGGTGATTTGCCCTGGGGGGTCTGTACTAATGTAGGGGGTGGTTTGTCCTGGGCAGTCTATACTAATGTGGGGGGGTGATTTGTCCGGGGGTTCTAAACTAATGTAGGGGGTGATTTGCCCTGTGGGTCTGTACTAATGTAGGGGGGGTGATTTGTCTTGGGGGTCTATACTAATGTGGGGGGTGATTTGTCCTGGGGGTCTGTACTAATGTAGGGGGGGGGTTTCCTGGGGGTCCATACTATTGTAGGGGGGTGATTTGTCCTGGGGGGTCTTCACTAATGTAGGGGGGAGGTGATTTGTCCTGCGGGGTCTGTACTAATGTAGGGGGGTGATTTGTCCTGTGGGTCTGTACTAATGTAGGGGGGTGGTTTGTCCTGGGGGGTCTATACTAATGTAGAGGGGGTGATTTGTCCTGTGGGGTCTGATCTAATGCAGGGGGTGATTTTTCCTTGGGGGTCTAAACTAATGAAGGGGGGTGGTTTGTCCTGGGGTTCTGTATTAATGGAGGGGAGTGGTTTATCCTGGGGGGTCTGTACTAATGGAGGGGGTGGTTTGTCCTGGGGGGGGTCTAAACTAAAGAAGGGGGGGTGGTTTGTCCTGGGGGTGTCTATACTAATGTAGGGGGGTGATTTGTCCTGGGGGTCTGTACTAATGTAGGGGGGTGGTTTGTCCTGGGGGGTCTATACTAATGTAGGGGGGTGATTTGTCCTGGGGGTCTATACTAATGTAGGGGGGGTGAGTTGTCCTGGGGGGTCTAAACTAATGTAGGGGGTGAGTTGTCCTGGGGGGTCTGTACTAATGTGGGGGGTGGTTTGTCCTGGGGGTCTGTATTAATGTAGGGGGTGGTTTGTCCTGGGGGGTCTATACTAATGTAGGGGGGGATGATTTGTCCTGGGGGGTCTAAACTAATGTAGGGGGCTGATTTGTCCTGGGGGGTCTGTACTAATATAGGCGGGGTGGGTTGTCCTGGGAAGTCTATACTAATGTAGGGGGGTGATTTGTTCTGGGGGGTCTAAACTAATGTAGGGGGAGTGATTTGTCCTGGGGGGGTCTGTACTAATGTAGGGGGGTGGTTTGTCCTGGGGGGGCTATACTAATGTAGAGGGGGGTGATTTTTCCTGGGGGGGTCTGAACTAATGGAGGGGGGGTGATTTGTCCTGGGGGTCTAAACTAATGAAGGCGGGGTGGTTTGTCCTGGGGGATCTGTACTAATGGAGGGGGTGGTTTGTCCTGGGGGGTCTGTACTAATGGAGGGGGGGTGGTTTGTCCTTGGGGTCTGTACTAATGGAGGGGAGTGGTTATTCCTGGGGGGTCTGTTCTCATGGAGGGGGTGGTTTGTCCTGGGGGTCTGTACAAATGTAGGGGAGTGGTTTGTCCTGAGGGGTCTATGCTAATGTAGGGGGGTGATTTGTCCTGGGGGTCTATACTAATGTAGGAGGGTGATTTGTCCTGGGGGTCTAAACTAATGTAGGGGGGGTGATTTGTCCTGGGGGGTCTGTACTAATGTAGGGGGTGGTTTGTCCTGGGCGGTCTATACTAATGTGGGTGGGTGATTTGTCCGGGGGTTCTAAACTAATGTAGGGGGTGAATTGCCCTGTGGGTCTGTACTAATGTAGGGGGGTGGTTTTTCCTAGGGGGTCTATACTAATGTAGGGTGGGTGATTTGTCCTGGGGGGTCTATACTAATGTGGGGGGTGATTTGTCCTGGGGGGTCTGTACTAATGTAGGGGGGTGGTTTGTTCTGGGGGGTCTATACTAATGTTGGGGGGTGATTTGTCCTGGGGGTCTGTACTAATGTAGGGGGGTGGTTTGTCCTGGGGGGTCTATACTAATGTAGGGGGGTGATTTGTCCTGGGGGGGTCTAAACTAATGTAGGGGGGAGGTGATTTGTCCTGGGGGGTCTGTACTAATGTAGGGGGGTGATTTGTCCTGGGGGTCTTTACTAATGTAGGGGGGTGGTTTGTCCTGGGGGGGGTCTATACTAATGTAGAGGGGGTGATTTGTCCTGGGGGTTTCTGAACTAATGGATGGGGGTGATTTGTCCTGGGGGGTCTAAACTAATAAAGGGGGGTGGTTTGTCCTGGGGGTCTGTACTAATGGAGGGGGGTGGTTTGTCCTGGGGGTCTGTACTAATGGAGGGGGGTAGTTTGTCCTGGGGGGTCTGTACTAATGGAGGGGGTGTTTTGTCCTGGGGGGTCTGTACTAATGGAGGGGAGTGGTTTGTCCTGGGGGGGTCTGTACTAATGGAGGGGGTGGTTTGTCCTGGGGGGGTCTAAACTAATGAAAGGGGGTGGTTTGTCTTGGGGGGTCTATACTAATGTAGGGGGGTGATTTGTCCTGGGGGTCTGAACTAATGTAGGGGGGTGATTTATCCTGGGGGGTCTATACTTATGTAGGGGGGTGATTTGTCCTGGGGGGTCTAAACTAATGTAGGGGGTGAGTTGTCCTGGGGGTCTGTACTAATGTGGGGGGGTGGTTTGTCCTGGGGGTCTGTATTAATGTAGGGGGTGGTTTGTCCTGGGGGGTCTATACTAATGTGGGTGGGGTGATTTGTCCTGGGGGGGTCTAAACTAATGTAGGGGGGTGATTTGTCCTGGGGGTCTGTACTAATGTAGGGGGGGTTTGTCCTGGGGGTCTATACTAATGTAGGGGGGTGATTTGTCCTGGGGGGTCGATACTAATGTAGAGGGGGTGATTTGTCCTGGGGGTCTGAACTAATGGAGGGGGGTGATTTGTCCTGGGGAGTCTAAACTAATGAAGGCAGGGTGGTTTGTCCTGGGGGGTCTGTACTAATGGAGGGGGGTGGTTTGTCCTGGGGGGTCTGTACTAATGGAGAGGGGGTGGTTTGTCCTTGGGGTCTGTACTAATGGAGGGGAGTGGTTTGTCCTGGGGGGTCTGTTCTAATGTAGGGGGGTGGTTTGTCCTGGGGGGTCTGTACAAATGTAGGGGGGTGGTTTGTCTGGGGGGGTCTGTACTAATGCAAGGGGGCACATGGTTTGTCCTGGGGGTCTGTACTAATGGAGGGGGTGGTTTGTCCTGGGGGGTCTGTTCTAATGGAGGGGGGTGGTTTGTTCTGGGGGTCTGTACTAATATAGGGGGGTGGTTTGTTCTGAGGGGTCTGTACTAATGTAGGGGGTTGGTGTGTCCTAGGGGGTCTATACTAATGTAGAGGGGGTGATTTGTCCTGGGGGGGTCTGAACTAATGGAGGGGGTGATTTGTCCTGGGGGGTCTGTACTAATGGAGAGGGGGTGGTTTGTCCTTGGGGTCTGTACTAATGGAGGGGAGTGGTTTGTCCTGGGGGGGTCTGTACTAATGGAGGGGGTGGTTTGTCCTTGGGGGGTCTAAACTAATGAAGGGGGGTTGTTTGTCCTGGGGGGTCTATACTAATGTAGGGGGGTGATTTGTCCAGGGGGTTTTAACTAATGAAGGGGGGTGGTTTGTCCTGGGGGGTCTATACTAATGTAGGGGGGTGATTTGTCCTGGGGGTCTAAACTAATGTAGGGGGGTGATTTGTCCTGGGGGTCTGTACTAATGTAGCGGGGGTGGTTTGTCCTGGGGGGTCTATACTAATGTAGTGGGGTGATTTGTCCTAGGGGTCTATACTAATGTAGGGGTGTGATTTGTCCTGGGGGGTCTAAACTAATGTAGGGGGGTGATTTGTCCTGGGGGGTCTGTACTAATGTAGGGGGGTGATTTGTCCTGGGGGGTCTGTACTAATGTAGGGGGGTGGTTTGTCCTGGGGGTCTATACTAATGTACGGGGGTGATTTGTTCTGGGGGGTCTAAACTAATGTAGGGGGTGTGATTTGTCCTGGGGGGTCTATACTAATGTAGGGGGTGATTTGTTCTGGGGGGTCTAAACTAATGTAGGGGGCGTGATTTGTCCTGGGGGGTCTGTACTAATGTAGGGGGGGTGGTTTGTCCTGGGGGGTCTATACTAATGTAGAGGGGGTGATTTGTCCTGGGGGGGTCTGAACTAATGGAGGGGGGGTGATTTGTCCTTCGGGTCTAAACTAATGAAGGCGGGGTGGTTTGTCCTGGGGGGTCTGTACTAATGGAGGGGAGTGGTTTGTCCTGGGGGTCTGTACCAATGGAGGGGGGGTGGTTTGTCCTTGGGGTCTGTACTAATGGAGGGGAGTGGTTTGTCCTGGGGGGTCTGTTCTAATGGAGGGGGTGGTTTGTCCGGGGGATCTGTACTAAGGGGGGGTGATTTGTCCTTCGGGTCTAAACTAATGAAGGCGGGGTGGTTTGTCCTGGGGGGTCTGTACTAATGGAGGGGAGTGGTTTGTCCTGGGAGTCTGTACCAATGGAGGGGGGGTGGTTTGTCCTTGGGGTCTGTACTAATGTAGGGGGGTGGTTTGTCCTGGGGGTCTGTACAAATGTAGGGGGTGGTTTGTCCTGAGGGGTCTATGCTAATGTAGGGGGCTGATTTGTCCTGGGGGGTCTAAACTAATGTAGGGGGGTGATTTGTCCTGGGGGTCTGTACTAATGTGGGGGATGTGGTTTGTCCTGGGGGGGTCTATACTTATGTAGGGGGGTGATTGGTCTTTGGGGTCTATACTAATGTAGGGGGGTGATTTGTCCTGGGGGGTCTAAACTAACGTAGGGGGTGATATGTCCTGGGGGTCTGTACTAATGTGGGGGGGGTTGTCCTAGGGGGTCTGTATTAATTTAGGGGTGTGGTTTGTCCTGGGGGGTCTAAACTAATGTAGGGGGGTTATTTTTCCTGGGGGAATCTGTACTAATGTAGGGGGGTGGTTTGTCCTGGGGGGTCTATACTAAAGTAGGGGGGTGATTTGTCCTGGGGGTCTAAACTAATGTAGGGGGGGGATTTGTCGTGGGGGGTCTGTACTAATGTAGGGGGGTGGTTTGTCCTGGGCAGTCTATACTGATGTGGGTGGGTGATTTGTCCGGGGGTTCTAAACTAATGTAGGGGGTGATTTGCCCTGTGGGTCTGTACTAATGTAGGGGGGTGGTTTGTCCTGGGGGGTCTATACTAATGTAGGGGGGGTGATTTGTCCTGGGGGTATATACTAATGTGGGGGGTGATTTGTCCTGGGGGGTCTGTACTAATGTAGGGGGGTGGTTTGTTCTGGGGGGTCTATACTAATGTTGGGGGGTGATTTGTCCTGGGGGTCTGTACTAATGTAGGGGGGGTGATTTGTCCTGGGGGTCTAAACTAATGTAGGGGGAGGTGATTTGTCCCGGGGGGTCTGTACTAATGTAGGGGGGGTGATTTTTCCTGGGGTCTGTACTAATGTAGGGGGGTGGTTTGTCCTGGGGGGGTCTATACTAATGTAGAGGGGGTGATTTGTCCTGGGGGGGTCTGAACTAATGGAGGGGGGTGATTTGTCCTGGGGGGTCTAAACTAATGAAGGAGGCTGGTTTGTCCTGGGGTCTGTAATAATGGAGGGGGGTGGTTTGTCCTGGGGGGTCTGTACTAATGGAGGGGGGGGTTGTCCTTGGGGGGTCTAAACAAATGAAGGGGGGGTGGTTTGTCCTGGGGGTCTGTACTAATGTAGGGGGTGGTTTGTCCTGGGGGGTCTATACTAATGTAGGTGGGTGATATGTCCTGGGGGTCTAAACTAATGTAGGGGGTGATTTGTCCTGGGGGGTCTGTACTAATGTAGGGGGGTGGTTTGTCCTGGGGGGTCTATACTAATGTAGGGGGGTGATTTGTCCTTGGGGTCTGTACTAATGTAGGGGGGTGGTTTGTCCTGGGGGGTCTATACTAATGTAGGGGGGTGATTTGTCCTGGGGGTCTGTACTAATGTGGGGAGGGTGGTTTGTCCTGGGGGTCTGTATTAATGTAGGGGGTGGTTTGTCCTGGGGGGTCTATACTAATGTGGGGGGGTGATTTGTCCTGGGGGTCTAAACTAATGTAGGGGGGTGATTTGTCCTTGGGGTCTGTACTAATGTAGGGGGGTGGTTTGTCCTGGGGGGTCTATACTAATGTAGGGGGGTGATTTGTCCTGGGGGTCTGTACTAATGTGGGGAGGGTGGTTTGTCCTGGGGGTCTGTATTAATGTAGGGGGTGGTTTGTCCTGGGGGGTCTATACTAATGTGGGGGGGTGATTTGTCCTGGGGGTCTAAACTAATGTAGGGGGGTGATTTGTCCTGGGGGGTCTGTACTAATGTAGGGGGTTTGTCCTGGGGGGTCTATACTAATGTAGGGGGGTGATTTGTCCTGGGGGAACTGTACTAATGTAGGGGGGGTGGTTTGTCCTGGGGGTCTATACTAATGTAGAGGGGGTGATTTGTCCTGGGGGGTCTAAACTAATGAAGGCGGGGTGGTTTGTCCTGGGGGTCTGTACTAATGGAGGGGGTGGTTTGTCTGAGGGATCTAAACTAATGAAGGCGGGGTGGTTTGTCCTGGGGGGTCTGTACTAATGTAGGGGGGGTGGTTTGTCCTGGGGGTCTATACTAATGTAGAGGGGGTGATTTGTCCTGGGGGTCTGAACTAATGGAGGGGGGTGATTTGTCCTGGGGGGTCTAAACTAATGAAGGCGGGGTGGTTTGTCCTGGGGGGTCTGTACTAATGGAGGGGGTGATTTGTCCTGGGGGTCTAAACTAATGAAATCGGGGTGGTTTGTCCTGGGGGGTCTGTACTAATGGAGGGGGGTGGTTTGTACTGGGGGGTCTGTACTAATGAAGGGGGGGTGGTTTGTCCTTGGGGTCTGTACTAATGGAGGGGAGTGGTTTGTCCTGTGGGGTCTGTTCTAATGTAGGGGGTGGTTTGTCCTGGGGGTCTGTACAAATATAGGGGGGTGGTTTGTCTGGGGTGGTCTGTACTAATGGAAGGGGGCAGGTGGTTTGTCGCAGGGGTCTGTACTAATGGAGGGGGTGGTTTGTCCTGGGGGGTCTGTACTAATGGAGGGGGGTGGTTTGTTCTGGGGGTCTGTACTAATGTAGGGGGGTGGTTTGTTCTGGGGAGTCTGTACTAATGGAGGGGGGTGGTGTGTCCTGGGGGGTCTATACTAATGTAGAGGGGGTGATTTGTCCTGGGGGGTCTGAACTAATGGAGGGGGGTTATTTGTCCTGGGGGTCTAAACTAATGAAGGGGGGTGGTTTGTCCTGGGGGTCTGTACTAATGGAGGGGGTAGGTTTATCCTGGGGGGTCTGTACTAATGGAGAGGGGGTGGTTTGTCCTTGGGGTCTGTACTAATGGAGGGGAGTGGTTTGTCCTGGGGGGGTCTGTACTAATGGAGGGGGTGGTTTGTCCTGGGGGGTCTAAACTAATGAAGGGGGGGTGGTTTGTCCTGGGGGGTCTATACTAATGTAGGGGGGTGATTTGTCCTGGGGGGTCTAAACTAATGAAGTGGGGTGGTTTGTCCTGGGGGGTCTATACTAATGTAGGGGGGTGATTTGTCCTGGGGGTCTAAACTAATGTAGGGGGGTGATTTGTCCTGGGGGGTATGTACTAATGTAGCGGGGGTGGTTTGTCCTGGGGGGTCTATACTAATGTAGTGGGGTGATTTGTCCTAGGGGTCTATACTAATGTAGGGGGGTGATTTGTCCTGGGGGGTCTAAACTAATGTAGGGGGTGAGTTGTCCTGGGGGGTCTGTACTAATGTGGGGGGGTGGTTTGTCCTGGGGGTCTGTATTAATGTAGGGGGTGGTTTGTCCTGGGAGGTCTATACTAATGTGGGGGTGATTTGTCCTGGGGGGTCTAAACTAATGTAGGGGGGTGATTTGTCCTGGGGGGTCTGTACTAATGTAGGGGGGTGGTTTGTCCTGGGGGTCTATACTAATGTAGGGGGGGATTTGTTCTGGGGGGTCTAAACTAATGTAGGGGGGTGATTTGTCCTGGGGGTCTGTACTAATGTAGGGGGGTGATTTGTCCTGGGGGGTCTATACTAATGTAGAGGGGTGATTTGTCCTGGGGGGGTCTGAACTAATGGAGGGGGGGTGATTTGTCCTGGGGGGTCTAAACTAATGAAGGTGGGGTGGTTTGTCCTGGGGGTCTGTACTAATGTAGGGGGTGAGTTGTCCTGGGGGGTCTGTACTAATGGAGTGGGGGTGGTTGTCCTTGGGGTCTGTACTAATGGAGGGGAGTGGTTTGTCCTGGGGGTCTGTTCTAATGGAGGGGGTGGTTTGTCCTTGGGGTCTGTACTAAGGGGGGCTGGTTTGTCCTGGGGGGGTCTGTACTAATGTAGGGGGTGGTTTGTCCTGGGGGGTTTGTACAAATGTAGGGGGGTGGTTTGTCTGGGGGGTCTGTACTAATGCAAGGGGCAGGTGGTTTGTCGCAGGGGTATGTACTAATGGAGGGGGTGGTTTGTTCTGGGGGTCTGTACTAATGTAGGGGGGTGGTTTGTTCTGGGGGGTATGTACTAATGGAGGGGGGTGGTTTGTTCTGGGGGTCTGTACTTATGTAGGGGGGTGGTTTGTTCTGGGGGTCTGTACTAATGTAGGGGGGTGGTTTGTCCTGGGGGGTCTGTACTAATGGAGGGGGTGGTTTGTCCTTGGGGGGTCTAAACTAATGAAGGGGGGGTGGTTTGTCCTGGGGGGTCTATACTAATGTAGGGGGGTGATTTGTCCAGGGGGCTCTAAACTAATGAAGGGGGTGGTTTGTCCTGGGGGTCTATACTAATGTAGGGGGGTGATTTGTCCTGGGGGTCTAAACTAATGTAGGGGGGTTATTTGTCCTGGGGGTCTGTACTAATGTAGCGGGAGTGGTTTGTCCTGGGGGGTCTATACTAATGTAGTGGTGTGATTTGTCCTGGGGGGTCTAAACTAATGTAGGGGGGTTATTTGTCCTGGGGGTCTGTACTAATGTAGGGGGGTGGTTTGTCCTGGGGGTCTATACTAATGTAGGGGGTGATTTGTTCTGGGGGGTCTAAACTAATGTAGGGGGTGTGATTTGTCCTGGGGGGTCTATACTAATGTAGGGGGTGATTTGTTCTGGGGGGTCTAAACTAATGTAGGGGGCGTGATTTGTCCTGGGGGGTCTGTAATAATGTAGGGGGCGTGATTTGTCCTGGGGGGTCTGTACTAATGTAGGGGGGGTGGTTTGTCCTGGGGGGTCTATACTAATGTAGAGGGGGTGATTTGTCCTGGGGGGGTCTGAACTAATGGAGGGGGGGTGATTTGTCCTTCGGGTCTAAACTAATGAAGGCGGATTGGTTTGTCCTGGGGGGTCTGTACTAATGGAGGGGGGTGGTTTGTCCTGGGGGGTCTGTACTAATGGAGGGGGGGTGGTTTGTCTTTGGGGTCTGTACTAATGGAGGGGAGTGGTTTGTCCTGGGGGGTCTGTTCTAATGGACGGGGTGGTTTGTCCTGGGGATCTGCACTAAGGGGGGCTGGTTTGTCGTAGGGGGGTCTGTACTAATGTAGGGGGGTGGTTTGTCCTGGGGGTGTGTACAAATGTAGGGGGTGGTTTGTCCTGAGGGGTCTATGCTAATGTAGGGGGGTGATTTGTCCTGGGGGGTCTAAACTAATGTAGGGGGGTGATTTGTCCTGCGGGTCTGTACTAATGTGGGGGGGTGGTTTGTCCTGGGGGGTCTATACTAATGTAGGGGGGTGATTTGTCTTGGGGGTCTATACTAATGTAGGGGGGTGATTTGTCCTGGGGGGGTCTAAACTAACGTAGGGGGTGATATGTCCTGGGGGTCTGTACTAATGTGGAGGGGTTTGTCCTAGGGGGTCTGCACTAATGCAAGGGGGCAGGTGGTTTGTCGCAGGGGTCTGTACTAATGGATGGGGTGGTTTGTTCTGGGGGTCTGTACTAATGTAGGGGGGTGGTTTGTTCTGGGGGGTATGTACTAATGGAGGAGGGTGGTTTGTTCTGGGGGTCTGTACTTATGTAGGGGGGTGGTTTGTTCTGGGGGTCTGTACTAATGTAGGGGGGTGGTTTGTCCTGGGGGGTCTGTACTAATGGAGGGGGTGGTTTGTCCTTGGGGAGTCTAAACTAATGAAGGGGGGGTGGTTTGTCCTGGGGGGTCTATACTAATGTAGGGGGGTGATTTGTCCAGGGGGGTCTAAACTAATGAAGGGGGGTGGTTTGTCCTGGGGGTCTATACTAATGTAGGGGGGTGATTTGTCCTGGGGGTCTAAACTAATGTAGGGGGGTGATTTGTCCTGGGGGTCTGTGCTAATGTAGCGGGGGTGGTTTGTCCTGGGGGTCTATACTAATGTAGTGGGGTGATTTGTCCTAGGGGTCTATACTAATGTAGGGGGTGATTTGTCCTGGGGGGTCTAAACTAATGTAGGGGGGTAATTTGTCCTGGGGGGTCTGTACTAATGTAGGGGGGTGGTTTGTCCTGGGGGTCTATACTAATGTAGGGGGGTGATTTGTTCTGGGGGGTCTAAACTAATGTAGGGGGTGTGATTTGTCCTGGGGGGTCTATACTAATGTAGGGGGTGATTTGTTCTGGGGGGTCTAAACTAATGTAGGGGGCGTGATTTGTCCTGGGAGTCTGTACTAATGTAGGGGGGTGGTTTATCCTGGGGGGTCTATACTAATGTAGAGGGGGTTATTTGTTATGGGGGGGTCTGAACTAATGGAGGGGGGGTGATTTGTCCTTCGGGTCTAAACTAATGAAGGCGGGGTGATTTGTCCTGGGGGGTCTGTACTAATGGAGGGGAGTGGTTTGTCATCAGGGGTCTGTACTAATGGAGGGGGGGGTGGTTTGTCCTTGGGGTCTGTATAAATGGAGGGGAGTGGTTTGTCCTGGGGGGTCTGTTCTAATGGAGGGGGTGGCTTGTCCTTGGGATCTGCACTAAGGGGGGCTGGTTTGTCCTAAGGGGGTCTGTACTAATGTAGGGGGGTGGTTTGTCCTGGGGGTCTGTACAAATGTAGGGGGTGGTTTGTCCTGAGGGGTCTATGCTAATGTAGGGGGGTGATTTGTCCTGGGGGTCTAAACTAATGTAGGGGGGTGATTTGTCCTGGGGGTCTGTACTAATGTGGGGGGGTGGTTTGTCCTGGGGGGTCTATACTAATGTAGGGGGGTGATTTGTCTTAGGGGTCTATACTAATGTAGGGGGGTGATTTGTCCTGGGGGGTCTAAACTAACGTAGGTAGTGATATGTCCTGGGGGTCTGTACTAATGTGGGGGGGGGGTTTCCTAGAGGGTCTGTATTAATTTAGGGGTGTGGTTTGTCCTGTGGGGTCTATACTAATGTGGGGGGGTTATATGTCCTGGGGGGTCTAAACTAATGTAGGGGGGTGATTTTTCCTGGGGGAGTCTGTACTAATGTAGGGGGGTGGTTTGTCCTGGGGGGTCTATACTAATGTAGGGGGGTGATTTGTCCTGGGGGTCTAAACTAATGTGGGGGGGGATTTGTCCTGGGGGGTCTGTACTAATGTAGGGGGTGGTTTGTCCTGGGCGGTCTATACTAATGTGGGTTGGTGATTTGTCCAGGGGTTCTAAACTAATGTAGGTTGTGATTTGCCCTGTGGGTCTGTACTAATGTAGGGGGGTGGTTTGTCCTGGGGGGTCTATACTAATGTAGGGGGGTGATTTGTCCTGGGGGGTCTACACTAATGTGGGGGGTGATTTGTCCTGGGGGGTCTGTACTAATGTAGGGGGGTGGTTTGTTCTGGCGGGTCTATACTAATGTTGGGGGGTGATTTGTCCTGGGGGTCTGTACTAATGTAGGGGGGGTGATTTGTCCTGGGGGGGTCTAAACTAATGTAGGGGGAGGTGATTTGTCCTGGGGGGTTTGTACTAATGTAGGGGGGGTGATTTTTCCTGGGGTCTGTACTAATGTAGGGGGTGGTTTGGCCTGGGGGGTCTATACTAATGTAGAGGTGGTGATTTGTCCTGGGGGGTCTGAACTAATGGAGGGGGGTGATTTGTCCTGGGGGGTCTAAACTAATGAAGGAGGGTGGTTTGTCCTGGGGGTCTGTACTAATGGAGGGGGGTGGTTTGTCCTAGGGGGGTCTGTACTAATGGAGGGGGTGGTTTGTTCTGGGAGGTCTATACTAATGTGGGGGTGATTTGTCCTGGGGGGTCTAAACTAATGTAGGGGGGTGATTTGTCCTGGGGGGTCTGTACTAATGTAGGGGGGTGGTTTGTCCTGGGGGTCTATACTAATGTAGGGGGGGATTTGTTCTGGGGGGTCTAAACTAATGTAGGGGGGTGATTTGTCCTGGGGGGTCTGTACTAATGTAGGGGGGTGATTTGTCCTGGGGGGGTCTATACTAATGTAGAGGGGTGATTTGTCCTGGGGGGGTCTGAACTAATGGAGGGGGGGTGATTTGTCCTGGGGGGTCTAAACTAATGAAGGTGGGGTGGTTTGTCCTGGGGGTCTGTACTAATGTAGGGGGTGAGTTGTCCTGGGGGGTCTGTACTAATGGAGTGGGGGTGGTTGTCCTTGGGGTCTGTACTAATGGAGGGGAGTGGTTTGTCCTGGGGGTCTGTTCTAATGGAGGGGGTGGTTTGTCCTTGGGGTCTGTACTAAGGGGGGCTGGTTTGTCCTGGGGGGGTCTGTACTAATGTAGGGGGTGGTTTGTCCTGGGGGGTTTGTACAAATGTAGGGGGGTGGTTTGTCTGGGGGGTCTGTACTAATGCAAGGGGCAGGTGGTTTGTCGCAGGGGTATGTACTAATGGAGGGGGTGGTTTGTTCTGGGGGTCTGTACTAATGTAGGGGGGTGGTTTGTTCTGGGGGGTATGTACTAATGGAGGGGGGTGGTTTGTTCTGGGGGTCTGTACTTATGTAGGGGGGTGGTTTGTTCTGGGGGTCTGTACTAATGTAGGGGGGTGGTTTTTTACTGGGGGGTCTGTACTAATGGAGGGGGTGGTTTGTCCTTGGGGGGTCTAAACTAATGAAGGGGGGGTGGTTTGTCCTGGGGGGTCTATACTAATGTAGGGGGGTTATTTGTCCAGGGGGCTCTAAACTAATGAAGGGGGTGGTTTGTCCTGGGGGTCTATACTAATGTAGGGGGGTGATTTGTCCTGGGGGTCTAAACTAATGTAGGGGGGTTATTTGTCCTGGGGGTCTGTACTAATGTAGCGGGGGTGGTTTGTCCTGGGGGGTCTATACTAATGTAGTGGTGTGATTTGTCCTGGGGGGTCTAAACTAATGTAGGGGGGGGGTGATTTGTCCTGGGGGTCTGTACTAATGTAGGGGGGTGGTTTGTCCTGGGGGTCTATACTAATGTAGGGGGTGATTTGTTCTGGGGGGTCTAAACTAATGTAGGGGGTGTGATTTGTCCTGGGGGGTCTATACTAATGTAGGGGGTGATTTGTTCTGGGGGGTCTAAACTAATGTAGGGGGCGTGATTTGTCCTGGGGGGTCTGTAATAATGTAGGGGGCGTGATTTGTCCTGGGGGGTCTGTACTAATGTAGGGGGGGGTGGTTTGTCCTGGGGGGTCTATACTAATGTAGAGGGGGTGATTTGTCCTGGGGGGGTCTGAACTAATGGAGGGGGGGTGATTTGTCCTTCGGGTCTAAACTAATGAAGGCGGATTGGTTTGTCCTGGGGGGTCTGTACTAATGGAGGGGGGTGGTTTGTCCTGGGGGGTCTGTACTAATGGAGGGGGGGTGGTTTGTCTTTGGGGTCTGTACTAATGGAGGGGAGTGGTTTGTCCTGGGGGGTCTGTTCTAATGGAGGGGGTGGTTTGTCCTGGGGATCTGCACTAAGGGGGGCTGGTTTGTCGTAGGGGGGTCTGTACTAATGTAGGGGGGTGGTTTGTCCTGGGGGTGTGTACAAATGTAGGGGGTGGTTTGTCCTGAGGGGTCTATGCTAATGTAGGGGGGTGATTTGTCCTGGGGGGTCTAAACTAATGTAGGGGGGTGATTTGTCCTGCGGGTCTGTACTAATGTGGGGGGGTG